>OZ026519.1:39013496-40213496 GCA_964019695.1 Loripinus fragilis | reverse complement strand
CTCTGTATGGTCACCAAATGGAACAAGCATAAAGTTAGGTTTGGCTTGTAAGATAAGGGGAGGAAACCCATTGAAATTCACAATTATTGCTGATCATGAACCTGTCAAGTGTACAATTGTAAAAGCAAGGGAAATGACTAGGACATTTCACAATCATAGATTAGCTTCAACATAGGTCATTCTGGTAGTACACTTATCATCAAAACAATACTTGGGTTTGTGTACAGACTGAAGAAACACTTTATCTTTGGTTGGTGTACAGACTGAGGAAACACCTTATATAAGTCATTTTTGCAAATATATGAAATTGTTGTTCTTAATGCATATACGTTAATCACTCTTTAAAACTTGCATAACAAATGGGACTCCAAGTATATTATTTTAGTACGCTCATCTACTTCAATAATATATCAAGGCGAGCTGCAAAGGCACTGGTGAGACTTGGTGGATGCACAGTCTCGCCTGAGCCTTCACTTAAGACTTGTGCAATAGGTACCAGAATCTCAAGTGCTGGAACAAACACTGTTTTTGTGTTGAGATTGACTTTTGGGCAGATGCTTAACCCATATTAGCCTAGCGTCCTTTCTGTGGGACATAGGCAAACAGTGCAGACCCAGATCAGACGCCACAGAACGTGGCGTCCGCTCAGGGTCTCCACTATTTTCATACAGAGTGTACTCTTAAAATTTGAATGGAAATGAAAATTGCCACTTAACAATCCTTAAAACGGAAATGGACTGGTCCAGTTGATAAAAAGTGGGGAATTCCATTCAGCTTATGTGGGTTAAGAACGTTTTATATGAAAATCTAGTAACTATACAGTGTATGTCTATATTTCCAGGTCCAGAAGACTAAAAACCATGGCTGGTTAGAAGTCCACTTGAACAGATAGACAGGACGCAGCAATGTGACGTCTATTGCAATGGTAGGTATTTTTTCCGTTTTTTCGTACACCTGCTGAGTTCAAGATGCGTCCGTAATCTTAGCGTAAATTAGCGTCGTCTTCATTTTTTGGGTGGGGGAAAAATGATCTCTAAAACTGCACCCTCCTTGGCGCTCGTGGCTTCTCCAAATTCTAAGCGTGTATAATCGTCGTCTCCTTTTTTCTGCTGGGGTAGAATGGTCTCTAAAACTGCACCCTCTTTTGCGCTTGTCGTTACAGGTACCTTCTCCGAATTCTTAGCGCGTATTGCCGTCGTCTTCCTTTTTTGCTAGGGTGAAATGGTCTCTAAAACTGCACTTTTTTTTGCGCTCGTACCTTCTCCGAATTCTTAGCGTGTATTATCGTCGTCTCCTTTTTTCTGCTGGGGTAAAATGCTCTCAAAAACTGCTCCCTGCTTTGCGCTTGTCGTTACAGGTACCTTTTCCGAATTCTTAGCGTGTATTACCGTCGTCTTCCTTTTTTGCTGGGGTGAAATGGTCTCTAAAACTGCACTTTCGTTTGCGCTCGTACCTTCTCCAAATTCTAAGCTAGTAACATCGTCGTTTCCTTTTTTCTGCTGGGGTAAAATGCTTTCAAAAACTGCTCCCTCCTTTGCGCTTGTCGTTACAAGTACCTTCTCCGAATTCGTAGCGTGTATTACCGTCGTCTTCCTTTTTTGCTAGGGTGAAATGGTCTCTAAAACTGCACTTTCGTTTGCGCTCGTACCTTCTCCGAATTCTTAGCGTGTATTATCGTCGTCTCCTTTTTTTCTGCTGGGGTAAAATGCTCTCAAAAACCGCTCCCTGCTTTGCGCTTGTCGTTACAGGTACCTCCTCTAAATTCTTAGCGTGTATTACCGTCGTCTTCCTTTTTTGCTGGGGTAAAATGGTCTCTAAAACTGCACTTTTGTTTGCGCTTGTACCTTATCCGAATTCTTAGCGTGTATTATCGTCGTTTCCTTTTTTTGCTTGGGTAAAATGGTCACTTTAACTGCACTTTCGGTTGCGCTTGTCATTGCAGGTACCTATGTCGAATCGTTGCCGCGTACTCACGTATTCTTTTCTTATATTTTCAGGTGTCATGTTCTAGCAAGTAGATGGTACAGATGTATGGACAGATGAACGTGTCAATGAGATTAAAAAGGTATGGTTGGCTTTGTATACTAACTCGAATTTCATTCCGGAATAGCTCAAGAGTGTCAAACAGTTTAGACCCAGACAAGGTCTGACAAAATGCTTAAAAGGAGTCTCTGTATGGTCACCAGCTGGAACAAGCATAAAGTTAGGTTTGGCTTGTAAGATAAGGGGAGGAAACCCATTGAAATTCACAATTATTGCTGATCATGAACCTGTCAAGTGTACACTCGTAAAAGCAAGGGAAATGACTAGGACATTTCACAATCATAGATTAGCTTCAACATAGGTCATTCTGGTAGTACACTTATCATCAAAACAATACTTGGGTTTGTGTACAGACTGAAGAAACACTTTATCTTTGGTTGGTGTACAGACTGAGGAAACACCTTATATAAGTCATTTTTGCAAAGATATGAAATTGTTGTTCTTAATGCATATACGTTAATCACTCTTTAAAACTTGCATAACAAATGGGACTCCAAGTATATTATTTTAGTACGCTCATCTACTTCAATACTATATCAAGGCGAGCTGCAAAGGCACTGGTGAGACTTGGTGGATGCACAGTCTCGCCTGAGCCTTCACTTAAGACTTGTGCAATAGGTACCAGAATCTCAAGTGCTGGAACAAACACTGTTTTTGTGTTGAGATTGACTTTTGGGAAGATGCTTAACCCATATTAGCCTAGCGTCCTTTCTGTGGGACATAGGCAAACAGTGCAGACCCAGATCAGACGCCACAGAACGTGGCGTCCGCTCAGGGTCTCCACTGTTTTCATACAGAGTGTACTCTTAAAATTTGAATGGAAATGAAAATTGCCACTTAACAATCCTTAAAACGGAAATGGACTGGTCCAGTTGATAAAAAGTGGGGAATTCCATTCAGCTTATGTGGGTTAAGAACGTTTTATATGAAAATCTAGTAACTATACAGTGTATGTCTATATTTCCAGGTCCAGAAGACTAAAAACCATGGCTGGTTAGAAGTCCACTTGAACAGATAGACAGGACGCAGCAATGTGACGTCTATTGCAATGGTAGGTATTTTTTCCGTTTTTTCGTACACCTGCTGAGTTCAAGATGCGTCCGTAATCTTAGCGTAAATTAGCGTCGTCTTCATTTTTTGGGTGGGGGAAAAATGGTCTCTAAAACTGCACCCTCCTTGGCGCTCTTGGCTTCTCCGAATTCTAAGCGTGTATAACCGTCGTCTCCTTTTTTTCTGCTGGGGTAAAATGGTCTCTAAAACTGCACCCTCCTTTGCGCTTGTCGTTACAGGTACCTTCTCCGAATTCTTAGCGCGTATTGCCGTCGTCTTCCTTTTTTGTTAGGGTGAAATGGTCTCTAAAAATGCACTTTCGTTTGCGCTCGTACCTTCTCCGAATTCTTAGCGTGTATTATCGTCGTCTCCTTTTTTCTGCTGGGGTAAAATGCTCTCAAAAACTGCTCCCTGCTTTGCGCTTGTCGTTACAGGTACCTTCTCCGAATTCGTAGCGTGTATTACCGTCGTCTTCCTTTTTTGCTAGGGTGAAATGGTCTCTAAAAATGCACTTTCGTTTGCGCTCGTACCTTCTCCGAATTCTAAGCGTGTTTTATCGTCGTCTCCTTTTTTTCTGCTGGGGTAAAATGCTCTCAAAAACCGCTCCCTGCTTTGCGCTTGTCGTTACAGGTACCTCCTCTAAATTCTTAGCGTGTATTACCGTCGTCTTCCTTTTTTGCTGGGGTAAAATGGTCTCTAAAACTGCACTTTTGTTTGCGCTTGTACCTTCTCCGAATTCTTAGCGTGTATTATCGTCGTTTCCTTTTTTTGCTTGGGTAAAATGGTCTTTTTAACTGCACTTTCGGTTGCGCTTGTCATTGCAGGTACCTATGTCGAATCGTTGCCGCGTACTCACGTATTCTTTTCTTATATTTTCAGGTGTCATGTTCTAGCAAGTAGATGGTACAGATGTATGGACAGATGAACGTGTCAATGAGATTAAAGAGGTATGGTTGGCTTTGTATACTAACTCGAATTTCATTCCGGAATAGCTCAAGAGTTTCAAACAGTTTAGACCCAGACAAGGTCTGACAAAATGCTTAAAAGGAGTCTCTGTATGGTCACCAAATGGAACAAGCATAAAGTTAGGTGTGGCTTGTAAGATAAGGAGAGGAAACCCATTGAAATTCACAATTATTGCTGATCATGAACCTGTCAAGTGTACACTCGTAAAAGCAAGGGAAATGACTAGGACATTTCACAATCATAGATGCGCTTCAACATAGATCATTCTGGTAGTACACTTATCATCAAAACAATACTTGGGTTTGTGTACAGACTGAAGAAACACTTTATCTTTGGTTGGTGTACAGACTGAGGAAACACCTTATATAAGTCATTTTTGCAAAGATATGAAATTGTTGTTCTTAATGCATATACGTTAATCACTCTTTAAAACTTGCATAACAAATGGGACTCCAAGTATATTATTTTAGTACGCTCATCTACTTCAATACTATATCAAGGCGAGCTGCAAAGGCACTGGTGAGACTTGGTGGATGCACAGTCTCGCCTGAGCCTTCACTTAAGACTTGTGCAATAGGTACCAGAATCTCAAGTGCTGGAACAAACACTGTTTTTGTGTTGAGATTGACTTTTGGGAAGATGCTTAACCCATATTAGCCTAGCGTCCTTTCTGTGGGACATAGGCAAACAGTGCAGACCCAGATCAGACGCCACAGAACGTGGCGTCCGCTCAGGGTCTCCACTGTTTTCATACAGAGTGTACTCTTAAAATTTGAATGGAAATGAAAATTGCCACTTAACAATCCTTAAAACGGAAATGGACTGGTCCAGTTGATAAAAAGTGGGGAATTCTATTCAGCTTATGTGGTTTAAGAACGTTTTATATGAAAATCTAGTAACTATACAGTGTATGTCTATATTTCCAGGTCCAGAAGACTAAAAACCATGGCTGGTTAGAAGTCCACTTGAACAGATAGACAGGACGCAGCAATGTGACGTCTATTGCAATAGTAGGTATTTTTTTCCGTTTTTTCGTACACCTGCTGAGTTCAAGATGCGTCCGTAATCTTAGCGTAAATTAGCGTCGTCTTCATTTTTTGGGTGGGGGAAAAATGGTCTCTAAAACTGCACCCTCCTTGGCGCTCTTGGCTTCTCCGAATTCTAAGCGTTTATAACCGTCGTCTCCTTTTTCTGCTGGGGTAAAAAGGTCTCTAAAACTGCACCCTCCTTTGCGCTTGTCGTTACAGGTACCTTCTCCGAATTCTTAGCGCGTATTGCCGTCGTCTTCCTTTTTTGCTAGGGTGAAATGGTCTCTAAAACTGCACTTTCGTTTGCGCTCGTACCTTCTCCGAATTCTTAGCGTGTATTATCGTCGTCTCCTTTTTTCTGCTGGGGTAAAATGCTCTCAAAAACTGCTCCCTGCTTTGCGCTTGTCGTTACAGGTACCTTCTCCGAATTCTTAGCGTGTATTACCGTCGTCTTCCTTTTTTGCTGGGGTGAAATGGTCTCTAAAACTGCACTATCGTTTGCGCTCGTACCTTCTCCAAATTCTAAGCTAGTAACATCGTCGTTTCCTTTTTTCTGCTGGGGTAAAATGCTTTCAAAAACTGCTCCCTCCTTTGCGCTTGTCGTTACAGGTACCTTCTCCGAATTCGTAGCGTGTATTACCGTCGTCTTCCTTTTTTGCTAGGGTGAAATGGTCTCTAAAACTGCACTTTCGTTTGCGCTCGTACCTTCTCCGAATTCTTAGCATGTATTATCGTCGTCTCCTTTTTTTCTGCTGGGGTAAAATGCTCTCAAAAACCGCTCCCTGCTTTGCGCTTGTCGTTACAGGTACCTCCTCTAAATTCTTAGCGTGTATTACCATCGTCTTCCTTTTTTGCTGGGGTAAAATGGTCTCTAAAACTGCACTTTTGTTTGCGCTTGTACCTTATCCGAATTCTCAGCGTGTATTATCGTCGTTTCCTT
Source organism: Loripinus fragilis (assembly GCA_964019695.1). Taxonomy (NCBI): domain Eukaryota; kingdom Metazoa; phylum Mollusca; class Bivalvia; order Lucinida; family Lucinidae; genus Loripinus; species Loripinus fragilis. The sequence continues at coordinate 40,207,469 of OZ026519.1, read as the reverse complement.
TTTTTGCTTGGGTAAAATGGTCTTTTTAACTGCACTTTTGGTTGCGCTTGTCATTGCAGGTACCTATGTCGAATCGTTGCCGCGTACTCACGTATTCTTTTCTTATATTTTCAGGTGTCATGTTCTAGCAAGTAGATGGTACAGATGTATGGACAGATGAACGTGTCAATGAGATTAAAGAGGTATGGTTGGCTTTGTATACTAACTCGAATTTCATTCCGGAAGAGCTCAAGAGTGTCAAACAGTTTAGACCCAGACAAGGTCTGACAAAATGCTTAAAAGGAGTCTCTGTATGGTCACCAAATGGAACAAGCATAAAGTTAGGTGTGGCTTGTAAGATAAGGGGAGGAAACCCATTGAAATTCACAATTATTGCTGATCATGAACCTGTCAAGTGTACACTCGTAAAAGCAAGGGAAATGACTAGGACATTTCACAATCATAGATGCGCTTCAACATAGGTCATTCTGGTAGTACACTTATCATCAAAACAATACTTGGGTTTGTGTACAGACTGAAGAAACACTTTATCTTTGGTTGGTGTACAGACTGAGGAAACACCTTATATAAGTCATTTTTGCAAAGATATGAAATTGTTGTTCTTAATGCATATACGTTAATCACTCTTTAAAACTTGCATAACAAATGGGACTCCAAGTATATTATTTTAGTACGCTCATCTACTTCAATACTATATCAAGGCGAGCTGCAAAGGCACTGGTGAGACTTGGAGGATGCACAGTCTCGCCTGAGCCTTCACTTAAGACTTGTGCAATAGGTACCAGAATCTCAAGTGCTGGAACAAACACTGTTTTTGTGTTGAGATTGACTTTTGGGAAGATGCTTAACCCATATTAGCCTAGCGTCCTTTCTGTGGGACATAGGCAAACAATGCAGACCCAGATTAGACGCCACAGAACGTGGCGTCCGCTCAGGGTCTCCACTGTTTTCATACAGAGTGTACTCTTAAAATTTGAATGGAAATGAAAATTGCCACTTAACAATCCTTAAAACGGAAATGGACTGGTCCAGTTGATAAAAAGTGGGGAATTCCATTCAGCTTATGTGGGTTAAGAACGTTTTATATGAAAATCTAGTAACTATACAGTGTATGTCTATATTTCCAGGTCCAGAAGACTAAAAACCATGGCTGGTTAGAAGTCCACTTGAACAGATAGACAGGACGCAGCAATGTGACGTCTATTGCAATGGTAGGTATTTTTTTTCCGTTTTTTCGTACACCTGCTGAGTTCAAGATGCGTCCGTAATCTTAGCGTAAATTAGCGTCGTCTTCATTTTTTGGGTGGGGGAAAAATGGTCTCTAATACTGCACCCTCCTTGGCGCTCTTGGCTTCTCCGAATTCTAAGCGTGTATAACCGTCGTCTCCTTTTTTTCTGCTGGGGTAAAACGGTCTCTAAAACTGCACCCTCCTTTGCGCTTGTCGTTACAGGTACCTTCTCCGAATTCTTAGCGCGTATTGCCGTCGTCTTCCTTTTTTGCTAGGGTGAAATGGTCTCTAAAACTGCACTTTCGTTTGCGCTCGTACCTTCTCCGAATTAGTAGCGTGTATTATCGTCGTCTCCTTTTTTCTGCTTGGGTAAAATGCTCTCAAAAACTGCTCCCTGCTTTGCGCTTGTCGTTACAGGTACCTTCTCCGAATTCTTAGCGTGTATTACCGTCGTCTTCCTTTTTTGCTGGGGTGAAATGGTCTCTAAAACTGCACTTTCGTTTGCGCTTGTACCTTCTCCAAATTCTAAGCTAGTAACATCGTCGTTTCCTTTTTTCTGCTGGGGTAAAATGCTTTCAAAAACTGCTCCCTCCTTTGCGCTTGTCGTTACAGGTACCTTCTCCGAATTCGTAGCGTGTATTTACCGTCGTCTTCCTTTTTTGCTAGGGTGAAATGGTCTCTAAAACTGCACTTTCGTTTGCGCTCGTACCTTCTCCGAATTCTTAGCATGTATTATCGTCATTTCCTTTTTTTGCTTGGGTAAAATGGTCACTTTAACTGCACTTTCGGTTGCGCTTGTCATTGCAGGTACCTATGTCGAATCGTTGCCGCGTACTCACGTATTCTTTTCTTATATTTTCAGGTGTCATGTTCTAGCAAGTAGATGGTACAGATGTATGGACAGATGAACGTGTCAATGAGATTAAAGAGGTATGGTTGGCTTTGTATACTAACTCGAATTTCATTCCGGAATAGCTCAAGAGTGTCAAACAGTTTAGACCCAGACAAGGTCTGACAAAATGCTTAAAAGGAGTCTCTGTATGGTCACCAAATGGAACAAGCATAAAGTTAGGTTTGGCTTGTAAGATAAGGGGAGGAAACCCATTGAAATTCACAATTTTTGCTGATCATGAACCTGTCAAGTGTACACTCGTAAAAGCAAGGGAAATGACTAGGACATTTCACAATCATAGATTAGCTTCAACATAGGTCATTCTGGTAGTACACTTATCATCAAAACAATACTTGGGTTTGTGTACAGACTGAAGAAACACTTTATCTTTGGTTGGTGTACAGACTGAGGAAACACCTTATATAAGTCATTTTTGCAAAGATATGAAATTGTTGTTCTTAATGCATATACGTTAATCACTCTTTAAAACTTGCATAACAAATGGGACTCCAAGTATATTATTTTAGTACGCTCATCTACTTCAATACTATATCAAGGCGAGCTGCAAAGGCACTGGTGAGACTTGGTGGATGCACAGTCTCGCCTGAGCCTTCACTTAAGACTTGTGCAATAGGTACCAGAATCTCAAGTGCTGGAACAAACACTGTTTTTTGTGTTGAGATTGACTTTTGGGAAGATGCTTAACCCATATTAGCCTAGCGTCCTTTCTGTGGGACATAGGCAAACAGTGCAGACCCAGATCAGACGCCACAGAACGTGGCGTCCGCTCAGGGTCTCCACTGTTTTCATACAGAGTGTACTCTTAAAATTTGAATGGAAATGAAAATTGCCACTAATCAATCCTTAAAACGGAAATGGACTGGTCCAGTTGATAAAAAGTGGGGAATTCCATTCAGCTTATGTGGGTTAAGAACGTTTTATATGAAAATCTAGTAACTATACAGTGTATGTCTATATTTCCAGGTCCAGAAGACTAAAAACCATGGCTGGTTAGAAGTCCACTTGAACAGATAGACAGGACGCAGCAATGTGACGTCTATTGCAATGGTAGGTATTTTTTTCCGTTTTTTCGTACACCTGCTGAGTTCAAGATGCGTCCGTAATCTTAGCGTAAATTAGCGTCGTCTTCATTTTTTGGGTGGGGGAAAAATGGTCTCTAAAACTGCACCCTCCTTGGCGCTCGTGGCTTCTCCGAATTCTAAGCGTGTATAACCGTCGTCTCCTTTTTTTCTGCTGGGGTAAAATGGTCTCTAAAACTGCACCCTCCTTTGCGCTTGTCGTTACAGGTACCTTCTCCGAATTCTTAGCGCGTATTGCCGTCGTCTTCCTTTTTTGCAAGGGTGAAATGGTCTCTAAAACTGCACTTTCGTTTGCGCTCGTACCTTCTCCGAATTCTTAGCGTTTATTATCGTCGTCTCCTTTTTTCTGCTTGGGTAAAATGCTCTCAAAAACTGCTCCCTGCTTTGCGCTTGTCGTTACAGGTACCTTCTCCGAATTCTTAGCGTGTATTACCGTCGTCTTCCTTTTTTGCTGGGGTGAAATGGTCTCTAAAACTGCACTATCGTTTGCGCTCGTACCTTCTCCAAATTCTAAGCTAGTAACATCGTCGTTTCCTTTTTTCTGCTGGGGTAAAATGCTTTCAAAAACTGCTCCCTCCTTTGCGCTTGTCGTTACAGGTACCTTCTCCGAATTCGTAGCGTGTATTACCGTCGTCTTTCTTTTTTGCTAGGGTGAAATGGTCTCTAAAACTGCACTTTCGTTTGCGCTCGTACCTTCTCCGAATTCTTAGCGTGTATTATCGTCGTCTCCTTTTTTTCTGTGGGGTAAAATGCTCTCAAAAACCGCTCCCTGCTTTGCGCTTGTCGTTACAGGTACCTCCTCTAAATTCTTAGCGTGTATTACCGTCGTGTCCCTTTTTGGCTGGGGTAAAATGGTCTCTAAAACTGCCCTTTCGTTTGCGCTTGTACCTTATCCGAATTCTTAGCGTGTATTATCGTCGTTTCCTTTTTTTGCTTGGGTAAAATGGTCACTTTAACTGCACTTTCGGTTGCACTTGTCATTGCAGGTACCTATGTCGAATCGTTGCCGCGTACTCACGTATTCTTTTCTTATATTTTCAGGTGTCATGTTCTAGCAAGTAGATGGTACAGATGTATGGACAGATGAACGTGTCAATGAGATTAAAGAGGTATGGTTGGCTTTGTATACTAACTCGAATTTCATTCCGGAATAGCTCAAGAGTGTCAAACAGTTTAGACCCAGACAAGGTCTGACAAAATGCTTAAAAGGAGTCTCTGTATGGTCACCAAATGGAACAAGCATAAAGTTAGGTTTGGCTTGTAAGATAAGGGGAGGAAACCCATTGAAATTCACAATTTTTGCTGATCATGAACCTGTCAAGTGTACACTCGTAAAAGCAAGGGAAATGACTAGGACATTTCACAATCATAGATTAGCTTCAACATAGGTCATTCTGGTAGTACACTTATCATCAAAACAATACTTGGGTTTGTGTACAGACTGAAGAAACACTTTATCTTTGGTTGGTGTACAGACTGAGGAAACACCTTATATAAGTCATTTTTGCAAAGATATGAAATTGTTGTTCTTAATGCATATACGTTAATCACTCTTTAAAACTTGCATAACAAATGGGACTCCAAGTATATTATTTTAGTACGCTCATCTACTTCAATACTATATCAAGGCGAGCTGCAAAGGCACTGGTGAGACTTGGTGGATGCACAGTCTCGCCTGAGCCTTCACTTAAGACTTGTGCAATAGGTACCAGAATCTCAAGTGCTGGAACAAACACTGTTTTTGTGTTGAGATTGACTTTTGGGAAGATGCTTAACCCATATTAGCCTAGCGTCCTTTCTGTGGGACATAGGCAAACAGTGCAGACCCAGATCAGACGCCACAGAACGTGGCGTCCGCTCAGGGTCTCCACTGTTTTCATACAGAGTGTACTCTTAAAATTTGAATGGAAATGAAAATTGCCACTAATCAATCCTTAAAACGGAAATGGACTGGTCCAGTTGATAAAAAGTGGGGAATTCCATTCAGCTTATGTGGGTTAAGAACGTTTTATATGAAAATCTAGTAACTATACAGTGTATGTCTATATTTCCAGGTCCAGAAGACTAAAAACCATGGCTGGTTAGAAGTCCACTTGAACAGATAGACAGGACGCAGCAATGTGACGTCTATTGCAATGGTAGGTATTTTTTTCCGTTTTTTCGTACACCTGCTGAGTTCAAGATGCGTCCGTAATCTTAGCGTAAATTAGCGTCGTCTTCATTTTTTGGGTGGGGGAAAAATGGTCTCTAAAACTGCACCCTCCTTGGCGCTCGTGGCTTCTCCGAATTCTAAGCGTGTATAACCGTCGTCTCCTTTTTTTCTGCTGGGGTAAAATGGTCTCTAAAACTGCACCCTCCTTTGCGCTTGTCGTTACAGGTACCTTCTCCGAATTCTTAGCGCGTATTGCCGTCGTCTTCCTTTTTTGCAAGGGTGAAATGGTCTCTAAAACTGCACTTTCGTTTGCGCTCGTACCTTCTCCGAATTCTTAGCGTGTATTATCGTCGTCTCCTTTTTTCTGCTTGGGTAAAATGCTCTCAAAAACTGCTCCCTGCTTTGCGCTTGTCGTTACAGGTACCTTCTCCGAATTCTTAGCGTGTATTACCGTCGTCTTCCTTTTTTGCTGGGGTGAAATGGTCTCTAAAACTGCACTATCGTTTGCGCTCGTACCTTCTCCAAATTCTAAGCTAGTAACATCGTCGTTTCCTTTTTTCTGCTGGGGTAAAATGCTTTCAAAAACTGCTCCCTCCTTTGCGCTTGTCGTTACAGGTACCTTCTCCGAATTCGTAGCGTGTATTACCGTCGTCTTCCTTTTTTGCTAGGGTGAAATGGTCTCTAAAACTGCACTTTCGTTTGCGCTCGTACCTTCTCCGAATTCTTAGCGTGTATTATCGTCGTCTCCTTTTTTTCTGTGGGGTAAAATGCTCTCAAAAACCGCTCCCTGCTTTGCGCTTGTCGTTACAGGTACCTCCTCTAAATTCTTAGCGTGTATTACCGTCGTGTCCCTTTTTGGCTGGGGTAAAATGGTCTCTAAAACTGCCCTTTTGTTTGCACTTGTACCTTATCCGAATTCTTAGCGTGTATTATCGTCGTTTCCTTTTTTTGCTTGGGTAAAATGGTCACTTTAACTGCACTTTCGGTTGCGCTTGTCATTGCAGGTACCTATGTCGAATCGTTGCCGCATACTCACGTATTCTTTTCTTATATTTTCAGGTGTCATGTTCTAGCAAGTAGATGGTACAGATGTATGGACAGATGAACGTGTCAATGAGATTAAAGAGGTATGGTTGGCTTTGTATACTAACTCGAATTTCATTCCGGAATAGCTCAAGAGTTTCAAACAGTTTAGACCCAGACAAGGTCTGACAAAATGCTTAAAAGAAGTCTCTGTATGGTCACCAAATGGAACAAGCATAAAGTTAGGTTTGGCTTGTAAGATAAGGGGAGGAAACCCATTGAAATTCACAATTATTGCTGATCATGAACCTGTCAAGTGTACACTCGTAAAAGCAAGGGAAATGACTAGGACATTTCACAATCATAGATTAGCTTCAACATAGGTCATTCTGGTAGTACACTTATCATCAAAACAATACTTGGGTTTGTGTACAGACTGAAGAAACACTTTATCTTTGGTTGGTGTACAGACTGAGGAAACACCTTATATAAGTCATTTTTGCAAAGATATGAAATTGTTGTTCTTAATGCATATACGTTAATCACTCTTTAAAACTTGCATAACAAATGGGACTCCAAGTATATTATTTTAGTACGCTCATCTACTTCAATACTATATCAAGGCGAGCTGCAAAGGCACTGGTGAGACTTGGTGGATGCACAGTCTCGCCTGAGCCTTCACTTAAGACTTGTGCAATAGGTACCAGAATCTCAAGTGCTGGAACAAACACTGTTTTTGTGTTGAGATTGACTTTTGGGAAGATGCTTAACCCATATTAGCCTAGCGTCCTTTCTGTGGGACATAGGCAAACAGTGCAGACCCAGATCAGACGACACAGAACGTGGCGTCCGCTCAGGGTCTCCACTGTTTTCATACAGAGTGTACTCTTAAAATTTGAATGGAAATGAAAATTGCCACTAATCAATCCTTAAAACGGAAATGGACTGTGGTCCAATTGATAAAAAGTGGGGAATTCCATTCAGCTTATGTGGGTTAAGAACGTTTTATATGAAAATCTAGTAACTATACAGTGTATGTCTATATTTCCAGGTCCAGAAGACTAAAAACCATGGCTGGTTAGAAGTCCACTTGAACAGATAGACAGGACGCAGCAATGTGACGTCTATTGCAATGGTAGGTATTTTTTCCGTTTTTTCGTACACCTGCTGAGTTCAAGATGCGTCCGTAATCTTAGCGTAAATTAGCGTCGTCTTCATTTTTGGGGGTGGGGGAAAAATGGTCTCTAAAACTGCACCCTCCTTGGCGCTCGTGGCTTCTCCGAATTCTAAGCGTGTATAACCCTCGTCTCCTTTTTTTCTGCTGGGGTAAAATGGTCTCTAAAACTGCACCCTCCTTTGCGCTTGTCGTTACAGGTACCTTCTCCGAATTCTTAGCGCGTATTGCCGTCGTCTTCCTTTTTTGCTAGGGTGAAATGGTCTCTAAAACTGCACTTTCGTTTGCGCTCGTACCTTCTCCGAATTCTTAGCGTGTATTATCGTCGTCTCCTTTTTTCTGCTGGGGTAAAATGCTCTCAAAAACTGCTCCCTGCTTTGCGCTTGTCGTTACAGGTACCTTCTCCGAATTCTTAGCGTGTATTACCGTCGTCTTCCTTTTTTGCTTGGGTGAAATGGTCTCTAAAACTGCACTTTCGTTTGCGCTCGTACCTTCTCCGAATTCTTAGCGTGTATTATCGTCGTCTCCTTTTTTTCTGCAGGGGTAGAATGCTCTCAAAAACCGCTCCCTCCTTTGCGCTTGTCGTTACAGGTACCTCCTCTTAATTCTTAGCGTGTATTACCGTCGTCTTCCTTTTTTGCTAGGGTGAAATGGTCTCTAATACTGCACTTTCGTTTGCGCTCGTACCTTCTCCGAATTCTTAGCGTGTATTATCGTCGTCTCCTTTATTCTGCTGGGGTAAAATGCTCTCAAAAACCGCTCCCTGCTTTGCGCTTGTCGTTACAGGTACCTCCTCTAAATTCTTAGCGTGTATTACCGTCGTCTTCCTTTTTGGCTGGGGTAAAATGGTCTCTAAAACTGCACTTTTGTTTGCGCTTGTACCTTATCCGAATTCTTAGCATGTATTATCGTCATTTCCTTTTTTGCTTGGGTAAAATGGTCACTTTAACTGCACTTTCGGTTGCGCTTGTCATTGCAGGTACCTTTGTCGAATCGTTGCCGCGTACTCACGTATTCTTTTCTTATATTTTCAGGTGTCATGTTCTAGCAAGTAGATGGTACAGATGTATGGACAGATGAACGTGTCAATGAGATTAAAGAGGTATGGTTGGCTTTGTATACTAACTCGAATTTCATTCCGGAATAGCTCAAGAGTGTCAAACAGTTTAGACCCAGACAAGGTCTGACAAAATGCTTAAAAGGAGTCTCTGTATGGTCACCAAATGGAACAAGCATAAAGTTAGGTTTGGCTTGTAAGATAAGGGGAGGAAACCCATTGAAATTCACAATTTTTGCTGATCATGAACCTGTCAAGTGTACACTCGTAAAAGCAAAGGAAATGACTAGGACATTTCACAATCATAGATTAGCTTCAACATAGGTCATTCTGGTAGTACACTTATCATCAAAACAATACTTGGGTTTGTGTACAGACTGAAGAAACACTTTATCTTTGGTTGGTGTACAGACTGAGGAAACACCTTATATAAGTCATTTTTGCAAAGATATGAAATTGTTGTTCTTAATGCATATACGTTAATCACTCTTTAAAACTTGCATAACAAATGGGACTCCAAGTATATTATTTTAGTACGCTCATCTACTTCAATACTATATCAAGGCGAGCTGCAAAGGCACTGGTGAGACTTGGTGGATGCACAGTCTCGCCTGAGCCTTCACTTAAGACTTGTGCAATAGGTACCAGAATCTCAAGTGCTGGAACAAACACTGTTTTTGTGTTGAGATTGACTTTTGGGAAGATGCTTAACCCATATTAGCCTAGCGTCCTTTCTGTGGGACATAGGCAAACAGTGCAGACCCAGATCAGACGCCACAGAACGTGGCGTCCGCTCAGGGTCTCCACTGTTTTCATACAGAGTGTACTCTTAAAATTTGAATGGAAATGAAAATTGCCACTTAACAATCCTTAAAACGGAAATGGACTGGTCCAGTTGATAAAAAGTGGGGAATTCCGTTCAGCTTATGTGGGTTAAGAACGTTTTATATATGAAAATCTAGTAACTATATAGTGTATGTCTATATTTCCAGGTCCAGAAGACTAAAATCCATGGCTGGTTAGAAGTCCACTTGAACAGATAGACAGGACGCAACAATGTGACGTCTATTGCAATGGTAGGTATTTTTTTCCGTTTTTTCGTACACCAGCTGAGTTCAAGATGCGTCCGTTATCTTAGCGTAAATTAGCGTCGTCTTCATTTTTTGGGTGGGGGAAAAAGGGTCTCTAAAACTGCACCCCTCTTGGCGCTCGTGGCTTCTCCGAATTCTAAGCGTGTATAACCGTCGTCTCCTTTTTCTGCTGGGGTAAAATGGTCTCTAAAACTGCACCCTCCTTTGCGCTTGTCGTTACAGGTACCTTCTCCGAATTCTTAGCGCGTATTGCTGTCGTCTTCCTTTTTTGCTAGGGTGAAATGGTCTCTAAAACTGCACTTTCGTTTGCGCTCGTACCTTTTCCGAATTCTTAGCGTGTATTATCGTTGTCTCCTTTTTTCTGCTGGGGTAAAATGCTCTCAAAAACTGCTCCCTGCTTTGCGCTTGTCGTTACAGGTACCTTCTCCGAATTCTTAGCGTGTATTACCGTCGTCTTCCTTTTTTACTGGGGTGAAATGGTCTCTAAAACTGCACTTTCGTTTGCGCTCGTACCTTCTCCGAATTCTTAGCGTGTATTATCGTCGTCTCCTTTTTTTCTGCAGGGGTAGAATGCTCTCAAAAACTGCTCCCTGCTTTGCGCTTGTCGTTACAGGTACCTTCTCCGAATTCTTAGCGTGTATTACCGTCGTCTTCCTTTTTTGCTTGGGTGAAATGGTCTCTAAAACTGCACTTTCGTTTGCGCTCGTACCTTCTCCGAATTCTTAGCGTGTATTATCGTCGTCTCCTTTTTTTCTGCAGGGGTAGAATGCTCTCAAAAACCGCTCCCTCCTTTGCGCTTGTCGTTACAGGTACCTCCTCTTAATTCTTAGCGTGTATTACCGTCGTCTTCCTTTTTTGCTAGGGTGAAATGGTCTCTAATACTGCACTTTCGTTTGCGCTCGTACCTTCTCCGAATTCTTAGCGTGTATTATCGTCGTCTCCTTTATTCTGCTGGGGTAAAATGCTCTCAAAAACCGCTCCCTGCTTTGCGCTTGTCGTTACAGGTACCTCCTCTAAATTCTTAGCGTGTATTACCGTCGTCTTCCTTTTTGGCTGGGGTAAAATGGTCTCTAAAACTGCACTTTTGTTTGCGCTTGTACCTTATCCGAATTCTTAGCATGTATTATCGTCATTTCCTTTTTTGCTTGGGTAAAATGGTCACTTTAACTGCACTTTCGGTTGCGCTTGTCATTGCAGGTACCTTTGTCGAATCGTTGCCGCGTACTCACGTATTCTTTTCTTATATTTTCAGGTGTCATGTTCTAGCAAGTAGATGGTACAGATGTATGGACAGATGAACGTGTCAATGAGATTAAAGAGGTATGGTTGGCTTTGTATACTAACTCGAATTTCATTCCGGAATAGCTCAAGAGTGTCAAACAGTTTAGACCCAGACAAGGTCTGACAAAATGCTTAAAAGGAGTCTCTGTATGGTCACCAAATGGAACAAGCATAAAGTTAGGTTTGGCTTGTAAGATAAGGGGAGGAAACCCATTGAAATTCACAATTTTTGCTGATCATGAACCTGTCAAGTGTACACTCGTAAAAGCAAAGGAAATGACTAGGACATTTCACAATCATAGATTAGCTTCAACATAGGTCATTCTGGTAGTACACTTATCATCAAAACAATACTTGGGTTTGTGTACAGACTGAAGAAACACTTTATCTTTGGTTGGTGTACAGACTGAGGAAACACCTTATATAAGTCATTTTTGCAAAGATATGAAATTGTTGTTCTTAATGCATATACGTTAATCACTCTTTAAAACTTGCATAACAAATGGGACTCCAAGTATATTATTTTAGTACGCTCATCTACTTCAATACTATATCAAGGCGAGCTGCAAAGGCACTGGTGAGACTTGGTGGATGCACAGTCTCGCCTGAGCCTTCACTTAAGACTTGTGCAATAGGTACCAGAATCTCAAGTGCTGGAACAAACACTGTTTTTGTGTTGAGATTGACTTTTGGGAAGATGCTTAACCCATATTAGCCTAGCGTCCTTTCTGTGGGACATAGGCAAACAGTGCAGACCCAGATCAGACGCCACAGAACGTGGCGTCCGCTCAGGGTCTCCACTGTTTTCATACAGAGTGTACTCTTAAAATTTGAATGGAAATGAAAATTGCCACTTAACAATCCTTAAAACGGAAATGGACTGGTCCAGTTGATAAAAAGTGGGGAATTCCGTTCAGCTTATGTGGGTTAAGAACGTTTTATATATGAAAATCTAGTAACTATATAGTGTATGTCTATATTTCCAGGTCCAGAAGACTAAAATCCATGGCTGGTTAGAAGTCCACTTGAACAGATAGACAGGACGCAACAATGTGACGTCTATTGCAATGGTAGGTATTTTTTTCCGTTTTTTCGTACACCAGCTGAGTTCAAGATGCGTCCGTTATCTTAGCGTAAATTAGCGTCGTCTTCATTTTTTGGGTGGGGGAAAAAGGGTCTCTAAAACTGCACCCCTCTTGGCGCTCGTGGCTTCTCCGAATTCTAAGCGTGTATAACCGTCGTCTCCTTTTTCTGCTGGGGTAAAATGGTCTCTAAAACTGCACCCTCCTTTGCGCTTGTCGTTACAGGTACCTTCTCCGAATTCTTAGCGCGTATTGCTGTCGTCTTCCTTTTTTGCTAGGGTGAAATGGTCTCTAAAACTGCACTTTCGTTTGCGCTCGTACCTTTTCCGAATTCTTAGCGTGTATTATCGTTGTCTCCTTTTTTCTGCTGGGGTAAAATGCTCTCAAAAACTGCTCCCTGCTTTGCGCTTGTCGTTACAGGTACCTTCTCCGAATTCTTAGCGTGTATTACCGTCGTCTTCCTTTTTTACTGGGGTGAAATGGTCTCTAAAACTGCACTTTCGTTTGCGCTCGTACCTTCTCCAAATTCTAAGCTAGTAACATCGTCGTTTCCTTTTTTCTGCTGGGGTAAAATGCTTTCAAAAACTGCTCCCTCCTTTGCGCTTGTCGTTACAGGTACCTTCTCCGAATTCTTAGCGTGTATTACCGTCGTCTTCCTTTTTTGCTAGGGTGAAATGGTCTCTAAAACTGCACTTTCGTTTGCGCTCGTACCTTCTCCGAATTCTTAGCGTGTAATATCGTCGTCTCCTTTTTTTCTGCTGGGGTAAAATGCTCTCAAAAACCGCTCCCTGCTTTGCGCTTGTCGTTACAGGTACCTCCTCTAAATTCTTAGCGTGTATTACCGTCGTCTTCACTTTTTGCTGGGGTAAAATGGTCTCTAAAACTGCACTTTTGTTTGCGCTCGTACCTTATCCGAATTCTTAGCGTGTATTATCGTCGTTTCCTGTTTTTGCTTGGGTAAAATGGTCACTTTAACTGCACTTTCGGTTGCGCTTGTCATTGCAGGTACCTATGTCGAATCGTTGCCGCGTACTCACGTATTCTTTTCTTATATTTTCAGGTGTCATGTTCTAGCAAGTAGATGGTACAGAAGTATGGACAGATGAACGTGTCAATGAGATTAAAGAGGTATGGTTGGCTTTGTATACTAACTCGAATTTCATTCCGGAATAGCTTAAGAGTGTCAAACAGTTTAGACCCAGACAAGGTCTGACAAAATGCTTAAAAGGAGTCTCTGTATGGTCACCAAATGTAACAAGCATAAAGTAAGGTTTGGCTTGTAAGATAAGGGGAGGAAATACATTGAAATTCACAATTATTGCTGATCATGAACCTGTCAAGTGTACACTCGTAAAAGCAAGGGAAATGACTAGGACATTTCACAATCATAGATTAGCTTCAACATAGGTCATTCTGGTAGTACACTTATCACCAAAACAATACTTGGGTTTGTGTACAGACTGAAGAAACACTTTATCTTTGGTTGGTGTACAGACTGAGGAAACACCTTACATAAGTCATTTTTGCAAAGATATGAAATTGTTGTTCTTAATGCATATACGTTAATCACTCTTTAAAACTTGCATAACAAATGGGACTCCAAGTATATTATTTTAGTACGCTCATCTACTTCAATACTATATCAAGGCGAGCTGCAACTGCACTGGTGAGACTTGGTGGATGCACAGTCTCGCCTGAGCCTTCACTTAAGACTTGTGCAATAGGTACCAGAATCTCAAGTGCTGGAACAAACACTGCTTTTGTGTTGAGATTGACTTTTGGGAAGATGCTTAACCCATATTAGCCTAGCGTCCTTTCTGTGGGACATAGGCAAACAGTGCAGACCCAGATCAGACGCCACAGAACGTGGCGTCCGCTCAGGGTCTCCACTGTTTTCATACAGAGTGTACTCTTAAAATTTGAATGGAAATGAAAATTGCCACTTAACAATCCTTAAAACGGAAATGGACTGGTCCAGTTGATAAAAAGTGGGGAATTCCATTCAGCTTATGTGGGTTAAGAACGTTTTATATGAAAATCTAGTAACTATACAGTGTATGTCTATATTTCCAGGTCCAGAAGACTAAAAACCATGGCTGGTTAGAAGTCCACTTGAACAGATAGACAGGAGGCAGCAATGTGACGTGTATTGCAATGGTAGGTATTTTTTTCCGTTTTTTCGTACACCTGCTGAGTTCAAGATGCGTCTGTAATCTTAGCGTAAATTAGCGTCGTCTTCATTTTTTGGGTGGGGGAAAAATGGTCTCTAAAACTGCACCCTCCTTGGCGCTCGTGGCTTCTCCGAATTCTAAGCGTGTATAACCGTCGTCTCCTTTTTTTTCTGCTGGGGTAAAATGGTCTCTAAAACTGCTCCCTCCTTTGCGCTTGTCGTTACAGGTACCTTCTCCGAATTCGTAGCGTGTATTACCGTCGTCTTCCTTTTTTGCTAGGGTGAAATGGTCTCTTAAACTGCACTTTCGTTTGCGCTCGCACCTTCTCCGAATTCTTAGCGTGTATTATCGTCGTCTCCTTTTTTTTCTGCTGGGGTAAAATGCTCTCAAAAACCGCTCCCTGCTTTGGGCTTGTCGTTACAGGTACCTCCTCTAAATTCTTAGCGTGTATTACCGTCGTCTTCCTTTTTTGCTGGGGTAAAATGGTCTCTAAAACTGCACTTTTGTTTGCGCTCGTACCTTATCCGAATTCTTAGCGTGTATTATCGTCGTTTCCTTTTTTTGCTTGGGTAAAATGGTAACTTTAACTGCACTTTCGGTTGCGCTTGTCATTGCAGGTACCTATGTCGAATCGTTGCCGCGTTCTCACGTATTCTTTTCTTATATTTTCAGGTGTCATGTTCTAGCAAGTAGATGGTACAGATGTATGGACAGATGAACGTGTCAATGAGATTAAAGAGGTATGGTTGGCTTTGTATACTAACTCGAATTTCATTCCGGAATAGCTCAAGAGTGTCAAACAGTTTAGACCCAGACAAGGTCTGACAAAATGCTTAAAAGGAGTCTCTGTATGGTCACCAAATGGAACAAGCATAAAGTTAGGTTTGGCTTGTAAGATAAGGGGAGGAAACCCATTGAAATTCACAATTATTGCTGATGAACCTGTCAAGTGTACACTCGTAAAAGCAAGGGAAATGACTAGGACATTTCACAATCATAGATTAGCTTCAACATAGGTCATTCTGGTAGTACACTTATCATCAAAACAATACTTGGGTTTGTGAACAGACTGAAGAAACACTTTATCTTTGGTTGGTGTACAGACTGAGGAAACACCTTATATATGTCATTTTTGCAAAGATATGAATTTGTTGTTCTTAATGCATATACGTTAATCACTCTTTAAAACTTGCATAACAAATGGGACTCCAAGTATATTATTTTAGTACGCTCATCTACCTCAATACTATATCAAGGCGAGCTGCAAAGGCACTGGTGAGACTTGGTGGATGCACAGTCTCGCCTGAGCCTTCACTTAAGACTTGTGCAATAGGTACCAGAATCTCAAGTGCTGGAACAAACACTGTTTTTGTGTTGAGATTGACTTTTGGGAAGATGCTTAACCCATATTAGCCTAGCGTCCTTTCTGTGGGACATAGGCAAACAGTGCAGACCCAAATCAGACGCCACAGAACGTTGCGTCCGCTCAGGGTCTCCACTGTTTTCATACAGAGTGTACTCTTAAAATTTGAATGGAAATGAAAATTGCCACTTAACAATCCTTAAAACGGAAATGGACTGGTCCAGTTGATAAAAAGTGGGGAATTCCATTCAGCTTATGTGTGTTAAGAACGTTTTATATGAAAATCTAGTAACTATACAGTGTACGTCTATATTTCCAGGTCCAGAAGACTAAAAACCATGGCTGGTTAGAAGTCCACTTGAACAGATAGACAGGACGCAGCAATGTGACGTCTATTGCAATGGTAGGTATTTTTTTCCGTTTTTTCGTACACCTGCTGAGTTCAAGATGCGTCCGTAATCTTAGCGTAAATTAGCGTCGTCTTCATTTTTTGGGTGGGGGAAAAATGGTCTCTAAAACTGCACCCTCCTTGGCGCTCGTGGCTTCTCCGAATTCTAAGCGTGTATAACCGTCGTCTCCTTTTTTCTGCTGGGGTAAAATGGTCTCTAAAACTGCACCCTCCTTTGCGCTTGTCGTTACAGGTACCTTCTCCGAATTCTTAGCGCGTATTGCCGTCGTCTTCCTTTTTTGCTAGGGTGAAATGGTCTCTAAAACTGCACTTTCGTTTGCGCTCGTACCTTCTCCGAATTCTTAGCGTGTATTATCGTCGTCTCCTTTTTTCTGCTGGGGTAAAATGCTCTCAAAAACTGCTCCCTGCTTTGCGCTTGTCGTTACAGGTACCTTCTCCGAATTCTTAGCGTGTATTACCGTCGTCTTCCTTTTTTGCTGGGGTGAAATGGTCTCTAAAACTGCACTTTCGTTTGCGCTTGTACCTTCTCCAAATTCTAAGCTAGTAACATCGTCGTTTCCTTTTTTCTGCTGGGGTAAAATGCTTTCAAAAACTGCTCCCTCCTTTGCGCTTGTCGTTACAGGTACCTTCTCCGAATTCGTAGCGTGTATTACCGTCGTCTTCCTTTTTTGCTAGGGTGAAATGGTCTCTAAAGCTGCACTTTCGTTTGCGCTCGTACCTTCTCCGAATTCTTAGCATGTATTATCGTCGTCTCCTTTTTTTTCTGCTGGGGTAAAATGCTCTCAAAAACCGCTCCCTGTTTTGCGCTTGACGTTACAGGTACCTCCTCTAAATTCTTAGCGTGTATTACCGTCGTCTTCCTTTTTTGCTGGGGTAAAATGGTCTCTAAAACTGCACTTTTGTTTGCGCTCGTACCTTATCCGAATTCTTAGCGTGTATTATCGTCGTTTCCTTTTTTTGCTTGGGTAAAATGGTCACTTTAACTGCACTTTCGGTTGCGCTTGTCATTGCAGGTACCTATGTCGAATCGTTGCCGCGTACTCACGTATTCTTTTCTTATATTTTCAGGTGTCATGTTCTAGCAAGTAGATGGTACAGATGTATGGACAGATGAACGTGTCAATGAGATTAAAGAGGTATGGATGGCTTTGTATACTAACTCGAATTTCATTCCGGAATAGCTCAAGAGTGTCAAACAGTTTAGACCCAGACAAGGTCTGACAAAATGCTTAAAAGGAGTCTCTGTATGGTCACCAAATGGAACAAGCATTAAGTTAGGTTTGGCTTGTAAGATAAGGGGAGGAAACCCATTGAAATTCACAATTATTGCTGATCATGAACCTGTCAAGTGTACACTCGTAAAAGCAAGGGAAATGACTAGGACATTTCACAATCATAGATTAGCTTCAACATAGGTCATTCTGGTAGTACACTTATCACCAAAACAATACTTGGGTTTGTGTACAGACTGAAGAAACACTTTATCTTTGGTTGGTGTACAGACTGAGGAAACACCTTATATAAGTCATTTTTGCAAAGATATGAAATTGTTGTTCTTAATGCATATACGTTAATCACTCTTAAAAACTTGCATAACAAATGGGACTCCAAGTATATTTTTAGTACGCTCATCTACTTCAATACTATATCAAGGCGAGCTGCAAAGGCACTGGTGAGACTTGGTGGATGCACAGTCTCGCCTGAGCCTTCACTTAAGACTTGTGCAATAGGTACCAGAATCTCAAGTGATGGAACAATCACTGTTTTTGTGTTGAGATTGACTTTTGTGAAGATGCTTAACCCATATTAGCCTAACGTCCTTTCTGTGGGACATAGGCAAACAGTGCAGACCCAGATCAGACGCCACAGAACGTGGCGTCCGCTCAGGGTCTCCACTGTTTTCATACAGAGTGTACTCTTAAAATTTGAATGGAAATGAAAATTGCCACTTAACAATCCTTAAAACGGAAATGGACTGGTCCAGTTGATAAAAAGTGGGGAATTTCATTCAGCTTATGTTGGTTAAGAACGTTTTATATGAAAATCTAGTAACTATACAGTGTATGTCTATATTTCCAGGTCCAGAAGACTAAAAACCATGGCTGGTTAGAAGTCCACTTGAACAGATAGACAGGACGCAGCAATGTGACGTGTATTGCAATGGTAGGTATTTTTTCCATTTTTTCGTACACCTGCTGAGTTCAAGATGCGTCCGTAATCTTAGCGTTAATTAGCGTCGTCTTCATTTTTTGGGTGGGGGAAAAATGGTCTCTAAAACTGCACCCTCCTTGGCGCTCGTGGCTTCTCCGAATTCTAAGCGTGTATAACCGTCGTCTCCTTTTTTTCTGCTGGGGTAAAATGGTCTCTAAAACTGCACCCTCCTTTGCGCTTGTCGTTACAGGTACCTTCTCCGAATTCTTAGCGCGTATTGCCGTCGTCTTCCTTTTTTGCTAGGGTGAAATGGTCTCTAAAACTGCACTTTCGTTTGCGCTCGTACCTTCTCCGAATTCATAGCGTGTATTATCGTCGTCTCCTTTTTTCTGCTGGGGTAAAATGCTCTCAAAAACTGCTCCCTGCTTTGCGCTTGTCGTTACATGTACCTCCTCCGAATTCTTAGCGTGTATTACCGTCGTCTTCCTTTTTTGCTGGGGTGAAATGGTCTCTAAAACTGCACTTTCGTTTGCGCTCGTACCTTCTCCAAATTCTAAGCTAGTAACATCGTCGTTTCCTTTTTTCTGCTGGGGTAAAATGCTTTCAAAAACTGCTCCCTCCTTTGCGCTTGTCGTTACAGGTACCTTCTCCGAATTCGTAGCGTGTATTACCGTCGTCTTCCTTTTTTGCTAGGGTGAAATGGTCTCTAAAACTGCACTTTCGTTTGCGCTCGTACCTTCTCCAAATTCTTAGCATGTATTATCGTCGTCTCCTTTTTTTCTGCTGGGGTAAAATGCTCTCAAAAACCGCTCCCTGCTTTGCGCTTGTCGTTACAGGTACCTCCTCTAAATTCTTAGCGTGTATTACCGTCGTCTTCCTTTTTTGCTGGGGTAAAATGGTCTCTAAAACTGCACTTTTGTTTGCGCTCGTACCTTATCCGAATTCTTAGCGTTTATTATCGTCGTTTCCTTTTTTTGCTTGGGTAAAATGGTCACTTTAACTGCACTTTCCGTTGCGCTTGTCATTGCAGGTACCTATGTCGAATCGTTGCCGCGTACTCACGTATTCTTTTCTTATATTTTCAGGTGTCATGTTCTAGCAAATAGATGGTACAGATGTATGGACAGATGAACGAGTCAATGAGATTAAAGAGGTATGGTTGGCTTTGTATACTAACTCGAATTTCATTCCGGAATAGCTCAAGAGTGTCAAACAGTTTAGACCCAGACAAGGTCTGACAAAATGCTTAAAAGGAGTCTCTGTATGGTCACCAAATGGAACAAGCATTAAGTTAGGTTTGGCTTGTAAGATAAGGGGAGGAAACCCATTGAAATTCACAATTATTGCTGATCATGAACCTGTCAAGTGTACACTCGTAAAAGCAAGGGAAATGACTAGGACATTTCACAATCATAGATTAGCTTCAACATAGGTCATTCTGGTAGTACACTTATCACCAAAACAATACTTGGGTTTGTGTACAGACTGAAGAAACACTTTATCTTTGGATGGTGTACAGACAGAGGAAACAACTTATATAAGTCATTTTTGCGAAGATATGAAATTGTTGTGCTTAATGCATATACGTTAATCACTCTTTAAAACTTGCATAACAAATGGGACTCCAAGTATATTATTTTAGTACGCTGATCTACTTCAATACTATATCAAGGCGAGCTGCAAAGGCACTGGTGAGACTTGGTGGATGCACAGTCTCGCCTGAGCCTTCACTTAAGACTTGTGCAATAGGTACCAGAATCTCAAGTGCTGGAACAAACACTGTTTTTGTGTTGAGATTGACTTTTGGGAAGATGCTTAACCCATATTAGCCTAGCGTCCTTTCTGTGGGACATAGGCAAACAGTGCAGACCCAGATCAGACGCCACAGAACGTGGCGTCCGCTCAGGGTCTCCACTGTTTTCATACAGAGTGTACTCTTAAAATTTAAATGGAAATGAAAATTGCCACTTAACAATCCTTAAAACGGAAATGGACTGGTCCAGTTGATAAAAAGTGGGGAATTTCATTCATCTTATGTGGGTTAAGAACGTTGTATTTGAAAATCTAGTAACTATACAGTGTATGTCTATATTTCCAGGTCCAGAAGACTCAAAACCATGGCTGGTTAGAAGTCCACTTGAACAGATAGACAGGACGCAGCAATTTGACGTCTATTGCAATGGTAGGTATCTTTTTTCCTTTTTTTCGTACACCTGCTGAGTTCAAGATGCGTCCGTAATTTTAGCGTAAATTAGCGTCGTCTTCATTTTTTGGGTGGGGGAAAAATGGTCTCTAAAACTGCACCCTCCTTGGCGCTCGTGGCTTCTCCGAATTCTAAGCTTGTATAACCGTCGTCTCCTTTTTTCTGCTGGGGTAAAATGGTCTCTAAAACTGCACCCTCCTTTGCGCTTATCGTTACAGGTACCTTCTCCGAATTCTTAGCGTGTATTACCGTCGTCTTCCTTTTTTGCTGAGGTGAAACGGTCTCTAAAACTGCACTTTCGTTTGCGCTCGTACCTTCTCCAAATTTTTAGCTAGTAACATCGTAGTTTCCTTTTTTCTGCTGGGGTAAAATGCTTTCAAAAACTGCTCCCTCCTTTGAGCTTGTCGTTACAGGTACCTTCTCCGAATTCGTAGCGTGTATTACCGTCGTCTTCCTTTTTTGCTTGGGTGAAATGGTCTCTAAAACTGCACTTTCGTTTGCGCTCGTACCTTCTCCAAATTCTTAGCATGTATTATCGTCGTCTCCTTTTTTTCTGCTGGGGTAAAATGCTCTCAAAAACCGCTCCCTGCTTTGCGCTTGTCGTTACAGGTACCTCCTCTAAATTTTTAGCGTGTATTACCGTCGTCTTCCTTTTTTGCTGGGGTAAAATGGTCTCTAAAACTGCACTTTTGTTTGCGCTCGTACCTTATCCGAATTCTTAGCGTGTATTATCGTCGTTTCCTTTTTTTGCTTGGGTAAAATGGTCACTTTAACTGCACTTTCGGTTTGCGCTTGTCATTGCAGGTACCTATGTCGAATCGTTGCCGCGTACTCTCGTATTCTTTTCTTATATTTTCAGGTGTCATGTTCTAGCAAGTAGATGGTACAGATGTATGGACAGATGAACGTGTCAATGAGATTAAAGAGGTATGGTTGGCTTTGTATACTAACTCGAATTTCATTCCGGAATAGCTCAAGAGTGTCAAACAGTTTAGACCCAGACAAGGTCTGACAAAATGCTTAAAAGGAGTCTCTGTATGGTCACCAAATGGAACAAGCATTAAGTTAGGTTTGGCTTGTAAGATAAGGGGAGGAAACCCATTGAAATTCACAATTATTGCTGATCATGAACCTGTCAAGTGTACACTCGTAAAAGCAAGGGAAATGACTAGGACAGTTCACAATCATAGATAAGCTTCAACATAGGTCATTCTGGTAGTAAACTTATCACCAAAACATTACTTGGGTTTGTGTACAGACTGAAGAAACACTTTATCTTTGGTTGGTGTACAGACTGAGGAAACACCTTATATAAGTCATTTTTGCAAAGATATGAAATTGTTGTTCTTAATGCATATACGTTAATCACTCTTTAAAACTTGCATAACAAATGGGACTCCAAGTATATTATTTTAGTACGCTCATCTACTTCAATACTATATCAAGGCGAGCTGCAAAGGCACTGGTGAGACTTGGTGGATGCACAGTCTCGCCTGAGCCTTCACTTAAGACTTGTGCAATAGGTACCAGAATCTCAAGTGCTGGAACAAACACTGTTTTTGTGTTGAGATTGACTTTTGTGAAGATGCTTAACCCATATTAGCCTAACGTCCTTTCTGTGGGACATAGGCAAACAGTGCAGACCCAGATCAGACGCCACAGAACGTGGCGTCCGCTCAGGGTCTCCACTGTTTTCATACAGAGTGTACTCTTAAAATTTGAATGGAAATGAAAATTGCCACTTAACAATCCTTAAAACGGAAATGGACTGGTCCAGTTGATAAAAAGTGGGGAATTCCATTCAGCTTATGTGGGTTAAGAACGTTTTATATGAAAATCTAGTAACTATATAGTGTATGTCTATATTTCCAGGTCCAGAAGACTCAAAACCATGGCTGGTTAGAAGTCCACTTGAACAGATAGACAGGACGCAGCAATGTGACGTCTATTGCAATGGTAGGTATTTTTCCGTTTTTTCGTACACCTGCTGAGTTCAAGATGCGTCCGTAATCTTAGCGTAAATTAGCGTCGTCTTCATTTTTTGGGTGGGGGAAAAATGGTCTCTAAAACTGCACCCTCCTTGGCGCTCGTGGTCTCTCCGAATTCTAAGCGTGTATAACCGTCGTCTCCTTTTTTCTGCTGGGGTAAAATGGTCTCTAAAACTGCACCCTCCTTTGAGCTTGTCGTTACAGGTACCTTCTCCGAATTCTTAGCGTGTATTGCCGTCGTCTTCCTTTTTTGCTAGGGTGAAATGGTTTCTAAAACTGCACTTTCGTTTGCGCTCATACCTTCTCCGAATTCTTAGCGTGTATTATCGTCGTCTCCTTTTTTCTGCTGGGGTAAAATGCTCTCAAAAACTGCTCCCTGCTTTGCGCTTGTCGTTACAGGTACCTTCTCCGAATTCTTAGCGTGTATTACCGTCGTCTTCCTTTTTTGCTGGGGTGATATGGTCTCTAAAACTGCACTTTCGTTTGCGCTCGTACCTTCTCCAAATTCTAAGCTTGTAATATCGTCGTTTCCTTTTTTCTGCTGGGGTAAAATGCTTTCAAAAACTGCTCCCTCCTTTGCGCTTGTCGTTACAGGTACCTTCTCCGAATTCGTAGCGTGTATTACCGTCGTCTTCCTTTTTTGCTAGGGTGAAATGGTCTCTAAAACTGCACTTTTGTTTGCGCTCGTACCTTCTCCAAATTCTTAGCGTGTATTATCGTCGTCTCCTTTTTTTCTGCTGGGGTAAAATGCTCTCAAAAACCGCTCCGTGCTTTGCGCTTGTCGTTACAGGTACCTCCTCTAAATTCTTAGCGTGTATTACCGTCGTCTTCCTTTTTTGCTGGGGTAAAATGGTCTCTAAAACTGCACTTTTGTTTGCGCTCGTACCTTATCCGAATTCTTAGCATGTATTATCGTCGTTTCCTTTTTTTGCTTTGGTAAAATTGTCACTTTAACTGCACTTTCGGTTGCGCTTGTCATTGCAGGTACCTATGTTGAATCGTTGCCGCGTACTCACGTATTCTTTTCTTATATTTTCAGGTGTCATGTTCTAGCAAGTAGATGGTACAGATGTATGGACAGATGAACGTGTCAATGAGATTAAAGAGGTATGGTTGGCTTTGTATACTAACTCGAATTTCATTCCGGAATAGCTCAAGAGTGTCAAACAGTTTAGACCCAGACAAGGTCTGACAAAATGCTTAAAAGGAGTCTCTGTATGGTCACCAAATGGAACAAGCATTAAGTTAGGTTTGGCTTGTAAGATAAGGGTAGGAAACCCATTGAAATTCACAATTATTGCTGATCATGAACCTGTCAAGTGTACACTCGTAAAAGCAAGGGAAATGACTAGGACATTTCACAATCATAGACTAGCTTCAACATAGGTCATTCTGGTAGTACACTTATCACCAAAACAATACTTGGGTTTGTGTACAGACTGAAGAAACACTTTATCTTTGGTTGGTGTACAGATTGAGGAAACACCTTATATAAGTCATTTTTGCAAAGATATGAAATTGTTGTTCTTAATGCATATACGTTAATCACTCTTAAAAACTTGCATAACAAATGGGACTCCAAGTATATTGTTTTAGTACGCTCATCTACTTCAATACTATATCAAGGCGAGCTGCAAAGGCACTGGTGAGACTTGGTGGATGCACAGTCTCGCCTGAGCCTTCACTTAAGACTTGTGCAATAGGTACCAGAATCTCAAGTGATGAAACAATCACTGTTTTTGTGCTGAGATTGACTTTTGTGAAGATGCTTAACCCATATTAGCCTAACGTCCTTTCTGTGGGACATAGGCAAACAGTGCAGACCCAGATCAGACGCCACAGAACGTGGCGTCCGCTCAGGGTCTCCACTGTTTTCATACAGAGTGTACTCTTAAAATTTTAATGGAAATGAAAATTGCCACTTAACAATCCTTAAAACGGAAATGGACTGGTCCAGTTGATAAAAGTGAGGAATTCCATTCAGCTTATGTGGGTTAAGAACGTTTTATATAAAAATCTAGTAACTATACAGTGTATGTCTATATTTCCAGGTCCAGAAGACTAAAAACCATGGCTGGTTAGAAGTCCACTTGAACAGATAGACAGGATGCAGCAATGTGACGTCTATTGCAATGGTAGGTATTTTTTCCGTTTTTTCGTACACCTGCTGAGTTCAAGATGTGTCCGTAATCTTAGCGTTAATTAGCGTCGTCTTCATTTTTTGGGTGGGGGAAAAATGGTCTCTAAAACTGCACCCTCCTTGGCGCTCGTGGCTTCTCCGAATTCTAAGCGTGTATTATCGTCGTCTCCTTTTTTCTGCTGGATTAAAAATCGTCTCTAAAACTGCACCCTCCTTTGCGCTTGTCGTTACAGGTACCTTCTCCGAATTCTTAGCGTGTATTGCCGTCGTCTTCCTGTTTTGCTAGGGTGAAATGGTCTCTAAAACTGCACTTTCGTTTGCGCTCGTACCTTCTCCAACTTCTTAGCGTGTATTATCGTCGTCTCCTTTTTTCTGCTGGGGTAAAATGCTCTCAAAAACTGCTCCCTGCTTTGCGCTTGTCGTTACAGGTTCCTTCTCCGAATTCTTAGCGCGTATTACCGTCGTCACCCTTTTTTGCTGGTGTGAAATGGTCTCTAAAACTGCACTTTCGTTTGCGCTCGTACCTTCTCCAAATTCTAAGCTAGTAACATCGTCGTTTCCTTTTTTCTGCTGGGGTAAAATGCTTTCAAAAACTGCTCCCTCCTTTGCGCTTGTCGTTACAGATACCTTCTCCGAATTCGTAGCGTGTATTACCGTCGTCTTCCTTTTTTGCTAGGGTGAAATGGTCTCTAAAACTGCACTTTCGTTTGCGCTCGTACCTTCTCCAAATTCTTAGCATGTATTATCGTCGTCTCCTTTTTTTCTGCTGGGGTAAAATGCTCTCAAAAACCGCTCCCTGCTTTGCGCTTGTCGTTACAGGTACCTCCTCTAAATTCTTAGCGTGTATTACCGTCGTCTTCCTTTTTTGCTGGGGTAAAATGGCCTCTAAAGCTGCACTTTTGTTTGCGCTCGTACCTTATCCGAATTCTTAGCGTGTATTATCGTCGTTTCCTTTTTTTGCTTGGGTAAAATGGTCACTTTAAATGCACTTTCGGTTGCGCTTGTCATTGCAGGTACATATGTCGAATCGTTGCCGCGTACTCACGTATTCTTTTCTTATATTTTCAGGTGTCATGTTCTAGCAAGTAGATGGTACAGATGTATGGACAGATGAACGTGTCAATGAGATTAAAGAGGTATGGTTGGCTTTGTATACTAACTCGAATTTCATTCCGGAATAGCTCAAGAGTGTCAAACAGTTTAGACCCAGACAAGGTCTGACAAAATGCTTAAAAGGAGTCTCTGTATGGTCACCAAATGGAACAAGCATTAAGTTAGGTTTGGCTTGTAAGATAAGGGGAGGAAACCCATTGAAATTCACAATTATTGCTGATCATGAACCTGTCAAGTGTACACTCGTAAAAGCAAGGGAAATGACTAAGACAGTTCACAATCATAGATTAGCTTCAACATAGGTCATTCTGGTAGTACACTTATCACCAAAACAATACTTGGGTTTGTGTACAGACTGAAGAAACACTTTATCTTTGTTTGGTGTACAGACTGAGGAAACACCTTATATAAGTCATTTTTGCAAAGATATGAAATTGTTGTTCTTAATGCATACACGTTAATCACTCTTTAAAACTTGAATAACAAATGGGACTCCAAGTATATTATTTTAGTACGCTCATCTACTTCAATACTATATCAAGGCGAGCTGCAAAAGCACTGGTGAGACTTGGTGGATGCACAGTCTCGCCTGAGCCTTCACTTAAGACTTGTGCAATAGGTACCAGAATCTCAAGTGCTGGAACAAACACTGTTTTTGTGTTGAGATTGACTTTTGGGAAGATGCTTAACCCATATTAGCCTAGCGTCCTTTCTGTGAGACATAGGCAAACAGTGCAGACCCAGATCAGACGCCACAGAACGTGGCGTCCGCTCAGGGTCTCCACTGTTTTCATACAGAGTGTACTCTTAAAATTTGAATGGAAATGAAAATTGCCACTTAACAATCCTTAAAACGGAAATGGACTGGTCCAGTTGATAAAAAGTGGGGAATTCCATTCAGCTTATGTGGGTTAAGAACGTTTTATATGAAAATCTAGTAACTATACAGTGTATGTCTATATTTCCAGGTCCAGAAGACTAAAAACCATGGCTGGTTAGAAGTCCACTGAACAGATAGACAGGACGCAGCAATGTGACGCCTATTGCAATGGTAGGTATTTTTTTTCCGTTTTTTCGTACACCTGCTGAGTTCAAGATGCGTCCGTAATCTTAGCGTAAATTAGCGTCGTCTTCATTTTTTGGGTGGGGGAAAAATGGTCTCTAAAACTGCACCCTCCTTGGCGCTCGTGGCTTCTTCGAATTCTAAGCGTGTAAAACCGTCGTCTCCTTTTTTCTGCTGGGGTAAAATGGTCTCTAAAACTGCACCCTCCTTTGCGCTTGTCGTTACAGGTACCTTCTCCGAATTCGTAGCGAGTATTACCGTCGTCTTCCTTTTTTGCTAGGGTGAAATGGTCTCTAAAACTGCACTTTTGTTTGCGCTCGTACCTTCTCCGAATTCTTAGCATGTATTATCGTCGTCTCCTTTTTTTCTGCTGGGGTAAAATGCTCTCAAAAACCGCTCCCTGCTTTGCGCTTGTCGTTAGCAGGTACCTCCTCTAAATTCTTAGCGTGTATTACCGTCGTCTTCCTTTTTTGCTGGGGTAAAATGGTCTCTAAAACTGCACTTTTGTTTGCGCTCGTACCTTATCCGAATTCTTAGCGTGTATTATCGTCGTTTCCTTTTTTTTGCTTGGGTAAAATGGTCACTTTAACTGCACTTTCGGTTGCGCTTGTCATTGCAGGTACCTATGTCGAATCGTTGCCGCGTACTCACGTATTCTTTTCTTATATTTTCAGGTGTCATGTTCTAGCAAGTAGATGGTACAGATGTATGGACAGATGAACGTGTCAATGAGATTAAAGAGGTATGGTTGGCTTTGTATACTAACTCGAATTTCATTCTGGAATAGCTCAAGAGTGTCAAACAGTTTAGACCCAGACAAGGTCTGACAAAATGCTTAAAAGGAGTCTCTGTATGGTCACCAAATGGAACAAGCATTAAGTTAGGTTTGGCTTGTAAGATAAGGGGAGGAAACCCATTGAAATTCACAATTATTGCTGATCATGAACCTGTCAAGTGTACACTCGTAAAAGCAAGGGAAATGACTAGGACATTTCACAATCATAGATTAGCTTCAACATAGGTCATTCTGGTAGTACACATATCACCAAAACAATACTTGGGTTTGTGTACAGACTGAAGAAACACTTTATCTTTGGTTGGTGTACAGACTGAGGAAACACCTTATATAAGTCATTTTTGCAAAGATATGAAATTGTTGTTCTTAATGCATATACGTTAATCACTCTTTAAAACTTGCATAACAAATGGGACTCCAAGTATATTATTTTAGTACGCTCATCTACTTCAATACTATATCAAGGCGAGCTGCAAAGGCACTGGTGAGACTTGGTGGATGCACAGTCTCGCCTGAGCCTTCACTTAAGACTTGTGCAATAGGTACCAGAATCTCAAGTGCTGGAACAAACACTGTTTTTGTGTTGAGATTGACTTTTGGGAAGATGCTTAACCCATATTAGCCTAGCGTCCTTTCTGTGGGACATAGGCAAACAGTGCAGACCCAGATCAGACGCCACAGCGTCCGCTCAGGGTCTCCACTGTTTTCATACAGAGTGTACTCTTAAAATTTGAATGGAAATGAAAATTGCCACTTAACAATCCTTAAAACGGAAATGGACTGGTCCAGTTGATAAAAAGTGGGGAATTCCATTCAGCTTATGTGGGTTAAGAACGTTTTATATGAAAATCTAGTAACTATACAGTGTATGTCTATATTTCCAGGTCCAGAAGACTAAAAACCATGGCTGGTCAGAAGTCCACTTGAACAGATAGACAGGATGCAGCAATGTGACGTCTATTGCAATGGTAGGTATTTTTTCCGTTTTTTCGTACACCTGCTGAGTTCAAGATGCGTCCGTAATCTTAGCGTAAATTAGCGTCGTCTTCATTTTTTGGGTGGGGGAAAAATGGTCTCTAAAACTGCACCCTCCTTGGCGCTCGTGGCTTCTCCGAATTCTAAGCGTGTATAACCGTCGTCTCCTTTTTTCTGCTGGGGTAAAATGGTCTCTAAAACTGCACCCTCCTTTGCGCTTGACGTTACAGGTACCTTCTCCTAATTCTTAGCGTGTATTGCCGTCGTCTTCCTTTTTTGCTAGGGTGAAATGGTCTCTAAAACTGCACTTTCGTTTGCGCTCGTACCTTCTCCGAATTCTTAGCGTGTATTATCGTCGTCTCCTTTTTTCTGCTGGGGTAAAATGCTCTCAAAAACTGCTCCCTGCTTTGCGCTTGTCGTTACAGGTACCTTCTCCGAATTCTTAGCGTGTATTACCGTCGTCTTCCTTTTTTGCTGGGGTGAAATGGTCTCTAAAACTGCAGTTTCGTTTGCGCTCGTACCTTCTCCAAATTCTAAGCTAGTAACATCGTCGTTTCCTTTTTTCTGCTGGGGTAAAATGCTTTCAAAAACTGCTCCCTCCTTTGCGCTTGTCGTTACAGGTACCTTCTCCGAATTCGTAGCGAGTATTACCGTCGTCTTCCTTTTTTGCTAGGGTGAAATGGTCTCTAAAACTGCACTTTCGTTTGCGCTCGTACCTTCTCCGAATTCTTAGCATGTATTATCGTCGTCTCCTTTTTTTCTGCTGGGGTAAAATGCTCTCAAAAACCGCTCCCTGCTTTGCGCTTGTCGTTACAGGTACCTCCTCTAAATTCTTAGCGTGTATTACCGTCGTCTTCCTTTTTTGCTGGGGTAAAATGGTCTCTAAAACTGCACTTTTGTTTGCGCTCGTACCTTATCCGAATTCTTAGCGTGTATTATCGTCGTTTCCTTTTTTTTGCTTGGGTAAAATGGTCACTTTAACTGCACTTTCGGTTGCGCTTGTCATTGCAGGTACCTATGTCGAATCGTTGCCGCGTACTCACGTATTCTTTTCTTATATTTTCAGGTGTCATGTTCTAGCAAGTAGATGGTACAGATGTATGGACAGATGAACGTGTCAATGAGATTAAAGAGGTATGGTTGGCTTTGTATACTAACTCGAATTTCATTCCGGAATAGCTCAAGAGTGTCAAACAGTTTAGACCCAGACAAGGTCTGACAAAATGCTTAAAAGGAGTCTCTGTATGGTCACCAAATGGAACAAGCATTAAGTTAGGTTTGGCTTGTAAGATAAGGGGAGGAAACCCATTGAAATTCACAATTATTGCTGATCATGAACCTGTCAAGTGTACACTCGTAAAAGCAAGGGAAATGACTAGGACATTTCACAATCATAGATTAGCTTCAACATAGGTCATTCTGGTAGTACACATATCACCAAAACAATACTTGGGTTTGTGTACAGACTGAAGAAACACTTTACCTTTGGTTGGTGTACAGACTGAGGAAACACCTTATATAAGTCATTTTTGCAAAGATATGAAATTGTTGTTCTTAATGCATATACGTTAATCACTCTTTAAAACTTGCATAACAAATGGGACTCCAAGTATATTATTTTAGTACGCTCATCTACTTCAATACTATATCAAGGCGAGCTGCAAAGGCACTGGTGAGACTTGGTGGATGCACAGTTTCGCCTGAGCCTTCACTTAAGACTTGTGCAATAGGTACCAGAATCTCAAGTGCTGGAACAAACACTGTTTTTGTGTTGAGATTGACTTTTGGGAAGATGCTTAACCCATATTAGCCTAGCGTCCTTTCTGTGGGACATAGGCAAACAGTGCAGACCCAGATCAGACGCCACAGCGTCCGCTCAGGGTCTCCACTGTTTTCATACAGAGTGTACTCTTAAAATTTGAATGGAAATGAAAATTGCCACTTAACAATCCTTAAAACGGAAATGGACTGGTCCAGTTGATAAAAAGTGGGGAATTCCATTCAGCTTATGTGGGTTAAGAACGTTTTATATGAAAATCTAGTAACTATACAGTGTATGTCTATATTTCCAGGTCCAGAAGACTAAAAACCATGGCTGGTTAGAAGTCCACTTGAACAGATAGACAGGACGCAGCAATGTGACGTCTATTGCAATGGTAAGTATTTTTTTCCGTTTTTTCGTACACCTGCTGAGTTCAAGATGCGTCCGTAATCTTAGCGTTAATTAGCGTCGTCTTCATTTTTTGGGTGGGGGAAAAATGGTCTCTAAAACTGCACCCTCCTTGGCGCTCGTGGCTTCTCCGAATTCTAAGCGTGTATAACCGTCGTCTCCTTTTTTCTGTTGGGGTAAAATGGTCTCTAAAACTGCACCCTCCTTTGCACTTGACGTTACAGGTACCTTCTCCGAATTCTTAGCGTGTATTGCCGTCGTCTTCCTTTTTTGCTAGGGTGAAATGGTCTCTAAAACTGCACTTTCGTTTGCGCTCGTACCTTCTCCGAATTCTTAGCGTGTATTATCGTCGTCTCCTTTTTTCTGCTGGGGTAAAATGCTCTCAAAAACTGCTCCCTGCTTTGCGCTTGTCGTAACAGGTACCTTCTCCGAATTCTTAGCGTGTATTACCGTCGTCTTCCTTTTTTGCTGGGGTAAACTGGTCTCTAAAACTGCAGTTTCGTTTGCGCTCGTACCTTCTCCAAATTCTAAGCTAGTAACATCGTCGTTTCCTTTTTTCTGCTGGGGTAAAATGCTTTCAAAAACTGCTCCCTCCTTTGCGCTTGTCGTTACAGGTACCTTCTCCGAATTCGTAGCGAGTATTACCGTCGTCTTCCTTTTTTGCTAGGGTGAAATGGTCTCTAAAACTGCACTTTCGTTTGCGCTCGTACCTTCTCCGAATTCTTAGCATGTATTATCGTCGTCTCCTTTTTTTCTGCTGGGGTAAAATGCTCTCAAAAACCGCTCCCTGCTTTGCGCTTGTCGTTACAGGTACCTACTTTAAATTCTTAGCGTGTATTACCGTCGTCTTCCTTTTTTGCTGGGGTAAAATGGTCTCTAAAACTGCACTTTTGTTTGCGCTCGTACCTTATCCGAATTCTTAGCGTGTATTATCGTCGTTTCCTTTTTTTTGCTTGGGTAAAATGGTCACTTTAACTGCACTTTCGGTTGCGCTTGTCATTGCAGGTACCTATGTCGAATCGTTGCCGCGTACTCACGTATTCTTTTCTTATATTTTCAGGTGTCATGTTCTAGCAAGTAGATGGTACAGATGTATGGACAGATGAACGTGTCAATGAGATTAAAGAGGTATGGTTGGCTTTGTATACTAACTCGAATTTCATTCCGGAATAGCTCAAGAGTGTCAAACAGTTTAGACCCAGACAAGGTCTGACAAAATGCTTAAAAGGAGTCTCTGTATGGTCACCAAATGGAACAAGCATTAAGTTAGGTTTGGCTTGTAAGATAAGGGGAGGAAACCCATTGAAATTCACAATTATTGCTGATCATGAACCTGTCAAGTGTACACTCGTAAAAGCAAGGGAAATGACTAGGACATTTCACAATCATAGATTAGCTTCAACATAGGTCATTCTGGTAGTACACATATCACCAAAACAATACTTGGGTTTGTGTACAGACTGAAGAAACACTTTATCTTTGGTTGGTGTACAGACTGAGGAAACACCTTATATAAGTCATTTTTGCAAAGATATGAAATTGTTGTTCTTCATGCATATACGTTAATCACTCTTTAAAACTTGCATAACAAATGGGACTCCAAGTATATTATTTTAGTACGCTCATCTACTTCAATACTATATCAAGGCGAGCTGCAAAGGCACTGGTGAGACTTGGTGGATGCACAGTCTTGCCTGAGCCTTCACTTAAGACTTGTGCAATAGGTACCAGAATCTCAAGTGCTGGAACAAACACTGTTTTTGTGTTGAGATTGACTTTTGGGAAGATGCTTAACCCATATTAGCCTAGCGTCCTTTCTGTGGGACATAGGCAAACAGTGCAGACCCAGATCAGACGCCACAGCGTCCGCTCAGGGTCTCCACTGTTTTCATACAGAGTGTACTCTTAAAATTTGAATGGAAATGAAAATTGCCACTTAACAATCCTTAAAACGGAAATGGACTGGTCCAGTTGATAAAAAGTGGGGAATTCCATTCAGCTTATGTGGGTTAAGAACGTTTTATATGAAAATCTAGTAACTATACAGTGTATGTCTATATTTCCAGGTCCAGAAGACTAAAAACCATGGCTGGTCAGAAGTCCACTTGAACAGATAGACAGGATGCAGAAATGTGACGTCTATTGCAATGGTAGGTATTTTTTCCGTTTTTTCGTACACCTGCTGAGTTCAAGATGCGTCCGTAATCTTAGCGTAAATTAGCGTCGTCTTCATTTTTTGGGTGGGGGAAAAATGGTCTCTAAAACTGCACCCTCCTTGGCGCTCGTGGCTTCTCCGAAATCTAAGCGTGTATAACCGTCGTCTCCTTTTTTCTGCTGGGGTAAAATGGTCTCTAAAACTGCACCCTCCTTTGCGCTTGACGTTACAGGTACCTTCTCCGAATTCTTAGCGTGTATTGCCGTCGTCTTCCTTTTTTGCTAGGGTGAAATGGTCTCTAAAACTGCACTTTCGTTTGCGCTCGTACCTTCTCCGAATTCTTAGCGTGTATTATCGTCGTCTCCTTTTTTCTGCTGGGGTAAAATGCTCTCAAAAACTGCTCCCTGCTTTGCGCTTGTCGTTACAGGTACCTTCTCCGAATTCTTAGCGTGTATTACCGTCGTCTTCCTTTTTTGCTGGGGTGAAATGGTCTCTAAAACTGCAGTTTCGTTTGCGCTCGTACCTTCTCCAAACTCTAAGCTAGTAACATCGTCGTTTCCTTTTTTCTGCTGGGGTAAAATGCTTTCAAAAACTGCTCCCTCCTTTGCGCTTGTCGTTACAGGTACCTTCTCCGAATTCGTAGCGAGTATTACCGTCGTCTTCCTTTTTTGCTAGGGTGAAATGGTCTCTAAAACTGCACTTTCTTTTGCGCTCGTACCTTCTCCGAATTCTTAGCATGTATTATCGTCGTCTCCTTTTTTTCTGCTGGGGTAAATGCTCTCAAAAACCGCTCCCTGCTTTGCGCTTGTCGTTACAGGTACCTCCTCTAAATTCTTAGCGTGTATTACCGTCGTCTTCCTTTTTTGCTGGGGAAAAATGGTCTCTAAAACTGCACTTTTGTTTGCGCTCTTACCTTATCCGAATTCTTAGCGTGTATTATCGTCGTTTCCTTTTTTTGCTTGGGTAAAATGGTCACTTTAACTGCACTTTCGGTTGCGCTTGTCATTGCAGGTACCTATGTCGAATCGTTGCCGCGTACTCACATATTCTTTTCTTATATTTTCAGGTGTCATGTTCTAGCAAGTAGATGGTACAGATGTATGGACAGATGAACGTGTCAATGAGATTAAAGAGGTATGGTTGGCTTTGTATACTAACTCGAATTTCATTCCGGAATAGCTCAAGAGTGTCAAACAGTTTAGACCCAGACAAGGTCTGACAAAATGCTTAAAAGGAGTCTCTGTATGGTCACCAAATGGAACAAGCATTAAGTTAGGTTTGGCTTGTAAGATAAGGGGAGGAAACCCATTGAAATTCACAATTATTGCTGATCATGAACCTGTCAAGTGTACACTCGTAAAAGCAAGGGAAATGACTAGGACATTTCACAATCATAGATTAGCTTCAACATAGGTCATTCTGGTAGTACACATATCACCAAAACAATACTTGGGTTTGTGTACAGACTGAAGAAACACTTTATCTTTGGTTGGTGTACAGACTGAGGAAACACCTTATATAAGTCATTTTTGCAAAGATATAAAATTGTTGTTCTTAATGCATATACGTTAATCACTCTTTAAAACTTGCATAACAAATGGGACTCCAAGTATATTATTTTAGTACGCTCATCTACTTCAATACTATATCAAGGCGAGCTGCAAAGGCACTGGTGAGACTTGGTGGATGCACAGTCTCGCCTGAGCCTTCACTTAAGACTTGTGCAATAGGTACCAGAATCTCAAGTGCTGGAACAAACACTGTTTTTGTGTTGAGATTGACTTTTGGGAAGATGCTTAACCCATATTAGCCTAGCGTCCTTTCTGTGGGACATAGGCAAACAGTGCAGACCCAGATCAGACGCCACAGCGTCCGCTCAGGGTCTCCACTGTTTTCATACAGAGTGTACTCTTAAAATTTGAATGGAAATGAAAATTGCCACTTAACAATCCTTAAAACGGAAATGGACTGGTCCAGTTGATAAAAAGTGGGGAATTCCATTCAGCTTATGTGGGTTAAGAACGTTTTATATGAAAATCTAGTAACTATACAGTGTATGTCTATATTTCCAGGTCCAGAAGACTAAAAACCATGGCTGGTTAGAAGTCCACTTGAACAGATAGACAGGACGCAGCAATGTGACGTCTATTGCAATGGTAGGTATTTTTTTCCGTTTTTTCGTACACCTGCTGAGTTCAAGATGCGTCCGTAATCTTAGCGTAAATTAGCGTCGTCTTCATTTTATGGGTGGGGGAAAAATGGTCTCTAAAACTGCACCCTCCTTGGCGCTCGTGGCTTCTCCGAATTCTAAGCGTGTATAACCGTCGTCTCCTTTTTTCTGCTGGGGTAAAATGGTCTCTAAAACTGCACCCTCCTTTGCGCTTGACGTTACAGGTACCTTCTCCGAATTCTTAGCGTGTATTGCCGTCGTCTTCCTTTTTTGCTAGGGTGAAATGGTCTCTAAAACTGCACTTTCGTTTGCGCTCATACCTTCTCCGAATTCTTAGCGTGTATTATCGTCGTCTCCTTTTTTCTGCTGGGGTAAAATGCTCTCAAAAACTGCTCCCTGCTTTGCGCTTGTCGTTACAGGTACCTTCTCCGAATTCTTAGCGTGTATTACCGTCGTCTTCCTTTTTTGCTGGGGTGAAATGGTCTCTAAAACTGCACTTTCGTTTGCGCTCGTACCTTCTCCAAATTCTAAGCTAGTAACATCGTCGTTTCCTTTTTTCTGCTGGGGTAAAATGCTTTCAAAAACTGCTCCCTCCTTTGCGCTTGTCTTTACACGTACCTTCTCCGAATTCGTAGCGAGTATTACCGTCGTCTTCCTTTTTTGCTAGGGTGAAATGGTCTCTAAAACTGCACTTTCGTTTGCGCTCGTACCTTCTCCGAATTCTTAGCATGTATTATCGTCGTCTACTTTTTTTCTGCTGGGGTAAAATGCTCTCAAAAACCGCTCCCTGCTTTGCGCTTGTCGTTACAGGTACCTCCTCTAAATTCTTAGCGTGTATTACCGTCGTCTTCCTTTTTTGCTGGGGTAAAATGGTCTCTTAAACTGCACTTTTGTTTGCGCTCGTACCTTATCCGAATTCTTAGCGTGTATTATCGTCGTTTCCTTTTTTTGCTTGGGTAAAATGGTCACTTTAACTGCACTTTCGGTTGCGCTTGTCATTGCAGGTACCTATGTCGAATCGTTGCCGCGTACTCACGTATTCTTTTCTTATATTTTCAGGTGTCATGTTCTAGCAAGTAGATGGTACAGATGTATGGACAGATGAACGTGTCAATGAGATTAAAGAGGTATGGTTGGCTTTGTATACTAACTCGAATTTCATTCTGGAATAGCTCAAGAGTGTCAAACAGTTTAGACCCAGACAAGGTCTGACAAAATGCTTAAAAGGAGTCTCTGTATGGTCACCAAATGGAACAAGCATTAAGTTAGGTTTGGCTTGTAAGATAAGGGGAGGAAACCCATTGAAATTCACAATTATTGCTGATCATGAACCTGTCAAGTGTACACTCGTAAAAGCAAGGGAAATGACTAGGACATTTCACAATCATAGATTAGCTTCAACATAGGTCATTCTGGTAGTACACATATCACCAAAACAATACTTGGGTTTGTGTACAGACTGAAGAAACACTTTATCTTTGGTTGGTGTACAGACTGAGGAAACACCTTATATAAGTCATTTTTGCAAAGATATGAAATTGTTGTTCTTAATGCATATACGTTAATCACTCTTTAAAACTTGCATAACAAATGGGACTCCAAGTATATTATTTTAGTACGCTCATCTACTTCAATACTATATCAAGGCGAGCTGCAAAGGCACTGGTGAGACTTGGTGGATGCACAGTCTCGCCTGAGCCTTCACTTAAGACTTGTGCAATAGGTACCAGAATCTCAAGTGCTGGAACAAACACTGTTTTTGTGTTCAGATTGACTTTTGGGAAGATGCTTAACCCATATTAGCCTAGCGTCCTTTCTGTGGGACATAGGCAAACAGTGCAGACCCAGATCAGACGCCACAGCGTCCGCTCAGGGTCTCCACTGTTTTCATACAGAGTGTACTCTTAAAATTTGAATGGAAATGAAAATTGCCACTTAACAATCCTTAAAACGGAAATGGACTGGTCCAGTTGATAAAAAGTGGGGAATTCCATTCAGCTTATGTGGGTTAAGAACGTTTTATATGAAAATCTAGTAACTATACAGTGTATGTCTATATTTCCAGGTCCAGAAGACTAAAAACCATGGCTGGTTAGAAGTCCACTTGAACAGATAGACAGGACGCAGCAATGTGACGTCTATTGCAATGGTAGGTATTTTTTTCCGTTTTTTCGTACACCTGCTGAGTTCAAGATGCGTCCGTAATCTTAGCGTAAATTAGCGTCGTCTTCATTTTTTGGGTGGGGGAAAAATGGTCTCTAAAACTGCACCCTCCTTGGCGCTCGTGGCTTCTCCGAATTCTAAGCGTGTATAACCGTCGTCTCCTTTTTTCTGCTGGGGTAAAATGGTCTCTAAAACTGCACCCTCCTTTGCGCTTGACGTTACAGGTACCTTCTCCGAATTCTTAGCATGTATTGCCGTCGTCTTCCTTTTTTGCTAGGGTGAAATGGTCTCTAAAACTGCACTTTCGTTTGCGCTCGTACCTTCTCCGAATTCTTAGCGTGTATTATCGTCGTCTCCTTTTTTCTGCTGGGGTAAAATGCTCTCAAAAACTGCTCCCTGCTTTGCGCTTGTCGTTACAGGTACCTTCTCCGAATTCTTAGCGTGTATTACCGTCGTCTTCCTTTTTTGCTGGGGTGAAATGGTCTCTAAAACTGCACTTTCGTTTGCGCTCGTACCTTCTCCAAATTCTAAGCTAGTAACATCGTCGTTTCCTTTTTTCTGCTGGGGTAAAATGCTTTCAAAAACTGCTCCCTCCTTTGCGCTTGTCTTTACACGTACCTTCTCCGAATTCGTAGCGAGTATTACCGTCGTCTTCCTTTTTTGCTAGGGTGAAATGGTCTCTAAAACTGCACTTTCGTTTGCGCTCGTACCTTCTCCGAATTCTTAGCATGTATTATCGTCGTCTACTTTTTTTCTGCTGGGGTAAAATGCTCTCAAAAACCGCTCCCTGCTTTGCGCTTGTCGTTACAGGTACCTCCTCTAAATTCTTAGCGTGTATTACCGTCGTCTTCCTTTTTTGCTGGGGTAAAATGGTCTCTTAAACTGCACTTTTGTTTGCGCTCGTACCTTATCCGAATTCTTAGCGTGTATTATCGTCGTTTCCTTTTTTTGCTTGGGTAAAATGGTCACTTTAACTGCACTTTCGGTTGCGCTTGTCATTGCAGGTACCTATGTCGAATCGTTGCCGCGTACTCACGTATTCTTTTCTTATATTTTCAGGTGTCATGTTCTAGCAAGTAGATGGTACAGATGTATGGACAGATGAACGTGTCAATGAGATTAAAGAGGTATGGTTGGCTTTGTATACTAACTCGAATTTCATTCTGGAATAGCTAAAGAGTGTCAAACAGTTTAGACCCAGACAAGGTCTGACAAAATGCTTACAAGGAGTCTCTGTATGGTCACCAAATGATACAAGCATTAAGTTAGGTTTGGCTTGTAAGATAAGGGGAGGAAACCCATTGAAATTCACAATTATTGCTGATCATGAACCTGTCAAGTGTACACTCGTAAAAGCAAGGGAAATGACTAGGACATTTCACAATCATAGATTAGCTTCAACATAGGTCATTCTGGTAGTACACATATCACCAAAACAATACTTGGGTTTGTGTACAGACTGAAGAAACACTTTATCTTTGGTTGGTGTACAGACTGAGGAAACACCTTATATAAGTCATTTTTGCAAAGATATGAAATTGTTGTTCTTAATGCATATACGTTAATCACTCTTTAAAACTTGCATAACAAATGGGACTCCAAGTATATTATTTTAGTACGCTCATCTACTTCAATACTATATCAAGGCGAGCTGCAAAGGCACTGGTGAGACTTGGTGGATGCACAGTCTCGCCTGAGCCTTCACTTAAGACTTGTGCAATAGGTACCAGAATCTCAAGTGCTGGAACAAACACTGTTTTTGTGTTCAGATTGACTTTTGGGAAGATGCTTAACCCATATTAGCCTAGCGTCCTTTCTGTGGGACATAGGCAAACAGTGCAGACCCAGATCAGACGCCACAGCGTCCGCTCAGGGTCTCCACTGTTTTCATACAGAGTGTACTCTTAAAATTTGAATGGAAATGAAAATTGCCACTTAACAATCCTTAAAACGGAAATGGACTGGTCCAGTTGATAAAAAGTGGGGAATTCCATTCAGCTTATGTGGGTTAAGAACGTTTTATATAAAAATCTAGTAACTATACAGTGTATGTCTATATTTCCAGGTCCAGAAGACTAAAAACCATGGCTGGTTAGAAGTCCACTTGAACAGATAGACAGGACGCAGCAATGTGACGTCTATTGCAATGGTAGGTATTTTTTTCCGTTTTTTCGTACACCTGCTGAGTTCAAGATGCGTCCGTAATCTTAGCGTAAATTAGCGTCGTCTTCATTTTTTGGGTGGGGGAAAAATGGTCTCTAAAACTGCACCCTCCTTGGCGCTCGTGGCTTCTCCGAATTCTAAGCGTGTATAACCGTCGTCTCCTTTTTTCTGCTGGGGTAAAATGGTCTCTAAAACTGCACCCTCCTTTGCGCTTGACGTTACAGGTACCTTCTCCGAATTCTTAGCGTGTATTGCCGTCGTCTTCCTTTTTTGCTAGGGTGAAATGGTCTCTAAAACTGCACTTTCGTTTGCGCTCGTACCTTCTCCGAATTCTTAGCGTGTATTATCGTCGTCTCCTTTTTTCGGCTGGGGTAAAATGCTCTCAAAAACTGCTCCCTGCTTTGCGCTTGTCGTTACAGGTACCTTCTCCGAATTCTTAGCGTGTATTACCGTCGTCTTCCTTTTTTGCTGGGGTGAAATGGTCTCTAAAACTGCACTTTCGTTTGCGCTCGTACCTTCTCCAAATTCTAAGCTAGTAACATCGTCGTTTCCTTTTTTCTGCTGGGGTAAAATGCTTTCAAAAACTGCTCCCTCCTTTGCGCTTGTCGTTACAGGTACCTTCTCCGAATTCGTAGCGAGTATTACCGTCGTCTTCCTTTTTTGCTAGGGTGAAATGGTCTCTTAAACTGCACTTTCGTTTGCGCTCGTACCTTCTCCGAATTCTTAGCATGTATTATCGTCGTCTCCTTTTTTTCTGCTGGGGTAAATGCTCTCAAAAACCGCTCCCTGCTTTGCGCTTGTCGTTACAGGTACCTCCTCTAATTCTTAGCGTGTATTACCGTCGTCTTCCTTTTTTGCTGGGGTAAAATAGTCTCTAAAACTGCACTTTTGTTTGCGCTCGTACCTTATCCGAATTCTTAGCGTGTATTATCGTCGTTTCCTTTTTTTGCTTGGGTAAAATGGTCACTTTAACTGCACTTTCGGTTGCGCTTGTCATTGCAGGTACTTATGTCGAATCGTTGCCGCGTACTCACGTATTCTTTTCTTATATTTTCAGGTGTCATGTTCTAGCAAGTAGATGGTACAGATGTATGGACAGATGAACGTGTCAATGAGATTAAAGAGGTATGGTTGGCTTTGTTTACTAACTCGAATTTCATTCCGGAATAGCTCAAGAGTGTCAAACAGTTTAGACCCAGACAAGGTCTGACAAAATGCTTAAAAGGAGTCTCTGTATGGTCACCAAATGGAACAAGCATTAAGTTAGGTTTGGCTTGTAAGATAAGGGGAGGAAACCCATTGAAATTCACAATTATTGCTGATCATGAACCTGTCAAGTGTACACTCGTAAAAGCAAGGGAAATGACTAGGACATTTCACAATCATAGATTAGCTTCAACATAGGTCATTCTGGTAGTACACATATCACCAAAACAATACTTGGGTTTGTGTACAGACTGAAGAAACACTTTATCTTTGGTTGGTGTACAGACTGAGGAAACACCTTATATAAGTCATTTTTGCAAAGATATGAAATTGTTGTTCTTAATGCATATACGTTAATCACTCTTTAAAACTTGCATAACAAATGGGACTCCAAGTATATTATTTTAGTACGCTCATCTACTTCAATACTATATCAAGGCGAGCTGCAAAGGCACTGGTGAGACTTGGTGGATGCACAGTCTCGCCTGAGCCTTCACTTAAGACTTGTGCAATAGGTACCAGAATCTCAAGTGCTGGAACAAACACTGTTTTTGTGTTGAGATTGACTTTTGGGAAGATGCTTAACCCATATTAGCCTAGCGTCCTTTCTGTAGGACATAGGCAAACAGTGCAGACCCAGATCAGACGCCACAGCGTCCGCTCAGGGTCTCCACTGTTTTCATACAGAGTGTACTCTTAAAATTTGAATGGAAATGAAAATTGCCACTTA
Organism: Loripinus fragilis; assembly: GCA_964019695.1. NCBI lineage: Eukaryota > Metazoa > Mollusca > Bivalvia > Lucinida > Lucinidae > Loripinus > Loripinus fragilis. Next base: position 40,166,259 of record OZ026519.1, on the reverse strand, counting down.
ACAATCCTTAAAACGGAAATGGACTGGTCCAGTTGATAAAAAGTGGGGAATTCCATTCAGCTTATGTGGGTTAAGAACGTTTTATATGAAAATCTAGTAACTATACAGTGTATGTCTATATTTCCAGGTCCAGAAGACTAAAAACCATGGCTGGTTAGAAGTCCACTTGAACAGATAGACAGGACGCAGCAATGTGACGTCTATTGCAATGGTAGGTATTTTTTTCCGTTTTTTCGTACACCTGCTGAGTTCAAGATGCGTCCGTAATCTTAGCGTAAATTAGCGTCGTCTTCATTTTTTGGGTGGGGGAAAAATGGTCTCTAAAACTGCACCCTCCTTGGCGTTCGTGGCTTCTCCGAATTCTAAGCGTGTATAACCGTCGTCTCCTTTTTTCTGCTGGGGTAAAATGGTCTCTAAAACTGCACCCTCCTTTGCGCTTGACGTTACAGGTACCTTCTCCGAATTCTTAGCGTGTATTGCCGTCGTCTTCCTTTTTTGCTAGGGTGAAATGGTCTCTAAAACTGCACTTTCGTTTGCGCTCCTACCTTCTCCGAATTCTTAGCGTGTATTATCGTCGTCTCCTTTTTTCTGCTGGGGTAAAATGCTCTCAAAAACTGCTCCCTGCTTTGCGCTTGTCGTTACAGGTACCTTCTCCGAATTCTTAGCGTGTATTACCGTCGTCTTCCTTTTTTGCTGGGGTGAAATGGTCTCTAAAACTGCACTTTCGTTTGCGCTCGTACCTTCTCCAAATTCTAAGCTAGTAACATCGTCGTTTCCTTTTTTCTGCTGGGGTAAAATGCTTTCAAAAACTGCTCCCTCCTTTGCGCTTGTCGTTACAGGTACCTTCTCCGAATTCGTAGCGAGTATTACCGTCGTCTTCCTTTTTTGCTAGGGTGAAATGGTCTCTAAAACTGCACTTTCGTTTGCGCTCGTACCTTCTCCGAATTCTTAGCATGTATTATAGTCGTCTCCTTTTTTTCTGCTGGGGTAAAATGCTCTCAAAAACCGCTCCCTGCTTTGCGCTTGTCGTTACAGGTACCTCCTTTAAATTCTTAGCGTGTATTACCGTCGTCTTCCTTTTTTGCTGGGGTAAAATGGTCTCTAAAACTGCACTTTTGTTTGCGCTCGTACCTTATCCGAATTCTTAGCGTGTATTATCGTCGTTTCCTTTTTTTGCTTGGGTAAAATGGTCACTTTAACTGCACTTTTGGTTGCGCTTGTCATTGCAGGTACCTATGTCGAATCGTTGCCGCGTACTCACGTATTCTTTTCTTATATTTTCAGGTGTCATGTTCTAGCAAGTAGATGGTACAGATGTATGGACAGATGAACGTGTCAATGAGATTAAAGAGGTATGGTTGGCTTTGTATACTAACTCGAATTTCATTCCGGAATAGCTCAAGAGTGTCAAACAGTTTAGACCCAGACAAGGTCTGACAAAATGCTTAAAAGGAGTCTCTGTATGGTCACCAAATGGAACAAGCATTAAGTTAGGTTTGGCTTGTAAGATAAGGGGAGGAAACCAATTGAAATTCACAATTATTGCTGATCATGAACCTGTCAAGTGTACACTCGTAAAAGCAAGGGAAATGACTAGGACATTTCACAATCATAGATTAGCTTCAACATAGGTCATTCTGGTAGTACACATATCACCAAAACAATACTTGGGTTTGTGTACAGACTGAAGAAACACTTTATCTTTGGTTGGTGTACAGACTGAGGAAACACCTTATATAAGTCATTTTTGCAAAGATATGAAATTGTTGTTCTTAATGCATATACGTTAATCACTCTTTAAAACTTGCATAACAAATGGGACTCTAAGTATATTATTTTAGTACGCTCATCTACTTCAATACTATATCAAGGCGAGCTGCAAAGGCACTGGTGAGACTTGGTGGATGCACAGTCTCGCCTGAGCCTTCACTTAAGACTTGTGCAATAGGTACCAGAATCTCAAGTGCTGGAACAAACACTGTTTTTGTGTTGAGATTGACTTTTGGGAAGATGCTTAACCCATATTAGCCTAGCGTCCTTTCTGTGGGACATAGGCAAACAGTGCAGACCCAGATCAGACGCCACAGCGTCCGCTCAGGGTCTCCATTGTTTTCATACAGAGTGTACTCTTAAAATTTGAATGGAAATGAAAATTGCCACTTAACAATCCTTAAAACGGAAATGGACTGGTCCAGTTGATAAAAAGTGGGGAATTCCATTCAGCTTATGTGGGTTAAGAACGTTTTATATGAAAATCTAGTAACTATACAGTGTATGTCTATATTTCCAGGTCCAGAAGACTAAAAACCATGGCTGGTTAGAAGTCCACTTGAACAGATAGACAGGACGCAGCAATGTGACGTCTATTGCAATGGTAGGTATTTTTTTCCGTTTTTTCGTACACCTGCTGAGTTCAAGATGCGTCCATAATCTTAGCGTAAATTAGCGTCGTCTTCATTTTTTGGGTGGGGGAAAAATGGTCTCTAAAACTGCACCCTCCTTGGCGCTCGTGGCTTCTCCGAATTCTAAGCGTGTATAACCGTCGTCTCCTTTTTTCTGCTGGGGTAAAATGGTCTCTAAAACTGCACCCTACTTTGCGCTTGACGTTACAGGTACCTTCTCCGAATTCTTAGCGTGTATTGCCGTCGTCTTCCTTTTTTGCTAGGGTGAAATGGTCTCTAAAACTGCACTTTCGTTTGCGCTCCTACCTTCTCCGAATTCTTAGCGTGTATTATCGTCGTCTCCTTTTTTCTGCTGGGGTAAAATGCTCTCAAAAACTGCTCCCTGCTTTGCACTTGTCGTTACAGGTACCTTCTCCGAATTCTTAGCGTGTATTACCGTCGTCTTCCTTTTTTGCTGGGGTGAAATGGTCTCTAAAACTGCACTTTCGTTTGCGCTCGTACCTTCTCCAAATTCTAAGCTAGTAACATCGTCGTTTCCTTTTTTCTGCTGGGGTAAAATGCTTTCAAAAACTGCTCCCTCCTTTGCGCTTGTCGTTACAGGTACCTTCTCCGAATTCGTAGCGAGTATTACCGTCGTCTTCCTTTTTTGCTATGGTGAAATGGTCTCTAAAACTGCACTTTCGTTTGCGCTCGTACCTTCTCCGAATTCTTAGCATGTATTATCGTCGTCTCCTTTTTTTCTGCTGGGGTAAAATGCTCTCAAAAACCGCTCCCTGCTTTGCGCTTGTCGTTACAGGTACCTCCTCCAAATTCTTAGCGTGTATTACCGTCGTCTTCCTTTTTTGCTGGGGTAAAATGGTCTCTAAAACTGCACTTTTGTTTGCGCTCGTACCTTATCCGAATTCTTAGCGTGTATTATCGTCGTTTCCTTTTTTTTGCCTGGGTAAAATGGTCACTTTAACTGCACTTTCGGATGCGCTTGTCATTGCAGGTACCTAAGTCGAATCGTTGCCGCGTACTCACGTATTCTTTTCTTATATTTTCAGGTGTCATGTTCTAGCAAGTAGATGGTACAGATGTATGGACAGATGAACGTGTCAATGAGATTAAAGAGGTATGGTTGGCTTTGTATACTAACTCAAATTTCATTCCGGAATAGCTCAAGATTGTCAAACAGTTTAGACCCAGACAAGGTCTGACAAAATGCTTAAAAGGAGTCTCTGTATGGTCACCAAATGGAACAAGCATTAAGTTAGGTTTGGCTTGTAAGATAAGGGGAGGAAACCCATTGAAATTCACAATTATTGCTGATCATGAACCTGTCAAGTGTACACTCGTAAAAGCAAGGGAAATGACTAGGACATTTCACAATCATAGATTAGCTTCAACATAGGTCATTCTGGTAGTACACATATCACCAAAACAATACTTGGGTTTGTGTACAGACTGAAGAAACACTTTATCTTTGGTTGGTGTACAGACTGAGGAAACACCTTATATAAGTCATTTTTGCAAACATATGAAATTGTTGTTCTTAATGCATATACGTTAATCACTCTTTAAAACTTGCATAACAAATGGGACTCCAAGTATATTATTTTAGTACGCTCATCTACTTCAATACTATATCAAGGCGAGCTGCAAAGGCACTGGTGAGACTTGGTGGATGCACAGTCTCGCCTGAGCCTTCACTTAAGACTTGTGCAATAGGTACCAGAATCTCAAGTGCTGGAACAAACACTGTTTTTGTGTTGAGATTGACTTTTGGGAAGATGCTTAACCCATATTAGCCTAGCGTCCTTTCTGTGGGACATAGGCAAACAGTGCAGACCCAGATCAGACGCCACAGCGTCCGCTCAGGGTCTCCACTGTTTTCATACAGAGTGTACTCTTAAAATTTGAATGGAAATGAAAATTGCCACTTACCAATCCTTAAAACGGAAATGGACTGGTCCAGTTGATAAAAAGTGGGGAATTCCATTCAGCTTATGTGGGTTAAGAACGTTTTATATGAAAATCTAGTAACTATACAGTGTATGTCTATATTTCCAGGTCCAGAAGACTAAAAACCATGGCTGGTTAGAAGTCCACTTGAACAGATAGACAGGACGCAGCAATGTGACGTCTATTGCAATGGTAGGTATTTTTTTTTCCGTTTTTTTCGTACACCTGCTGAGTTCAAGATGCGTCCGTAGTCTTAGCGTAAATTAGCGTCGTCTTCATTTTTTGGGTGGGGGAAAAATGGTCTCTAAAACTGCACCCTCCTTGGCGCTCGTGGCTTCTCCGAATTCTAAGCGTGTATAACCGTCGTCTCCTTTTTTCTGCTGGGGTAAAATGGGTTTCTTAAACTGCACCCTCCTTTGCGCTTGACGTTACAGGTACCTTCTCCGAATTCTTAGCGTGTATTGCCGTCGTCTTCCTTTTTTGCTAGGGTGAAATGGTCTCTAAAACTGCACTTTCGTTTGCGCTCGTACCTTCTCCGAATTCTTAGCGTGTATTATCGTCGTCTCCTTTTTTCTGCTGGGGTAAAATGCTCTCAAAAACTGCTCCCTGCTTTGCGCTTGTCGTTACAGGTACCTTCTCCGAATTCTTAGCGTGTATTACCGTCGTCTTCCTTTTTGCTGGGGTGAAATGGTCTCTAAAACTGCACTTTGGTTTGCGCTCGTACCTTCTCCAAATTCTAAGCTAGTAACATCGTCGTTTCCTTTTTTCTGCTGGGGTAAAATGCTTTCAAAAACTGCTCCCTCCTTTGCGCTTGTCGTTACAGGTACCTTCTCCGAATTCGTAGCGAGTATTACCGTCGTCTTCCTTTTTTGCTAGGGTGAAATGGTCTCTAAAACTGCACTTTCGTTTGCGCTCGTACCTTCTCCGAATTCTTAGCATGTATTATCGTCGTCTCCTTTTTTTCTGCTGGGGTAAAATGCTCTCAAAAACCGCTCCCTGCTTTGCGCTTGTTGTTACAGGTACCTCCTCTTAATTCTTAGCGTGTATTACCGTCGTCTTCTTTTTTTTGCTGGGGTAAAATGGTCTCTAAAACTGCACTTTTGTTTGCGCTCGTACCTTATCCGAATTCTCAGCGTGTATTATCGTCGTTTCCTTTTTTTGCTTGGGTAAAATGGTCACTTTAACTGCACTTTCGGTTGCGCTTGTCATTGCAGGTACCTTTGTCGAATCGTTGCCGCATACTCACGTATTCTTTTCTTATATTTTCAGGTGTCATGTTCTAGCAAGAAGATGGTACAGATGTATGGACAGATGAACGTGTCAATGAGATTAAAGAGGTATGGTTGGCTTTGTATACTTACTCGAATTTCATTCCGGAATAGCTCAAGAGTGTCAAACAGTTTAGACCCAGACAAGGTCTGACAAAATGCTTAAAAGGAGTCTCTGTATGGTCACCAAATGGAACAAGCATTAAGTTAGGTTTGGCTTGTAAGATAAGGGGAGGAAACCCATTGAAATTCACAATTATTGCTGATCATGAACCTGTCAAGTGTACACTCGTAAAAGCAAGGGAAATGACTAGGACATTTCACAATCATAGATTAGCTTCAACATAGGTCATTCTGGTAGTACACATATCACCAAAACAATACTTGGGTTTGTGTACAGACTGAAGAAACACTTTATCTTTGGTTGGTGTACAGACTGAGGAAACACCTTATATAAGTCATTTTTGCAAAGATATGAAATTGTTGTTCTTAATGCATATACGTTAATCACTCTTTAAAACTTGCATAACAAATGGGACTCCAAGTATATTATTTTAGTACGCTCATCTACTTCAATACTATATCAAGGCGAGCTGCAAAGGCACTGGTGAGACTTGGTGGATGCACAGTCTCGCCTGAGCCTTCACTTAAGACTTGTGCAATAGGTACCAGAATCTCAAGTGCTGGAACAAACACTGTTTTTGTGTTGAGATTGACTTTTGGGAAGATGCTTAACCCATATTAGCCTAGCGTCCTTTCTGTGGGACATAGGCAAACAGTGCAGACCCAGATCAGACGCCACAGCGTCCGCTCAGGGTCTCCACTGTTTTCATACAGAGTGTACTCTTAAAATTTGAATGGAAATGAAAATTGCCACTTAACAATCCTTAAAACGGAAATGGACTGGTCCAGTTGATAAAAAGTGGGGAATTCCATTCAGCTTATGTGGGTTAAGAACGTTTTATATGAAAATCTAGTAACTATACAGTGTATGTCTATATTTCCAGGTCCAGAAGACTAAAAACCATGGCTGGTTAGAAGTCCACTTGAACAGATAGACAGGACGCAGCAATGTGACGTCTATTGCAATGGTAGGTATTTTTTTCCGTTTTTTCGTACACCTGCTGAGTTCAAGATGCGTCCGTAATCTTAGCGTAAATTAGCGTCGTCTTCATTTTTTGGGTGGGGGAAAAATGGTCTCTAAAACTGCACCCTCCTTGGCGCTCGTGGCTTCTCCGAATTCTAAGCGTGTATAACCGTCGTCTCCTTTTTTCTGCTGGGGTAAAATGGTCTCTAAAACTGCACTCTCCTTTGCGCTTGACGTTACAGGTACCTTCTCCGAATTCTTAGCGTGTATTGCCGTCGTCTTCCTTTTTTGCTAGGGTGAAATGGTCTCTAAAACTGCACTTTCGTTTGCGCTCGTACCTTCTACGAATTCTTAGCGTGTATTATCGTCGTCTCCTTTTTTCTGCTGGGATAAAATGCTCTCAAAAACTGCTCCCTGCTTTGCGCTTGTCGTTACAGGTACCATTCCGAATTCTTAGCGTGTATTACCGTCGTCTTCCTTTTTTGCTGGTATGAAATGGTCTCTAAAACTGCACTTTCGTTTGTGCTCGTACCTTCTCCAAATTCTAAGCTAGTAACATCGTCGTTTCCTTTTTTCTGCTGGGGTAAAATGCTCTCAAAAACTGCTCCCTCCTTTGCGCTTGTCGTTACATGTACCTTCTCCGAATTTGTAGCGAGTATTACCGTCGTCTTCCTTTTTTGCTAGGGTGAAATGGTCTCTAAAACTGCACTTTCGTTTGCGCTCGTACCTTCTCCGAATTCTTAGCATGTATTATCGTCGTCTCCTTTTTTTCTGCTGGGGTAAAATGCTCTCAAAAACCGCTCCCTGCTTTGCGCTTGTCGTTACAGGTACCTCCTCTAAATTCTTAGCGTGTATTACCGTCGTCTTCCTTTTTTGCTGGGGTAAAATGGTCTCTAAAACTGCACTTTTGTTTGCGCTCGTACCTTATCCGAATTCTTAGCGTGTATTATCGTCGTTTCCTTTTTTTTGCTTGGGTAAAATGGTCACTTTAACTGCACTTTCAGTTGCGCTTGTCATTGCAGGTACCTATGTCGAATCGTTGCCGCGTACTCACGTATTCTTTTCTTATATTTTCAGGTGTCATGTTCTAGCAAGTAGATGGTACAGATGTATGGACAGATGAACGTGTCAATGAGATTAAAGAGGTATGGTTGGCTTTGTATACTAACTCGAATTTCATTCCGGAATAGCTCAAGAGTGTCAAACAGTTTAGACCCAGACAAGGTCTGACAAAATGCTTAAAAGGAGTCTCTGTATGGTCACCAAATGGAACAAGCATTAAGTTAGGTTTGGCTTGTAAGATAAGGGGAGGAAACCCATTGAAATTCACAATTATTGCTGATCATAAACCTGTCAAGTGTACACTCGTAAAAGCAAGGGAAATGACTAGGACATTTCACAATCATAGATTAGCTTCAACATAGGTCATTCTGGTAGTACACATATCACCAAAACAATACTTGGGTTTGTGTACAGACTGAAGAAACACTTTATCTTTGGTTGGTGTACAGACTGAGGAAACACCTTATATAAGTCATTTTTGCAAAGATATGAAATTGTTGTTCTTAATGCATATACGTTAATCACTCTTTAAAACTTGCATAACAAATGGGACTCCAAGTATATTATTTTAGTACGCTCATCTACTTCAATACTATATCAAGGCGAGCTGCAAAGGCACTGGTGAGACTTGGTGGATGCACAGTCTCGCCTGAGCCTTCACTTAAGACTTGTGCAATAGGTACCAGAATCTCAAGTGCTGGAACAAACACTGTTTTTGTGTTGAGATTGACTTTTGGGAAGATGCTTAACCCATATTAGCCTAGCGTCCTTTCTGTGGGACATAGGCAAACAGTGCAGACCCAGATCAGACGCCACAGCGTCCGCTCAGGGTCTCCACTGTTTTCATACAGAGTGTACTCTTAAAATTTGAATGGAAATGAAAATTGCCACTTACCAATCCTTAAAACGGAAATGGACTGGTCCAGCTGATAAAAAGTGGGGAATTCCATTCAGCTTATGTGGGTTAAGAACGTTTTATATGAAAATCTAGTAACTATACAGTGTATGTCTATATTTCCAGGTCCAAAAGACTAAAAACCATGGCTGGTTAGAAGTCCACTGAACAGATAGACAGGACGCAGCAATGTGACGTCTATTGCAATGGTAGGTATTTTTTTTCCGTTTTTTCGTACACCTGCTGAGTTCAAGATGCGTCCATAATCTTAGCGTAAATTAGCGTCGTCTTCATTTTTTGGGTGGGGGAAAAATGGTCTCTAAAACTGCACCCTCCTTGGCGCTCGTGGCTTCTCCGAATTCTAAGCGTGTAAAACCGTCGTCTCCTTTTTTCTGCTGGGGTAAAATGGTCTCTAAAACTGCACCCTCCTTTGCGCTTGTCGTTACAGGTACCTTCTCCGAATTCGTAGCGAGTATTACCGTCGTCTTCCTTTTTTGCTAGGGTGAAATGGTCTCTAAAACTGCACTTTTGTTTGCGCTCGTACCTTCTCCGAATTCTTAGCATGTATTATCGTCGTCTCCTTTTTTTCTGCTGGGGTAAAATGCTCTCAAAAACCGCTCCCTGCTTTGCGCTTGTCGTTAGCAGGTACCTCCTCTAAATTCTTAGCGTGTATTACCGTCGTCTTCCTTTTTTGCTGGGGTAAAATGGTCTCTAAAACTGCACTTTTGTTTGCGCTCGTACCTTATCCGAATTCTTAGCGTGTATTATCGTCGTTTCCTTTTTTTTGCTTGGGTAAAATGGTCACTTTAACTGCACTTTCGGTTGCGCTTGTCATTGCAGGTACCTATGTCGAATCGTTGCCGCGTACTCACGTATTCTTTTCTTATATTTTCAGGTGTCATGTTCTAGCAAGTAGATGGTACAGATGTATGGACAGATGAACGTGTCAATGAGATTAAAGAGGTATGGTTGGCTTTGTATACTAACTCGAATTTCATTCCGGAATAGCTCAAGAGTGTCAAACAGTTTAGACCCAGACAAGGTCTGACAAAATGCTTAAAAGGAGTCTCTGTATGGTCACCAAATGGAACAAGCATTAAGTTAGGTTTGGCTTGTAAGATAAGGGGAGGAAACCCATTGAAATTCACAATTATTGCTGATCATGAACCTGTCAAGTGTACACTCGTAAAAGCAAGGGAAATGACTAGGACATTTCACAATCATAGATTAGCTTCAACATAGGTCATTCTGGTAGTACACATATCACCAAAACAATACTTGGGTTTGTGTACAGACTGAAGAAACACTTTATCTTTGGTTGGTGTACAGACTGAGGAAACACCTTATATAAGTCATTTTTGCAAAGATATGAAATTGTTGTTCTTAATGCATATACGTTAATCACTCTTTAAAACTTGCATAACAAATGGGACTCCAAGTATATTATTTTAGTACGCTCATCTACTTCAATACTATATCAAGGCGAGCTGCAAAGGCACTGGTGAGACTTGGTGGATGCACAGTCTCGCCTGAGCCTTCACTTAAGACTTGTGCAATAGGTACCAGAATCTCAAGTGCTGGAACAAACACTGTTTTTGTGTTGAGATTGACTTTTGGGAAGATGCTTAACCCATATTAGCCTAGCGTCCTTTCTGTGGGACATAGGCAAACAGTGCAGACCCAGATCAGACGCCACAGCGTCCGCTCAGGGTCTCCACTGTTTTCATACAGAGTGTACTCTTAAAATTTGAATGGAAATGAAAATTGCCACTTAACAATCCTTAAAACGGAAATGGACTGGTCCAGTTGATAAAAAGTGGGGAATTCCATTCAGCTTATGTGGGTTAAGAACGTTTTATATGAAAATCTAGTAACTATACAGTGTATGTCTATATTTCCAGGTCCAGAAGACTAAAAACCATGGCTGGTCAGAAGTCCACTTGAACAGATAGACAGGATGCAGCAATGTGACGTCTATTGCAATGGTAGGTATTTTTTTCCGTTTTTTCGTACACCTGCTGAGTTCAAGATGCGTCCGTAATCTTAGCGTAAATTAGCGTCGTCTTCATTTTTTGGGTGGGGGAAAAATGGTCTCTAAAACTGCACCCTCCTTGGCGCTCGTGGCTTCTCCGAATTCTAAGCGTGTATAACCGTCGTCTCCCTTTTTCTGCTGGGGTAAAATGGTCTCTAAAACTGCACCCTCCTTTGCGCTTGACGTTACAGGTACCTTCTCCGAATTCTTAGCGTGTATTGCCGTCGTCTTCCTTTTTTGCTAGGGTGAAATGGTCTCCAAAACTGCACTTTCGTTTGCGCTCGTACCTTCTCCGAATTCTTAGCGTGTATTATCGTCGTCTCCTTTTTTCTGCTGGGGTAAAATGCTCTCAAAAACTGCTCCCTGCTTTGCGCTTGTCGTTACAGGTACCTTCTCCGAATTCTTAGCGTGTATTACCGTCGTCTTCCTTTTTTGCTGGGGTGAAATGGTCTCTAAAACTGCAGTTTCGTTTGCGCTGGTACCTTCTCCAAATTCTAAGCTAGTAACATCGTCGTTTCCTTTTTTCTGCTGGGTAAAATGCTTTCAAAAACTGCTCCCTCCTTTGCGCTTGTCGTTACAGGTACCTTCTCCGAATTCGTAGCGAGTATTACCGTCGTCTTCCTTTTTTGCTAGGGTGAAATGGTCTCTAAAACTGCACTTTCGTTTGCGCTCGTACCTTCTCCGAATTCTTAGCATGTATTATCGTCGTCTCCTTTTTTTCTGCTGGGGTAAATGCTCTCAAAAACCGCTCCCTGCTTTGCGCTTGTCGTTACAGGTACCTCCTTTAATTTCTTAGCGTGTATTACCGTCGTCTTCCTTTTTTGCTGGGGTAAAATGGTCTCTAAAACTGCACTTTTGTTTGCGCTCTTACCTTATCCGAATTCTTAGCGTGTATTATCGTCGTTTCCTTTTTTTGCTTGGGTAAAAGGGTCACTTTAATTGCACTTTCGGTTGCGCTTGTCATTGCAGGTACCTATGTCGAATCGTTGCCGCGTACTCACGTATTCTTTTCTTATATTTTCAGGCGTCATGTTCTAGCAAGTAGATGGTACAGATGTATGGACAGATGAACGTGTCAATGAGATTAAAGAGGTATGGTTGGCTTTGTATACTAACTCGAATTTCATTCCGGAATAGCTCAAGAGTGTCAAACAGTTTAGATCCAGACAAGGTCTGACAAAATGCTTAAAAGGAGTCTCTGTATGGTCACCAAATGGAACAAGCATTAAGTTAGGTTTGGCTTGTAAGATAAGGGGAGGAAACCCATTGAAATTCACAATTATTGCTGATCATGAACCTGTCAAGTGTACACTCGTAAAAGCAAGGGAAATGACTAGGACATTTCACAATCATAGATTAGCTTCAACATAGGTCATTCTGGTAGTACACATATCACCAAAACAATACTTGGGTTTGTGTACAGACTGAAGAAACACTTTATCTTTGGTTGGTGTACAGACTGAGGAAACACCTTATATAAGTCATTTTTGCAAAGATATGAAATTGTTGTTCTTAATGCATATACGTTAATCACTCTTTAAAACTTGCATAACAAATGGGACTCCAAGTATATTATTTTAGTACGCTCATCTACTTCAATACTATATCAAGGCGAGCTGCAAAGGCACTGGTGAGACTTGGTGGATGCACAGTCTCGCCTGAGCCTTCACTTAAGACTTGTGCAATAGGTACCAGAATCTCAAGTGCTGGAACAAACACTGTTTTTGTGTTGAGATTGACTTTTGGGAAGATGCTTAACCCATATTAGCCTAGCGTCCTTTCTGTGGGACATAGGCAAACAGTGCAGACCCAGATCAGACGCCACAGCGTCCGCTCAGGGTCTCCACTGTTTTCATACAGAGTGTACTCTTAAAATTTGAATGGAAATGAAAATTGCCACTTAACAATCCTTAAAACGGAAATGGACTGGTCCAGTTGATAAAATGTGGGGAATTCCATTCAGCTTATGTGGGTTAAGAACGTTTTATATGAAAATCTAGTAACTATACAGTGTATGTCTATATTTCCAGGTCCAGAAGACTAAAAACCATGGCTGGTTAGAAGTCCACTTGAACAGATAGACAGGACGCAGCAATGTGACGTCTATTGCAATGGTAGGTATTTTTTTCCGTTTTTTCGTACACCTGCTGAGTTCAAGATGCGTCCGTAATCTTAGCGTAAATTAGCGTCGTCTTCATTTTTTGGGTGGGGGAAAAATGGTCTCTAAAACTGCACCCTCCTTGGCGCTCGTGGCTTCTCCGAATTCTAAGCGTGTATAACCGTCGTCTCCTTTTTTCTGTTGGGGTAAAATGGTCTCTGAAACTGCACCCTCCTTTGCGCTTGACGTTACAGGTACCTTCTCCGAATTCTTAGCGTGTATTGCCGTCGTCTTCCTTTTTTGCTAGGGTGAAATGGTCTCTAAAACTGCACTTTCGTTGCGCTCGTACCTTCTCCGAATTCTTAGCGTGTATTATCGTCGTCTCCTTTTTTCTGCTGGGGTAAAATGCTCTCAAAAACTGCTCCCTGCTTTGCGCTTGTCGTTACAGGTACCTTCTCCGAATTCTTAGCGTGTATTACCGTCGTCTTCCTTTTTTGCTGGGGTGAAATGGTCTCTAAAACTGCACTTTCGTTTGCGCTCGTACCTTCTCCAAATTCTAAGCTAGTAACATCGTCGTTTCCTTTTTTCTGCTGGGGTAAAATGCTTTCAAAAACTGCTCCCTCCTTTGCGCTTGTCGTTACAGGTACCTTCTCCGAATTCGTAGCGAGTATTACCGTCGTCTTCCTTTTTTGCTAGGGTGAAATGGTCTCTAAAACTGCACTTTCGTTTGCGCTCGTACCTTCTCCGAATTCTTAGCATGTATTATCGTCGTCTCCTTTTTTTCTGCTGGGGTAAAATGCTCTCAAAAACCGCTCCCTGCTTTGCGCTTGTCGTTACAGGTACCTCCTCTAAATTCTTAGCGTGTATTACCGTCGTCTTCCTTTTTTGCTGGGGTAAAATGGTCTCTAAAACTGCACTTTTGTTTGCGCTCGTACCTTATCCGAATTCTTAGCGTGTATTATCGTCGTTTCCTTTTTTTTGCTTGGGTAAAATGGTCACTTTAACTGCACTTTCGGTTGCGCTTGTCATTGCAGGTACCTATGTCGAATCGTTGCCGCGTACTCACGTATTCTTTTCTTATATTTTCAGGTGTCATGTTCTAGCAAGTAGATGGTACAGATGTATGGACAGATGAACGTGTCAATGAGATTAAAGAGGTATGGTTGGCTTTGTATACTAACTCGAATTTCATTCCGGAATAGCTCAAGAGTGTCAAACAGTTTAGACCCAGACAAGGTGTGACAAAATGCTTAAAAGGAGTCTCTGTATGGTCACCAAATGGAACAAGCATTAAGTTAGGTTTGGCTTGTAAGATAAGGGGAGGAAACCCATTGAAATTCACAATTATTGCTGATCATGAACCTGTCAAGTGTACACTCGTAAAAGCAAGGGAAATGACTAGGACATTTCACAATCATAGATTAGCTTCAACATAGGTCATTCTGGTAGTACACATATCACCAAAACAATACTTGGGTTTGTGTACAGACTGAAGAAACACTTTATCTTTGGTTGGTGTACAGACTGAGGAAACACCTTATATAAGTCATTTTTGCAAAGATATGAAATTGTTGTTCTTAATGCATATACGTTAATCACTCTTTAAAACTTGCATAACAAATGGGACTCCAAGTATATTATTTTAGTACGCTCATCTACTTCAATACTATATCAAGGCGAGCTGCAAAGGCACTGGTGAGACTTGGTGGATGCACAGTTTCGCCTGAGCCTTCACTTAAGACTTGTGCAATAGGTACCAGAATCTCAAGTGCTGGAACAAACACTGTTTTTGTGTTGAGATTGACTTTTGGGAAGATGCTTAACCCATATTAGCCTAGCGTCCTTTCTGTGGGACATAGGCAAACAGTGCAGACCCAGATCAGACGCCACAGCGTCCGCTCAGGGTCTCCACTGTTTTCATACAGAGTGTACTCTTAAAATTTGAATGGAAATGAAAATTGCCACTTAACAATCCTTAAAACGGAAATGGACTGGTCCAGTTGATAAAAAGTGGGGAATTCCATTCAGCTTATGTGGGTTAAGAACGTTTTATATGAAAATCTAGTAACTATACAGTGTATGTCTATATTTCCAGGTCCAGAAGACTAAAAACCATGGCTGGTTAGAAGTCCACTTGAACAGATAGACAGGACGCAGCAATGTGACGTCTATTGCAATGGTAAGTATTTTTTTCCGTTTTTTCGTACACCTGCTGAGTTCAAGATGCGTCCGTAATCTTAGCGTTAATTAGCGTCGTCTTCATTTTTTGGGTGGGGGAAAAATGGTCTCTAAAACTGCACCCTCCTTGGCGCTCGTGGCTTCTCCGAATTCTAAGCGTGTATAACCGTCGTCTCCTTTTTTCTGTTGGGGTAAAATGGTCTCTAAAACTGCACCCTCCTTTGCACTTGACGTTACAGGTACCTTCTCCGAATTCTTAGCGTGTATTGCCGTCGTCTTCCTTTTTTGCTAGGGTGAAATGGTCTCTAAAACTGCACTTTCGTTTGCGCTCGTACCTTCTCCGAATTCTTAGCGTGTATTATCGTCGTCTCCTTTTTTCTGCTGGGGTAAAATGCTCTCAAAAACTGCTCCCTGCTTTGCGCTTGTCGTAACAGGTACCTTCTCCGAATTCTTAGCGTGTATTACCGTCGTCTTCCTTTTTTGCTGGGGTGAACTGGTCTCTAAAACTGCAGTTTCGTTTGCGCTCGTACCTTCTCCAAATTCTAAGCTAGTAACATCGTCGTTTCCTTTTTTCTGCTGGGGTAAAATGCTTTCAAAAACTGCTCCCTCCTTTGCGCTTGTCGTTGCAGGTACCTTCTCCGAATTTGTAGCGAGTATTACCGTCGTCTTCCTTTTTTGCTAGGGTGAAATGGTCTCCAAAACTGCACTTTCTTTTGCGCTCGTACCTTCTCCGAATTCTTAGCATGTATTATCGTCGTCTCCTTTTTTTCTGCTGGGGTAAAATGCTCTCAAAAACCGCTCCCTGCTTTGCGCTTGTCGTTACAGGTACCTCCTCTAAATTCTTAGCGTGTATTACCGTCGTCTTCCTTTTTTGCTGGGGTAAAATGGTCTCTAAAACTGCACTTTTGTTTGCGCTCGTACCTTATCCGAATTCTTAGCGTGTATTATCGTCGTTTCCTTTTTTTTGCTTGGGTAAAATGGTCACTTTAACTGCACTTTCGGTTGCGCTTGTCATTGCAGGTACCTATGTCGAATCGTTGCCGCGTACTCACGTATTCTTTTCTTATATTTTCAGGTGTCATGTTCTAGCAAGTAGATGGTACAGATGTATGGACAGATGAACGTGTCAATGAGATTAAAGAGGTATGGTTGGCTTTGTATACTAACTCGAATTTCATTCCGGAATAGCTCAAGAGTGTCAAACAGTTTAGACCCAGACAAGGTCTGACAAAATGCTTAAAAGGAGTCTCTGTATGGTCACCAAATGGAACAAGCATTAAGTTAGGTTTGGCTTGTAAGATAAGGGGAGGAAACCCATTGAAATTCACAATTATTGCTGATCATGAACCTGTCAAGTGTACACTCGTAAAAGCAAGGGAAATGACTAGGACATTTCACAATCATAGATTAGCTTCAACATAGGTCATTCGGGTAGTACACATATCACCAAAACAATACTTGGGTTTGTGTACAGACTGAAGAAACACTTTATCTTTGGTTGAAGTACAGACTGAGGAAACACCTTATATAAGTCATTTTTGCAAAGATATGAAATTGTTGTTCTTCATGCATATACGTTAATCACTCTTTAAAACTTGCATAACAAATGGGACTCCAAGTATATTATTTTAGTACGCTCATCTACTTCAATACTATATCAAGGCGAGCTGCAAAGGCACTGGTGAGTCTTGGTGGATGCACAGTCTCGCCTGAGCCTTCACTTAAGACTTGTGCAATAGGTACCAGAATCTCAAGTGCTGGAACAAACACTGTTTTTGTGTTGAGATTGACTTTTGGGAAGATGCTTAACCCATATTAGCCTAGCGTCCTTTCTGTGGGACATAGGCAAACAGTGCAGACCCAGATCAGACGCCACAGCGTCCGCTCAGGGTCTCCACTGTTTTCATACAGAGTGTACTCTTAAAATTTGAATGGAAATGAAAATTGCCACTTAACAATCCTTAAAACGGAAATGGACTGGTCCAGTTGATAAAAAGTGGGGAATTCCATTCAGCTTATGTGGGTTAAGAACGTTTTATATGAAAATCTAGTAACTATACAGTGTATGTCTATATTTCCAGGTCCAGAAGACTAAAAACCATGGCTGGTCAGAAGTCCACTTGAACAGATAGACAGGATGCAGAAATGTGACGTCTATTGCAATGGTAGGTATTTTTTCCGTTTTTTCGTACACCTGCTGAGTTCAAGATGCGTCCGTAATCTTAGCGTAAATTAGCGTCGTCTTCATTTTTTGGGTGGGGGAAAAATGGTCTCTAAAACTGCACCCTCCTTGGCGCTCGTGGCTTCTCCGAATTCTAAGCGTGTATAACCGTCGTCTCCTTTTTTCTGCTGGGGTAAAATGGTCTCTAAAACTGCACCCTCCTTTGCGCTTGACGTTACAGGTACCTTCTCCGAATTCTTAGCGTGTATTGCCGTCGTCTTCCTTTTTTGCTAGGGTGAAATGGTCTCTAAAACTGCACTTTCGTTTGCGCTCGTACCTTCTCCGAATTCTTAGCGTGTATTATCGTCGTCTCCTTTTTTCTGCTGGGGTAAAATGCTCTCAAAAACTGCTCCCTGCTTTGCGCTTGTCGTTACAGGTACCTTCTCCGAATTCTTAGCGTGTATTACCGTCGTCTTCCTTTTTTGCTGGGGTGAAATGGTCTCTAAAACTGCAGTTTCGTTTGCGCTCGTACCTTCTCCAAATTCTAAGCTAGTAACATCGTCGTTTCCTTTTTTCTGCTGGGGTAAAATGCTTTCAAAAACTGCTCCCTCCTTTGCGCTTGTCGTTACAGGTACCTTCTCCGAATTCGTAGCGAGTATTACCGTCGTCTTCCTTTTTTGCTAGGGTGAAATGGTCTCTAAAACTGCACTTTCGTTTGCGCTCGTACCTTCTCCGAATTCTTAGCATGTATTATCGTCGTCTCCTTTTTTTCTGCTGGGGTCAATGCTCTCAAAAACCGCTCCCTGCTTTGCGCTTGTCGTTACAGGTACCTCCTCTAAATTCTTAGCGTGTATTACCGTCGTCTTCCTTTTTTGCTGGGGAAAAATGGTCTCTAAAACTGCACTTTTGTTTGCGCTCTTACCTTATCCGAATTCTTAGCGTGTATTATCGTCGTTTCCTTTTATTGCTTGGGTAAAATGGTCACTTTAACTGCACTTTCGGTTGCGCTTGTCATTGCAGGTACCTATGTCGAATCGTTGCCGCGTACTCACGTATTCTTTTCTTATATTTTCAGGTGTCATGTTCTAGCAAGTAGATGGTACAGATGTATGGACAGATGAACGTGTCAATGAGATTAAAGAGGTATGGTTGGCTTTGTATACTAACTCGAATTTCATTCCGGAATAGCTCAAGAGTGTCAAACAGTTTAGACCCAGACAAGGTCTGACAAAATGCTTAAAAGGAGTCTCTGTATGGTCACCAAATGGAACAAGCATTAAGTTAGGTTTGGCTTGTAAGATAAGGGGAGGAAACCCATTGAAATTCACAATTATTGCTGATCATGAACCTGTCAAGTGTACACTCGTAAAAGCAAGGGAAATGACTAGGACATTTCACAATCATAGATTAGCTTCAACATAGGTCATTCTGGTAGTACACATATCACCAAAACAATACTTGGGTTTGTGTACAGACTGAAGAAACACTTTATCTTTGGTTGGTGTACAGACTGAGGAAACACCTTATATAAGTCATTTTTGCAAAGATATAAAATTGTTGTTCTTAATGCATATACGTTAATCACTCTTTAAAACTTGCATAACAAATGGGACTCCAAGTATATTATTTTAGTACGCTCATCTACTTCAATACTATATCAAGGCGAGCTGCAAAGGCACTGGTGAGACTTGGTGGATGCACAGTCTCGCCTGAGCCTTCACTTAAGACTTGTGCAATAGGTACCAGAATCTCAAGTGCTGGAACAAACACTGTTTTTGTGTTGAGATTGACTTTTGGGAAGATGCTTAACCCATATTAGCCTAGCGTCCTTTCTGTGGGACATAGGCAAACAGTGCAGACCCAGATCAGACGCCACAGCGTCCGCTCAGGGTCTCCACTGTTTTCATACAGAGTGTACTCTTAAAATTTGAATGGAAATGAAAATTGCCACTTAACAATCCTTAAAACGGAAATGGACTGGTCCAGTTGATAAAAAGTGGGGAATTCCATTCAGCTTATGTGGGTTAAGAACGTTTTATATGAAAATCTAGTAACTATACAGTGTATGTCTATATTTCCAGGTCCAGAAGACTAAAAACCATGGCTGGTTAGAAGTCCACTTGAACAGATAGACAGGACGCAGCAATGTGACGTCTATTGCAATGGTAGGTATTTTTTTTCCGTTTTTACGTACACCTGCTGAGTTCAAGATGCGTCCGTAATCTTAGCGTAAATTAGCGTCGTCTTCATTTTTTGGGTGGGGGAAAAATGGTCTCTAAAACTGCACCCTCCTTGGCGCTCGTGGCTTCTCCGAATTCTAAGCGTGTATAACCGTCGTCTCCTTTTTTCTGCTGGGGTAAAATGGTCTCTAAAACTGCACCCTCCTTTGCGCTTGACGTTACAGGTACCTTCTCCGAATTCTTAGCGTGTATTGCCGTCGTCTTCCTTTTTTGCTAGGGTGAAATGGTCTCTAAAACTGCACTTTCGTTTGCGCTCATACCTTCTCCGAATTCTTAGCGTGTATTATCGTCGTCTCCTTTTTTCTGCTGGGGTAAAATGCTCTCAAAAACTGCTCCCTGCTTTGCGCTTGTCGTTACAGGTACCTTCTCCGAATACTTAGCGTGTATTACCGTCGTCTTCCTTTTTTGCTGGGGTGAAATGGTCTCTAAAACTGCACTTTCGTTTGCACTTGTACCTTCTCCAAATTCTAAGCTAGTAACATCGCCGTTTCCTTTTTTCTGCTGGGGTAAAATGCTTTCAAAAACTGCTCCCTCCTTTGCGCTTGTCGTTACAGGTACCTTCTCCGAATTCGTAGCGAGTATTACCGTCGTCTTCCTTTTTTGCTAGGGTGAAATGGTCTCTAAAACTGCACTTTCGTTTGCGCTCGTATCTTCTCCGAATTCTTAGCATGTATTATCGTCGTCTCCTTTTTTTCTGCTGGGGTAAATGCTCTCAAAAACCGCTCCCTGCTTTGCGCTTGTCGTTACAGGTACCTCCTCTAAATTCTTAGCGTGTATTACCGTCGTCTTCCTTTTTTGCTGGGGAAAAATGGTCTCTAAAACTGCACTTTTGTTTGCGCTCTTACCTTATCCGAATTCTTAGCGTGTATTATCGTCGTTTCCTTTTTTTGCTTGGGTAAAATGGTCACTTTAACTGCACTTTCGGTTGCGCTTGTCATTGCAGGTACCTATGTCGAATCGTTGCCGCGTACTCACGTATTCTTTTCTTATATTTTCAGGTGTCATGTTCTAGCAAGTAGATGGTACAGATGTATGGACAGATGAACGTGTCAATGAGATTAAAGAGGTATGGTTGGCTTTGTATACTAACTCGAATTTCATTCCGGAATAGCTCAAGAGTGTCAAACAGTTTAGACCCAGACAAGGTCTGACAAAATGCTTAAAAGGAGTCTCTGTATGGTCACCAAATGGAACAAGCATTAAGTTAGGTTTGGCTTGTAAGATAAGGGGAGGAAACCCATTGAAATTCACAATTATTGCTGATCATGAACCTGTCAAGTGTACACTCGTAAAAGCAAGGGAAATGACTAGGACATTTCACAATCATAGATTAGCTTCAACATAGGTCATTCTGGTAGTACACATATCACCAAAACAATACTTGGGTTTGTGTACAGACTGAAGAAACACTTTATCTTTGGTTGGTGTACAGACTGAGGAAACACCTTATATAAGTCATTTTTGCAAAGATATGAAATTGTTGTTCTTAATGCATATACGTTAATCACTCTTTAAAACTTGCATAACAAATGGGACTCCAAGTATATTATTTTAGTACGCTCATCTACTTCAATACTATATCAAGGCGAGCTGCAAAGGCACTGGTGAGACTTGGTGGATGCACAGTCTCGCCTGAGCCTTCACTTAAGACTTGTGCAATAGGTACCAGAATCTCAAGTGCTGGAACAAACACTGTTTTTGTGTTGAGATTGACTTTTGGGAAGATGCTTAACCCATATTTATCCTAGCGTCCTTTCTGTGGGACATAGGCAAACAGTGCAGACCCAGATCAGACGCCACAGCGTCCGCTCAGGGTCTCCACTGTTTTCATACAGAGTGTACTCTTAAAATTTGAATGGAAATGAAAATTGCCACTTAACAATCCTTAAAACGGAAATGGACTGGTCCAGTTGATAAAAAGTGGGGAATTCCATTCAGCTTATGTGGGTTAAGAACGTTTTATATGAAAATCTAGTAACTATACAGTGTATGTCTATATTTCCAGGTCCAGAAGACTAAAAACCATGGCTGGTTAGAAGTCCAATTGAACAGATAGACAGGACGCAGCAATGTGACGTCTATTGCAATGGTAGGTATTTTTTTCCGTTTTTTCGTACACCTGCTGAGTTCAAGATGCGTCCGTAATCTTAGCGTAAATTAGCGTCGTCTTCATTTTTTGGGTGGGGGAAAAATGGTCTCTAAAACTGCACCCTCCTTGGCGCTCGTGGCTTCTCCGAATTCTAAGCGTGTATAACCGTCGTCTCCTTTTTTCTGCTGGGGTAAAATGGTCTCTAAAACTGCACCCTCCTTTGCGCTTGACGTTACAGGTACCTTCTCCGAATTCTTAGCATGTATTGCCGTCGTCTTCCTTTTTTGCTAGGGTGAAATGGTCTCTAAAACTGCACTTTCGTTTGCGCTCGTACCTTCTCCGAATTCTTAGCGTGTATTATCGTCGTCTCCTTTTTTCTGCTGGGGTAAAATGCTCTCAAAAACTGCTCCCTGCTTTGCGCTTGTCGTTACAGGTACCTTCTCCGAATTCTTAGCGTGTATTACCGTCGTCTTCCTTTTTTGCTGGGGTGAAATGGTCTCTAAAACTGCACTTTCGTTTGCGCTCGTACCTTCTCCAAATTCTAAGCTAGTAACATCGTCGTTTCCTTTTTTCTGCTGGGGTAAAATGCTTTCAAAAACTGCTCCCTCCTTTGCGCTTGTCGTTACAGGTACCTTCTCCGAACTCGTAGCGAGTATTACCGTCGTCTTCCTTTTTTGCTAGGGTGAAATGGTCTCTTAAACTGCACTTTCGTTTGCGCTCGTACCTTCTCCGAATTCTTAGCATGTATTATCGTCGTCTCCTTTTTTTCTGCTGGGGTAAATGCTCTCAAAAACCGCTCCCTGCTTTGCGCTTGTCGTTACAGGTACCTCCTCTAATTCTTAGCGTGTATTACCGTCGTCTTCCTTTTTTGCTGGGGTAAAATGGTCTCTAAAACTGCACTTTTGTTTGCACTCTTACCTTATCCGAATTCTTAGCGTGTATTATCGCCGTTTCCTTTTTTTGCTTGGGTAAAATGGTCACTTTAACTGCACTTTCGGTTGCGCTTGTCATTGCAGGTACTTATGTCGAATCGTTGCCGCGTACTCACGTATTCTTTTCTTATATTTTCAGGTGTCATGTTCTAGCAAGTAGATGGTACAGATGTATGGACAGATGAACGTGTCAATGAGATTAAAGAGGTATGGTTGGCTTTGTATACTAACTCGAATTTCATTCCGGAATAGCTCAAGAGTGTCAAACAGTTTAGACCCAGACAAGGTCTGACAAAATGCTTAAAAGGAGTCTCTGTATGGTCACCAAATGGAACAAGCATTAAGTTAGGTTTGGCTTGTAAGAAAAGGGGAGGAAACCCATTGAAATTCACAATTATTGCTGATCATGAACCTGTCAAGTGTACACTCGTAAAAGCAAGGGAAATGACTAGGACATTTCACAATCATAGATTAGCTTCAACATAGGTCATTCTGGTAGTACACATATCACCAAAACAATACTTGGGTTTGTGTACAGACTGAAGAAACACTTTATCTTTGGTTGGTGTACAGACTGAGGAAACACCTTATATAAGTCATTTTTGCAAAGATATGAAATTGTTGTTCTTAATGCATATACGTTAATCACTCTTTAAAACTTGCATAACAAATGGGACTCCAAGTATATTATTTTAGTACGCTCATCTACTTCAATACTATATCAAGGCGAGCTGCAAAGGCACTGGTGAGACTTGGTGGATGCACAGTCTCGCCTGAGCCTTCACTTAAGACTTGTGCAATAGGTACCAGAATCTCAAGTGCTGGAACAAACACTGTTTTTGTGTTCAGATTGACTCTTGGGAAGATGCTTAACCCATATTAGCCTAGCGTCCTTTCTGTGGGACATAGGCAAACAGTGCAGACCCAGATCAGACGCCACAGCGTCCGCTCAGGGTCTCCACTGTTTTCATACAGAGTGTACTCTTAAAATTTGAATGGAAATGAAAATTGCCACTTAACAATCCTTAAAACGGAAATGGCCTGGTCCAGTTGATAAAAAGTCGGGAATTCCATTCAGCTTATGTGGGTTAAGAACGTTTTATATTAAAATCTAGTAACTATACAGTGTATGTCTATATTTCCAGGTCCAGAAGACTAATAACCATGGCTGGTTAGAAGTCCACTTGAACAGATAGACAGGACGCAGCAATGTGACGTCTATTGCAATGGTAGGTATTTTTTTTCCGTTTTTTCGTACACCTGCTGAGTTCAAGATGCGTCCATAATCTTAGCGTAAATTAACGTCGTCTTCATATTTTGGGTGGGGGAAAAATGGTCTCTAAAACTGCACCCTCCTTGGCGCTCGTGGCTTCTCCGAATTCTAAGCGTGTATAACCGTCGTCTCCTTTTTTCTGCTGGGGTAAAATGGTCTCTAAAACTGCACCCTCCTTTGCGCTTGACGTTACAGGTACCTTCTCCGAATTCTTAGCGTGTATTGCCGTCGTCTTCCTTTTTTGCTAGGGTGAAATGGTCTCTAAAACTGCACTTTCGTTTGTGCTCGTACCTTCTCCGAATTCTTAGCGTGTATTATCGTCGTCTCCTTTTTTCGGCTGGGGTAAAATGCTCTCAAAAACTGCTCCCTGCTTTGCGCTTGTCGTTACAGGTACCTTCTCCGAATTCTTAGCGTGTATTACCGTCGTCTTCCTTTTTTGCAGGGGTGAAATGGTCTCTAAAACTGCACTTTCGTTTGCGCTCGTACCTTCTCCAAATTCTAAGCTAGTAACATCGTCGTTTCCTTTTTTCTGCTGGGGTAAAATGCTTTCAAAAACTGCTCCCTCCTTTGCGCTTGTCGTTACAGGTACCTTCTCCGAATTCGTAGCGAGTATTACCGTCGTCTTCCTTTTTTGCTAGGGTGAAATGGTCTCTAAAACTGCACTTTCGTTTGCGCTTGTACCTTCTCCGAATTCTTAGCATGTATTATCGTCGTCTCCTTTTTTTCTGCTGGGGTAAAATGCTCTCAAAAACCGCTCCCTGCTTTGCGCTTGTCGTTACAGGTACTTCCTCTAAATTCTTAGCGTGTATTACCGTCGTCTTCCTTTTTTGCTGGGGTAAAATGGTCTCTAAAACTGCACTTTTGTTTGCGCTCGTACCTTATCCGAATTCTTAGCGTGTATTATCGTTGTTTCCTTTTTTTGCTTGGGTAAAATGGTCACTTTAACTGCACTTTCGGTTGCGCTTGTCATTGCAGGTACCTATGTCGAATCGTTGCTGCGTACTCACGTATTCTTTTCTTATATTTTCAGGTGTCATGTTCTAGCAAGTAGATGGTACAGATGTATGGACAGATGAACGTGTCAATGAGATTAAAGAGGTATGGTTGGCTTTGTATACTAACTCGAATTTCATTCCGGAATAGCTCAAGAGTGTCAAACAGTTTAGACCCAGACAAGGTCTGACAAAATGCTTAAAAGGAGTCTCTGTTTGGTCACCAAATGGAACAAGCATTAAGTTGGGTTTGGCTTGTAAGATAAGGGGAGGAAACCCATTGAAATTCACAATTATTGCTAATCATGAACCTGTCAAGTGTACACTCGTAAAAGCAAGGGAAATGACTAGGTCATTTCACAATCATAGATTAGCTTCAACATAGGTCATTCTGGTAGTACACATATCACCAAAACAATACTTGGGTTTGTGTACAGACTGAAGAAACACTTTATCTTTGGTTGGTGTACAGACTGAGGAAACACCTTATATAAGTCATTTTTGCAAAGATATGAAATTGTTGTTCTTAATGCATATACGTTAATCACTCTTTAAAACTTGCATAACAAATGGGACTCCAAGTATATTATTTTAGTACGCTCATCTACTTCAATACTATATCAAGGCGAGCTGCAAAGGCACTGGTGAGACCTGGTGGATGCACAGTCTCGCCTGAGCCTTCACTTAAGACTTGTGCAATAGGTACCAGAATCTCAAGTGCTGGAACAAACACTGTTTTTGTGTTGAGATTGACTTTTGGGAAGATGCTTAACCCATATTAGCCTAGCGTCCTTTCTGTAGGACATAGGCAAACAGTGCAGACCCAGATCAGACGCCACAGCGTCCGCTCAGGGTCTCCACTGTTTTCATACAGAGTGTACTCTTAAAATTTGAATGGAAATGAAAATTGCCACTTAACAATCCTTAAAACGGAAATGGACTGGTCCAGTTGATAAAAAGTGGGGAATTCCATTCAGCTTATGTGGGTTAAGAACGTTTTATATGAAAATCTAGTAACTATACAGTGTATGTCTATATTTCCAGGTCCAGAAGACTAAAAACCATGGCTGGTTAGAAGTCCACTTGAACAGATAGACAGGACGCAGCAATGTGACGTCTATTGCAATGGTAAATATTTTTTTCCGTTTTTTCGTACACCTGCTGAGTTCAAGATGCGTCCGTAATCTTAGCGTTAATTAGCGTCGTCTTCATTTTTTGGTGGGGGAAAAATGGTCTCTAAAACTGCACCCTCCTTGGCGTTCGTGGCTTCTCCGAATTCTAAGCGTGTATAACCGTCGTCTCTTTTTTTCTGCTGGGGTAAAATGGTCTCTAAAACTGCACCCTCCTTTGCGCTTGACGTTACAGGTACCTTCTCCGAATTCTTAGCGTGTATTGCCGTCATCTTCCTTTTTTGCTAGGGTGAAATGGTCTCTAAAGCTGCACTTTCGTTTGCGCTCCTACCTTCTCCGAATTCTTAGCGTGTATTATCGTCGTCTCCTTTTTTCTGCTGGGGTAAAATGCTCTCAAAAACTGCTCCCTGCTTTGCGCTTGTCGTTACAGGTACCTTCTCCGAATTCTTAGCGTGTATTACCGTCGTCTTCCTTTTTTGCTGGGGTGAAATGGTCTCTAAAACTGCACTTTCGTTTGCGCTCGTACCTTCTCCAAATTCTAAGCTAGTAACATCGTCGTTTCCTTTTTTTCTGCTGGGGTAAAATGCTTTCAAAAACTGCTCCCTCCTTTGCCCTTGTCGTTACAGGTACCTTCTCCGAATTCGTAGCGAGTATTACCGTCGTCTTCCTTTTTTGCTAGGGTGAAATGGTCTCTAAAACTGCACTTTCGTTTGCGCTCGTACCTTCTCCGAATTCTTAGCATGTATTATCGTCGTCTCCTTTTTTTCTGCTGGGGTAAAATGCTCTCAAAAACCGCTCCCTGCTTTGCGCTTGTTGTTACAGGTACCTCCTCTAAATTCTTAGCGTGTATTACCGTCGTCTTCCTTTTTTGCTGGGGTAAAATAGTCTCTAAAACTGCACTTTTGTTTGCGCTCGTACCTTATCCGAATTCTTAGCATGTATTATCGTCGTTTCCTTTTTTTGCTTGGGTAAAATTGTCACTTTAACTGCACTTTCGGTTGCGCTTGTCATTGCAGGTACCTATGTCGAATCGTTGCCGCGTACTCACGTATTCTTTTCTTATATTTTCAGGTGTCATGTTCTAGCAAGTAGATGGTACAGATGTATGGACAGATGAACGTGTCAATGAGATTAAAGAGGTATGGTTGGCTTTGTTTACTAACTCGAATTTCATTCCGGAATAGCTCAAGAGTGTCAAACAGTTTAGACCCAGACAAGGTCTGACAAAATGCTTAAAAGGAGTCTCTGTATGGTCACCAAATGGAACAAGCATTAAGTTAGGTTTGGCTTGTAAGATAAGGGGAGGAAACCCATTGAAATTCACAATTATTGCTGATCATGAACCTGTCAAGTGTACACTCGTAAAAGCAAGGGAAATGACTAGGACATTTCACAATCATAGATTAGCTTCAACATAGGTCATTCTGGTAGTACACATATCACCAAAACAATACTTGGGTTTGTGTACAGACTGAAGAAACACTTTATCTTTGGTTGGTGTACAGACTGAGGAAACACCTTATATAAGTCATTTTTGCAAAGATATGAAATTGTTGTTCTTAATGCATATACGTTAATCACTCTTTAAAACTTGCATAACAAATGGGACTCCAAGTATATTATTTTAGTACGCTCATCTACTTCAATACTATATCAAGGCGAGCTGCAAAGGCACTGGTGAGACTTGGTGGATGCACAGTCTCGCCTGAGCCTTCACTTAAGACTTGTGCAATAGGTACCAGAATCTCAAGTGCTGGAACAAACACTGTTTTTGTGTTGAGATTGACTTTTGGGAAGATGCTTAACCCATATTAGCCTAGCGTCCTTTCTGTAGGACATAGGCAAACAGTGCAGACCCAGATCAGACGCCACAGCGTCCGCTCAGGGTCTCCACTGTTTTCATACAGAGTGTACTCTTAAAATTTGAATGGAAATGAAAATTGCCACTTAACAATCCTTAAAACGGAAATGGACTGGTCCAGTTGATAAAAAGTGGGGAATTCCATTCAGCTTATGTGGGTTAAGAACGTTTTATATTAAAATCTAGTAACTATACAGTGTATGTCTATATTTCCAGGTCCAGAAGACTAAAAACCATGGCTGGTTAGAAGTCCACTTGAACAGATAGACAGGACGCAGCAATGTGACGTCTATTGCAATGGTAGGTATTTTTTTCCGTTTTTTCGTACACCTGCTGAGTTCAAGATGCGTCCGTAATCTTAGCGTAAATTAGCGTCGTCTTCATTTTTTGGGTGGGGGAAAAATGGTCTCTAAAACTGCACCCTCCTTGGCGCTCGTGGCTTCTCCGAATTCTAAGCGTGTATAACCGTCGTCTCCTTTTTTCTGCTGGGGTAAAATGGTCTCTAAAACTGCACCCTCCTTTGCGCTTGACGTTACAGGTACCTTCTCCGAATTCTTAGCGTGTATTGCCGTCGTCTTCCTTTTTTGCTAGGGTGAAATGGTCTCTAAAACTGCACTTTCGTTTGCGCTCCTACCTTCTCCGAATTCTTAGCGTGTATTATCGTCGTCTCCTTTTTTCTGCTGGGGTAAAATGCTCTCAAAAACTGCTCCCTGCTTTGCGCTTGTCGTTACAGGTACCTTCTCCGAATTCTTAGCGTGTATTACCGTCGTCTTCCTTTTTTGCTGGGGTGAAATGGTCTCTAAAACTGCACTTTCGTTTGCGCTCGTACCTTCTCCAAATTCTAAGCTAGTAACATCGTCGTTTCCTTTTTTCTGCTGGGGTAAAATGCTTTCAAAAACTGCTCCCTCCTTTGCGCTTGTCGTTACAGGTACCTTCTCCGAATTCGTAGCGAGTATTACCGTCGTCTTCCTTTTTTGCTAGGGTGAAATGGTCTCTAAAACTGCACTTTCGTTTGCGCTCGTACCTTCTCCGAATTCTTAGCATGTATTATCGTCGTCTCCTTTTTTTCTGCTGGGGTAAAATGCTCTAAAAAACCGCTCCCTGCTTTGCGCTTGTCGTTACAGGTACCTCCTCTAAATTCTTAGCGTGTATTACCGTCGTCTTCCTTTTTTGCTGGGGTAAAATGGTCTCTAAAACTGCACTTTTGTTTGCGCTCGTACCTTATCCGAATTCTTAGCGTGTATTATCGTCGTTTCCTTTTTTTGCTTGGGTAAAATGGTCACTTTAACTGCACTTTTGGTTGCGCTTGTCATTGCAGGTACCTATGTCGAATCGTTGCCGCGTACTCACGTATTCTTTTCTTATATTTTCAGGTGTCATGTTCTAGCAAGTAGATGGTACAGATGTATGGACAGATGAACGTGTCAATGAGATTAAAGAGGTATGGTTGGCTTTGTATACTAACTCGAATTTCATTCCGGAATAGCTCAAGAGTGTCAAACAGTTTAGACCCAGACAAGGTCTGACAAAATGCTTAAAAGGAGTCTCTGTATGGTCACCAAATTGAACAAGCATTAAGTTAGGTTTGGCTTGTAAGATAAGGGGAGGAAACCAATTGAAATTCACAATTATTGCTGATCATGAACCTGTCAAGTGTACACTCGTAAAAGCAAGGGAAATGACTAGGACATTTCACAATCATAGATTAGCTTCAACATAGGTCATTCTGGTAGTACACATATCACCAAAACAATACTTGGGTTTGTGTACAGACTGAAGAAACACTTTATCTTTGGTTGGTGTACAGACTGAGGAAACACCTTATATAAGTCATTTTTGCAAAGATATGAAATTGTTGTTATTAATGCATATACGTTAATCACTCTTTAAAACTTGCATAACAAATGGGACTCTAAGTATATTATTTTAGTACGCTCATCTACTTCAATACTATATCAAGGCGAGCTGCAAAGGCACTGGTGAGACTTGGTGGATGCACAGTCTCGCCTGAGCCTTCACTTAAGACTTGTGCAATAGGTACCAGAATCTCAAGTGCTGGAACAAACACTGTTTTTGTGTTGAGATTGACTTTTGGGAAGATGCTTAACCCATATTAGCCTAGCGTCCTTTCTGTGGGACATAGGCAAACAGTGCAGACCCAGATCAGACGCCACAGCGTCCGCTCAGGGTCTCCACTGTTTTCATACAGAGTGTACTCTTAAAATTTGAATGGAAATGAAAATTGCCACTTAACAATCCTTAAAACGGAAATGGACTGGTCCAGTTGATAAAAAGTGGGGAATTCCATTCAGCTTATGTGGGTTAAGAACGTTTTATATGAAAATCTAGTAACTATACAGTGTATGTCTATATTTCCAGGTCCAGAAGACTAAAAACCATGGCTGGTTAGAAGTCCACTTGAACAGATAGACAGGACGCAGCAATGTGACGTCTATTGCAATGGTAGGTATTTTTTTCCGTTTTTTCGTACACCTGCTGAGTTCAAGATGCGTCCATAATCTTAGCGTAAATTAGCGTCGTCTTCATTTTTTGGGTGGGGGAAAAATGGTCTCTAAAACTGCACCCTCCTTGGCGCTCGTGGCTTCTCCGAATTCTAAGCGTGTATAACCGTCGTCTCCTTTTTTCTGCTGGGGTAAAATGGTCTCTAAAACTGCACCCTACTTTGCGCTTGACGTTACAGGTACCTTCTCCGAATTCTTAGCGTGTATTGCCGTCGTCTTCCTTTTTTGCTAGGGTGAAATGGTCTCTAAAACTGCACTTTCGTTTGCGCTCCTACCTTCTCCGAATTCTTAGCGTGTATTATCGTCGTCTCCTTTTTTCTGCTGGGGTAAAATGCTCTCAAAAACTGCTCCCTGCTTTGCGCTTGTCGTTACAGGTACCTTCTCCGAATTCTTAGCGTGTATTACCGTCGTCTTCCTTTTTTGCTGGGGTGAAATGGTCTCTAAAACTGCACTTTCGTTTGCGCTCGTACCTTCTCCAAATTCTAAGCTAGTAACATCGTCGTTTCCTTTTTTCTGCTGGGGTAAAATGCTTTCAAAAACTGCTCCCTCCTTTGCGCTTGTCGTTACAGGTACCTTCTCCGAATTCGTAGCGAGTATTACCGTCGTCTTCCTTTTTTGCTAGGGTGAAATGGTCTCTAAAACTGCACTTTCGTTTGCGCTCGTACCTTCTCCGAATTCTTAGCATGTATTATCGTCGTCTCCTTTTTTTCTGCTGGGGTAAAATGCTCTCAAAAACCGCTCCCTGCTTTGCGCTTGTCGTTACAGGTACCTCCTCCAAATTCTTAGCGTGTATTACCGTCGTCTTCCTTTTTTGCTGGGGTAAAATGGTCTCTAAAACTGCACTTTTGTTTGCGCTCGTACCTTATCCGAATTCTTAGCGTGTATTATCGTCGTTTCCTTTTTTTTGCCTGGGTAAAATGGTCACTTTAACTGCACTTTCGGATGCGCTTGTCATTGCAGGTACCTATGTCGAATCGTTGCCGCGTACTCACGTATTCTTTTCTTATATTTTCAGGTGTCATGTTCTAGCAAGTAGATGGTACAGATGTATGGACAGATGAACGTGTCAATGAGATTAAAGAGGTATGGTTGGCTTTGTATACTAACTCGAATTTCATTCCGGAATAGCTCAAGATTGTCAAACAGTTTAGACCCAGACAAGGTCTGACAAAATGCTTAAAAGGAGTCTCTGTATGGTCACCAAATGGAACAAGCATTAAGTTAGGTTTGGCTTGTAAGATAAGGGGAGGAAACCCATTGAAATTCACAATTATTGCTGATCATGAACCTGTCAAGTGTACACTCGTAAAAGCAAGGGAAATGACTAGGACATTTCACAATCATAGATTAGCTTCAACATAGGTCATTCTGGTAGTACACATATCACCAAAACAATACTTGGGTTTGTGTACAGACTGAAGAAACACTTTATCTTTGGTTGGTGTACAGACTGAGGAAACACCTTATATAAGTCATTTTTGCAAAGATATGAAATTGTTGTTCTTAATGCATATACGTTAATCACTCTTTAAAACTTGCATAACAAATGGGACTCCAAGTATATTATTTTAGTACGCTCATCTACTTCAATACTATATCAAGGCGAGCTGCAAAGGCACTGGTGAGATTTGGTGGATGCACAGTCTCGCCTGAGCCTTCACTTAAGACTTGTGCAATAGGTACCAGAATCTCAAGTGCTGGAACAAACACTGTTTTTGTGTTGAGATTGACTTTTGGGAAGATGCTTAACCCATATTAGCCTAGCGTCCTTTCTGTGGGACATAGGCAAACAGTGCAGACCCAGATCAGACGCCACAGCGTCCGCTCAGGGTCTCCACTGTTTTCATACAGAGTGTACTCTTAAAATTTGAATGGAAATGAAAATTGCCACTTACCAATCCTTAAAACGGAAATGGACTGGTCCAGTTGATAAAAAGTGGGGAATTCCATTCAGCTTATGTGGGTTAAGAACGTTTTATATGAAAATCTAGTAACTATACAGTGTATGTCTATATTTCCAGGTCCAGAAGACTAAAAACCATGGCTGGTTAGAAGTCCACTTGAACAGATAGACAGGACGCAGCAATGTGACGTCTATTGCAATGGTAGGTATTTTTTTTTCTGTTTTTTTTGTACACCTGCTGAGTTCAAGATGCGTCCGTAGTCTTAGCGTAAATTAGCGTCGTCTTCATTTTTTGGGTGGGGGAAAAATGGTCTCTAAAACTGCACCCTCCTTGGCGCTCGTGGCTTCTCCGAATTCTAAGCGTGTATAACCGTCGTCTCCTTTTTTCTGCTGGGGTAAAATGGTCTCTAAAACTGCACCCTCCTTTGCGCTTGACGTTACAGGTACCTTCTCCGAATTCTTAGCGTGTATTGCCGTCGTCTTCCTTTTTTGCTAGGGTGAAATGGTCTCTAAAACTGCACTTTCGTTTGCGCTCGTACCTTCTCCGAATTCTTAGCGTGTATTATCGTCGTCTCCTTTTTTCTGCTGGGGTAAAATGCTCTCAAAAACTGCTCCCTGCTTTGCGCTTGTCGTTACAGGTACCTTCTCCGAATTCTTAGCGTGTATTACCGTCGTCTTCCTTTTTGCTGGGGTGAAATGGTCTCTAAAACTGCACTTTGGTTTGCGCTCGTACCTTCTCCAAATTCTAAGCTAGTAACATCGTCGTTTCCTTTTTTCTGCTGGGGTAAAATGCTTTAAAAACTGCTCCCTCCTTTGCGCTTGTCGTTACAGGTACCTTCTCCGAATTCGTAGCGAGTATTACCGTCGTCTTCCTTTTTTGCTAGGGTGAAATGGTCTCTAAAACTGCACTTTCGTTTGCTCTCGTACCTTCTCCGAATTCTTAGCATGTATTATCGTCGTCTCCTTTTTTTCTGCTGGGGTAAAATGCTCTCAAAAACCGCTCCCTGCTTTGCGCTTGTCGTTACAGGTACCTCCTCTAAATTCTTAGCGTGTATTACCGTCGTCTTCTTTTTTTTTGCTGGGGTAAAATGGTCTCTAAAACTGCACTTTTGTTTGCGCTCGTACCTTATCCGAATTCTCAGCGTGTATTATCGTCGTTTCCTTTTTTTGCTTGGGTAAAATGGTCACTTTAACTGCACTTTCGGTTGCGCTTGTCATTGCAGGTACCTTTGTCGAATCGTTGCCGCGTACTCACGTATTCTTTTCTTATATTTTCAGGTGTCATGTTCTAGCAAGAAGATGGTACAGATGTATGGACAGATGAACGTGTCAATGAGATTAAAGAGGTATGGTTGGCTTTGTATACTTACTCGAATTTCATTCCAGAATAGCTCAAGAGTGTCAAACAGTTTAGACCCAGACAAGGTCTGACAAAATGCTTAAAATGAGTCTCTGTATGGTCACCAAATGGAACAAGCATTAAGTTAGGTTTGGCTTGTAAGATAAGGGGAGGAAACCCATTGAAATTCACAATTATTGCTGATCATGAACCTGTCAAGTGTACACTCGTAAAAGCAAGGGAAATGACTAGGACATTTCACAATCATAGATTAGCTTCAACATAGGTCATTCTGGTAGTACACATATCACCAAAACAATACTTGGGTTTGTGTACAGACTGAAGAAACACTTTATCTTTGGTTGGTGTACAGACTGAGGAAACACCTTATATAAGTCATTTTTGCAAAGATATGAAATTGTTGTTCTTAATGCATATACGTTAATCACACTTTAAAACTTGCATAACAAATGGGACTCCAAGTATATTATTTTAGTACGCTCATCTACTTCAATACTATATCAAGGCGAGCTGCAAAGGCACTGGTGAGACTTGGTGGATGCACAGTCTCGCCTGAGCCTTCACTTAAGACTTGTGCAATAGGTACCAGAATCTCAAGTGCTGGAACAAACACTGTTTTTGTGTTGAGATTGACTTTTGGGAAGATGCTTAACCCATATTAGCCTAGCGTCCTTTCTGTGGGACATAGGCAAACAGTGCAGACCCAGATCAGACGCCACAGCGTCCGCTCAGGGTCTCCACTGTTTTCATACAGAGTGTACTCTTAAAATTTGAATGGAAATGAAAATTGCCACTTAACAATCCTTAAAACGGAAATGGACTGGTCCAGTTGATAAAAAGTGGGGAATTCCATTCAGCTTATGTGGGTTAAGAACGTTTTATATGAAAATCTAGTAACTATACAGTGTATGTCTATATTTCCAGGTCCAGAAGACTAAAAACCATGGCTGGTTAGAAGTCCACTTGAACAGATAGACAGGACGCAGCAATGTGACGTCTATTGCAATGGTAGGTATTTTTTTCCGTTTTTTCGTACACCTGCTGAGTTCAAGATGCGTCCGTAATCTTAGCGTAAATTAGCGTCGTCTTCATTTTTTGGGTGGGGGAAAAATGGTCTCTAAAACTGCACCCTCCTTGGCGCTCGTGGCTTCTCCGAATTCTAAGCGTGTATAACCGTCGTCTCCTTTTTTCTGCTGGGGTAAAATGGTCTCTAAAACTGCACCCTCCTTTGCGCTTGACGTTACAGGTACCTTCTCCGAATTCTTAGCGTGTATTGCCGTCGTCTTCCTTTTTTGCTAGGGTGAAATGGTCTCTAAAACTGCACTTTCGTTTGCGCTCGTACCTTCTACGAATTCTAAGCGTGTATTATCGTCGTCTCCTTTTTTCTGCTGGGATAAAATGCTCTCAAAAACTGCTCCCTGCTTTGCGCTTGTCGTTACAGGTACCATTCCGAATTCTTAGCGTGTATAACCGTCATCTTCCTTTTTTGCTGGGGTGAAATGGTCTCTAAAACTGCACTTTCGTTTGCGCTCGTACCTTCTCCAAATTCTAAGCTAGTAACATCGTCGTTTCCTTTTTTCTGCTGGGGTAAAATGCTTTCAAAAACTGCTCCCTCCTTTGCGCTTGTCGTTACATGTACCTTCTCCGAATTTGTAGCGAGTATTACCGTCGTCTTCCTTTTTTGCTAGGGTGAAATGGTCTCTAAAACTGCACTTTCGTTTGCGCTCGTACCTTCTCCGAATTCTTAGCATGTATTATCGTCGTCTCCTTTTTTTCTGCTGGGGTAAAATGCTCTCAAAAACCGCTCCCTGCTTTGCGCTTGTCGTTACAGGTACCTCCTCTAAATTCTTAGCGTGTATTACCGTCGTCTTCCTTTTTTGCTGGGGAAAAATGGTCTCTAAAACTGCACTTTTGTTTGCGCTCGTACCTTATCCGAATTCTTAGCGTGTATTATCGTCGTTTCCTTTTTTTTGCTTGGGTAAAATGGTCACTTTAACTGCACTTTCAGTTGCGCTTGTCATTGCAGGTACCTATGTCGAATCGTTGCCGCGTACTCACGTATTCTTTTCTTATATTTTCAGGTGTCATGTTCTAGCAAGTAGATGGTACAGATGTATGGACAGATGAACGTGTCAATGAGATTAAAGAGGTATGGTTGGCTTTGTATACTAACTCGAATTTCATTCCGGAATAGCTCAAGAGTGTCAAACAGTTTAGACCCAGACAAGGTCTGACAAAATGCTTAAAAGGAGTCTCTGTATGGTCACCAAATGGAACAAGCATTAAGTTAGGTTTGGCTTGTAAGATAAGGGGAGGAAACCCATTGAAATTCACAATTATTGCTGATCATAAACCTGTCAAGTGTACACTCGTAAAAGCAAGGGAAATGACTAGGACATTTCACAATCATAGATTAGCTTCAACATAGGTCATTCTGGTAGTACACATATCACCAAAACAATACTTGGGTTTGTGTACAGACTGAAGAAACACTTTATCTTTGGTTGGTGTACAGACTGAGGAAACACCTTATATAAGTCATTTTTGCAAAGATATGAAATTGTTGTTCTTAATGCATATACGTTAATCACTCTTTAAAACTTGCATAACAAATGGGACTCCAAGTATATTATTTTAGTACGCTCATCTACTTCAATACTATATCAAGGCGAGCTGTAAAGGCACTGGTGAGACTTGGTGGATGCACAGTCTCGCCTGAGCCTTCACTTAAGACTTGTGCAATAGGTACCAGAATCTCAAGTGCTGGA
This sequence comes from Loripinus fragilis, assembly GCA_964019695.1. NCBI lineage: Eukaryota > Metazoa > Mollusca > Bivalvia > Lucinida > Lucinidae > Loripinus > Loripinus fragilis. The sequence goes on along the minus strand of OZ026519.1, from coordinate 40,130,062 downwards.
ACAAACACTGTTTTTGTGTTGAGATTGACTTTTGGGAAGATGCTTAACCCATATTAGCCTAGCGTCCTTTCTGTGGGACATAGGCAAACAGTGCAGACCCAGATCAGACGCCACAGCGTCCGCTCAGGGTCTCCACTGTTTTCATACAGAGTGTACTCTTAAAATTTGAATGGAAATGAAAATTGCCACTTACCAATCCTTAAAACGGAAATGGACTGGTCCAGCTGATAAAAAGTGGGGAATTCCATTCAGCTTATGTGGGTTAAGAACGTTTTATATGAAAATCTAGTAACTATACAGTGTATGTCTATATTTCCAGGTCCAGAAGACTAAAAACCATGGCTGGTTAGAAGTCCACTTGAACAGATAGACAGGGCGCAGCAATGTGACGTCTATTGCAATGGTAGGTATTTTTTTTCCGTTTTTTCGTACACCTGCTGAGTTCAAGATGCGTCCGTAATCTTAGCGTAAATTAGCGTCGTCTTCATTTTAAGGGTGGGGGAAAAATGGTCTCTAAAACTGCACCCTCCTTGGCGCTCGTGGCTTCTCCGAATTCTAAGCGTGTATAACCGTCGTCTCCTTTTTTCTGCTGGGGTAAAATGGTCTCTAAAACTGCACCCTCCTTTGCGCTTGACGTTACAGGTACCTTCTCCGAATTCTTAGCGTGTATTGCCGTCGTCTTCCTTTTTTGCTAGGGTGAAATGGTCTCTAAAACTGCACTTTCGTTTGCGCTCGTACCTTCTCCGAATTCTTAGCGTGTATTATCGTCGTCTCCTTTTTTCTGCTGGGGTAAAATGCTCTCAAAAACTGCTCCCTGCTTTGCGCTTGTCGTTACAGGTACCTTCTCCGAATTCTTAGCGTGTATTACCGTCGTCTTCCTTTTTGCTGGGGTGAAATGGTCTCTAAAACTGCACTTTCGTTTGCGCTCGTACCTTCTCCAAATTCTAAGCTAGTAACATCGTCGTTTCCTTTTTTCTGCTGGGGTAAAATGCTTTCAAAAACTGCTCCCTCCTTTGCGCTTGTCGTTACAGGTACCTTCTCCGAATTCGTAGCGAGTATTACCGTCGTCTTCCTTTTTTGCTAGGGTGAAATGGTCTCTAAAACTGCACTTTCGTTTGCGCTCGTACCTTCTCCGAATTCTTAGCATGTATTATCGTCGTCTCCTTTTTTTCTGCTGGGGTAAAATGCTCTCAAAAACCGCTCCCTGCTTTGCGCTTGTCGTTACAGGTACCTCCTCTAAATTCTTAGCGTGTATTACCGTCGTCTTCTTTTTTTGCTGGGGTAAAATGGTCTCTAAAACTGCACTTTTGTTTGCGCTCGTACCTTATCCGAATTCTCAGCGTGTATTATCGTCGTTTCCTTTTTTTGCTTGGGTAAAATGGTCACTTTAACTGCACTTTCGGTTGCGCTTGTCATTGCAGGTACCTTTGTCGAATCGTTGCCGCGTACTCACGTATTCTTTTCTTATATTTTCAGGTGTCATGTTCTAGCAAGAAGATGGTACAGATGTATGGACAGATGAACGTGTCAATGAGATTAAAGAGGTATGGTTGGCTTTGTATACTTACTCGAATTTCATTCCAGAATAGCTCAAGAGTGTCAAACAGTTTAGACCCAGACAAGGTCTGACAAAATGCTTAAAATGAGTCTCTGTATGGTCACCAAATGGAACAAGCATTAAGTTAGGTTTGGCTTGTAAGATAAGGGGAGGAAACCCATTGAAATTCACAATTATTGCTGATCATGAACCTGTCAAGTGTACACTCGTAAAAGCAAGGGAAATGACTAGGACATTTCACAATCATAGATTAGCTTCAACATAGGTCATTCTGGTAGTACACATATCACCAAAACAATACTTGGGTTTGTGTACAGACTGAAGAAACACTTTATCTTTGGTTGGTGTACAGACTGAGGAAACACCTTATATAAGTCATTTTTGCAAAGATATGAAATTGTTGTTCTTAATGCATATACGTTAATCACACTTTAAAACTTGCATAACAAATGGGACTCCAAGTATATTATTTTAGTACGCTCATCTACTTCAATACTATATCAAGGCGAGCTGCAAAGGCACTGGTGAGACTTGGTGGATGCACAGTCTCGCCTGAGCCTTCACTTAAGACTTGTGCAATAGGTACCAGAATCTCAAGTGCTGGAACAAACACTGTTTTTGTGTTGAGATTGACTTTTGGGAAGATGCTTAACCCATATTAGCCTAGCGTCCTTTCTGTGGGACATAGGCAAACAGTGCAGACCCAGATCAGACGCCACAGCGTCCGCTCAGGGTCTCCACTGTTTTCATACAGAGTGTACTCTTAAAATTTGAATGGAAATGAAAATTGCCACTTAACAATCCTTAAAACGGAAATGGACTGGTCCAGTTGATAAAAAGTGGGGAATTCCATTCAGCTTATGTGGGTTAAGAACGTTTTATATGAAAATCTAGTAACTATACAGTGTATGTCTATATTTCCAGGTCCAGAAGACTAAAAACCATGGCTGGTTAGAAGTCCACTTGAACAGATAGACAGGACGCAGCAATGTGACGTCTATTGCAATGGTAGGTATTTTTTTCCGTTTTTTCGTACACCTGCTGAGTTCAAGATGCGTCCGTAATCTTAGCGTAAATTAGCGTCGTCTTCATTTTTTGGGTGGGGGAAAAATGGTCTCTAAAACTGCACCCTCCTTGGCGCTCGTGGCTTCTCCGAATTCTAAGCGTGTATAACCGTCGTCTCCTTTTTTCTGCTGGGGTAAAATGGTCTCTAAAACTGCACCCTCCTTTGCGCTTGACGTTACAGGTACCTTCTCCGAATTCTTAGCGTGTATTGCCGTCGTCTTCCTTTTTTGCTAGGGTGAAATGGTCTCTAAAACTGCACTTTCGTTTGCGCTCGTACCTTCTACGAATTCTAAGCGTGTATTATCGTCGTCTCCTTTTTTCTGCTGGGATAAAATGCTCTCAAAAACTGCTCCCTGCTTTGCGCTTGTCGTTACAGGTACCATTCCGAATTCTTAGCGTGTATAACCGTCATCTTCCTTTTTTGCTGGGGTGAAATGGTCTCTAAAACTGCACTTTGGTTTGCGCTCGTACCTTCTCCAAATTCTAAGCTAGTAACATCGTCGTTTCCTTTTTTCTGCTGGGGTAAAATGCTTTCAAAAACTGCTCCCTCCTTTGCGCTTGTCGTTACATGTACCTTCTCCGAATTTGTAGCGAGTATTACCGTCGTCTTCCTTTTTTGCTAGGGTGAAATGGTCTCTAAAACTGCACTTTCGTTTGCGCTCGTACCTTCTCCGAATTCTTAGCATGTATTATCGTCGTCTCCTTTTTTTCTGCTGGGGTAAAATGCTCTCAAAAACCGCTCCCTGCTTTGCGCTTGTCGTTACAGGTACCTCCTCTAAATTCTTAGCGTGTATTACCGTCGTCTTCCTTTTTTGCTGGGGTAAAATGGTCTCTAAAACTGCACTTTTGTTTGCGCTCGTACCTTATCCGAATTCTTAGCGTGTATTATCGTCGTTTCCTTTTTTTTGCTTGGGTAAAATGGTCACTTTAACTGCACTTTCAGTTGCGCTTGTCATTGCAGGTACCTATGTCGAATCGTTGCCGCGTACTCACGTATTCTTTTCTTATATTTTCAGGTGTCATGTTCTAGCAAGTAGATGGTACAGATGTATGGACAGATGAACGTGTCAATGAGATTAAAGAGGTATGGTTGGCTTTGTATACTAACTCGAATTTCATTCCGGAATAGCTCAAGAGTGTCAAACAGTTTAGACCCAGACAAGGTCTGACAAAATGCTTAAAAGGAGTCTCTGTATGGTCACCAAATGGAACAAGCATTAAGTTAGGTTTGGCTTGTAAGATAAGGGGAGGAAACCCATTGAAATTCACAATTATTGCTGATCATAAACCTGTCAAGTGTACACTCGTAAAAGCAAGGGAAATGACTAGGACATTTCACAATCATAGATTAGCTTCAACATAGGTCATTCTGGTAGTACACATATCACCAAAACAATACTTGGGTTTGTGTACAGACTGAAGAAACACTTTATCTTTGGTTGGTGTACAGACTGAGGAAACACCTTATATAAGTCATTTTTGCAAAGATATGAAATTGTTGTTCTTAATGCATATACGTTAATCACTCTTTAAAACTTGCATAACAAATGGGACTCCAAGTATATTATTTTAGTACGCTCATCTACTTCAATACTATATCAAGGCGAGCTGCAAAGGCACTGGTGAGACTTGGTGGATGCACAGTCTCGCCTGAGCCTTCACTTAAGACCTGTGCAATAGGTACCAGAATCTCAAGTGCTGGAACAAACACTGTTTTTGTGTTGAGATTGACTTTTGGGAAGATGCTTAACCCATATTAGCCTAGCGTCCTTTCTGTGGGACATAGGCAAACAGTGCAGACCCAGATCAGACGCCACAGCGTCCGCTCAGGGTCTCCACTGTTTTCATACAGAGTGTACTCTTAAAATTTGAATGGAAATGAAAATTGCCACTTACCAATCCTTAAAACGGAAATGGACTGGTCCAGCTGATAAAAAGTGGGGAATTCCATTCAGCTTATGTGGGTTAAGAACGTTTTATATGAAAATCTAGTAACTATACAGTGTATGTCTATATTTCCAGGTCCAGAAGACTAAAAACCATGGCTGGTTAGAAGTCCACTTGAACAGATAGACAGGGCGCAGCAATGTGACGTCTATTGCAATGGTAGGTATTTTTTTTCCGTTTTTTCGTACACCTGCTGAGTTCAAGATGCGTCCGTAATCTTAGCGTAAATTAGCGTCGTCTTCATTTTAAGGGTGGGGGAAAAATGGTCTCTAAAACTGCACCCTCCTTGGCGCTCGTGGCTTCTCCGAATTCTAAGCGTGTATAACCGTCGTCTCCTTTTTTCTGCTGGGGTAAAATGGTCTCTAAAACTGCACCCTCCTTTGCGCTTGACGTTACAGGTACCTTCTCCGAATTCTTAGCGTGTACTGCCGTCGTCTTCCTTTTTTGCTAGGGTGAAATGGTCTCTAAAACTGCACTTTCGTTTGCGCTCGTACCTTCTCCGAATTCTTAGCGTGTATTATCGTCGTCTCCTTTTTTCTGCTGGGGTAAAATGCTCTCAAAAACTGCTCCCTGCTTTGCGCTTGTCGTTACAGGTACCTTCTCCGAATTCTTAGCGTGTATTACCGTCGTCTTCCTTTTTGCTGGGGTGAAATGGTCTCTAAAACTGCACTTTCGTTTGCGCTCGTACCTTCTCCAAATTCTAAGCTAGTAACATCGTCGTTTCCTTTTTTCTGCTGGGGTAAAATGCTTTCAAAAACTGCTCCCTCCTTTGCGCTTGTCGTTACAGGTACCTTCTCCGAATTCGTAGCGAGTATTACCGTCGTCTTCCTTTTTTGCTAGGGTGAAATGGTCTCTAAAACTGCACTTTCGTTTGCGCTCGTACCTTCTCCGAATTCTTAGCATGTATTATCGTCGTCTCCTTTTTTTCTGCTGGGGTAAAATGCTCTCAAAAACCGCTCCCTGCTTTGCGCTTGTCGTTACAGGTACCTCCTCTAAATTCTTAGCGTGTATTACCGTCGTCTTCTTTTTTTGCTGGGGTAAAATGGTCTCTAAAACTGCACTTTTGTTTGCGCTCGTACCTTATCCGAATTCTCAGCGTGTATTATCGTCGTTTCCTTTTTTTGCTTGGGTAAAATGGTCACTTTAACTGCACTTTCGGTTGCGCTTGTCATTGCAGGTACCTTTGTTGAATCGTTGCCGCGTACTCACGTATTCTTTTCTTATATTTTCAGGTGTCATGTTCTAGCAAGTAGATGGTACAGATGTATGGACAGATGAACGTGTCAATGAGATTAAAGAGGTATGGTTGGCTTTGTATACTTACTCGAATTTCATTCCGGAATAGCTCAAGAGTGTCAAACAGTTTAGACCCAGACAAGGTCTGACAAAATGCTTAAAAGGAGTCTCTGTATGGTCACCAAATGGAACAAGCATTAAGTTAGGTTTGGCTTGTAAGATAAGGGGAGGAAACCCATTGAAATTCACAATTATTGCTGATCATGAACCTGTCAAGTGTACACTCGTAAAAGCAAGGGAAATGACTAGGACATTTCACAATCATAGATTAGCTTCAACATAGGTCATTCTGGTAGTACACATATCACCAAAACAATACTTGGGTTTGTGTACAGACTGAAGAAACACTTTATCTTTGGTTGGTGTACAGACTGAGGAAACACCTTATATAAGTCATTTTTGCAAAGATATGAAATTGTTGTTCTAAATGCATATACGTTAATCACACTTTAAAACTTGCATAACAAATGGGACTCCAAGTATATTATTTTAGTACGCTCATCTACTTCAATACTATATCAAGGCGAGCTGCAAAGGCACTGGTGAGACTTGCTGGATGCACAGTCTCGCCTGAGCCTTCACTTAAGACTTGTGCAATAGGTACCAGAATCTCAAGTGCTGGAACAAACACTGTTTTTGTGTTGAGATTGACTTTTGGGAAGATGCTTAACCCATATTAGCCTAGCGTCCTTTCTGTGGGACATAGACAAACAGTGCAGACCCAGATCAGACGCCAAAGCGTCCGCTCAGGGTCTCCACTGTTTTCATACAGAGTGTACTCTTAAAATTTGAATGGAAATGAAAATTGCCACTTAACAATCCTTAAAACGGAAATGGACTGGTCCAGTTGATAAAAAGTGGGGAATTCCATTCAGCTTATGTGGGTTAAGAACGTTTTATATGAAAATCTAGTAACTATACAGTGTATGTCTATATTTCCAGGTCCAGAAGACTAAAAACCATGGCTGGTTAGAAGTCCACTTGAACAGATAGACAGGACGCAGCAATGTGACGTCTATTGCAATGGTAGGTATTTTTTTCCGTTTTTTCGTACACCTGCTGAGTTCAAGATGCGTCCGTAATCTTAGCGTAAATTAGCGTCGTCTTCATTTTTTGGGTGGGGGAAAAATGGTCTCTAAAACTGCACCCTCCTTGGCGCTCGTGGCTTCTCCGAATTCTAAGCGTGTATAACCGTCGTCTCCTTTTTTCTGCTGGGGTAAAATGGTCTCTAAAACTGCACCCTCCTTTGCGCTTGACGTTACAGGTACCTTCTCCGAATTCTTAGCGTGTATTGCCGTCGTCTTCCTTTTTTGCTAGGGTGAAATGGTCTCTAAAACTGCACTTTCGTTTGCGCTCGTACCTTCTACGAATTCTTAGCGTGTATTATCGTCGTCTCCTTTTTTCTGCTGGGATAAAATGCTCTCAAAAACTGCTCCCTGCTTTGCGCTTGTCGTTACAGGTACCTTCTCCGAATTCTTAGCGTGTATTACCGTCGTCTTCCTTTTTTGCTGGGGTGAAATGGTCTCTAAAACTGCACTTTCGTTTGCGCTCGTACCTTCTCCAAATTCTAAGCTAGTAACATCGTCGTTTCCTTTTTTCTGCTGGGGTAAAATGCTTTCAAAAACTGCTCCCTCCTTTGCGCTTGTCGTTACAAGTACCTTCTCCGAATTCGTAGCGAGTATTACCGTCGTCTTCCTTTTAGCTAGGGTGAAATGGTCTCTAAAACTGCACTTTCGTTTGCGCTCGTACCTTCTCCGAATTCTTAGCATGTATTATCGTCGTCTCCTTTTTTTCTGCTGGGGTAAAATGCTCTCAAAAACCGCTCCCTGCTTTGCGCTTGTCGTTACAGGTACCTCCTCTAAATTCTTAGCGTGTATTACCGTCGTCTTCCTTTTTTGCTGGGGTAAAATGGTCTCTAAAACTGCACTTTTGTTTGCGCTCGTACCTTATCCGAATTCTTAGCGTGTATTATCGTCGTTTCCTTTTTTTGCTTGGGTAAAATGGTCACTTTAACTGCACTTTCGGTTGCGCTTGTCATTGCAGGTACCTATGTCGAATCGTTGCCGCGTACTCACGTATTCTTTTCTTATATTTTCAGGTGTCATGTTCTAGCAAGTAGATGGTACAGATATATGGACAGATGAACGTGTCAATGAGATTAAAGAGGTATGGTTGGCTTTGTATACCAACTTGAATTTCATTCAAGAATAGCTCAAGAGTGTTAAACAGTTTAGACCCAGACAAGGTCTGACAAAATGCTTAAAAGGAGTCTCTGTATGGTCACCAAATGGAACAAGCATTAAGTTAGGTTTGGCTTGTAAGATAAGGGGAGGAAACCCATTGAAATTCACAATTATTGCTGATCATGAACCTGTCAAGTGTACACTCGTAAAAGCAAGGGAAATGGCTAGGACATTTCATAATCATAGATTAGCTTCAACATAGGTCATTCTGGTAGTACACATATCACCAAAACAATACTTGGGTTTGTGTACAGACTGAAGAAACACTTTATCTTTGGTTGGTGTACAGACTGAGGAAACACCTTATATAAGTCATTTTTGCAAAGATATGAAATTGTTGTTCTTAATGCATATACGTTAATCACTCTTTAAAACTTGCATAACAAATGGGACTCCAAGTATATTATTTTAGTACGCTCATCTACTTCAATACTATATCAAGGCGAGCTGCAAAGGCACTGGTGAGACTTGGTGGATGCACAGTCTCGCCTGAGCCTTCACTTAAGACTTGTGCAATAGGTACCAGAATCTCAAGTGCTGGAACAAACACTGTTTTTGTGTTGAGATTGACTTTTGGGAAGATGCTTAATCCATATTAGCCTAGCGTCCTTTCTGTGGGACATAGGCAAACAGTGCAGACCCAGATCAGACGCCACAGCGTCCGCTCAGGGTCTCCACTGTTTTCATTCAGAGTGTACTCTTAAAATTTGAATGCAAATGAAAATTGCCACTTAACAATCCTTAAAACGGAAATGGACTGGTCCAGTTGATAAAAAGTGGGGAATTTCATTCAGCTTATGTGGGTTAAGAACGTTTTATATGAAAATCTAGTAACTATACAGTGTATGTCTTTATTTCCAGGTCCAGAAGACTAAAAACCATGGCTGGTTAGAAGTCCACTTGAACAGATAGACAGGACGCAGCAATGTGACGTCTATTGCAATGGTAGGTATTTTTTTCCGTTTTTTCGTACACCTGCTGAGTTCAAGATGCGTCCGTAATCTTAGCGTAAATTAGCGTCGTCTTCATTTTTTGGGTGGGGGAAAAATGGTCTCTAAAAATGCACCCTCCTTGGCGCTCGTGGCTTCTCCGAATTCTAAGCGTGTATAACCGTCGTCTCCTTTTTTCTGCTGGGGTAAAATGGTCTCTAAAACTGCACCCTCCTTTGCGCTTGACGTTACAGGTACCTTATCCGAATTCTTAGCGTGTATTGCCGTCGTCTTCCTTTTTTGCTAGGGTGAAATGGTCTCTAAAACTGCACTTTTGTTTGCGCTCGTACCTTCTCCGAATTCTTAGCGTGTATTATCGTCGTCTCCTTTTTTCTGCTGGGGTAAAATGCTCTCAAAAACTGCTCCCTGCTTTGTGCTTGTCGTTACAGTTACCTTCTCCGAATTCTTAGCGTGCATTACCGTCGTCTTCCTTTTTTGCTGGGGTGAAATGGTCTCTAAAACTGCACTTTCGTTTGCGCTCGTACCTTCTCCAAATTCTAAGCTAGTAACATCGTCGTTTCCTTTTTTCTGCTGGGGTAAAATGCTTTCAAAAACTGCTCCCTCCTTTGCGCTTGTCGTTACAGGTACCTTCTCCAGATTCGTAGCGAGTATTACCGTCGTCTTCCTTTTTTTGCTAGGGTGAAATGGTCTCTAAAACTGCACTTTCGTTTGCGCTCGTACCTTCTCCGAATTCTTAGCATGTATTATCGTCGTCTCCTTTTTTTCTGCTGGGGTAAAATGCTCTCAAAAACCGCTCCCTGCTTTGCGCTTGTCGTTACAGGTACCTCCTCTAAATTCTTAGCGTGTATTACCGTCGTCTTCCTTTTTTGCTGGGGTAAAATGGTCTCTAAAACTGCACTTTTGTTTGCGCTCGTACCTTATCCGAATTCTTAGCGTGTATTATCGTCGTTTCCTTTTTTTGCTTGGGTAAAATGGTCACTTTAACTGCACTTTCGGTTGCGCTTGTCATTGCAGGTACCTATGTCGAATCGTTGCCGCTTACTCACGTATTATTTTCTTATATTTTCAGGTGTCATGTTCTAGCAAGTAGATGGTACAGATGTATGGACAGATGAACGTGTCAATGAGATTAAAGAGGTATGGTTGGCTTTGTATACTAACTCGAATTTCATTCCGGAATAGCTCAAGAGTGTCAAACAGTTTAGACCCAGACAAGGTCTGACAAAATGCTTAAAAGGAGTCTCTGTATGGACACCAAATGGAACAAGCATTAAGTTAGGTTTGGCTTGTAAGATAAGGGGAGGAAACCCATTGAAATTCACAATTATTGCTGATCATGAACCTGTCAAGTGTACACTCGTAAAAGCAAGGGAAATGACTAGGACATTTCACAATCATAGATTAGCTTCAACATAGGTCATTCTGGTAGTACACATATCACCAAAACAATACTTGGGTTTGTGTACAGACTGAAGAAACACTTTACCTTTGGTTGGTGTACAGACTGAGGAAACACCTTATATAAGTCATTTTTGCAAAGATATGAAATTGTTGTTCTTAATGCATATACGTTTATCACTCTTTAAAACTTGCATAACAAATGGGACTCCAAGTATATTATTTTAGTACGCTCATCTACTTCAATACTATATCAAGGCGAGCTGCAAAGGCACTGGTGAGACTTGGTGGATGCACAGTCTCGCCTGAGCCTTCACTTAAGACTTGTGCAATAGGTACCAGAATCTCAAGTGCTGGAACAAACACTGTTTTTGTGTTGAGATTGACTTTTGGGAAGATGCTTAACCCATATTAGCCTAGCGTCCTTTCTGTGGGACATAGGCAAACAGTGCAGACCCAGATCAGACGCCACAGCGTCCGCTCAGGGTCTCCACTGTTTTCATTCAGAGTGTACTCTTAAAATTTGAATGCAAATGAAAATTGCCACTTAACAATCCTTAAAACGGAAATGGACTGGTCCAGTTGATAAAAAGTGGGGAATTCCATTCAGCTTATGTGGGTTAAGAACGTTTTATATGAAAATCTAGTAACTATACAGTGTATGTCTATATTTCCAGGTCCAGAAGACTAAAAACCATGGCTGGTTAGAAGTCCACTTGAACAGATAGACAGGACGCAAAAATGTGACGTCTATTGCAATGGTAGGTATTTTTTTCCGTTTTTTCGTACACCTGCTGAGTTCAAGATGCGTCCGTAATCTTAGCGTAAATTAGCGTCGTCTTCATTTTTTGGGTGGGGGAAAAATGGTCTCTAAAACTGCACCCTCCTTGGCGCTCGTGGCTTCTCCGAATTCTAAGCGTGTATAACCGTCGTCTCCTTTTTTCTGCTGGGGTAAAATGGTCTCTAAAACTGCACCCTCCTTTGCGCTTGACGTTACAGGTACCTTCTCCGAATTCTTAGCGTGTATTGCCGTCGTCTTCCTTTTTTGCTAGGGTGAAATGGTCTCTAAAACTGCACTTTCGTTTGCGCTCGTACCTTCTCCGAATTCTTAGCGTGTATTATCGTCGTCTCCTTTTTTCTGCTGGGGTAAAATGCTCTCAAAAACTGCTCCCTGCTTTGCGCTTGTCGTTACAGTTACCTTCTCCGAATTCTTAGCGTGCATTACCGTCGTCTTCCTTTTTTGCTGGGGTGAAATGGTCTCTAAAACTGCACTTTCGTTTGCCCTCGTACCTTCTCCAAATTCTAAGCTAGTAACATCGTCGTTTCCTTTTTTCTGCTGGGGTAAAATGCTTTCAAAAACTGCTCCCTCCTTTGCACTTGTCGTTACAGGTACCTTCTCCGAATTCGTAGCGAGTATTACCGTCGTCTTCCTTTTTTTGCTAGGGTGAAATGGTCTCTAAAACTGCACTTTCGTTTGCGCTCGTACCTTCTCCGAATTCTTAGCGTGTATTATCGTCGTCTCCTTTTTTCTGCTGGGGTAAAATGCTCTCAAAAACTGCTCCCTGCTTTGCGCTTGTCGTTACAGGTACCTTCTCCGAATTCTTAGCGTGTATTACCGTCGTCTTCCTTTTTTGCTGGGGTGAAATGGTCTCTAAAACTGCACTTTCGTTTGCGCTCGTACCTTCTCCAAATTCTAAGCTAGTAACATCGTCGTTTCCTTTTTTCTGCTGGGGTAAAATGCTTTCAAAAACTGCTCCCTCCTTTGCGCTTGTCGTTACAGTACCTTCTCCGAATTCGTAGCGAGTATTACCGTCGTCTTCCTTTTTTGCTAGGGTGAAATGGTCTCTAAAACTGCACTTTCGTTTGCGCTCGTACCTTCTCCGAATTCTTAGCATGTATTATCGTCGTCTCCTTTTTTTCTGCTGGGGTAAAATGCTCTCAAAAACCGCTCCCTGCTTTGCGCTTGTCGTTACAGGTACCTCCTCTAAATTCTTAGCGTGTATTACCGTCGTCTTCCTTTTTTGCTGGGGTAAAATGGTCTCTAAAACTGCACTTTTGTTTGCGCTCGTACCTTATCCGAATTCTTAGCGTGTATTATCGTCGTTTCCTTTTTTTGCTTGGGTAAAATGGTCACTTTAATTGCACTTTCGGATGCGCTTGTCATTGCAGGTACCTATGTCGAATCGTTGCCGCGTACTCACGTATTCTTTTCTTATATTTTCAGGTGTCATGTTCTAGCAAGTAGATGGTACAGATATATGGACAGATGAACGTGTCAATGAGATTAAAGAGGTATGGTTGGCTTTGTATACTAACTCGAATTTCATTCCGGAATAGCTCAAGAGTGTCAAACAGTTTAGACCCAGACAAGGTCTGACAAAATGCTTAAAAGGAGTCTCTGTATGGTCACCAAATGGAACAAGCATTAAGTTAGGTTTGGCTTGTAAGATAAGGGGAGGAAACCCATTTAAATTCACAATTATTGCTGATCATGAACCTGTCAAGTGTACACTCGTAAAAGCAAGGGAAATGGCTAGGACATTTCACAATCATAGATTAGCTTCAACATAGGTCATTCTGGTAGTACACATATCACCAAAACAATACTTGGGTTTGTGTACAGACTGAAGAAACACTTTATCTTTGGTTGGTGTACAGACTGAGGAAACACCTTATATAAGTCATTTTTGCAAAGATATGAAATTGTTGTTCTTAATGCATATACGTTAATCACTCTTTAAAACTTGCATAACAAATGGGACTCCAAGTATATTATTTTAGTACGCTCATCTACTTCAATACTATATCAAGGCGAGCTGCAAAGGCACTGGTGAGACTTGGTGGATGCACAGTCTCGCCTGAGCCTTCACTTAAGACTTGTGCAATAGGTACCAGAATCTCAAGTGCTGGAACAAACACTGTTTTTGTGTTGAGATTGACTTTTGGGAAGATGCTTAACCCATATTAGCCTAGCGTCCTTTCTGTGGGACATAGGCAAACAGTGCAGACCCAGATCAGACGCCACAGCGTCCGCTCAGGGTCTCCACTGTTTTCATACAGAGTGTACTCTTAAAATTTGAATGGAAATGAAAATTGCCACTAAACAATCCTTAAAACGGAAATGAACTGGTCCAGTTGATAAAAAGTGGGGAATTCCATTCAGCTTATGTGGGTTAAGAACGTTTTATATGAAAATCTAGTAACTATACAGTGTATGTCTATATTTCCAGGTCCAGAAGACTAAAAACCATGGCTGGTTAGAAGTCCACTTGAACAGATAGACAGGACGCAGCAATGTGACGTCTATTGCAATGGTAGGTATTTTTTCCCGTTTTTTCGTACACCTGCTGAGTTCAAGATGCATCCGTAATCTTAGCGTAAATTAGCGTCGTCTTCATTTTTTGGGTGGGGGAAAAATGGTCTCTAAAAATGCACCCTCCTTGGCGCTCGTGGCTTCTCCGAATTCTAAGCGTGTATAACCGTCGTCTCCTTTTTTCTGCTGGGGTAAAATGGTCTCTTAAACTGCACCCTCCTTTGCGCTTGACGTTACAGGTACCTTATCCGAATTCTTAGCGTGTATTGCCGTTGTCTTCCTTTTTTTGCTAGGGTGAAATGGTCTCTAAAACTGCACTTTCGTTTGCGCTCGTACCTTCTCCGAATTCATAGCGTGTATTATCGTCGTCTCCTTTTTTCTGCTGGGGTAAAATGCTCTCAAAAACTGCTCCCTGCTTTGCGCTTGTCGTTACAGTTACCTTCTCCGAATTCTTAGCGTGTATTACCGTCGTCTTCCTTTTTTGCTGGGGTGAAATGGTCTCTAAAACTGCACTTTCGTTTGCGCTCGTACCTTCTCCAAATTCTAAGCTAGTAACATCGTCGTTTCCTTTTTTCTGCTGGGGTAAAATGCTTTCAAAAACTGCTCCCTCCTTTGTGCTTGTCGTTACAGGTACCTTCTCCAAATTCGTAGCGAGTATTACCGTCGTCTTCCTTTTTTTGCTAGGGTGAAATGGTCTCTAAAACTGCACTTTCGTTTGCGCTCGTACCTTCTCCGAATTCTTAGCATGTATTATCGTCGTCTCCTTTTTTTCTGCTGGGGTAAAATGCTCTCAAAAACCGCTCCCTGCTTTGCGCTTGTCGTTACAGGTACCTCCTCTAAATTCTTAGCGTGTATTACCGTCGTCTTCCTTTTTTGCTGGGGTAAAATGGTCTCTAAAACTGCACTTTTGTTTGCGCTCGTACCTTATCCGAATTCTTAGCGTGTATTATCGTCGTTTCCTTGTTTTGCTTGGGTAAAATGGTCACTTTAACTGCACTTTCGGTTGCGCTTGTCATTGCAGGTACCTATGTCGAATCGTTGCCGCGTACTCACGTATTATTTTCTTATATTTTCAGGTGTCATGTTCTAGCAAGTAGATGGTACAGATGTATGGGCAGATGAACGTGTCAATGAGATTAAAGAGGTATGGTTGGCTTTGTATACTAACTCGAATTTCATTCCGGAATAGCTCAAGAGTGTCAAACAGTTTAGACCCAGACAAGGTCTGACAAAATGCTTAAAAGGAGTCTCTGTATGGTCACCAAATGGAACAAGCATTAAGTTAGGTTTGGCTTGTAAGATAAGGGGAGGAAACCCATTGAAATTCACAATTATTGCTGATCATGAACCTGTCAAGTGTACACTCGTAAAAGCAAGGGAAATGACTAGGACATTTCACAATCATAGATTAGCTTCAACATAGGTCATTCTGGTAGTACACATATCACCAAAACAATACTTGGGTTTGTGTACAGACTGAAGAAACACTTTATCTTTGGTTGGTGTACAGACTGAGGAAACACCTTATATAAGTCATTTTTGCAAAGATATGAAATTGTTGTTCTTAATGCATATACGTTAATCACTCTTTAAAACTTGCATAACAAATGGGACTCCAAGTATATTATTTTAGTACGCTCATCTACTTCAATACTATATCAAGGCGAGCTGCAAAGGCACTGGTGAGGCTTGGTGGATGCACAGTCTCGCCTGAGCCTTCACTTAAGACTTGTGCAATAGGTACCAGAATCTCAAGTGCTGGAACAAACACTGTTTTTGTGTTGAGATTGACTTTTGGGAAGATGCTTAACCCATATTAGCCTAGCGTCCTTTCTGTGGGACATAGGCAAACAGTGCAGACCCAGATCAGACGCCACAGCGTCCGCTCAGGGTCTCCACTGTTTTCATTCAGAGTGTACTCTTAAAATTTGAATGCAAATGAAAATTGCCACTTAACAATCCTTAAAACGGAAATGGACTGGTCCAGTTGATAAAAAGTGGGGAATTCCATTCAGCTTATGTGGGTTAAGAACGTTTTATATGAAAATCTAGTAACTATACAGTGTATGTCTTTATTTCCAGGTCCAGAAGACTAAAAACCATGGCTGGTTAGAAGTCCACTTGAACAGATAGACAGGACGCAGCAATGTGACGTCTATTGCAATGGTAGGTATTTTTTTCCGTTTTTTCGTACACCTGCTGAGTTCAAGATGCGTCCGTAATCTTAGCGTAAATTAGCGTCGTCTTCATTTTTTGGGTGGGGGAAAAATGGTCTCTAAAAATGCACCCTCCTTGGCGCTCGTGGCTTCTCCGAATTCTAAGCGTGTATAACCGTCGTCTCCTTTTTTCTGCTGGGGTAAAATGGTCTCTAAAACTGCACCCTCCTTTGCGCTTGACGTTACAGGTACCTTATCCGAATTCTTAGCGTGTATTGCCGTCGTCTTCCTTTTTTGCTAGGGTGAAATGGTCTCTAAAACTGCACTTTTGTTTGCGCTCGTACCTTCTCCGAATTCTTAGCGTGTATTATCGTCGTCTCCTTTTTTCTGCTGGGGTAAAATGCTCTCAAAAACTGCTCCCTGCTTTGCGCTTGTCGTTACAGTTACCTTCTCCGAATTCTTAGCGTGCATTACCGTCGTCTTCCTTTTTTGCTGGGGTGAAATGGTCTCTAAAACTGCACTTTCGTTTGCGCTCGTACCTTCTCCAAATTCTAAGCTAGTAACATCGTCGTTTCCTTTTTTCTGCTGGGGTAAAATGCTTTCAAAAACTGCTCCCTCCTTTGCGCTTGTCGTTACAGGTACCTTCTCCAAATTCGTAGCGAGTATTACCGTCGTCTTCCTTTTTTTGCTAGGGTGAAATGGTCTCTAAAACTGCACTTTCGTTTGCGCTCGTACCTTCTCCGAATTCTTAGCATGTATTATCGTCGTCTCCTTTTTTTCTGCTGGGGTAAAATGCTCTCAAAAACCGCTCCCTGCTTTGCGCTTGTCGTTACAGGTACCTCCTCTAAATTCTTAGCGTGTATTACCGTCGTCTTCCTTTTTTGCTGGGGTAAAATGGTCTCTAAAACTGCACTTTTGTTTGCGCTCGTACCTTATCCGAATTCTTAGCGTGTATTATCGTCGTTTCCTTTTTTTGCTTGGGTAAAATGGTCACTTTAACTGCACTTTCGGTTGCGCTTGTCATTGCAGGTACCTATGTCGAATCTTTGCCGCTTACTCACGTATTATTTTCTTATATTTTCAGGTGTCATGTTCTAGCAAGTAGATGGTACAGATGTATGGACAGATGAACGTGTCAATGAGATTAAAGAGGTATGGTTGGCTTTGTATACTAACTCGAATTTCATTCCGGAATAGCTCAAGAGTGTCAAACAGTTTAGACCCAGACAAGGTCTGACAAAATGCTTAAAAGGAGTCTCTGTATGGACACCAAATGGAACAAGCATTAAGTTAGGTTTGGCTTGTAAGATAAGGGGAGGAAACCCATTGAAATTCACAATTATTGCTGATCATGAACCTGTCAAGTGTACACTCGTAAAAGCAAGGGAAATGACTAGGACATTTCACAATCATAGATTAGCTTCAACATAGGTCATTCTGGTAGTACACATATCACCAAAACAATACTTGGGTTTGTGTACAGACTGAAGAAACACTTTACCTTTGGTTGGTGTACAGACTGAGGAAACACCTTATATAAGTCATTTTTGCAAAGATATGAAATTGTTGTTCTTAATGCATATACGTTTATCACTCTTTAAAACTTGCATAACAAATGGGACTCCAAGTATATTATTTTAGTACGCTCATCTACTTCAATACTATATCAAGGCGAGCTGCAAAGGCACTGGTGAGACTTGGTGGATGCACAGTCTCGCCTGAGCCTTCACTTAAGACTTGTGCAATAGGTACCAGAATCTCAAGTGCTGGAACAAACACTGTTTTTGTGTTGAGATTGACTTTTGGGAAGATGCTTAACCCATATTAGCCTAGCGTCCTTTCTGTGGGACATAGGCAAACAGTGCAGACCCAGATCAGACGCCACAGCGTCCGCTCAGGGTCTCCACTGTTTTCATACAGAGTGTACTCTTAAAATTTGAATGGAAATGAAAATTGCCACTTAACAATTCTTAAAACGGAAATGGACTGGTCCAGTTGATAAAAAGTGGGGAATTCCATTCAGCTTATGTGGGTTAAGAACGTTTTATATGAAAATCTAGTAACTATACAGTGTATGTCTATATTTCCAGGTCCAGAAGACTAAAAACCATGGCTGGTTAGAAGTCCACTTGAACAGATAGACAGGACGCAGCAATGTGACGTCTATTGCAATGGTAGGTATTTTTTTCCGTTTTTTCGTACACCTGCTGAGTTCAAGATGCGTCCGTAATCTTAGCGTAAATTAGCGTCGTCTTCATTTTTTGGGTGGGGGAAAAATGGTCTCTAAAACTGCACCCTCCTTGGCGCTCGTGGCTTCTCCGAATTCTAAGCGTGTATAACCGTCGTCTCCTTTTTTCTGCTGGGGTAAAATGGTCTCTAAAACTGCACCCTCCTTTGCGCTTGACGTTACAGGTACCTTCTCCGAATTCTTAGCGTGTATTGCCGTCGTCTTCCTTTTTTGCTAGGGTGAAATGGTCTCTAAAACTGCACTTTCGTTTGCGCTCGTACCTTCTCCGAATTCTTAGCGTGTATTATCGTCGTCTCCTTTTTTCTGCTGGGGTAAAATGCTCTCAAAAATTGCTCCCTGCTTTGCGCTTGTCGTTACAGGTACCTTCTCCGAATTCTTAGCGTGTATTACCGTCGTCTTCCTTTTTTGCTGGGGTGAAATGGTCTCTAAAACTGCACTTTCGTTTGCGCTCGTACCTTCTGCAAATTCTAAGCTAGTAACATCGTCGTTTCCTTTTTTCTGCTGGGGTAAAATGCTTTCAAAAACTGCTCCCTCCTTTGCGCTTGTCGTTACAGGTACCTTTTCCGAATTCGTAGCGAGTATTACCGTCGCCTTCCTTTTTTGCTAGGGTGAAATGGTCTCTAAAACTGCACTTTCGTTTGCGCTCGTACCTTCTCCAAATTCTTAGCATGTATTATCGTCGTCACCTTTTTTTCTGCTGGGGTAAAATGCTCTCAAAAACCGCTCCCTGCTTTGCGCTTGTCGTTACAGGTACCTCCTCTAAATTCTTAGCGTGTATTACCGTCGTCTTCCTTTTTTGCTGGGGTAAAATGGTCTCTAAAACTGCACTTTTGTTTGCGCTCGTACCTTATCCGAATTCTTAGCGTGTATTATCGTCGTTTCCTTGTTTTGCTTGGGTAAAATGGTCACTTTAACTGCACTTTCGGTTGCGCTTGTCATTGCAGGTACCTATGTCGAATCGTTGCCGCGTACTCACGTATTCTTATCTTATATTTTCAGGTGTCATGTTCTAGCAAGTAGATGGTACAGATGTATGGACAGATGAACGTGTCAATGAGATTAAAGAGGTATGGTTGGCTTTGTATACTAACTCGAATTTCATTCCGGAATAGCTCAAGAGTGTCAAACAGTTTAGACCCAGACAAGGTCTGACAAAATGCTTAAAAGGAGTCTCTGTATGGTCACCAAATGGAACAAGCATTAAGTTAGGTTTGGCTTGTAAGATAAGGGGAGGAAACCCATTGAAATTCACAATTATTGCTGATCCTGAACCTGTCAAGTGTACACTCGTAAAAGCAAGGGAAATGACTAGGACATTTCACAATCATAGATTAGCTTCAACATAGGTCATTCTGGTAGTACACATATCACCAAAACAATACTTGGGTTTGTGTACAGACTGAAGAAACACTTTATCTTTGGTTGGTGTACAGACTGAGGAAACACCTTATATAAGTCATTTTTGCAAAGATATGAAATTGTTGTTCTTAATGCATATACGTTAATCACTCTTTAAAACTTGCATAACAAATGGGACTCCAAGTATATTATTTTAGTACGCTCATCTACTTCAATACTATATCAAGGCGAGCTGCAAAGGCACTGGTGAGACTTGGTGGATGCACAGTCTCGCCTGAGCCTTCACTTAAGACTTGTGCAATAGGTACCAGAATCTCAAGTGCTGGAACAAACACTGTTTTTGTGTTGAGATTGACTTTTGGGAAGATGCTTAACCCATATTAGCCTAGCGTCCTTTCTGTGGGACATAGGCAAACAGTGCAGACCCAGATCAGACGCCACAGCGTCTGCTCAGGGTCTCCACTGTTTTCATACAGAGTGTACTCTTAAAATTTGAATGGAAATGAAAATTGCCACTTAACAATCCTTAAAACGGAAATGGACTGGTCCAGTTGATAAAAAGTGGGGAATTCCATTCAGCTTATGTGGGTTAAGAACGTTTTATATGAAAATCTAGTAACTATACAGTGTATGTCTATATTTCCAGGTCCAGAAGACTAAAAACCATGGCTGGTTAGAAGTCCACTTGAACAGATAGACAGGACGCAGCAATGTGACGTCTATTGCAATGGTAGGTATTTTTTCCGTTTTTTCGTACACCTGCTGAGTTCAAGATGCGTCCGTAATCTTAGCGTAAATTAGCGTCATCTTCATTTTTTGGGTGGGGGAAAAATGGTCTCTAAAACTGCACCCTCCTTGGCGCTCGTGGCTTCCCCGAATTCTAAGCGTGTATAACCGTCGTCTCCTTTTTTCTGCTGGGGTAAAATGGTCTCTAAAACTGCACCCTCCTTTGCGCTTGACGTTACAGGTACCTTCTCCGAATTCTTAGCGTGTATTGCCGTCGTCTTCCTTTTTTGCTAGGGTGAAATGGTCTCTAAAACTGCACTTTCGTTTTCGCTCGTACCTTCTCCGAATTCTTAGCGTGTATTATCGTCGTCTCCTTTTTTATGCTGGGGTAAAATGCTCTCAAAAACTGCTCGCTGCTTTGCGCTTGTCGTTACAGGTACCTTCTCCGAATTCTTAGCGTGTATTACCGTCGTCTTCCTTTTTTGCTGGGGTGAAATGGTCTCTAAAACTGCACTTTCGTTTGCGCTCGTACCTTCTCCAAATTCTAAGCTAGTAACATCGTCGTTTCCTTTTTTCTGCTGGGGTAAAATGCTTTCAAAAACTGCTCCCTCCTTTGCGCTTGTCGTTACAGGTACCTTCTCCGAATTCGTAGCGAGTATTACCGTCGTCTTCCTTTTTTGCTAGGGTGAAAGGGTCTCTAAAACTGCACTTTCGTTTGCGCTCGTACCTTCTCCGAATTCTTAGCATGTATTATCGTCGTCTCCTTTTTTTCTGCTGGGGTAAAATGCTCTCAAAAACCGCTCCCTGCTTTGCGCTTGTCGTTACAGGTACCTCCTCTAAATTCTTAGCGTGTATTACCGTCGTCTTCCTTTTTTGCTGGGGTAAAATGGTCTCTAAAACTGCACTTTTGTTTGCGCTCGTACCTTATCCGAATTCTTAGCGTGTATTATCGTCGTTTCCTTTTTTTGCTTGGGTAAAATGGTCACTTTAACTGCACTTTCGGTTGCGCTTGTCATTGCAGGTACCTATGTCGAATCGTTGCCGCGTACTCACGTATTCTTTTCTTATATTTTCAGGTGTCATGTTCTAGCAAGTAGATGGTACAGATGTATGGACAGATGAACGTGTCAATGAGATTAAAGAGGTATGGTTGGCTTTGTATACTAACTCAAATTTCATTCCAGAATAGCTCAAGAGTGTCAAACAGTTTAGACCCAGACAAGGTCTGACAAAATGCTTAAAAGGAGTCTCTGTATGGTCACCAAATGGAACAAGCATTAAGTTAGGTTTGGCTTGTAAGATAAGGGGAGGAAACCCATTGAAATTCACAATTATTGCTGATCATGAACCTGTCAAGTGTACACTCGTAAAAGCAAGGGAAATGACTAGGACATTTCACAATCATAGATTAGCTTCAACATAGGTCATTCTGGTAGTACACATATCACCAAAACAATACTTGGGTTTGTGTACAGACTGAAGAAACACTTTATCTTTGGTTGGTGTAAAGACTGAGGAAACACCTTATATAAGTCATTTTTGCAAAGATATGAAATTGTTGTTCTTCATGCATATACGTTAATCACTCTTTAAAACTTGCATAACAAATGGGACTCCAAGTATATTATTTTAGTACGCTCATCTACTTCAATACTATATCAAGGCGAGCTGCAAAGGCACTGGTGAGACTTGGTGGATGCACAGTCTCGCCTGAGCCTTCACTTAAGACTTGTGCAATAGGTACCAGAATCTCAAGTGCTGGAACAAACACTGTTTTTGTGTTGAGATTGACTTTTGGGAAGATGCTTAACCCATATTAGCCTAGCGTCCTTTCTGTGGGACATAGGCAAACAGTGCAGACCCAGATCAGACGCCACAGCGTCCGCTCAGGGTCTCCACTGTTTTCATACAGAGTGTACTCTTAAAATTTGAATGGAAATGAAAATTGCCACTTAACAATCCTTAAAACGGAAATGGACTGGTCCAGTTGATAAAAAGTGGGGAATTCCATTCAGCTTATGCGGGTTAAGAACGTTTTATATGAAAATCTAGTAACTATACAGTGTGTGTCTATTTTTCCAGGTCCAGAAGACTAAAAACCATGGCTGGTTAGAAGTCCACTTGAACAGATAGACAGGACGCAGCAATGTGACGTCTATTGCAATGGTAGGTATTTTTTTTCCGTTTTTTCGTACACCTGCTGAGTTCAAGATGCGTCCGTAATCTTAGCGTAAATTAGCGTCGTCTTCATTTTTTGGATGGGGGAAAAATGGTCTCTAAAACTGCACCCTCCTTGGCGCTCGTGGCTTCCCCGAATTCTAAGCGTGTATAACCGTCGTCTCCTTTTTTCTGCTGGGGTAAAATGGTCTCTAAAACTGCACCCTCCTTTGCGCTTGACGTTACAGGTACCTTCTCCGAATTCTTAGCGTGTATTGCCGTCGTCTTCCTTTTTTGCTAGGGTGAAATGGTCTCTAAAACTGCACTTTCGTTTGCGCTCGTACCTTCTCCGAATTCTTAGCGTGTATTATTGTCGTCTCCTTTTTTCTGCTGGGGTAAAATGCTCTCAAAAACTGCTCCCTGCTTTGCGCTTGTCGTTACAGGTACCTTCTCCGAATTCTTAGCGTGTATTACCGTCGTCTTCCTTTTTTGCTGGGGTGAAATGGTCTCTAAAACTGCACTTTCGTTTGCGCTCGTACCTTCTCCAAATTCTAAGCTAGTAACATCTCGTTTCCTTTTTTCTGCTGGGGTAAAATGCTTTCAAAAACTGCTCCCTCCTTTGCGCTTGTCGTTACAGGTACCTTCTCCGAATTCGTAGCGAGTATTACCGTCGTCTTCCTTTTTTGCTAGGGTGAAATGGTCTCTAAAACTGCACTTTCGTTTGCGCTCGTACCTTCTCCGAATTCTTAGCATGTATTATCGTCGTCTCCTTTTTTTCTGCTGGGGTAAAATGCTCTCAAAAACCGCTCCCTGCTTTGCGCTTGTCGTTACAGGTACCTCCTCTAAATTCTTAGCGTATGTTACCGTCGTCTTCCTTTTTTGCTGGGGTAAAATGGTCTCTAAAACTGCACTTTTGTTTGCGCTCGTACCTTATCCGAATTCTTAGGGTGTATTATCGTCGTTTCCTTTTTTTGCTTGGGTAAAATGGTCACTTTAACTGCACTTTCGGTTGCGCTTGTCATTGCAGGTACCTATGTCGAATCGTTGCCGCGTACTCACGTATTCTTTTCTTATATTTTTAGGTGTCATGTTCTAGCAAGTAGATGGTACAGATGTATGGACAGATGAACGTGTCAATGAGATTAAAGAGGTATGGTTGGCTTTGTATACTAACTCGAATTTCATTCTGGAATAGCTCAAGAGTGTCAAACAGTTTAGACCCAGACAAGGTCTGACAAAATGCTTAAAAGGAGTCTATGTATGGTCACCAAATGGAACAAGCATTAAGTTAGGTTTGGCTTGTAAGATAAGGGGAGGAAACCCATTGAAATTCACAATTATTGCTGATCATGAACCTGTCAAGTGTACACTCGTAAAAGCAAGGGAAATGACTAGGACATTTCACAATCATAGATTAGCTTCAACATAGGTCATTCTGGTAGTACACATATCACCAAAACAATACTTGGGTTTGTGTACAGACTGAAGAAACACTTTATCTTTGGTTGGTGTACAGACTGAGGAAACACCTTATATAAGTCATTTTTGCAAAGATATGAAATTGTTGTTCTTAATGCATATACGTTAATCACTCTTTAAAACTTGTATAACAAATGGGACTCCAAGTATATTATTTTAGTACGCTCATCTACTTCAATACTATATCAAGGCGAGCTGCAAAGGCACTGGTGAGACTTGGTGGATGCACAGTCTCGTCTGAGCCTTCACTTAAGACTTGTGCAATAGGTACCAGAATCTCAAGTGCTGGAACAAACACTGTTTTTGTGTTGAGATTGACTTTTGGGAAGATGCTTAACCCATATTAGCCTAGCGTCCTTTCTGTGGGACATAGGCAAACAGTGCAGACCCAGATCAGACGCCACAGCGTCTGCTCAGGGTCTCCACTGTTTTCATACAGAGTGTACTCTTAAAATTTGAATGGAAATGAAAATTGCCAATTAACAATCCTTAAAACGGAAATGGACTGGTCCAGTTGATAAAAAGTGGGGAATTCCATTCAGCTTATGTGGGTTAAGAACGTTTTATATAAAAATCTAGTAACTATACAGTGTATGTCTATATTTCCAGGTCCAGAAGACTAAAAACCATGGCTGGTTAGAAGTCCACTTGAACAGATAGACAGGACGCAGCAATGTGACGTCTATTGCAATGGTAGGTATTTTTTTCCGTTTTTTCGTACACCTGCTGAGTTCAAGATGCGTCCGTAATCTTAGCATAAATTAGCGTCGTCTTCATTTTTTGGGTGGGGGAAAAATGGTCTCTAAAACTGCACCCTCCTTGGCGCTCGTGGCTTCTCCGAATTCTAAGCGTGTATAACCGTCGTCTCCTTTTTTCTGCTGGGGTAAAATGGTCTCTAAAACTGCACCCTCCTTTGCGCTTGCCGCTACAGGTACCTTCTCCGAATTCTTAGCGTGTATTGCCATCGTCTTCCTTTTTTGCTAGGGTGAAATGGTCTCTAAAACTGCACTTTCGTTTGCGCTCGTACCTTCTCCGAATTCTTAGCGTGTATTATTGTCGTCTCCTTTTTTCTGCTGGGGTAAAATGCTCTCAAAAACTGCTCCCTGCTTTGCGCTTGTCGTTACAGGTACCTTCTCCGAATTCTTAGCGTGTATTACCGTCGTCTTCCTTTTTTGCTGGGGTGAAATGGTCTCTAAAACTGCACTTTCGTTTGCGCTCGTACCTTCTCCAAATTCTAAGCTAGTAACATCGTCGTTTCCTTTTTTCTGCTGGGGTAAAATGCTTTCAAAAACTGCTCCCTCCTTTGCGCTTGTCGTTACAGGTACCTTCTCCGAATTCGTAGCGAGTATTACCGTCGTCTTCCTTTTTTGCTAGGGTGAAATGGTCTCTAAAACTGCACTTTCGTTTGCGCTTGTACCTTCTCCGAATTCTTAGCATGTATTATCGTCGTCTCCTTTTTTTCTGCTGGGGTAAAATGCTCTCAAAAACCGCTCCCTGCTTTGCGCTTGTCGTTACAGGTACCTCCTCTAAATTCTTAGCGTGTATTACCGTCGTCTTCCTTTTTTGCTGGGGTAAAATGGTCTCTAAAACTGCACTTTCGTTTGCGCTCGTACCTTCTCCAAATTCTAAGCTAGTAACATCTCGTTTCCTTTTTTCTGCTGGGGTAAAATGCTTTCAAAAACTGCTCCCTCCTTTGCGCTTGTCGTTACAGGTACCTTCTCCGAATTCGTAGCGAGTATTACCGTCGTCTTCCTTTTTTGCTAGGGTGAAATGGTCTCTAAAACTGCACTTTCGTTTGCGCTCGTACCTTCTCCGAATTCTTAGCATGTATTATCGTCGTCTCCTTTTTTTCTGCTGGGGTAAAATGCTCTCAAAAACCGCTCCCTGCTTTGCGCTTGTCGTTACAGGTACTTCCTCTAAATTCTTAGCGTATGTTACCGTCGTCTTCCTTTTTTGCTGGGGTAAAATGGTCTCTAAAACTGCACTTTTGTTTGCGCTTGTACCTTATCCGAATTCTTAGCGTGTATTATCGTCGTTTCCTTTTTTTGCTTGGGTAAAATGGTCACTTTAACTGCACTTTCGGTTGCGCTTGTCATTGCAGGTACCTATGTCGAATCGTTGCCGCGTACTCACGTATTCTTTTCTTATATTTTCAGGTGTCATGTTCTAGCAAGTAGATGGTACAGATGTATGGACAGATGAACGTGTCAATGAGATTAAAGAGGTATGGTTGGCTTTGTATACTAACTCGAATTTCATTCCAGAATAGCTCAAGAGTGTCAAACAGTTTTGACCCAGACAAGGTCTGACAAAATGCTTAAAAGGAGTCTCTGTATGGTCACCAAATGGAACAAGCATTAAGTTAGGTTTGGCTTGTAAGATAAGGGGAGGAAACCCATTGAAATTCACAATTATTGCTGATCATGAACCTGTCAAGTGTACACTCGTAAAAGCAAGGGAAATGACTAGGACATTTCACAATCATAGATTAGCTTCAACATAGGTCATTTTGGTAGTACACATATCACCAAAACAATACTTGGGTTTGTGTACAGACTGAAGAAACACTTTATCTTTGGTTGGTGTACAGACTGAGGAAACACCTTATATAAGTCATTTTTGCAAAGATATGAAATTGTTGTTCTTAATGCATATACGTTAATCACTCTTTAAAACTTTCATAACAAATGGGACTCCAAGTATATTATTTTAGTACGCTCATCTACTTCAATACTATATCAAGGCGAGCTGCAAAGGCACTGGTGAGACTTGGTGGATGCACAGTCTCGCCTGAGCCTTCACTTAAGACTTGTGCAATAGGTACCAGAATCTCAAGTGCTGGAACAAACACTGTTTTTGTGTTGAGATTGACTTTTGGGAAGATGCTTAACCCATATTAGCCTAGCGTCCTTTCTGTGGGACATAGGCAAACAGTGCAGACCCAGATCAGACGCCACAGCGTCCGCTCAGGGTCTCCACTGTTTTCATACAGAGTGTACTCTTAAAATTTGAATGGAAATGAAAATTGCCAATTAACAATCCTTAAAACGGAAATGGACTGGTCCAGTTGATAAAAAGTGGGGAATTCCATTCAGCTTATGTGGGTTAAGAACGTTTCATATGAAAATCTAGTAACTATACAGTGTATGTCTATATTTCCAGGTCCAGAAGACTAAAAACCATGGCTGGTTAGAAGTCCACTTGAACAGATAGACAGGACGCAGCAATGTGACGTCTATTGCAATGGTAGGTATTTTTTCCGTTTTTTCGTACACCTGCTGAGTTCAAGATGCGTCCATAATCTTAGCGTAAATTAGCGTCGTCTTCATTTTTTGGGTGGGGGAAAAATGGTCTCTAAAACTGCACCCTCCTTGGCGCTCGTGGCTTCTCCGAATTCTAAGCGTGTATAACCGTCGTCTCCTTTTTTCTGCTGGGGTAAAATGGTCTCTAAAACTGCACCCTCCTTTGCGCTTGACGTTACAGGTACCTTCTCCGAATTCTTAGCGTGTATTGCCATCGTCTTCCTTTTTTGCTAGGGTGAAATGGTCTCTTAAACTGCACTTTCGTTTGCGCTCGTACCTTCTCCGAATTCTTAGCGTGTATTATCGTCGTCTCCTTTTTTCTGCTGGGGTAAAATGCTCTCAAAAACTGCTCCCTGCTTTGCGCTTGTCGTTACAGGTACCTTCTCCGAATTCTTAGCGTGTATTACCGTCGTCTTCCTTTTTTGCTGGGGTGAAATGGTCTCTAAAACTGCACTTTCGTTTGCGCTCGTACCTTCTCCAAATTCTAAGCTAGTAACATCGTCGTTTCCTTTTTTCTGCTGGGGTAAAATGCTTTCAAAAACTGCTCCCTCCTTTGCGCTTGTCGTTACAGGTACCTTCTCCGAATTCGTAGCGAGTATTACCGTCGTCTTCCTTTTTTGCTAGGGTGAAATGGTCTCTAAAACTGCACTTTCGTTTGCGCTCGTACCTTCTCCGAATTCTTAGCATGTATTATCGTCGTCTCCTTTTTTTCTGCTGGGGTAAAATGCTCTCAAAAACCGCTCCCTGCTTTGCGCTTGTCGTTACAGGTACCTCCTCTAAATTCTTAGCGTGTATTACCGTCGTCTTCCTTTTTTGCTGGGGTAAAATGGTCTCTAAAACTGCACTTTTGTTTGCGCTCGTACCTTATCCGAATTCTTAGCGTGTATTATCGTCGTTTCCTTTTTTTGCTTGGGTAAAATGGTCACTTTAACTGCACTTTCGGTTGCGCTTGTCATTGCAGGTACCTATGTCGAATCGTTGCCGCGTACTCACGTATTCTTTTCTTATATTTTCAGGTGTCATGTTCTAGCAAGTAGATGGTACAGATGTATGGACAGATGAACGTGTCAATGAGATTAAAGAGGTATGGTTGGCTTTGTATACTAACTCGAATTTCATTCCGGAATAGCTCAAGAGTGTCAAACAGTTTAGACCCAGACAAGGTCTGACAAAATGCTTAAAAGGAGTCTCTGTATGGTCACCAAATGGAACAAGCATTAAGTTAGGTTTGGCTTGTAAGATAAGGAGAGGAAACCCATTGAAATTCACAATTATTGCTGATCATGAACCTGTCAAGTGTACACTCGTAAAAGCAAGGGAAATGACTAGGACATTTCACAATCATAGATTAGCTTCAACATAGGTCATTCTGGTAGTACACATATCACCAAAACAATACTTGGGTTTGTGTACAGATTGAAGAAACACTTTATCTTTGGTTGGTGTACAGACTGAGGAAACACCTTATATAAGTCATTTTTGCAAAGATATGAAATTGTTGTTCTTAATGCATATACGTTAATCACTCTTTAAAACTTGCATAACAAATGGGACTCCAAGTATATTATTTTAGTACGCTCATCTACTTCAATACTATATCAAGGCGAGCTGCAAAGGCACTGGTGAGACTTGGTGGATGCACAGTCTCGCCTGAGCCTTCACTTAAGACTTGTGCAATAGGTACCAGAATCTCAAGTGCTGGAACAAACACTGTTTTTGTGTTGAGATTGACTTTTGGGAAGATGCTTAACCCATATTAGCCTAGCGTCCTTTCTGTGGGACATAGGCAAACAGTGCAGACCCAGATCAGACGCCACAGCGTCCGCTCAGGGTCTCCACTGTTTTCATACAGAGTGTACTCTTAAAATTTGAATGGAAATGAAAATTGCCACTTAACAATCCTTAAAACGGAAATGGACTGGTCCAGTTGATAAAAAGTGGGGAATTCCATTCAGCTTATGTGGGTTAAGAACGTTTTATATGAAAATCTAGTAACTATACAGTGTATGTCTATATTTCCAGGTCCAGAAGACTAAAAACCATGGCTGGTTAGAAGTCCACTTGAACAGATAGACAGGACGCAGCAATGTGACGTCTATTGCAATGGTAGGTATTTTTTTCCGTTTTTTCGTACACCTGCTGAGTTCAAGATGCGTCCGTAATCTTAGCGTAAATTAGCGTCGTCTTCATTTTTTGGGTGGGGGAAAAATGGTCTCAAAAACTGCACCCTCCTTGGCGCTCGTGGCTTCTCCGAATTCTATGCGTGTATAACCGTCGTCTCCTTTTTTCTGCTGGGGTAAAATGGTCTCTAAAACTGCACCCTCCTTTGCGCTTGACGTTACAGGTACCTTCTCCGAATTCTTAGCGTGTATTGCCGTCGTCTTCCTTTTTTGCTAGTGTGAAATGGTCTCTAAAACTGCACTTTCGTTTGCGCTCGTTCCTTCTCTCCGAATTCTTAGCGTGTATTATCGTCGTCTCCTTTTTTCTGCTGGGGTAAAATGCTCTCAAAAACTGCTCCCTGCTTTGCGCTTGTCGTTACAGGTACCTTCTCCGAATTCTTAGCGTGTATTACCGTCGTCTTCCTTTTTTGCTGGGGTGAAATGGTCTCTAAAACTGCACTTTCGTTTGCGCTCGTACCTTCTCCAAATTCTAAGCTAGTAACATCGTCGTTTCCTTTTTTCTGCTGGGGTAAAATGCTTTCAAAAACTGCACCCTCCTTTGCGCTTGTCGTTACAGGTACCTTCTCCGAATTCGTAGCGAGTATTACCGTCGTCTTCCTTTTTTGCTAGGGTGAAATGGTCTCTTAAACTGCACTTTCGTTTGCGCTCGTACCTTCTCCGAATTCTTAGCATGTATTATCGTCGTCTCCTTTTTTTCTGCTGGGGTAAAATGCTCTCAAAAACCGCTCCCTGCTTTGCGCTTGTCGTTACAGGTACCTCCTCTAAATTCTTAGCGTGTATTACCATCGTCTTCCTTTTTAGCTGGGGTAAAATGGTCTCTAAAACTGCACTTTTGTTTGTGCTCGTACCTTATCCGAATTCTTAGCGTGTATTATCGTCGTTTCCTTTTTTTGCTTGGGTAAAATGGTCACTTTAACTGCACTTTCGGTTGCGCTTGTCATTGCAGGTACCTATGTCGAATCGTTGCCGCGTACTCACGTATTCTTTTCTTATATTTTCAGGTGTCATGTTCTAGCAAGTAGATGGTACAGATGTATGGACAGATGAACGTGTCAATGAGATAAAAGAGGTATGGTTGGCTTTGTATACTAACTCGAATTTCATTCTGGAATAGCTCAAGAGTGTCAAACAGTTTAGACCCAGACAAGGTCTGACAAAATGCTTAAAAGGAGTCTCTGTATGGTCACCAAATGGAACAAGCATTAAGTTAGGTTTGGCTTGTAAGATTAGGAGAGGAAACCCATTGAAATTCACAATTATTGCTGATCATGAACCTGTCAAGTGTACACTCGTAAAAGCAAGGGAAATGACTAGGACATTTCACAATCATAGATTAGCTTCAACATAGGTCATTCTGGTAGTACACATATCACCAAAACAATACTTGGGTTTGTGTATAGACTGAAGAAACACTTTATCTTTGGTTGGTGTACAGACTGAGGAAACACCTTATATAAGTCATTTTTGCAAAGATATGAAATTGTTGTTCTTAATGCATATACGTTAATCACTCTTTAAAACTTGCATAACAAATGGGACTCCAAGTATATTATTTTAGTACGCTCATCTACTTCAATACTATATCAAGGCGAGCTGCAAAGGCACTGGTGAGACTTGGTGGATGCACAGTCTCGCCTGAGCCTTCACTTAAGACTTGTGCAATAGGTACCAGAATCTCAAGTGCTGGAACAAACACTGTTTTTGTGTTGAGATTGACTTTTGGGAAGATGCTTAACCCATATTAGCCTAGCGTCCTTTCTGTGGGACATAGGCAAACAGTGCAGACCCAGATCAGACGCCACAGCGTCCGCTCAGGGTCTCCACTGTTTTCATACAGAGTGTACTCTTAAAATTTGAATGGAAATGAAAATTGCTACTTAACAAACCTTAAAACGGAAATGGACTGGTCCAGTTGATAAAAAGTGGGGAATTCCATTCAGCTTATGTGGGTTAAGAACGTTTTATATGAAAATCTAGTAACTATACAGTGTATGTCTATATTTCCAGGTCCAGAAGACTAAAAACCATGGCTGGTTAAAAGTCCACTTGAACAGATAGACAGGACGCAGCAATGTGACGTCTATTGCAATGGTAGGTATTTTTTTCCGTTTTTTCGTACACCTGCTGAGTTCAAGATGCGTCCGTAATCTTAGCGTAAATTAGCGTCGTCTTCATTTTTTGGGTGGGGGAAAAATGGTCTCTAAAACTGCACCCTCCTTGGCGCTCGTGGCTTCTCCGAATTCTAAGCGTGTATAACCGTCGTCTCCTTTTTTCTGCTGGGGTAAAATGGTCTCTAAAACTGCACCCTCCTTTGCGCTTGACGTTACAGGTACCTTCTCCGAATTCTTAGCGTGTATTACGTCGTCTGTCTTTTTTGCTAGGGTGAAATGGTCTCTAAAACTGCACTTTCGTTTGCGCTCGTACCTTCTCCGAATTCTTAGCGTGTATTATCGTCGTCTCCTTTTTTCTGCTGGGGTAAAATGCTCTCAAAAACTGCTCCCTGCTTTGCGCTTGTCGTTACAGGTACCTTCGAATCCTTAGCGTGTATTACCGTCGTCTTCCTTTTTTGCTGGGGTGAAATGGTCTCTAAAACTGCACTTTCGTTTGCGCTCGTACCTTCTCCAAATTCTAAGCTAGTAACATCGTCGTTTCCTTTTTTCTGCTGGGGTAAAATGCTTTCAAAAACTGCTCCCTCCTTTGCGCTTGTCGTTACAGGTACCTTCTCCGAATTTGTAGCGAGTATTACCGTCGTCTTCCTTTTTTGCTAGGGTGAAATGGTCTCTAAAACTGCACTTTCGTTTGCGCTCATACCTTCTCCGAATTCTTAGCATGTATTATCGTCGTCTCCTTTTTTTCTGCTGGGGTAAAATGCTCTCAAAAACCGCTCCCTGCTTTGCGCTTGTCGTTACAGGTACCTCCTCTAAATTCTTAGCGTGTATTACCGTCGTCTTCCTTTTTTGCTGGGGTAAAATGGTCTCTAAAACTGCACTTTTGTTTGCGCTCGTACCTTATCCGAATTCTTAGCGTGTATTATCGTCGTTTCCTTTTTTTGCTTGGGTAAAATGGTCACTTTAACTGCACTTTCGGTTGCGCTTGTCATTGCAGGTACCTATGTCGAATCGTTGCCGCGTACTCACGTATTCTTTTCTTATATTTTCAGGTGTCATGTTCTAGCAAGTAGATGGTACAGATGTATGGACAGATGAACGTGTCAATGAGATTAAAGAGGTATGGTTGGCTTTGTATACTAACTCGAATTTCATTCCGGAATAGCTCAAGAGTGTCAAACAGTTTAGACCCATACAAGGTCTGACAAAATGCTTAAAAGGAGTCTCTGTATGGTCACCAAATGGAACAAGCATTAAGTTAGGTTTGGCTTGTAAGATAAGGGGAGGAAACCCTTTGAAATTCACAATTATTGCTGATCATGAACCTGTCAAGTGTACACTCGTAAAAGCAAGGGAAATGACTAGGACATTTCACAATCATAGATTAGCTTCAACATAGGTCATTCTGGTAGTACACATATCACCAAAACAATACTTGGGTTTGTGTACAGACTGAAGAAACACTTTATCTTTGGTTGGTGTACAGACTGAGGAAACACCTTATATAAGTCATTTTTGCAAAGATATGAAATTGTTGTTCTTAATGCATATACGTTAATCACTCTTTAAAACTTTCATAACAAATGGGACTCCAAGTATATTATTTTAGTACGCTCATCTACTTCAATACTATATCAAGGCGAGCTGCAAAGGCACTGGTGAGACTTGGTGGATGCACAGTCTCGCCTGAGCCTTCACTTAAGACTTGTGCAATAGGTACCAGAATCTCAAGTGCTGGAACAAACACTGTTTTTGTGTTGAGATTGACTTTTGGGAAGATGCTTAACCCATATTAGCCTAGCGTCCTTTCTGTGGGACATAGGCAAACAGTGCAGACCCAGATCAGACGCCACAGCGTCCGCTCAGGGTCTCCACTGTTTTCATACAGAGTGTACTCTTAAAATTTGAATGGAAATGAAAATTGCCACTTAACAATCCTTAAAACGGAAATGGACTGGTCCAGTTGATAAAAAGTGGGGAATTCCATTCAGCTTATGTGGGTTAAGAACGTTTTATATGAAAATATAGTAACTATACAGTGTGTGTCTATATTTCCAGGTCCAGAAGACTAAAAACCATGGCTGGTTAGAAGTCCACTTGAACAGATAGACAGGACGCAGCAATGTGACGTCTATTGCAATGGTAGGTATTTTTTTCCGTTTTTTTCGTACACCTGCTGAGTTCAAGATGCGTCCGTTATCTTAGCGTAAATTAGCGTCGTCTTCATTTTTTTGGGTGGGGGATAAATGGTCTCTAAAACTGCACCCTCCTTGGCACTCGTGGCTTCTCCGAATTCTAAGCGTGTATAACCGTCGTCTCCTTTTTTCTGCTGGGGTAAAATGGTCTCTAAAACTGCACCCTCCTTTGCGCTTGACGTTACAGGTACCTTCTCCGAATTCTTAGCGTGTATTGCCATCGTCTTCCTTTTTTGCTAGGGTGAAATGGTGTCTAAAACTGCACTTTCGTTTGCGCTCGTACCTTCTCCGAATTCTTAGCGTGTATTATCGTCGTCTCCTTTTTTCTGCTGGGGTAAAATGCTCTCAAAAACTGCTCCCTGCTTTGCGCTTGTCGTTACAGGTACCTTCTCCGAATTCTTAGCGTGTATTACCGTCGTCTTCCTTTTTTGCTGGGGTGAAATGGTCTCTAAAACTGCACTTTCGTTTGCGCTCGTACCTTCTCCAAATTCTAAGCTAGTAACATCGTCGTTTCCTTTTTTCTGCTGGGGTAAAATGCTTTCAAAAACTGCTCCCTCCTTTGCGCTTGTCGTTACAGGTACCTTCTCCGAATTCGTAGCGAGTATAACCGTCGTCTTCCTTTTTTGCTAGGGTGAAATGGTCTCTAAAACTGCACTTTCGTTTGCGCTCGTACCTTCTCCGAATTCTTAGCATGTATTATCGTCGTCTCCTTTTTTTTCTGCTGGGGTAAAATGCTCTCAAAAACCGCTCCTTGCTTTGCGCTTGACGTTACAGATACCTCCTCTAAATTCTTAGCGTGTATTACCGTCGTCTTCCTTTTTTGCTGGGGTAAAATGGTCTCTAAAACTGCACTTTTGTTTGCGCTCGTACCTTATCCGAATTCTTAGCGTGTATTATCGTCGTTTCCTTTTTTTGCTTGGGTAAAATGGTCACTTTAACTGCACTTTCGGTTGCGCTTGTCATTGCAGGTACCTATGTCGAATCGTTGCCGCGTACTCACGTATTCTTTTCTTATATTTTCAGGTGTCATGTTCTAGCAAGTAGATGGTACAGATGTATGGACAGATGAACGTGTCAATGAAATTAAAGAGGTATGGTTGGCTTTGTATACTAACTCGAATTTCATTCCGGAATAGCTCAAGAGTGTCAAACAGTTTAGACCTAGACAAGGTCTGACAAAATGCTTAAAAGGAGTCTCTGTATGGTCACCAAATGGAACAAGCATTAAGTTAGGTTTGGCTTGTAAGATAAGGAGAGGAAACCCATTGAATTTCACAATTATTGCTGATCATGAACCTGTCAAGTGTACACTCGTAAAAGCAAGGGAAATGACTAGGACATTTCACAATCATAGATTAGCTTCAACATAGGTCATTCTGGTAGTACACATATCACCAAAACAATACTTGGGTTTGTGTACAGACTGAAGAAACACTTTATCTTTGGTTGGTGTACAGACTGAGGAAACACCTTATATAAGTCATTTTTGCAAAGATATGAAATTGTTGTTCTTAATGCATATACGTTAATCACTCTTTAAAACTTGCATAACAAATGGGACTCCAAGTATATTATTTTAGTACGCTCATCTACTTCAATACTATATCAAGGCGAGCTGCAAAGGCACTGGTGAGACTTGGTGGATGCACAGTCTCGCCTGAGCCTTCACTTAAGACTTGTGCAATAGGAACCAGAATCTCAAGTGCTGGAACAAACACTGTTTTTGTGTTGAGATTGACTTTTGGGAAGATGCTTAACCCATATTAGCCTAGCGTCCTTTCTGTGGGACATAGGCAAACAGTGCAGACCCAGATCAGACGCCACAGCGTCCGCTCAGGGTCTCCACTGTTTTCATACAGAGTGTACTCTTAAAATTTGAATGGAAATGAAAATTGCCACTTAACAATCCTTAAAACGGAAATGGATTGGTCCAGTTGATAAAAAGTGGGGAATTCCATTCAGCTTATGTGGGTTAAGAACGTTTTATATGAAAATCTAGTAACTATACAGTGTATGTCTATATTTCCAGGTCCAGAAGACTAAAAACCATGGCTGGTTAGAAGTCCACTTGAACAGATAGACAGGACGCAGCAATGTGACGTCTATTGCAATGGTAGGTATTTTTTTCCGTTTTTTCGTACACCTGCTGAGTTCAAGATGCGTCCGTAATCTTAGCGTAAATTAGCGTTGTCTTCATTTTTTGGGTGGGGGAAAAATGGTCTCTAAAACTGCACCCTCCTTGGCGCTCGTGGCTTCTCCGAATTCTAAGCGTGTATAACCGTCGTCTCCTTTTTTCTGCTGGGGTAAAATGGTCTCTAAAACTGCACCCTCCTTTGCGCTTGACGTTACAGGTACCTTCACCGAATTTTTAGCGTGTATTGCCGTCGTCTTCCTTTTTTGCTAGGGTGAAAGTGTCTCTAAAACTGCACTTTCGTTTGCGCTCGTACCTTCTCCGAATTCTTAGCGTGTATTATCGTCGTCTCCTTTTTTCTGCTGGGGTAAAATGCTCTCAAAAACTGCTCCCTGCTTTGCGCTTGTCGTTACAGGTACCTTCTCCGAATTCTTAGCGTGTATTACCGTCGTCTTCCTTTTTTGCTGGGGTGAAATGGTCTCTAAAACTGCACTTTCGTTTGCGCTCGTACCTTCTCCAAATTCTAAGCTAGTAACATCGTCGTTTCCTTTTTTCTGCTGGGGTAAAATGCTTTCAAAAACTGCTCCCTCCTTTGCGCTTGTCGTTACAGGTACCTTCTCCGAATTCGTAGCGAGTATAACCGTCGTCTTCCTTTTTTGCTAGGGTGAAATGGTCTCTAAAACTGCACTTTCGTTTGCGCTCGTACCTTCTCCGAATTCTTAGCATGTATTATCGTCGTCTCCTTTTTTTCTGCTGGGGTAAAATGCTCTCAAAAACCGCTCCCTGCTTTGCGCTTGTCGTTACAGGTACCTCCTCTAAATTCTTAGCGTGTATTACCGTCGTCTTCCTTTTTTGCTGGGGTAAAATGGTCTCTAAAACTGCACTTTTGTTTGCGCTCGTACCTTATCCGAATTCTTAGCGTGTATTATCGTCGTTTCCTTTTTTTGCTTGGGTAAAATGGTCACTTTAACTGCACTTTCGGTTGTGCTTGTCATTGCAGGTACCTATGTCGAATCGTTGCCGCGTACTCACGTATTCTTTTCTTATATTTTCAGGTGTCATGTTCTAGCAAGTAGATGGTACAGATGTATGGACAGATGAACGTGTCAATGAGATTAAAGAGGTATGGTTGGCTTTGTATACTAACTCGAATTTCATTCCGGAATAGCTCAAGAGTGTCAAACAGTTTAGACCCATACAAGGTCTGACAAAATGCTTAAAAGGAGTCTCTGTATGGTCACCAAATGGAACAAGCATTAAGTTAGGTTTGGCTTGTAAGATAAGGGGAGGAAACCCTTTGAAATTCACAATTATTGCTGATCATGAACCTGTCAAGTGTACACTCGTAAAAGCAAGGGAAATGACTAGGACATTTCACAATCATAGATTAGCTTCAACATAGGTCATTCTGGTAGTACACATATCACCAAAACAATACTTGGGTTTGTGTACAGACTGAAGAAACACTTTATCTTTGGTTGGTGTACAGACTGAGGAAACACCTTATATAAGTCATTTTTGCAAAGATATGAAATTGTTGTTCTTAATGCATATACGTTAATCACTCTTTAAAACTTTCATAACAAATGGGACTCCAAGTATATTATTTTAGTACGCTCATCTACTTCAATACTATATCAAGGCGAGCTGCAAAGGCACTGGTGAGACTTGGTGGATGCACAGTCTCGCCTGAGCCTTCACTTAAGACTTGTGCAATAGGTACCAGAATCTCAAGTGCTGGAACAAACACTGTTTTTGTGTTGAGATTGACTTTTGGGAAGATGCTTAACCCATATTAGCCTAGCGTCCTTTCTGTGGGACATAGGCAAACAGTGCAGACCCAGATCAGACGCCACAGCGTCCGCTCAGGGTCTCCACTGTTTTCATACAGAGTGTACTCTTAAAATTTGAATGGAAATGAAAATTGCCACTTAACAATCCTTAAAACGGAAATGGACTGGTCCAGTTGATAAAAAGTGGGGAATTCCATTCAGCTTATGTGGGTTAAGAACGTTTTATATGAAAATCTAGTAACTATACAGTGTGTGTCTATATTTCCAGGTCCAGAAGACTAAAAACCATGGCTGGTTAGAAGTCCACTTGAACAGATAGACAGGACGCAGCAATGTGACGTCTATTGCAATGGTAGGTATTTTTTTCCGTTTTTTTCGTACACCTGCTGAGTTCAAGATGCGTCCGTAATCTTAGCGTAAATTAGCGTCGTCTTCATTTTTTTGGGTGGGGGAAAAATGGTCTCTAAAACTGCACCCTCCTTGGCACTCGTGGCTTCTCCGAATTCTAAGCGTGTATAACCGTCGTCTCCTTTTTTCTGCTGGGGTAAAATGGTCTCTAAAACTGCACCCTCCTTTGCGCTTGACGTTACAGGTACCTTCTCCGAATTCTTAGCCTGTATTGCCATCGTCTTCCTTTTTTGCTAGGGTGAAATGGTGTCTAAAACTGCACTTTCGTTTGCGCTCGTACCTTCTCCGAATTCTTAGCGTGTATTATCGTCGTCTCCTTTTTTCTGCTGGGGTAAAATGCTCTCAAAAACTGCTCCCTGCTTCAAGTGCTGGAACAAACACTGTTTTTGTGTTGAGATTGACTTTTGGGAAGATGCTTAACCCATATTAGCCTAGCGTCCTTTCTGTGGGACATAGGCAAACAGTGCAGACCCAGATCAGACGCCACAGCGTCCGCTCAGGGTCTCCACTGTTTTCATACAGAGTGTACTCTTAAAATTTGAATGGAAATGAAAATTGCCACTTAACAAACCTTAAAACGGAAATGGACTGGTCCAGTTGATAAAAAGTGGGGAATTCCATTCAGCTTATGTGGGTTAAGAACGTTTTATATGAAAATCTAGTAACTATACAGTGTATGTCAATATTTCCAGGTCCAGAAGACTAAAAACCATGGCTGGTTAGAAGTCCACTTGAACATATAGACAGGACGCAGCAATGTGACGTCTATTGCAATGGTAGGTATTTTTTTCCGTTTTTTCGTACACCTGCTGAGTTCAAGATGCGTCCGTAATCTTAGCGTAAATTAGCGTTGTCTTCATTTTTTGGGTGGGGGAAAAATGGTCTCTAAAACTGCACCCTCCTTGGCGCTCGTGGCTTCTCCGAATTCTAAGCGTGTATAACCGTCGTCTCCTTTTTTCTGCTGGGGTAAAATGGTCTCTAAAACTGCACCCTCCTTTGCGCTTGACGTTACAGGTACCTTCACCGAATTCTTAGCGTGTATTGCCGTCGTCTTCCTTTTTTGCTAGGGTGAAAGTGTCTCTAAAACTGCACTTTCGTTTGAGCTCGTACCTTCTCCGAATTCTTAGCGTGTATTATCGTCGTCTCCTTTTTTCTGCTGGGGTAAAATGCTCTCAAAAACTGCTCCCTGCTTTGCGCTTGTCGTTACAGGTACCTTCTCCGAATTCTTAGCGTGTATTACCGTCGTCTTCCTTTTTTGCTGGGGTGAAATGGTCTCTAAAACTGCACTTTCGTTTGCGCTCGTACCTTCTCCAAATTCTAAGCTAGTAACATCGTCGTTTCCTTTTTTCTGCTGGGGTAAAATGCTTTCAAAAACTGCTCCCTCCTTTGCGCTTGTCGTTACAGGTACCTTCTCCGAATTCGTAGCGAGTATAACCGTCGTCTTCCTTTTTTGCTAGGGTGAAATGGTCTCTAAAACTGCACTTTCGTTTGCGCTCGTACCTTCTCCGAATTCTTAGCATGTATTATCGTCGTCTCCTTTTTTTCTGCTGGGGTAAAATGCTCTCAAAAACCGCTCCCTGCTTTGCGCTTGTCGTTACAGGTACCTCCTTTAAATTCTTAGCGTGTATTACCGTCGTCTTCCTTTTTTGCTGGGGTAAAATGGTCTCTAAAACTGCACTTTTGTTTGCGCTCGTACCTTATCCGAATTCTTAGCGTGTATTATCGTCGTTGCCTTTTTTTGCTTGGGTAAAATGGTCACTTTAACTGCACTTTCGGTTGCGCTTGTCATTGCAGGTACCTATGTCGAATCGTTGCCGCGTACTCACGTATTCTTTTCTTATATTTTCAGGTGTCATGTTCTAGCAAGTAGATGGTACAGATGTATGGACAGATGAACGTGTCAATGAGATTAAAGAGGTATGGTTGGCTTTGTATACTAACTCGAATTTCATTCCGGAATAGCTCAAGAGTGTCAAACAGTTTAGACCTAGACAAGGTCTGACAAAATGCTTAAAAGGAGTCTCTGTATGGTCTCCAAATGGAACAAGCATTAAGTTAGGTTTGGCTTGTAAGATAAGGAGAGGAAACCCATTGAAATTCACAATTATTGCTGATCATGAACCTGTCAAGTGTACACTCGTAAAAGCAAGGGAAATGACTAGGACATTTCACAATCATAGATTAGCTTCAACATAGGTCATTCTGGTAGTACACATATCACCAAAACAATACTTGGGTTTGTGTACAGACTGAAGAAACACTTTATCTTTGGTTGGTGTACAGACTGAGGAAACACCTTATATAAGTCATTTTTGCAAAGATATGAAATTGTTGTTCTTAATGCATATACGTTAATCACTCTTTAAAACTTGCATAACAAATGGGACTCCAAGTATATTATTTTAGTACGCTCATCTACTTCAATACTATATCAAGGCGAGCTGCAAAGGCACTGGTGAGACTTGGTGGATGCACAGTCTCGCCTGAGCCTTCACTTAAGACTTGTGCAATAGGTACCAGAATCTCAAGTGCTGGAACAAACACTGTTTTTGTGTTGAGATTGACTTTTGGGAAGATGCTTAACCCATATTAGCCTAGCGTCCTTTCTGTGGGACATAGGCAAACAGTGCAGACCCAGATCAGACGCCACAGCGTCCGCTCAGGGTCTCCACTGTTTTCATACAGAGTGTACTCTTAAAATTTGAATGGAAATGAAAATTGCCACTTAACAATCCTTAAAACGGAAATGGACTGGTCCAGTTGATAAAAAGTGGGGAATTCCATTCAGCTTATGTGGGTTAAGAACGTTTTATATGAAAATCTAGTAACTATACAGTGTATGTCTATATTTCCAGGTCCAGAAGACTAAAAACCATGGCTGGTTAGAAGTCCACTTGAACAGATAGACAGGACGCAGCAATGTGACGTCTATTGCAATGGTAGGTATTTTTTTCCGTTTTTTCGTACACCTGCTGAGTTCAAGATGCGTCCGTAATCTTAGCGTAAATTAGCGTTGTCTTCATTTTTTGGGTGGGGGAAAAATGGTCTCTAAAACTGCACCCTCCTTGGCGCTCGTGGCTTCTCCGAATTCTAAGCGTGTATAACCGTCGTCTCCTTTATTCTGCTGGGGTAAAATGGTCTCTAAAACTGCACCCTCCTTTGCGCTTGACGTTACAGGTACCTTCTCCGAATTCTTAGCGTGTATTGCCGTCGTCTTCCTTTTTTGCTAGGGTGAAATGGTCTCTAAAACTGCACTTTCGTTTGCGCTCGTACCTTCTCCGAATTCTTAGCGTGTATTATTGTCGTCTCCTTTTTTCTGCTGGGGTAAAATGCTCTCAAAAACTGCTCCCTGCTTCAAGTGCTGGAACAAACACTGTTTTTGTGTTGAGATGGACTTTTGGGAAGATGCTTAACCCATATTAGCCTAGCGTCCTTTCTGTGGGACATAGGCAAACAGTGCAGACCCAGATCAGACGCCACAGCGTCCGCTCAGGGTCTCCACTGTTTTCATACAGAGTGTACTCTTAAAATTTGAATGGAAATGAAAATTGCCACTTAACAATCCTTAAAACGGAAATGGACTGGTCCAGTTGATAAAAAGTGGGGAATTCCATTCAGCTTATGTGGGTTAAGAACGTTTTATATGAAAATCTAGTAACTATACAGTGTATGTCTATATTTCCAGGTCCAGAAGACTAAAAACCATGGCTGGTTAGAAGTCCACTTGAACAGATAGACAGGACGCAGCAATGTGACGTCTATTGCAATGGTAGGTATTTTTTTCCGTTTTTTCGTACACCTGCTGAGTTCAAGATGCGTCCGTAATCTTAGCGTAAATTAGCGTCGTCTTCATTTTTTGGGTGGGGGAAAAATGGTCTCTAAAACTGCACCCTCCTTGGCGCTCGTGGCTTCTCCGAATTCTAAGCGTGTATAACCGTCGTCTCCTTTATTCTGCTGGGGTAAAATGGTCCATAAAACTGCACCCTCCTTTGCGCTTGACGTTACAGGTACCTTCTCCGAATTCTTAGCGTGTATTGCCGTCGTTTTCCTTTTTTGCTAGGGTGAAATGGTCTCTAAAACTGCACTTTCGTTTGCGCTCGTACCTTCTCCGAATTCTTAGCGTGTATTATCGTCGTCTCCTTTTTTCTGCTGGGGTAAAATGCTCTCAAAAACTGCTCCCTGCTTTGCGCTTGTCGTTACAGGTACCTTCTCCGAATTCTTAGCGTGTATTACCGTCGTCTTCCTTTTTTGCTGGGGTGAAATGGTCTCTAAAACTGCACTTTCGTTTGCGCTCGTACCTTCTCCGAATTCTTAGCGTGTATTATCGTCGTCTCCTTTTTTCTGCTGGGGTAAAATGCTCTCAAAAACTGCTCCCTGCTTTGCGCTTGTCGTTACAGGTACCTTCTCCGAATTCTTAGCGTGTATTACCGTCGTCTTCCTTTTTTGCTGGGGTGAAATGGTCTCTAAAACTACACTTTTGTTTGCGCTCGTACCTTCTCCAAATTCTAAGCTAGTAACATCGTCGTTTCCTTTTTTCTGCTGGGGTAAAATGCTTTCAAAAACTGCTCCCTCCTTTGCGCTTGTCGTTACAGGTACCTTCTCCGAATTCGTAGCGAGTATTACCGTCGTCTTCCTTTTTTGCTAGGGTGAAATGGTCTCTTAAACTGCACTTTCGTTTGCGCTCGTACCTTCTCCGAATTCTTAGCATGTATTATCGTCGTCTCCTTTTTTTCTGCTGGGGTAAAATGCTCTCAAAAACCGCTCCCTGCTTTGCGCTTGTCGTTACAGGTACCTCCTCTAAATTCTTAGCGTGTATTACCGTCCTCTTCCTTTTTTGCTTGGGTAAAATGGTCTCTAAAACTGCACTTTTGTTTGCGCTCGTACCTTATCCGAATTCTTAGCGTGTATTATCGTCGTTTCCTTTTTTTGCTTGGGTAAAATGGTCAATTTAACTGCACTTTCGGTTGCGCTTGTCATTGCAGGTACCTATGTC
Source organism: Loripinus fragilis (assembly GCA_964019695.1). Classification (NCBI taxonomy): domain Eukaryota; kingdom Metazoa; phylum Mollusca; class Bivalvia; order Lucinida; family Lucinidae; genus Loripinus; species Loripinus fragilis. Next base: position 40,087,057 of record OZ026519.1, on the reverse strand, counting down.
GAATCGTTGCCGCGTACTCACGTATTCTTTTCTTATATTTTCAGGTGTCATGTTCTAGCAAGTAGATGGTACAGATGTATGGACAGATGAACGTGTCAATGAGATTAAAGAGGTATGGTTGGCTTTGTATACTTACTCGAATTTCATTCCGGAATAGCTCAAGAGTGTCAAACAGTTTAGACCCAGACAAGGTCTGACAAAATGCTTAAAAGGAGTCTCTGTATGGTCACCAAATGGAACAAGCGTTAAGTTAGGTTTGGCTTGTAAGATAAGGGGAGGAAACCCATTGAAATTCACAATTATTGCTGATCATGAACCTGTCAAGTGTACACTCGTATAAGCAAGGGTAATGACTAGGACATTTCACAATCATAGATTAGCTTCAACATAGGTCATTCTGGTAGCACAAATATCACCAAAACAATACTTGGGTTTGTGTACAGACTGAAGAAACACTTTATCTTTGGTTGGTGTACAGACTGAGGAAACACCTTATATAAGTCATTTTTGCAAAGATATGAAATTGTTGTTCTTAATGCATATACGTTAATCACTCTTTAAAACTTGCATAACAAATGGGACTCCAAGTATATTATTTTAGTACGCTCATCTACTTCAATACTATATCAAGGCGAGCTGCAAAGGCACTGGTGAGACTTGGTGGATGCACAGTCTCGCCTGAGCCTTCACTTAAGACTTGTGCAATAGGTACCAGAATCTCAAGTGCTGGAACAAACACTGTTTTTGTGTTGAGATTGACTTTTGGGAAGATGCTTAACCCATATTAGCCTAGCGTCCTTTCTGTGGGACATAGGCAAACAGTGCAGACCCAGATCAGACGCCACAGCGTCCGCTCAGGGTCTCCACTGTTTTCATACAGAGTGTACTCTTAAAATTTGAATGGAAATGAAAATTGCCACTTAACAAACCTTAAAACGGAAATGGACTGGTCCAGTTGATAAAAAGTGGGGAATTCCATTCAGCTTATGTGGGTTAAGAACGTTTTATATGAAAATCTAGTAACTATACAGTGTATGTCTATATTTCCAGGTCCAGAAGACTAAAAACCATGGCTGGTTAGAAGTCCACTTGAACAGATAGACAGGACGCAGCAATGTGACGTCTATTGCAATGGTAGGTATTTTTTTCCGTTTTTTCGTACACCTGCTGAGTTCAAGATGCGTCCGTAATCTTAGCGTAAATTAGCGTCGTCTTCATTTTTTGGGTGGGGGAAAAATGGTCTCTAAAACTGCACCCTCCTTGGCGCTCGTGGCTTCTCCGAATTCTAAGCGTGTATAACCGTCGTCTCCTTTTTTCTGCTGGGGTAAAATGGTCTCTAAAACTGCACCCTCCTTTGCGCTTGACGTTACAGGTACCTTCTCCGAATTCTTAGCGTGTATTACGTCGTCTTCCTTTTTTGCTAGGGTGAAATGGTCTCTAAAACTGCACTTTCGTTTGCGCTCGTACCTTCTCCGAATTCTTAGCGTGTATTATCGTCGTCTCCTTTTTTCTGCTGGGGTAAAATGCTCTCAAAAACTGCTCCCTGCTTTGCGCTTGTCGTTACAGGTACCTTCGAATTCTTAGCGTGTATTACCGTCGTCTTCCTTTTTTGCTGGGGTGAAATGGTCTCTAAAACTGCACTTTCGTTTGCGCTCGTACCTTCTCCAAATTCTAAGCTAGTAACATCGTCGTTTCCTTTTTTCTGCTGGGGTAAAATGCTTTCAAAAACTGCTCCCTCCTTTGCGCTTGTCGTTACAGGTACCTTCTCCGAATTCGTAGCGAGTATTACCGTCGTCTTCCCTTTTTGCTAGGGTGAAATGGTCTCTAAAACTGCACTTTCGTTTGCGCTCATACCTTCTCCGAATTCTTAGCATGTATTAACGTCGTCTCCTTTTTTTCTGCTGGGGTAAAATGCTCTAAAAAACCGCTCCCTGCTTTGCGCTTGTCGTTACAGGTACCTCCTCTAAATTCTTAGCGTGTATTACCGTCGTCTTCCTTTTTTGCTGGGGTAAAATGGTCTCTAAAACTGCACTTTTGTTTGCGCTCGTACCTTATCCGAATTCTTAGCGTGTATTATCGTCGTTTCCTTTTTTTGCTTGGGTAAAATGGTCACTTTAACTGCACTTTCGGTTGCGCTTGTCATTGCAGGTACCTATGTCGAATCGTTGCCGCGTACTCACGTATTCTTTTCTTATATTTTCAGGTGTCATGTTCTAGCAAGTAGATGGTACAGATGTATGGACAGATGAACGTGTCAATGAGATTAAAGAGGTATGGTTGGCTTTGTATACTAACTCGAATTTCATTCCGGAATAGCTCAAGAGTGTCAAACAGTTTAGACCCATACAAGGTCTGACAAAATGCTTAAAAGGAGTCTCTTTATGGTCACCAAATGGAACAAGCATTAAGTTAGGTTTGGCTTGTAAGATAAGGGGAGGAAACCCATTGAAATTCACAATTATTGCTGATCATGAACCTGTCAAGTGTACACTCGTAAAAGCAAGGGTAATGACTAGGACATTTCACAATCATAGATTAGCTTCAACATAGGTCATTCTGGTAGCACACATATCACCAAAACAATACTTGGGTTTGTGTACAGACTGAAGAAACACTTTATCTTTGGTTGGTGTACAGACTGAGGAAACACCATATATAAGTCATTTTTGCAAAGATATGAAATTGTTGTTCTTAATGCATATACGTTAATCACTCTTTAAAACTTGCATAACAAATGGGACTCCAAGTATATTATTTTAGTACGCTCATCTACTTCAATACTATATCAAGGCGAGCTGCAAAGGCACTGGTGAGACTTGGTGGATGCACAGTCTCGCCTGAGCCTTCACTTAAGACTTGTGCAATAGGTACCAGAATCTCAAGTGCTGGAACAAACACTGTTTTTGTGTTGAGATTGACTTTTGGGAAGATGCTTAACCCATATTAGCCTAGCGTCCTTTCTGTGGGACATAGGCAAACAGTGCAGACCCAGATCAGACGCCACAGCGTCCGCTCAGGGTCTCCACTGTTTTCATACAGAGTGTACTCTTAAAATTTGAATGGAAATGAAAATTGCCACTTAACAAACCTTAAAACGGAAATGGACTGGTCCAGTTGATAAAAAGTGGGGAATTCCATTCAGCTTATGTGGGTTAAGAACGTTTTATATAAAATCTAGTAACTATACAGTGTATGTCAATATTTCCAGGTCCAGAAGACTAAAAACCATGGCTGGTTAGAAGTCCACTTGAACAGATAGACAGGACGCAGCAATGTGACGTCTATTGCAATGGTAGGTATTTTTTTCCGTTTTTTCGTACACCTGCTGAGTTCAAGATGCGCCCGTAATCTTAGCGTAAATTAGCGTCGTCTTCATTTTTTGGGTGGGGGAAAAATGGTCTCTAAAACTGCACCCTCCTTGGCGCTCGTGGCTTCTCCGAATTCTAAGCGTGTATAACCGTCGTCTCCTTTTTTCTGCTGGGGTAAAATGGTCTCTAAAACTGCACCCTCCTTTGCGCTTGACGTTACAGGTACCTTCTCCGAATTCTTAGCGTGTATTACGTCGTCTTCCTTTTTTGCTAGGGTGAAATGGTCTCTAAAACTGCACTTTCGTTTGCGCTCGTACCTTCTCTGAATTCTTAGCGTGTATTATCGTCGTCTCCTTTTTTCTGCTGGGGTAAAATGCTCTCAAAAACTGCTCCCTGCTTTGTGCTTGTCGTTACAGGTACCTTGTCCGAATCCTTAGCGTGTATTACCGTCGTCTTCCTTTTTTGTTGGGGTGAAATGGTCTCTAAAACTGCACTTTCGTTTGCGCTTGTACCTTCTCCAAATTCTAAGCTAGTAACATCGTCGTTTCCTTTTTTTCTGCTGGGGTAAAATGCTTTCAAAAACTGCTCCCTCCTTTGCGCTTGTCGTTACAGGTACCTTCTCCGAATTCGTAGCGTGTATTACCGTCGTCTTCCTTTTTTGCTAGGGTGAAATGGTCTCTAAAACTGCACTTTTGTTTGCGCTCGTACCTTCTCCGAATTCTTAGCATGTATTATCGTCGTCTCCTTTTTTTCTGCTGGGGTAAAATGCTCTCAAAAACCGCTCCCTGCTAGCGCTTGTCGTTACAGGTACCTCCTCTAAATTCTTAGCGTGTATTACCGTCGTCTTCCTTTTTTGCTGGGGTAAAATGGTCTCTAAAACTGCACTTTTGTTTGCGCTCGTACCTTATCCGAATTCTTAGCGTGTATTACCGTCGTCTTCCTTTTTTGCTGGGGTGAAATGGTCTCTAAAACTGCACTTTCGTTTGCGCTCGTACCTTCTCCAAATTCTTAGCTAGTAACATCGTCGTTTCCTTTTTTCTGCTGGGGTAAAATGCTTTCAAAAACTGCTCCCTCCTTTGCGCTTGTCGTTACAGGTACCTTCTCCGAATTCGTAGCGAGTATTACCGTCGTCTTCCTTTTTTGCTAGGGTGAAATGGTCTCTAAAACTGCACTTTCATTTGCGCTCGTACCTTCTCCGAATTCTTAGCAGGTATTATCGTCGTCTCCTTTTTTCTGCTGGGGTAAAATGCTCTCAAAAAGCGCTCCCTGCTTTGCGCTTGTCGTTACAGGTACCTCCTCTAAATTCTTAGCGTGTATTACCGTCGTCTTCCTTTTTTGCTGGGGTAAAATGGTCTCTAAAACTGCACTTTTGTTTGCGCTCGTACCTTATCCAAATTCTTAGCGTGTATTATCGTCGTTTCCTTTTTTTGCTTGGGTAAAATGGTCATTTTAACTGCACTTTCGGTTGCGCTTGTCATTGCAGGTACCTATGTCGAATCGTTGCCGCGTACTCACGTATTCTTTTCTTATATTTTCAGGTGTCATGTTCTAGCAAGTAGATGGTACAGATGTATGGACAGATGAACGTGTCAATGAGATTTAAGAGGTATGGTTGGCTTTGTATACTAACTCGAATTTCATTCCGGAATAGCTCAAGAGTGTCAAACAGTTTAAACCCAGACAAGGTCTGACAAAATGCTTAAAAGGAGTCTCTGTATGGTCACCAAATGAAACAAGCATTAAGTTAGGTTTGGCTTGTAAGATAAGGGGAGGAAACCCATTGAAATTCACAATTATTGCTGATCATGAACCTGTCAAGTGTACACTCGTAAAAGCAAGGGAAATGACTAGGACATTTCACAATCATAGATTAGCTTCAACATAGGTCATTCTGGTAGTACACATATCACCAAAACAATACTTGGGTTTGTGTACAGACTGAAGAAACACTTTATCTTTGGTTGGTGTACAGACTGAGGAAACACCTTATATAAGTCATTTTTGCAAAGATATGAAATTGTTGTTCTTAATGCATATACGTTAATCACTCTTTTAAACTTGCATAACAAATGGGACTCCAAGTATATTATTTTAGTACGCTCATCTACTTCAATACTATATCAAGGCGAGCTGCAAAGGCACTGGTGAGACTTGGTGGATGCACAGTCTAGCCTGAGCCTTCACTTAAGACTTGTGCAATAGGTACCAGAATCTCAAGTGCTGGAACAAACACTGTTTTTGTGTTGAGATTGACTTTTGGGAAGATGCTTAACCCATATTAGCCTAGCGTCCTTTCTGTGGGACATAGGCAAACAGTGCAGACCCAGATCAGACGCCACAGAACGTGGCGTCCGCTCAGGGTCTCCACTGTTTTCATACAGAGTGTACTCTTAAAATTTGAATGGAAATGAAAATTGCCACTTAACAATCCTTAAAACGGAAATGGACTGGTCCAGTTGATAAAAAGTGGGGAATTCCATTCAGCTTATGTGGGTTAAGAACGTTTTATATGAAAATCTAGTAACTATACAGTGTATGTCTATATTTCCAGGTCCAGAAGACTAAAAACCATGGCTGGTTAGAAGTCCACTTGAACAGATAGACAGGACGCAGCAATGTGACGTCTATTGCAATGGTAGGTATTTTTTTTTCGTTTTTTCGTACACCTGCTGAGTTCAAGATGCGTCCGTAATCTTAGCGTAAATTAGCGTCGTCTTCATTTTTTGGGTGGGGGAAAAATGGTCTCTAAAACTGCACCCTCCTTGGCGCTCGTGGCTTCTCCGAATTCTAAGCGTGTATAACCGTCGTCTCCTTTTTTCTGCTGGGGTAAAATGGTCTCTAAAACTGCACCCTCCTTTGCGCTTGACGTTACAGGTACCTTCTCCGAATTCTTAGCGTGTATTGCCGTCGTCTTCCTTTTTTGCTAGGGTGAAATGGTCTCTAAAACTACACTTTCGTTTGCGCTCGTACCTTCTCCGAATTCTTAGCGTGTATTATCGTCGTCTCCTTTTTTCTGCTGGGGTAAAATGCTCTCAAAAACTGCTCGCTGCTTTGCGCTTGTCGTTACAGGTACCTTCTCCGAATTCTTAGCGTGTATTACCGTCGTCTTCCTTTTTTGCTGGGGTGAAATGGTCTCTAAAACTGCACTTTCGTTTGCGCTCGTACCTTCTCCAAATTCTAAGCTAGTAACATCGTCGTTTCCTTTTTTCTGCTGGGGTAAAATGCTTTCAAAAACTGCTCCCTCCTTTGCGCTTGTTGTTACAGGTACCTTCTCCGAATTCGTAGCGAGTATTACCGTCGTCTTCCTTTTTTGCTAGGGTGAAATGGTCTCTAAAACTGCACTTTCGTTTGCGCTCGTACCTTCTCCGAATTCTTAGCATGTATTATCGTCGTCTCCTTTTTTTCTGCTGGGGTAAAATGCTCTCAAAAACCGCTCCCTGCTTTGCGCTTGTCGTTACAGGTACCTCCTCTAAATTCTTAGCGTGTATTACCGTCGTCTTCCTTTTTTGCTGGGGTAAAATGGTCTCTAAAACTGCACTTTTGTTTGCGCTCGTACCTTATCCGAATTCTTAGCGTGTATTATCGTCGTTTCCTTTTTTTGCTTGGGTAAAATGGTCACTTTAACTGCACTTTCGGTTGCGCTTGTCATTGCAGGTACCTATGTCGAATCGTTGCCGCGTACTCACTTATTCTTTTCTTATATTTTCAGGTGTCATGTTCTAGCAAGTAGATGGTACAGATGTATGGACAGATGAACGTGTCGATGAGATTAAAGAGGTATGGTTGGCTTTGTATACTTACTCGAATTTCATTCCGGAATAGCTCAAGAGTGTCAAACAGTTTAGACCCAGACAAGGTCTGACAAAATGCTTAAAAGGAGTCTCTGTATGGTCACCAAATGGAACAAGCATTAAGTTAGGTTTGGCTTGTAAGATAAGGGGAGGAATCCCATTGAAATTCACAATTATTGCTGATCATGAACCTGTCAAGTGTACACTCGTAAAAGCAAGGGAAATGACTAGGACATTTCACAATCATAGATTAGCTTCAACATAGGTCATTCTGGTAGTACACATATCACCAAAACAATACTTGGGTTTGTGTACAGACTGAAGAAACACTTTATCTTTGGTTGGTGTACAGACTGAGGAAACACCTTATATAAGTCATTTTTGCAAAGATATGAAATTGTTGTTCTTAATGCATATACGTTAATCACTCTTTAAAACTTGCATAACAAATGGGACTCCAAGTATATTATTTTAGTACGCTCATCTACTTCAATACTATATCAAGGCGAGCTGCAAAGGCACTGGTGAGACTTGGTGGATGCACAGTCTCGCCTGAGCCTTCACTTAAGACTTGTGCAATAGGTACCAGAATCTCAAGTGCTGGAACAAACACTGTTTTTGTGTTGAGATTGACTTTTGGGAAGATGCTTAACCCATATTAGCCTAGCGTCCTTTCTGTGGGACATAGGCAAACAGTGCAGACCCAGATCAGACGCCACAGAACGTGGCGTCCGCTCAGGGTCTCCACTGTTTTCATACAGAGTGTACTCTTAAAATTTGAATGGAAATGAAAATTGACACTTAACAATCCTTAAAACGGAAATGGACTGGTCCAGTTGATAAAAAGTGGGGAATTCCATTCAGCTTATGTGGGTTAAGAACGTTTTATATGAAAATCTAGTAACTATACAGTGTATGTCTATATTTCCAGGTCCAGAAGACTAAAAACCATGGCTGGTTAGAAGTCCACTTGAACAGATAGACAGGACGCAGCAATGTGACGTCTATTGCAATGGTAGGTATTTTTTTCCGTTTTTTCGTACACCTGCTGAGTTCAAGATGCGTCCGTAATCTTAGCGTAAATTAGCGTCGTCTTCATTTTTTGGGTGGGGGAAAAATGGTCTCTAAAACTGCACCCTCCTTGGCGCTCCTGGCTTCTCCGAATTCTAAGCGTGTAAAACCGTCGTCTCCTTTTTTCTGCTGGGGTAAAATGGTCTCTAAAACGGCACACTCCTTTGCGCTTGTCGTTACAGGTACCTTCTCCGATTCTTAGCGTGTATTACCGTCGTCTTCCTTTTTTGCTAGGGTGAAATGGTCTCTAAAACTGCACTTTCGTTTGCGCTCGTACCTTCTCTGAATTCTTAGCGTGTATTTTCGTCGTCTCCTTTTTTCTGCTGGGGTAAAATGCTCTCAAAAACTGCTCCCTGCTTTGTGCTTGTCGTTACAGGTACCTTGTCCGAATCCTTAGCGTGTATTACCGTCGTCTTCCTTTTTTGTTGGGGTGAAATGGTCTCTAAAACTGCACTTTCGTTTGCGCTTGTACCTTCTCCAAATTCTAAGCTAGTAACATCGTCGTTTCCTTTTTTTCTGCTGGGGTAAAATGCTTTCAAAAACTGCTCCCTCCTTTGCGCTTGTCGTTACAGGTACCTTCTCCGAATTCGTAGCGTGTATTACCGTCGTCTTCCTTTTTTGCTAGGGTGAAATGGTCTCTAAAACTGCACTTTCGTTTGCGCTCGTACCTTCTCCGAATTCTTAGCATGTATTATCGTCGTCTCCTTTTTTTCTGCTGGGGTAAAATGCTCTCAAAAACCGCTCCCTGCTAGCGCTTGTCGTTACAGGTACCTCCTCTAAATTCTTAGCGTGTATTACCGTCGTCTTCCTTTTTTGCTGGGGTAAAATGGTCTCTAAAACTGCACTTTTGTTTGCGCTCGTACCTTATCCGAATTCTTAGCGTGTATTATCATCGTTTCCTTTTTTTGCTTGGGTAAAATGGTCACTTTAACTGCACTTTCGGTTGCGCTTGTCATTGCAGGTACCTATGTCGAATCGTTGCTGCGTACTCACGTATTCTTTTCTTATATTTTCAGGTGTCATGTTCTAGCAAGTAGATGGTACAGATGTATGGACAGATGAACGTGTCAATGAGATTAAAGAGGTATGGTTGGCTTTGTATACTAACTCGAATTTCATTCCGGAATAGCTCAAGAGTGTCAAACAGTTTAGACCCAGACAAGGTCTGACAAAATGCTTAAAAGGAGTCTCTGTATGGTCACCAAATGGAACAAGCATTAAGTTAGGTTTGGCTTGTAAGATAAGGGGAGGAAACCCGTTGAAATTCACAATTATTGCTGATCATGAACCTGTCAAGTGTACAATCGTAAAAGCAAGGGAAATGACTAGGACATTTCACAATCATAGATTAGCTTCAACATAGGTCATTCTGGTAGTACACATATCACCAAAACAATACTTGGGTTTGTGTACAGACTGAAGAAACACTTTATCTTTTGTTGGTGTACAGACTGAGGAAACACCTTATATAAGTCATTTTTGCAAAGATATGAAATTGTTGTTCTTAATGCATATACGTTAATCACTCTTTAAAACTTGCATAACAAATGGGACTCCAAGTATATTATTTTTAGTACGCTCATCTACTTCAATACTATATCAAGGCGAGCTGCAAAGGCACTGGTGAGACTTGGTGGATGCACAGTCTCGCCTGAGCCTTCACTTAAGACTTGTGCAATAGGTACCAGAATCTCAAGTGCTGGAACAAACACTGTTTTTGTGTTGAGATTGACTTTTGGGAAGATGCTTAACCCATATTAGCCTAGCGTCCTTTCTGTGGGACATAGGCAAACAGTGCAGACCCAGATCAGACGCCACAGAACGTGGCGTCCGCTCAGGGGCGTCACTGTTTTCATACAGAGTGTACTCTTAAAATTTGAATGGAAATGAAAATTGCCACTTAACAATCCTTAAAACGGAAATGGACTGGTCCAGTTGATAAAAAGTGGGGAATTCCATTCAGCTTATGTGGGTTAAGAACGTTTTATATGAAAATCTAGTAACTATACAGTGTATGTCTATATTTCCAGGTCCAGAAGACTAAAACCCATGGTTGGTTAGAAGTCCACTTGAACAGATAGACAGGACGCAGCAATGTGACGTCTATTGCAATGGTAGGTATTTTTTTTCCGTTTTTTCGTACACCTGCTGAGTTCAAGATGCGTCCGTAATCTTAGCGTAAATTAGCGTCGTCTTCATTTTTTGGGTGGGGGAAAAATGGTCTCTAAAACTGCACCCTCCTTGGCGCTCGTGGCTTCTCCGAATTCTAAGCGTGTATAACTGTCGTCTCCTTTTTTCTGCTGGGGTAAAATGGTCTCTAAAACTGCACCCTCCTTTGCGCTTGTCGTAACAGGTACCTTCTCCGAATATTTAGCGTGTATTGCCGTCGTCTTCCTTTTTTGCTAGGGTGAAATGGTCTCTAAAACTGCACTTTCGTTTGCGCTCGTACCTTCTCCGAATTCTTAGCGTGTATTATCGTCGTCACCTTTTTTCTGCTGGGGTAAAATGCTCTCAAAAACTGCTCCCTGCTTTGCGCTTGTCGTTACAGGTACCTTCTCCAAATTCTTAGCGTGTATTACCGTCGTCTTCCTTTTTTGCTAGGGTGAAATGGTCTCTAAAACTGCACTTTTGTTTGCACTCGTACCTTCTCCAAATTCTAAGCTAGTAACATCGTCGTTTCCTTTTTTCTGCTGGGGTAAAATGCTTTCAAAAACTGCTCCCTCCTTTGCGCTTGTCGTTACAGGTACCTTCTCCGAATTCGTAGCGTGTATTACCGTCGTCTTCCTTTTTTGCTAGGGTGAAATGGTCTCTAAAACTGCACTTTCGTTTGCGCTCGTACCTTCTCCGAATTCTTAGCATGTATTATCGTCGTCTCCTTTTTTTCTGCTAGGGTAAAATGCTCTCAAAAACCGCTCCCTGCTTTGCGCTTGTCGTTACAGGTACCTCCTCTAAATTCTTAGCGTGTATTACCCTCGTCTTCCTTTTTTGCTAGGGTGAAATGGTCTCTAAAACTGCACTTTTGTTTGCGCTCGTACCTTATCCGAATTCTTAGAGTGTATTATCGTCGTTCCCTTTTTTTGCTTGGGTAAAATGGTCACTTTAACTGCACTTTCGGTTGCGCTTGTCATTGCAGGTACCTATGTCGAATCGTTGCCGCGTACTCACGTTTTCTTTTCTTATATTTTCAGGTGTCATGTTCTAGCAAGTAGATGGTACAGATGTATGGACAGATGAACGTGTCAATGAGATTAAAGAGGATTGGTTGGCTTTGTATACTAACTCGAATTTCATTCCGGAATAGCTCAAGAGTGTCAAACAGTTTAGACCCATTCAAGGTCTGACAAAATGCTTAAAAGGAGTCTCTGTATGGTCACCAAATGGAACAAGCATTAAGTTAGGTTTGGCTTGTAAGATAAGGGGAGGAAACCCATTGAAATTCACAATTATTGCTGATCATGAACCTGTCAAGTGTACACTCGTTAAAGCAAGGGAAATGACTAGGACATTTCACAATCATAGATTAGCTTCAACATAGGTCATTCTGGTAGTACACATATCACCAAAACAATACTTGGGTTTGTGTACAGACTGAAGAAACACTTTATCTTTGGTTGGTGTACAGACTGAGGAAACACCTTTTATAAGTCATTTTTGCAAAGATATGAAATTGTTGTTCTTAATGCATATACGTTAATCACTCTTTAAAACTTGCATAACAAATGGGACTCCAAGTATATTATTTTAGTACGCTCATCTACTTCAATACTATATCAAGGCGAGCTGCAAAGGCACTGGTGAGTCTTGGTGGATGCACAGTCTCGCCTGAGCCTTCACTTAAGACTTGTGCAATAGGTACCAGAATCTCAAGTGCTGGAACAAACACTGTTTTTGTGTTGAGATTGACTTTTGGGAAGATGCTTAACCCATATTAGCCTAGCGTCCTTTCTGTGGGACATAGGCAAACAGTGCAGACCCAGATCAGACGCCACAGCGTCCGCTCAGGGTCTCCACTGTTTTCATACAGAGTGTACTCTTAAAATTTGAATGGAAATAAAAATTGCCACTTAACAATCCTTAAAACGGAAATGGACTGGTCCAGTTGATAAAAAGTGGGGAATTCCATTCAGCTTATGTGGGTTAAGAACGTTTTATATGAAAATCTAGTAACTATACAGTGTATGTCTATATTTCCAGGTCCAGAAGACTAAAAACTATGGCTGGTTAGAAGTCCACTTGAACAGATAGACAGGACGCAGCAATGTGACGTCTATTGCAATGGTAGGTATTTTTTTCCGTTTTTTCGTACACCTGCTGAGTTCAAGATGCGTCCGTAATCTTAGCGTAAATTAGCGTCGTCTTCATTTTTTGGGTGGGGGAAAAATGGTCTCTAAAACTGCAGCCTCCTTGGCGCTCGTGGCTTCTCCGAATTCTAAGCGTGTATAACCGTCGTCTCCTTTTTTCTGCTGGGGTAAAATGGTCTCTAAAACTGCACCCTCCTTTGCGCTTGTCGTTACAGGTACCTTCTCCGAATTCTTAGCGTGTATTGCCGTCGTCTTCCTTTTTTGCTAGGGTGAAATGGTCTCTAAAACTGCACTTTCGTTTGCGCTCGTACCTTCTCCGAATTCTTAGCGTGTATTATCGTCGTCTCCTTTTTTCTGCTGGGGTAAAATGCTCTCAAAAACGGCTCCCTGCTTTGCGCTTGTCGTTACAGGTATCTTCTCCGAATTCTTAGCGTGTATTACCGTCGTCTTCCTTTTTTGCTGGGGTGAAATGGTCTCTAAAACTGCACTTTCGTTTGCGCTCGTACCTTCTCCAAATTCTAAGCTAGTAACATCGTCGTTTCCTTTTTTCTGCTGGGGTAAAATGCTTTCAAAAACTGCTCCCTCCTTTGCGCTTGTCGTTACAGGTACCTTCTCCGAATTCGTAGCGTGTATAACCGTCGTCTCCTTTTTTCTGCTGGGGTAAAATGGTCTCTAAAACTACACCCTCCTTTGCGCTTGTCGTTACAGGTACCTTCTCCGAATTCTTAGCGTGTATTGCCGTCGTCTTCCTTTTTTGCTAGGGTGAAATGGTCTCTAAAACTGCACTTTCGTTTGCGCTCGTACCTTCTCCGAATTCTTAGCGTGTATTATCGCCGTCTCCTTTTTTCTGCTGGGGTAAAATGCTCTCAAAAACTGCTCCCTGCTTTGCGCTTGTCGTTACAGGTACTTTCTCCGAATTCTTAGCGTGTATTACCGTCGTCTTCCTTTTTTGCTGGGGTGAAATGGTCTCTAAAACTGCACTTTCGTTTTCGCTCGTACCTTCTCCAAATTCTAAGCTAGTAACATCGACGTTTCCTTTTTTCTGCTGGGGTAAAATGCTTTCAAAAACTGCTCCCTCCTTTGCGCTTGTCGTTACAGGTGCCTTCTCCGAATTCGTAGCGTGTATTACCGTCGTCTTCCTTTTTTGCTAGGGTGAAATGGTCTCTAAAACTGCACTTTCGTTTGCGCTCGTACCTTTTCCGAATTCTTAGCATGTATTATCGCCGTCTCCTTTTTTTCTGCTGGGGTAAAATGCTCTCAAAAACCGCTCCCTGCTTTGCACTTGTCGTTACAGGTACCTCCTCTAAATTCTTAGCGTGTATTACCGTCGTCTTCCTTTTTTGCTGGGGTAAAATGGTCTCTAAAACTGCACTTTTGTTTGCGCTCGTACCTTATCCGAATTCTTAGCGTGTATTATCGTCGTTTCCTTTTTTTGCTTGGGTAAAATGGTCACTTTAACTGCACTTTCGGTTGCGCTTGTCATTGCAGGTACCTATGTCGAATCGTTGCCGCGTACTCACGTATTCTTTTCTTATATTTTCAGGTGTCTTGTTCTAGCAAGTAGATGGTACAGATGTATGGACAGATGAACGTGTCATTGAGATTAAAGAGGTATGGTTGGCTTTGTATACTAACTCGAATTTCATTCCGGAATAGCTCAAGAGTGTCAAACAGTTTAGACCCAGACAAGGTCTGACAAAATGCTTAAAAGGAGTCTCTGTATGGTCACCAAATGGAACAAGCATTATGTTAGGTTTGGCTTGTAAGATAAGGGGAGGAAACCCATTGAAATTCACAATTATTGCTGATCATGAACCTGTCAAGTGTACACTCGTAAAAGCAAGGGAAATGACTAGGACATTTCACAATCATAGATTAGCTTCAACATAGGTCATTCTGGTAGTACACATATCACCAAAACAATACTTGGGTTTGTGTACAGACTGAAGAAACACTTTATCTTTGGTTGGTGTACAGACTGAGGAAACACCTTATATAAGTCATTTTTGCAAAGATATGAAATTGTTGTTCTTAATGCATATACGTTAATCACTCTTTAAAACTTGCATAACAAATGGGACTCCAAGTATATTATTTTAGTACGCTCATCTACTTCAATACTATATCAAGGCGAGCTGCAAAGGCACTGGTGAGACTTGGTGGATGCACAGTCTCGCCTGAGCCTTCACTTAAGACTTGTGCAATAGGTACCAGAATCTCAAGTGCTGGAACAAACACTGTTTTTGTGTTGAGATTGACTTTTGGGAAGATGCTTAACCCATATTAGCCTAGCGTCCTTTCTGTGGGACATAGGCAAACAGTGCAGACCCAGATCAGACGACACAGAACGTGGCGTCCACTCAGGGTCTCCACTGTTTTCATACAGAGTGTACTCTTAAAATTTGAATGGAAATGAAAATTGCCACTTAACAATCCTTAAAACGGAAATGGATTGGTCCAGTTGATAAAAAGTGGGGAATTCCATTCAGCTTATGTGGGTTAAGAACGTTTTATATGAAAATCTAGTAACTATACAGTGTATGTCTATATTTCCAGGTCCAGAAGACTAAAAACCATGGCTGGTTAGAAGTCCACTTGAACAGATAGACAGGACGCAGCAATGTGACGTCTATTGCAATGGTAGGTATTTTTTCCGTTTTTCGTACACCTGCTGAGTTCAAGATGCGTCCGTAATCTTAGCGTAAATTAGCGTCGTCTTCATTTTTTGGGTGGGGGAAAAATGGTCTCTAAAACTGCACCCTCCTTGCCGCTCGTGGCTTCTCCGAATTCTAAGCGTGTATAACCGTCGTCTCCTTTTTTCTGCTGGGGTAAAATGGTCTCTAAAACTGCACCCTCCTTTGCGCTTGTCGTTACAGGTACCTTCTCCGAATTCTTAGCGTGTATTGCCGTCGTCTTCCTTTTTTGCTAGGGTGAAATGGTCTCTAAAACTGCACTTTCGTTTGCGCTCGTACCTTCTCCGAATTCTTAGCGTGTATTATCGTCGTCTCTTTTTTTCTGCTGGGGTAAAATGCTCTCAAAAACTGCTCCCTGCTTTGCGCTTGTCGTTACAGGTACCTTCTCCAAATTCTTAGCGTGTATTACCGTCGTCTTCCTTTTTTGCTGGGGTGAAATGGTCTCTAAAACTGCACTTTCGTTTGCGCTCGTACCTTCTCCAAATTCTAAGCTAGTAACATATTCGTTTCCTTTTTTCTGCTTGGGTAAAATGCTTTCAAAAACTGCTGCCTCCTTTGCACTTGTCGTTACAGGTACCTTCTCTGAATTCGTAGCGTGTATTACCGTCGTCTTCCTTTTTTGCTAGGGTGAAATGGTCTCTAAAACTGCACTTCGTTTGCGCTCGTACCTTCTCCGAATTCTTAGCATGTATTATCGTCGTCTCCTTTTTTTCTGCTGGGGTAAAATGCTCTCAAAAACCGCTCCCTGCTTTGCGCTTGTCGTTACAGGTACCTCCTCTAAATTCTTAGCGTGTATTACCGTCGTCTTCCTTTTTTGCTGGGGTAAAATGGTCTCTAAAACTGCACTTTTGTTTGCGCTCGTACCTTATCCGAATTCTTAGCGTGTATTATCGTCGTTTCCTTTTTTTGCTTGGGTAAAATGGTCACTTTAACTGCACTTTCGGTTGCGCTTGTCATTGCAGGTACCTATGTCGAATCGTTGCCGCGTACTCACGTATTCTTTTCTTATATTTTCAGGTGTCATGTTCTAGCAAGTAGATGGTACAGATGTATGGACAGATGAACGTGTCAATGAGATTAAAGAGGTATGGTTGGCTTTGTATACTAACTCGAATTTCATTCCGGAATAGCTCAAGAGTGTCAAACAGTTTAGACCCAGACAAGGTCTGACAAAATGCTTAAAAGGAGTCTCTGTATGGTCACCAAATGGAACAAGCATTAAGTTAGGTTTGGCTTGTAAGATAAGGGGAGGAAACCCATTGAAATTCACAATTATTGCTGATCATGAACCTGTCAAGTGTACACTCGTAAAAGCAAGGGAAATGACTAGGACATTTCACAATCATAGATTAGCTTCAACATAGGTCATTCTGGTAGTACACATATCACCAAAACAATACTTGGGTTTGTGTACAGACTGAAGAAACACTTTATCTTTGGTTGGTGTACAGACTGAGGAAACACCTTATATAAGTCATTTTTGCAAAGATATGAAATTGTTGTTCTTAATGCATATACGTTAATCACTCTTAAAACTTGCATAACAAATGGGACTCCAAGTATATTATTTTAGTACGCTCATCTACTTCAATACTATATCAAGGCGAGCTGCAAAGGCACTGGTGAGTCTTGGTGGATGCACAGTCTCGCCTGAGCCTTCACTTAAGACTTGTGCAATAGGTACCAGAATCTCAAGTGCTGGAACAAACACTGTTTTTGTGTTGAGATTGACTTTTGGGAAGATGCTTAACCCATATTAGCCCAGCGTCCTTTCTGTGGGACATAGGCAAACAGTGCAGACCCAGATCAGACGCCACAGAACGTGGCGTCCGCTCAGGGTCTCCACTGTTTTCATACAGAGTGTACTCTTAAAATTTGAATGGAAATGAAAATTGCCACTTAACAATCCTTTAAAACGGAAATGGACTGGTCCAGTTGATAAAAAGTGGGGAATTCCATTCAGCTTATGTGGGTTAAGAACGTTTTATATGAAAATCTAGTAACTATACAGTGTATGTCTATATTTCCAGGTCCAGAAGACTAAAAAACATGGCTGGTTAGAAGTCCACTTGAACAGATAGACAGGACGCAGCAATGTGACGTCTATTGCAATGGTAGGTATTTTTTTCCGTTTTTTCGTACACCTGCTGAGTTCAAGATGCGTCCGTAATCTTAGCGTAAATTAGCGTCGTCTTCATTTTTTGGGTGGGGGAAAAATGGTCTCTAAAACTGCAGCCTCCTTGGCGCTCGTGGCTTCTCCGAATTCTAAGCGTGTATAACCGTCGTCTCCTTTTTTCTGCTGGGGTAAAATGGTCTCTAAAACTGCACCCTCCTTTGCGCTTGTCGTTACAGGTACCTTCTCCGAATTCTTAGCGTGTATTGCCGTCGTCTTCCTTTTTTGCTAGGGTGACATGGTCTCTAAAACTGCACTTTCGTTTGTGCTCGTACCTTCTCCGAATTCTTAGCGTGTATTATCGTCGTCTCCTTTTTTCTGCTGGGGTAAAATGCTCTCAAAAACTGCTCCCTGCTTTGCGCTTGTCGTTACAGGTACCTTCTCCGAATTCTTAGCGTGTATTACTGTCGTCTTCCTTTTTTGCTGGGGTGAAATGGTCTCTAAAACTGCACTTTCGTTTGCGCTCGTACCTTCTCCAAATACTAAGCTAGTAACATCGTCGTTTCCTTTTTTCTGCTGGGGTAAAATGCTTTCAAAAACTGCTCCCTCCTTTGCGCTTGTCGTTACAGGTACCTTCTCCGAATTCGTAGCGTGTATTACCGTCGTCATCCTTTTTTTGCTATGGTGAAATGGTCTCTAAAACTGCACTTTCGTTTGCGCTCGTACCTTTCCGAATTCTTAGCATGTATTATCGTTGTCTCCTTTTTTTTCTGATGGGGTAAAATGCTCTCAAAAACCGCTCCCTGCTTTGCGCTTGTCGTTACAGGTACCTCCTCTAAATTCTTAGCGTGTATTACCGTCGTCTTCCTTTTTTGCTGGGGTAAAATGGTCTCTAAAACTGCACTTTTATTTGCGCTCGTACCTTATCCGAATTCTTAGCATGTATTATCGTCGTTTCCTTTTTTTGCTTGGGTAAAATGGTCACTTTAACTGCACTTTCGGTTGCGCTTGTCATTGCAGGTACCTATGTCGAATCGTTGTCGCGTACTCACGTATTCTTTTCTTATATTTTCAGGTGTCATGTTCTAGCAAGTAGATGGTACAGATGTATGGACAGATGAACGTGTCAATGAGTTTAAAGAGGTATGGTTGGCTTTGTATTCTAACTCGAATTTCATTCCGGAATAGCTCAAGAGTGTCAAACAGTTTAGACCCAGACAAGGTCTGACAAAATGCTTAGAAGGAGTCTCTGTATGGTCACCAAATGGATAAGCATTATGTTAGGTTTGGCTTGTAAGATAAGGGGAGGAAACCCATTGAAATTCACAATTATTGCTGATCATGAACCTGTCAAGTGTACACTCGTAAAAGCAAGGGAAATGACTAGGACATTTCACAATCATAGATTAGCTTCAACATAGGTCATTCTGGTAGTACACATATCAACAAAACAATACTTGGGTTTGTGTACAAACTGAAGAAACACTTTATCTTTGGTTGGTGTACAGACTGAGGAAACACCTTATATAAGTCATTTTTGCAAAGATATGAAATTGTTGTTCTTAATGCATATACGTTAATCACTCTTTAAAACTTGCATAACAAATGGGACTCCAAGTATATTATTTTAGTACGCTCATCTACTTCAATACTATATCAAGGCGAGCTGCAAAGGCACTGGTGAGACTTGGTGGATGCACAGTCTCGCCTGAGCCTTCACTTAAGACTTGTGCAATAGGTACCAGAATCTCAAGTGCTGGAACAAACACTGTTTTTGTGTTGAGATTGACTTTTGGGAAGATGCTTAACCCATATTAGCCTAGCGTCCTTTCTGTGGGACATAGGCAAACAGTGCAGACCCAGATCAGACGCCACAGAACATGGCGTCCACTCAGGGTCTCCACTGTTTTCATACAGAGTGTACTCTTAAAATTTGAATGGAAATGAAAATTGCCACTTAACAATCCTTAAAACGGAAATGGACTGGTCCAGTTGATAAAAAGTGGGGAATTCCATTCAGCTTATGTTGGTTAAGAACGTTTTATATGAAAATCTAGTAACTATACAGTGTATGTCTATATTTCCAGGTCCAGAAGACTAAAAACCATGGCTGGTTAGAAGTCCACTTGAACAGATAGACAGGACGCAGCAATGTGACGTCTATTGCAATGGTAGGTTTTTTTTCCGTTTTTTCGTACACCTGCTGAGTTCAAGATGCGTCCCTAATCTTAGCGTAAATTAGCGTCGTCTTCATTTTTTGGGTGGGGGAAAAATGGTCTCTAAAACTGCACCCTCCTTGGCGCTCGTGGTTTCTCCGAATTCTAAGTGTGTATAACCGTCGTCTCCTTTTTTCTGCTGGGGTAAAATGGTC
This sequence comes from Loripinus fragilis, assembly GCA_964019695.1. Lineage (NCBI taxonomy): Eukaryota > Metazoa > Mollusca > Bivalvia > Lucinida > Lucinidae > Loripinus > Loripinus fragilis. The sequence continues at coordinate 40,067,409 of OZ026519.1, read as the reverse complement.
TCTAAAACTGCACCCTCCTTTGCGCTTGTTGTTACAGGTACCTTCTCCGAATTCTTAGCGTGAATTGCCGTCGTCTTCCTTTTTTGCTAGGGTGAAATGGTCTCTAAAACTGCACTTTCGTTTGCGCTCGTACCTTCTCCGAATTCTTAGTGTGTATTATCGTCGTCTCCTTTTTTCTGCCGGGGTAAAATGCTCTCAAAAACTGCTCCCTGCTTTGCGCTTGTCGTTACAGGTACCTTCTCCGAATTCTTAGCGTGTATTACCGTCGTCTTCCTTTTTTGCTGGGGTGAAATGGTCTCTAAAACTGCACTTTCGTTTGCGCTCGTACCTTCTCCAAATTCTAAGCTAGTAACATCGTCGTTTCCTTTTTTCTGCTGGGGTAAAATGCTTTCAAAAACTGCTCCCTCCTTTGCGCTTGTCGTTACAGGTACCTTCTCCGAAATCGTAGCGTGTATTACCGTCGTCTTCCTTTTTTGCTAGGGTGAAATGGTCTCTAAAACTGCACTTTCGTTTGCGCTCGTACCTTCTCCGAATTCTTAGCATGTATATCGTCGTCTCCTTTTTTTCTGGAGGGGTAAAATGCTCTCAAAAACCGCTCCCTGCTTTGCGCTTGTCGTTACAGGTACCTCCTCTTAATTCTTAGCGTGTATTACCGTCGTCTTCCTTTTTTGCTGGGGTAAAATGGTCTCTAAAACTGCACTTTTGTTTGCGCTCGTACCTTATCCGAATTCTTAGCGTGTATTATCGTCGTTTCCTTTTTTTGCTTGGGTAAAATGGTCACTTTAACTGCACTTTCGGTTGCGCTTGTCATTGCAGGTACCTATGTCGAATCGTTGCCGCGTACTCACGTATTCTTTTCTTATATTTTCAGGTGTCATGTTCTAGCAAGTAGATGGTACAGATGTATGGACAGATGAACGTGTCAATGAGATTAAAGAGGTATGGTTGGCTTTGTATACTAACTCGAATTTCATTCCGGAATAGCTCAAGAGTGTCAAACAGTTTAGACCCAGACAAGGTCTGACAAAATGCTTAAAAGGAGTCTCTGTATGGTCACTAAATGGAACAAGCATTATGTTAGGTTTGGCTTGTAAGATAAGGGGAGGAAACCCATTGAAATTCACAATTATTGCTGATCATGAACCTGTCAAGTGTGCACTCGTAAAAGCAAGGGAAATGACTAGGACATTTCACAATCATAGATTAGCTTCAACATAGGTCATTCTGGTAGTACACATATCACCAAAACAATACTTGGGTTTGTGTACAGACTGAAGATACACTTTATCTTTGGTTGGTGTACAGACTGAGGAAACACCTTATATAAGTCATTTTGCAAACATATGAAATTGTTGTTCTTAATGCATATACGTTAATCACTCTTTAAAACTTGCATAACAAATGGGACTCCAAGTATATTATTTTAGTACGCTCATCTACTTCAATACTATATCAAGGCGAGCTGCAAAGGCACTGGTGAGACTTGGTGGATGCACAGTCTCGCCTGAGCCTTCACTTAAGACTTGTGCAATAGGTACCAGAATCTCAAGTGCTGGAACAAACACTGTTTTTGTGTTGAGATTGACTTTTGGGAAGATGCTTAACCCATATTAGCCTAGCGTCCTTTCTGTGGGACATAGGCAAACAGTGCAGACCCAGATCAGACGCCACAGAACGTGGCGTCCACTCAGGGTGTCCACTGTTTTCATACAGAGTGTACTCTTAAAATTTGAATGGAAATGAAAATTGCCACTTAACAATCCTTAAAACGGAAATGGACTGGTCCAGTTGATAAAAAGTGGGGAATTCCATTCAGCTTATGTGGGTTAAGAACGTTTTATATGAAAATCTAGTAACTATACAGTGTATGTCTATATTTTTAGGTCCAGAAGACTAAAAACCATGGCTGGTTAGAAGTCCACTTGAACAGATAGACAGGACGCAGCAATGTGACGTCTATTGCAATGGTGTGTATTTTTTTCCGTGTTTTCGTACACCAGCTGAGTTCAAGATGCGTCCGTAATCTTAGCGTAAATTAGCGTCGTCTTCATTTTTTGGGTGGGGGAAAAATGGTCTCTAAAACTGCACCCTCCTTGGCGCTCGTGGCTTCTCCGAATTCTAAGCGTGTATAACCGTCGTCTCCTTTTTTCTGCTGGGGTAAAATGGTCTCTAAAACTGCACCCTCCTTTGCGCTTGTCGTTACAGGTACCTTCTCCGAATTCTTAGCGTGTATTGCCGTCGTCTTCCTTTTTTGCTAGGGTGAAATGGTCTCTTAAACTGCACTTTCGTTTGCGCTCATACCTTCTCCGAATTCTTAGCGTGTATTATCGTCGTCTCCTTTTTTCTGCTGGGGTAAAATGCTCTCAAAAACTGCCCCCTGCTTTGCGCTTGTCGTTACAGGTACCTTCTCCGAATTCTTAGCGTGTATTACCATCGTCTTCCTTTTTTGCTGGGGTGAAATGGTCTCTAAAACTGCACTTTCGTTTGCGCTCGTACCTTCTCCAAATTCTAAGCTAGTAACATCGTCGTTTCCTTTTTTCTGCTGGGGTAAAATGCTTTCAAAAACTGCTCCCTCCTTTGCGCTTGTCGTTATAGATACCTTCTCCGAATTCGTAGCGTGTATTACCGTCGTCTTCCTTTTTTGCTAGGGTGAAATGGTCTCTAAAACTGCACTTTCGTTTACGCTCGTACCTTCTCCGAATTCTTAGCATGTATTATCGTCGTCTCCTTTTTTTCTGCTGGGGTAAAATGCTTTCAAAAACCGCTCCCTGCTTTGCGCTTGTCGTTACAGGTACCTCCTCTAAATTCTTAGCGTGTATTACCGTCGTCTTCCTTTTTTGCTGGGGTAAAATGGTCTCTAAAACTGCACTTTTGTTTGCGCTCGTACCTTATCCGAATTCTTAGCGTGTATTATCGTCGTTTCCTTTTTTTGCTTGGGTAAAATGGTCACTTTAACTGCACTTTTGGTTGCGCTTGTCATTGCAGGTACCTATGTTGAATCGTTGCCGCGTACTCACGTATTCTTTTCTTATATTTTCAGGTGTCATGTTCTAGCAAGTAGATGGTACAGATGTATGGACAGATGAACGTGTCAATGAGATTAAAGAGGTATGGTTGGCTTTGTATACTAACTCGAATTTCATTCCGGAATAGCTCAAGAGTGTCAAACAGTTTAGACCCAGACAAGGTCTGACAAAATGCTTAAAAGGAGTCTCTGATTTGTCACCAAATGGAACAAGCATTAAGTTAGGTTTGGCTTGTAAGATAAGGGGAGGAAACCCATTGAAATTCACAATTATTGCTGATCATGAACCTGTCAAGTGTACACTCGTAAAAGCAAGGGAAATGACTAGGACATTTCACAATCATAGATTAGCTTCAACATAGGTCATTCTGGTAGTACACATATCACCAAAACAATACTTGGGTTTGTGTACAGACTGAAGAAACACTTTATCTTTGGTTGGTGTACAGACTGAGGAAACACCTTATATAAGTCATTTTTGCAAACATATGAAATTGTTGTTCTTAATGCATATACGTTAATCACTCTTTAAAACTTGCATAACAAATGGGACTCCAAGTAAATTATTTTAGTACGCTCATCTACTTCAATTCTATATCAAGGCGAGCTGCAAAGGCACTGGTGAGACTTGGTGGATGCACAGTCTCGCCTGAGCCTTCACTTAAGACTTGTGCAATAGGTACCAGAATCTCAAGTGCTGGAACAAACACTGTTTTTGTGTTGAGATTGACTTTTGGGAAGATGCTTAACCCATATTAGCCCAGCGTCCTTTCTGTGGGACATAGGCAAACAGTGCAGACCCAGATCAGACGCCACAGAACGTGGCGTCCGCTCAGGGTCTCCACTGTTTTCATACAGAGTGTACTCTTAAAATTTGAATGGAAATGAAAATTGCCACTTAACAATCCTTTAAAACGGAAATGGACTGGTCCAGTTGATAAAAAGTGGAGAATTCCATTCAGCTTATGTGGGTTAAGAACGTTTTATATGAAAATCTAGTAACTATACAGTGTATGTCTATATTTCCAGGTCCAGAAGACTAAAAACCATGGCTGGTTAGAAGTCCACTTGAACAGATAGACAGGACGCAGCAATGTGACGTCTATTGCAATGGTAGGTATTTTTTCCGTTTTTTCGTACACCTGCTGAGTTCAAGATGCGTCCGTTATCTTAGCGTAAATTAGCGTCGTCTTCATTTTTTGGGTGGGGGAAAAATGGTCTCTAAAACTGCACCCTCCTTGGCGCTCTTGGCTTCTCCGAATTCTAAGTGTGTATAACCGTCGTCTCCTTTTTTCTGCTGGGGTAAAATGGTCTCTAAAACTGCACCCTCCTTTGCGCTTGTCGTTACAGGTACCTTCTCCGAATTCTTAGCGTGAATAGCCGTCGTCTTCCTTTTTTGCTAGGGTGAAATGGTCTCTAAAACTGCACTTTCGTTTGCGCTCGTACCTTCTCCGAATTCTTAGCGTGTATTATCGTCGTCTCCTTTTTTCTGCCGGGGTAAAATGCTCTCAAAAACTGCTCCCTGCTTTGCGCTTGTCGTTACAGGTACCTTCTCCGAATTCTTAGCGTGTATTACCGTCGTCTTCCTTTTTTGCTGGGGTGAAATGGTCTCTAAAACTGCACTTTCGTTTGCGCTCGTACCTTCTCCAAATTCTAAGCTAGTAACATCGTCGTTTCCTTTTTTCTGCTGGGGTAAAATGCTTTCAAAAACTGCTCCCTCCTTTGCGCTTGTCGTTACAGGTACCTTCTCCGAAATCGTAGCGTGTATTACCGTCGTCTTCCTTTTTTGCTAGGGTGAAATGGTCTCTAAAACTGCACTTTCGTTTGCGCTCGTACCTTCTCCGAATTCTTAGCATGTATATCGTCATCTCCTTTTTTTCTGCTGGGGTAAAATGCTCTCAAAAACCGCTCCCTGCTTTGCGCTTGTCGTTACAGGTACCTCCTCTTAATTCTTAGCGTGTATTACCGTCGTCTTCCTTTTTTGCTGGGGTAAAATGGTCTCTAAAACTGCACTTTTGTTTGCGCTCGTACCTTATCCGAATTCTTAGCGTGTATTATCGTCGTTTCCTTTTTTTGCTCGGGTAAAATGGTCACTTTAACTGCACTTTCGGTTGCGCTTGTCATTGCAGGTACCTATGTCGAATCGTTGCCGCGTACTCACGTATTCTTTTCTTATATTTTCAGGTGTCATGTTCTAGCAAGTAGATGGTACAGATGTATGGACAGATGAACGTGTCAATGAGATTAAAGAGGTATGGTTGGCTTTGTATACTAACTCGAATTTCATTCCGGAATAGCTCAAGAGTGTCAAACAGTTTAGACCCAGACAAGGTCTGACAAAATGCTTAAAAGGAGTCTCTGTATGGTCACCAAATGGAACAAGCATTATGTTAGGTTTGGCTTGTAAGATAAGGGGAGGAAACCCATTGAAATTCACAATTATTGCTGATCATGAACCTGTCAAGTGTGCACTCGTAAAAGCAAGGGAAATGACTAGGACATTTCACAATCATAGATTAGCTTCAACATAGGTCATTCTGGTAGTACACATATCACCAAAACAATACTTGGGTTTGTGTACAGACTGAAGAAACACTTTATCTTTGGTTGGTGTACAGACTGAGGAAACACCTTATATAAGTCATTTTTGCAAAGATATGAAATTGTTGTTCTTAATGCATATACGTTAATCACTCTTTAAAACTTGCATAACAAATGGGACTCCAAGTATATTATTTTAGTACGCTCATCTACTTCAATACTATATCAAGGCGAGCTGCAAAGGCACTGGTGAGACTTGGTGGATGCACAGTCTCGCCTGAGCCTTCACTTAAGACTTGTGCAATAGGTACCAGAATCTCAAGTGCTGGAACAAACACTGTTTTTGTGTTGAGATTGACTTTTGGGAAGATGCTTAACCCATATTAGCCTAGCGTCCTTTCTGTGGGACATAGGCAAACAGTGCAGACCCAGATCAGACACCACAGAACGTGGCGTCCGCTCAGGGTCTCCACTGTTTTCATACAGAGTGTACTCTTAAAATTTGAATGGAAATGAAAATTGCCACTTAACAATCCTTAAAACGGAAATGGACTGGTCCAGTTGATAAAAAGTGGGGAATTCCATCCAGCTTATGTGGGTTAAGAACGTTTTATATGAAAATCTAGTAACTATACAGTGTATGTCTATATTTTTAGGTCCAGAAGACTAAAAACCATGGCTGGTTAGAAGTCCACTTGAACAGATAGACAGGACGCAGCAATGTGACGTCTATTGCAATGGTGTGTATTTTTTTCCGTGTTTTCGTACACCAGCTGAGTTCAAGATGCGTCCGTAATCTTAGCGTAAATTAGCGTCGTCTTCATTTTTTGGGTGGGGGAAAAATGGTCTCTAAAACTGCACCCTCCTTGGCGCTCGTGGCTTCTCCGAATTCTAAGCGTGTATAACCGTCGTCTCCTTTTTTCTGCTGGGGTAAAATGGTCTCTAAAACTGCACCCTCCTTTGCGCTTGTCGTTACAGGTACCTTCTCCGAATTCTTAGCGTGTATTGCCGTCGTCTTCCTTTTTTGCTAGGGTGAAATGGTCTCTTAAACTGCACTTTCGTTTGCGCTCGTACCTTCTCCGAATTCTTAGCATGTATATCGTCATCTCCTTTTTTTCTGCTGGGGTAAAATGCTCTCAAAAACCGCTCCCTGCTTTGCGCTTGTCGTTACAGGTACCTCCTCTAAATTCTTAGCGTGTATTACCGTCGTCTTCCTTTTTTGCTGGGTTAAAATGGTCTCTAAAACTGCACTTTTGTTTGCGCCCATACCTTATCCGAATTCTTAGCGTGTATTATCGTCGTTTCCTTTTTTTGCTTGGGTAAAATGGTCACTTTAACTGCACTTTCGGTTGCGCTTGTCATTGCAGGTACTTATGTCGAATCGTTGCCGCGTACTCACGTATTCTTTTTATTATATTTTCAGGTGTCATGTTCTAGCAAGTAGATGGTACAGATGTATGGACAGATGAACGTGTCAATGAGATTAAAGAGGTATGGTTGGCTTTGTATACTAACTCGAATTTCATTCTGGAATAGCTCAAGAGTGTCAAACAGTTTAGAACCAGACAAGGTCTGACAAAATGCTTAAAAGGAGTCTCTGTATGGTCACCAAATGGAACAAGCATTAAGTTAGGTTTGGCTTGTAAGATAAGGGGAGGAAACCCATTGAAATTCACAATTACTGCTGATCATGAACCTGTCAAGTGTACACTCGTAAAAGCAATGGAAATGACTAGGACATTTCACAATCATAGATTAGCTTCAACATAGGTCATTCTGGTAGTACACATATCACCAAAACAATACTTAGGTTTGTGTACAGACTGAAGAAACACTTTATCTTTGGTTGGTGTACAGACTGAGGAAACACCTTATATAAGTCATTTTTGCAAAGATATGAAATTGTTGTTCTTAATGCATATACGTTAATCACTCTTTAAAACTTGCATAACAAATGGGACTCCAAGTATATTATTTTAGTACGCTCATCTACTTCAATACTATATCAAGGCGAGCTGCAAAGGCACTGGTGAGACTTGGTGGATGCACAGTCTCGCCTGAGCCTTCACTTAAGACTTGTGCAATAGGTACCAGAATCTCAAGTGCTGGAACAAACACTGTTTTTGTGTTGAGATTGACTTTTGGGAAGATGCTTAACCCATATTAGCCTAGCATCCTTTCTGTGGGACATAGGCAAACAGTGCAGACCCAGATCAGACGCCACAGAACGTGGCGTCCGCTCAGGGTCTCCACTGTTTTCATACAGAGTGTACTCTTAAAATTTGAATGGAAATGAAAATTGCCACTTAACAATCCTTAAAACGGAAATGGACTGGTCCAGTTGATAAAAAGTGGGGAGTTCCATTCAGCTTATGTGGGTTAAGAACGTTTTATATGAAAATCTAGTAACTATACAGTGTATGTCTATATTTCCAGGTCCAGAAGACTAAAAACCATGGCTGGTTAGAAGTCCACTTGAACAGATAGACAGGACGCAGCAATGTGACGTCTATTGCAATGGTAGGTATTTTTTTCCGTTTTTTCGTACACCTGCTGAGTTCAAGATGCGTCTGTAATCTTAGCGTAAATTAGCGTCGTCTTCATTTTTTGGGTGGGGGAAAATGGTCTCTTAAACTGCACCCTCCTTGGCGCTCGTGGCTTCTCCGAATTCTAAGCGTGTATAACCGTCGTCTCTTTTTTTCTGCTGGGGTAAAATGGTCTCTAAAACTGCACTCTCCTTTGCGCTTGTCGTTACAGGTACCTTCTCCGAATTCTTAGCGTGTATTGCCGTCGTCTTCCTTTTTTGCTAGGGTGAAATGGTCTCTAAAACTGCACTTTCGTTTGCGCTCGTACCTTCTCCGAATTCTTAGCGTGTATTATCGTCGTCTCCTTTTTTCTGCTGGGGTAAAATGCTCTCAAAAACTGCTCCCTGCTTTGCGCTTGTCGTTACAGGTACCTTCTCCGAATTCTTAGCGTGCATTACCGTCGTCTTCCTTTTTGTTGGGGTGAAATGGTCTCTAAAACTGCACTTTCGTTTGCGCTCGTACCTTCTCCAAATTCTAAGCTAGTGACATCGTCGTTTCCTTTTTTCTGCTGGGGTAAAATGCTTTCAAAATCTGCTCCTTCCTTTGCGCTTGTCGTTACAGGTACCTTCTCCGAATTCGTAGCGTGTATTACCGTCGTCTCCCTTTTTTGCTAGGGTGAAATGGTCTCTAAAACTGCACTTTCGTTTGCGCTCGTACCATCTCCGAATTCTTAGCGTGTATTATCGTCGTCTCCTTTTTTTCTGCTGGGGTAAAATGCTCTCAAAAACCGCTCCCTGCTTTGCGCTTGTCGTTACAGGTACCTCCTCTAAATTCTTAGCGTGTATTACCGTCGTCTTCCTTTTTTGCTGGGGTAAAATGGTCTCTAAAACTGCACTTTTGTTTGCGCCCGTACCTTATCCGAATTCTTAGCGTGTATTATCGTCGTTTCCTTTTTTTGCTTGGGTAAAATGGTCACTTAAACTGCACTTTCGGTTGCGCTTGTCATTGCAGGTACTTATGTCGAATCGTTGCCGCGTACTCAAGTATTATTTTCTTATATTTTCAGGTGTCATGTTCTAGCAAGTAGATGGTACAGATGTTTGGACAGATGAACGTGTCAATGAGATTAAAGAGGTATGGTAGGCTTTGTATACTAACTCGAATTTCATTCCGGAATAGCTCAAGAGTGTCAAACAGTTTAGACCCAGACAAGGTCTGACAAAATGCTTAAAAGGAGTCTCTGTATGGTCACCAAATGGAACAAGCATTAAGTTAGGTTTGGCTTGTAAGATAAGGGGAGGAAACCCATTGAAATTCACAATTATTGCTGATCATGAACCTGTCAAGTGTACAATCGTAAAAGCAATGGAAATGACTAGGACATTTCACAATCATAGATTAGCTTCAACATAGGTCATTCTGGTAGAACACATATCACCAAAACAATACTTGGGTTTGTGTACAGACTGAAGAAACACCTTATATAAGTCATTTTTGCAAAGATATGAAATTGTTGTTCTTATTGCATATACGTTAATCACTCTTTAAAACTTGCATAACAAATGGGACTCCAAGTATTTTATTTTAGTACGCTCATCTACTTCCATACTATATCAAGGCGAGCTGCAAAGGCACTGGTGAGACTTGGTGGATGCACAGTCTCGCCTGAGACTTCACTTAAGACTTGTGCAATAGGTACCAGATTCTCAAGTGCTGGAACAAACACTGTTTTTGTGTTGAGATTTGACTTTTGGGAAGATGCTTAACCCATATTAGCCTAGCGTCCTTTCTGTGGGACATAGGCAAACAGTGCAGACCCAGATCAGACGCCACAGAATGTGGCGTCCACTCAAGGTCTCCACTGTTTGCATACAGAGTGTACTCTTAAAATTTGAATGGAAATTAAAACTGCCACTTAACAATTCTTAAAATGGAAATGGACTGGTCCTATTGATAAAAAGTGGGGAATTCCATTCAGCTTATGTGGGTTAAGAACGTTTTATGTGAAAATCTAGTAACTATACAGTGTATGTCTATATTTCCAGGTCCAGAAGACTAAAAACCATGGCTGGTTAGAAGTCAACTTTAACAGATAGACAGGACGCAACAATGTGACGTCTATTGACATGGTAGGCATTTTTTCCATTTAAATTGTACACCTGCTGAGTTCAAGATGCGTCCTTAATCTTAGCGTAAATTAGCGTCGTCTTCATTTTTTGGGTGGGGGAAAAAGGGTCTCTAAAACTGCACCCTCCTTGGCGCTCGTGGCTTCTCCGAATTCAAAGCGTGTATAACCGTCGTCTCCTTTTTTCTGCTGGGGTAAAATGGTCTCTAAAACTGCTCCCTGCTTTGCGCTTGTCGTTACAGGTACCTTCTCCGAATTCTTAGCGTGTATTACCGTCGTCTTCCTTTTTTGCTAGGGTGAAATGGTCTCAAAAACTGCACTTTCGTTTGCGCCTGTACCTTATCCGAATTCTTAGCGTGTATTATCGTCGTTTCCTTTTTTGGGCTTGGGTAAAATGGTCACTTTAACTGCAATTTCGATTGCGCTTGTCATTGCAGGTACCTATGTCGAATCATTGCCCCGTACTCACATATTCTTTTCTTATATTTTCAGGTGTCATGTTCTTGCAAGTAGATGGTACAGATGTATGGACAGATGAACGTCTCAATGAGATGGAAGAGGTATGGTTGGCTTTGTATACTAACTCGAATTTCATTCTGGAATAGCTCAAGAGTGTCAAACAGTTTAGACCCAGACAAGGTCTGACAAAATGCTTAAAAGGAGTCTCTGTATGGTCACCAAATGGAACAAGCATTATGTTAGGTTTGGCTTGTAAGATAAGGGGAGGAAACCCATTGAAATTCACAATGATTGCTGATCATGAACCTGTCAATTGTACACTCGTAAAGGCAAGGGAAAATGACTAGGACATTTCACAACCATAGATTAGCTTCAATATAGGTCATTCTGGTAGTACACTTATCACCAAAACAATACTTGGGTTTGTGTACAGACTGAAGAAACACTTTATTTTTAGTACAGACTGAGGAAACACCTTATAGAAGTCATTTTGCAAAGATATGAAATTGTTGTACTTAATGCATATACGTTAATAACTCTTTAAAACCTGCATAACAAATGGGACTCCAAGTATATTATTTTAGTACGCTCATCTACTTCAATACTATATCAATGCGAGCTGCAAAGGCACTGGTGAGACTTGGTGGATGCACAGTCCCGCCTGAGCCTTCACTTAAGACTTGTGCAATAGGTACCAGAATCTCACGTGCTGGAACAAACACTGTTTTAGTGTTGAGATTTGACTTTTGGGAAGATGCTTAACCCATATAAGCCTAGCGTCCTTTCTGTGGGACATAGGCAAACAGTGCAGACCCAGATCAGACGCCACAGAATGTGGCGTCCGCTCAGGGTCTCCATTGTTTGCATACAAAGTGTACTCTTAACATTTGAATGGAAATGAAAAATACCACTTAACAATCCTTAAAACGGGAATGGACTGGTCCAATTGATAAAAAGTGGGGAATTCCATTCAGCTTATGTGGGTTAAGAACGTTTTATGTGAAAATCTAGTAACTATACAGTGTATGTCTATATTTCCAGGTCCAAAAGACTAAAAACCATGGCTGGTTAGAAGTCCACTTGAACAGATAGACAGGACGCAAGAATGTGACGTCTATTGTAATGGTAAGTATTTTTTTCCGTTTAAATCGTACACCTGCTGAGTTCAAGATGCGTCCGTAATCTTAGCGTAAATTAGCATCATCTTCATTTTTTGGGTGGGGGAAAGAGGGGCTCTAAAACTGCACCCTCCTTGGCGCTCGTGGCTTCTCCGAATTCTTAGCGTGTATTACCTTCGTCTCATTTTTTCTGCTGGGGCGAAATGGGCTCTAAAACTGCACTCTCCTTTGCTCGTACCTTCTCCGAATTCTTAGCGTGTATTATCGTCGTCTCCTTGTTTCTGTTGCGGTAAAATGGTCTCTAAAACTGCTCCCTCCTTTGCGCTTGTCATAACAGGTACATTTTCCTAATTCTTAGCGTGTTTTACAGTCGTCTTCCTTTTTTGCTAGGGTGAAATCGTCTCTAAAACTGCCCTTTCTTTTGCGCTCGTACCTTCTCTGAATTCTAAGCGTGTATCATCGTCATCTCCTTTTTTCTGCTGGGGTTAAATGCTTTCAAAAATTGCTCCCTCCTTTGCGCTTGTTGTTACAGGTACCTTCTCCGAATTCTTAGCGTGTATTACCGTCGTCTCCCTTTTTTGCTGGGGTGAAATGGTCTCTAAAACTGCACTTTCATTTGCGCTCATACCTTCTCGGAATTCTTAGCGTGTATTATTGTGGTCTCCTTTTTGTTTGCTGCGGTAAAATGCTCTCAAAAACTGCTCCCTCCTTTGCGCTTGTCGTTACAGGTACCTTCTCCAAATTCTTAGCGTGTATTACCGTCGTCTTCCTTTTTTGCTGGGGTGAAATAGTCTCTAAAACTGCACTTTCGTTTGCGCTCGTACCTTATCTGAATTCTTAGCGTGTATTATCGCCGTTTCCTTTTTTGCTTGGGTAAAATGGTCACTTTAACTGCACTTTCGGTTGCGCTTGCCATTGCAGGTACCTATGTCGAATAGTTGCCGTGTACTCACATATTTTTTCTTATATTTTCAGGTGTCATGTTCTAGCAAGTAGATGATACAGATGTATGGACATATGAACGTTTCAATGAGATGGAAGAGGTATGGTTGGCTTTGTATACTTTATCACGAATTTCATTTTCGAATAGCTCTAGAGTGTCAAACAGTTTGGACCAAGACAAGGTCTGACAAAATGCTCAAAAGGAGTCTGTATGGTCACCAAATGGAACAAGCATTAAGTTAGCTTTGGTTAATAAGAAAAGGGGAGGAAACCCATTGAAATTCACAATTATTGCTGATCATGAACCTGTCAAGTGTACACTCGTTAAAGCAAGTGAAAAGGACTAGGACATTTCACAATCATAGATTAGCTTCAATATAGGTCATTCTCGTAGTACACTTTATCACCAAAACAAACAAAGCTGGTCACTACTGATCTACCAAAAGCTTTGAAGCGTGACTCTATTTACAATATCGATGTGCTGTGCTAGAAAAAAGGGTTTCAGGCATTTATTTACATTTATTATAAAAGCTTTGACATACACATATGTTCCATCCAGACTGGCTCATTTTACGCATTCTGCATCAATCATTTGAAATTGAAAGACCCAAAGGTCATTGGTCAGAGGTCGCGGTACATCTATACTTGGGTTGGTGTATAGACTGAGGCAACACCTTATATAAGTCATTTTTGCAAAGATATGAAATTGTTGTACTTAATGCATGTACGTTAATCACTCTTTTAAACTTGCATAACAAATGGGACTCCAAGTATATTATTTTAGTACGCTCATCTACTTCAAAACTATATCAAGGCGAGCTGCAAAGGCACTGGTGAGACTTGGTGGATGCACAGTCTCGCCTGAGCCTTCACTTAAGACTTGTGCAATAGGTACCAGAATCTCAAGTGCTGGAACAAACACTATTTTGTGTTGAGATTGACTTTTGGGAAGATGCTTAACCCATATTAGCCTAGCGTCCTTTCTGTGGGACATAGGCAAACAGTGCAGACCCAGATCAGACGCCACAGAATGTGGCGTCCACTCAAGGTCTCCACTGTTTGCATACAGAGTGTACTCTTAAAATTTGAATGGAAATTAAAACTGCCACTTAACAATCCTTAAAATGGAAATGGACTGGTCCTATTGATAAAAAGTGGGGAATTCCATTCAGCTTATGTGGGTTAAGAACGTTTTATGTGAAAATCTAGTAACTATACAGTGAATGTCTATATTTCCAGTTCCAGAAGACTAAAAACCATGGCTGGTTAGAAGTCCACTTGAACAGATAGACAGGAAGCAACAATAAGACGTCTATTGTAATGGTAGGTATTTTTTCCGTTTAAATCATACACCTGCTGAGTTCAAGATGCGTCCGTAATCTTAGCGTAAATTAGCGTCGTCTTGACTTTTTGGGTGGGGGAAAGAGGGGCTCTAAAACTGCACCCTCCTTGGCGCTTGACCTTCTCCAAATTCTTAGCGTGTATTACCTTTGTCTCCTTTTTTCTGCTGGGATAAAATGGTCTCTAAAACTGCACCCTCCTTTGCGCTTGTCCTTACAGGTACCTTCTCCGAATTCTAAGCATGCATTAGTGTCGTCTCCTTTTTTGCTGGGGCGAAATGGTCTCTAAAACCGCACTCTCCTTTGCGCTCGTACCTTCTCTGAATTATTAGCGTGTATTATCGTCGTCTCCTTGTTTCTGTTGCGGTAAAATGGTCTCTAAAACTTCTCCCTCCTTTGTGCTTATCATAACAGGTACATTTTCCGAATTCTTAGCGTGTTTTACAGTCCTCTTCCTTCTTTGCTAGGGTGAAATGGTCTATAAAACTGCACTTCCATTTGCGCATGTACCTTCTTTGAATTCTAAGCGTGTATCATCGTCGTCTCCTTTTTTCTGCTGGGGTAAAATGCTTTCAAAAACTGCTCCCTCCTTTGCGCTTGTCGTTACAGGTACCTTCTCCGAATTCTTAGCGTGTATTACCGTCCTCTCCCTTTTTGCTGGGGTGAAATGGTCTCTAAAACTGCACTTTCGTTTGCGCTCGTATCTTCTCCGAATTCTTAGCGTATATTTTCGTTGTCTCCTTTTTTCTGCTGGAGTAAAATGCTCTCAAAAACTGCTCCCTCCTTTGCGCTTGTCGTTACAGGTACCTTCTCCAAATTCTTAGCGTGTATTACCGTCGTCTTCCTTTTTTGCTGGGGTGAAATGGTCTCTAAAATTGCACTTTCATTTGTGCTTGTACCTTATCTGAATTCTTAGCGTGTATTATCGCTGTTTCCTTTATTTGCTTGGGTAAAATGGTCACTTTAACTGCACTTTCGGTTGCGCTTGCCATTGCAGGTACCTATGTCAAATCGTTGCCGCGTACTCACGTATTTTTTCTTATATTTTCAGGTGTCATGTTCTAGCAAGTAGATGGTACAGATGTATGGACAGATGAACGTTTCAATGAGATAAAAGAGGTATGGTTGGCTTTGTATACTTTATCTCGAATTTCATTTCGGAATAGCTCTAGAGTGTCAAACAGTTTGGACCAAGACAAAGTCTGACAAAATGCTCAAAAGGAGTCTCTGTATGGTCACCAAATGGAACAAGCATTAAGTTAGGTTTGGCTTGTAAGATTAGGGGAGGAAACCCATTGAAATTCACAATTATTGCTGACATGAAGGTTGGGTTTCAAAGTGTGCCCTGTAATACAAGGAATTCTATTGACAAATTCAAATATTACACGCTTTATGACCCTGACCATATACAATGTTTTTTTTCGAGCAAAACAAAATGGCGGAAGGGGAAACATGAAATAACACCACTGGTGATTATGTCGATGCAAGTTGCTTTTATTCATTCAACTTATTGACAATTGTTTTTATTGGTTATAGGTTTACAAACCTTAATATATGCATGTAATTTAGTTTTAGTTGGGTTTTCAAGTGGTCCATTCTTTAACTGGGAATGGGGACCAACAAATCCTTGAAGAGTCAATGGCTCTTCCAGGTAATGGAATTAAAAACAACTAACAACATGGTGTGGAGAGGAATGAATTTATTGTTTTAAATGATGCAATAAGTCTTAATCCAGTCAATGCTAACTTTTATTAAATGTTGCTTAGAATACAATTAACCCTTATCCCGCCAAGTTTTTTTACCTAAAATTTTTTTCTGCTCATTATGTCTGCAGCATAAATTCAAATGCACTACAGAATACTCTTACCTTGGAAGCAAATACTATGAACCCTGATCAGACTGCTCCAAGGGGAGCAGTCTGATCTGGGTTCATGGTGTTTGCAATTAAGGTCACCAAAGTACCTAAGCACACAACAGTTGTCGTGTATGGCAGGAAAAAGGTTAAAGAAAAGCAGTAAGAAGTAAGATAGCTCTCAGAGAAATACCTAGTAAATTGTCATTCAGATATGATAGCGGTGTAAAATCATTACGCTCTAATTCGAAAGCAAAGTTTACATGGATTAACATAAAACACAAACTGAAGGATATTGAAAAGCATGGTAAATGCTCTAAAATTTTGAACACCAGTTACTAATTACTTGACAAAAATGCACAGTTGAACAGTACACACCCAGATCGGACTGACCTTGAAGGATTTGTCTTGTTAGGACATTCACCGTTTCCTAATCTAACATTAAATACCAGACCCTGAGGTTATAAAGCTTTTACATAATAATATAACATTTTGTAGTTGTATGCCAAAAATGCATAGACATACAGCACAGACCCAGATCAGACTGACTCTGCTCAGGGTCTTCTTTGTTTGCTATTCAGACAAGCATTTGTGACTTCTAGCACTGAACACCAACATTTTATTTGTGAAGTTGAACAGAAAAAGAAAAGTGTTCATAATTTTAGAACACTTACTGTTCATAAATCATTATTATTTCTGTTCAATATTTCGGGTTATAACTCATTAGAATTGTCTCACATTGCCTAGAGAGCCAATCCCAATAAGTGCTCAGTACATAATGTTATATCAAACTATAACTTAGACTTTAGTTTTTTATCAACATGACAAGATGTCTTGTCTGGGCATGTTAAGTTCAAGATTTTATGAGATTCAAATGTACAGTAACTTTTTATATCTAAGTCTCCCCCAGAAACATGCAGCAAATAATAAACCTAAATAAACATTGTCACATTGTAACATAGGGTTGAATAGCTTTATTACACAGTTCAAATAAATTACATATAATTAACAGTCTATAAAATACAGTAAAACCTGTGTAAAACATCCGCTCAAAAAAAGACAAAACAAAGATCTTAATGACAAACGGTAGCTAAATGAAGGTCAAAAATATTGCAGAATGCTCCCTTTGGAGCATTGTGCAATAATTTTGATCTTCATTAAGTGATAATTGGTCTTGAAAAACAATTTTTGGTCCTTTTGAGAGTGGCCGTTTTACACAGGTTTTACTGAATGCTCATGTCAATGCAAGAAATTACAATCTAACTTGTTTTTATAGATGCCAGGCAAATAGTTAAAGTAAAGCATATTTGGAGACCAAAGAAAAACAAATGGTGTCAGTATCATTCTTTTTTGAAAATTTAAGTATAAAACTTTCCTATCTCATTTTTGTAAATGATGTACATTTATTTTTTAAAACAATACAGAAAAATAATGTATTGTGGTTAAATTTGCCTACTATTTTTTGGAAAAATGACCATTATACCAAATCTACGGTAAATGTTGTGAATTCATCATTTTATATGAGAACAGAAAGATGAAAGTGTTCGAAATTTTAGAACATTTACTGTAATGAGTAGCATCATAAGAACTAATAATTAAGAAGCATCTGGAAGGGCCATTGCTAGCAATGGCCAAGAGAAATATACAGAATAAATACTATAGCAAGAATACTCTTTATAATACGTAATATCTTTAATTATTACATAACGGAACATAGCAAATACGGAACAAAACTCAGAAATATGATGGTGGCAATTCTTTTTTCCACATCCTAACTTACTTCACCAGCCACATTATAATCCTGCTACATGTATCAAGCACTTATATTTATTTTATCCATAATAATACAAGATACATAAAATATATTTCCATATTGATAGCTCAATAAGTTGACTAGCATATTCACAGTACATAGTTGATTTTAAGCATAGTAAAACTACAGGAGTACAAAAACTCTTTGCATGCTGGAAAATTATTGTTGTCTGCTGAATATTTTTTAAAAAAACTTTTCCCAACAAATCTTTCATGGATATCATCAGTGTGTCAAACAGTTTGGATCCAGATCAGGCTTGACAGAATGTTTGGTCTGATCTGGGTAAAACCTGTTTGCAAAGAGTATAAGCAGACAATAGATGTCACTGGCAAGTAACGAGTTATATAGGTTAATATATACATTTTTATAAACAAATGAGACCGCTAATTGCAGAATTCTACATTATGGAAACTTCTTATTGGAAATAATTTCCTCCCAGAGGGAGCGAATTATTTTCTTTAAGAGAATTTTTTATGGTATGAAAATAACTCATATCATATAAGACGATTTCCCTTGTTCTATACAATTTTTATCATGCACATGTGTATCTGTGTAATGGGAGCTACGCCATTGAATACAGTCTTTAATTATTTGCTACTTGACAGTGTGGATCAAAAAGAGGCTTTATTAATACTGCATATGTGATGTTTCATTTGACTTATTAAAAAAAAAAAAGCTTTAGCAAGGTGAGAATACAGAAACAGAATACAGAAACATTTCGATACTGAGGGTCAATGTTCGATTAAACTGGAGGTCAAGGTCAAACTGTCTGCGATCTATTTATAAATAAAGTGACATGGCTTCTCCATACACATAAACTAACAGCACGAAAAGCTACAAAATAGCAAAATTTTAAGAAACCATTCTGTCAGTTTTGAACATACATGCTGGGTCATGTAAAACATTTTAAACAGGTTTATAGATTCAACTCAGCCTGCAGCCTATTCATTCATTCTGACCAGGGGCTTTAACCATTGCACTAAGAATGGGCATAACCCAATAGGGTTCAGTCATTCTGAGTGCAACGGTTCTATGATCAAGTCAGTACTGTAAAATCTACTGACCGAAACAATAACTGTGTACAGTGGCTGATCATAATTCAGGCCTAGATAATGATGCATCATGAAATATAATTTTCTTATTTTCTCAACCAAAACATATGTTGTGGGTACTCAAAAGAACTGTCTCAATGAGACCATTTTTTTAGCACCCAAAACTTATGGTAAAACTGGTGGATAAGAAACTGTTCAAAATTTTAGGCGCAAATATTTAATTTATCTAGACATGTGCAAATGTTAACCCTTGTCTTAAAAACGTAGATGTCTTAGTGATGTAGATTCCAATGGCTATTGTACAGTCAAACTTGAAAATAGATTTGGCTTGCTATTTTGTACCTGTACTGTATGCGAATTAGAATAAATTATGCATTCAATCAGCCAATAAAACAATGAATTTACTTGATTTATCCCATTCTATTTTTTTTCTAGGCTGGGTGCAACAGCTTCATGCAGCAGAAGAATACTTTAAACTTTTTTTGTTGTTTCTACAATGGAGTAAATTATGTCGTCTCAAAAAGATACATCTCATCAACTTATAATCATAGACCGATTTAAAATTTTATTGATTGGAAATTGATTAGCACAATAAAATCTGATTGGTTGAGAGCCAGATGCAGGTAGGGTTAAAAGATATGCTTGAAAAAAGAGAAAAGGACAGGCAATAATTAACTGCAGTAATCTGATTGGTTAAAAGCTAGAAAACATGGTGGCAATAGACTGTAGCTAACAATATGATTGGTTGAAAACATGACATCCCCTCAGCCCAAAAGTCAGTAACTCCATTAAGATATATAAGGACTTATTGACTTTTTGCGCTAAGGTGACGATGAGTGGACAAGACAAGGGTTAACCAATCAGTTTTCATGAAGCAGCTTATATGAGATGACACATTGAAACTCTTTAGAATGATCCACA
The DNA here is from genome assembly GCA_964019695.1 of Loripinus fragilis. Lineage (NCBI taxonomy): Eukaryota > Metazoa > Mollusca > Bivalvia > Lucinida > Lucinidae > Loripinus > Loripinus fragilis. The sequence continues at coordinate 40,047,696 of OZ026519.1, read as the reverse complement.
TACTCTCATGCACCTAACATATCAACAAGTACATTATAAAATGGGCCTCTCATCATAAGAAAATCTGTCTTCTTGGTTTTTGATCAGGTCATACTCAAACCAGCCTGTACTGCTACACAGACAAGCAAGAAAATCGAAATTTCGCTTGCAGCAAGTTCAGATATGATACTTTTTAATAAGCCCATAACAATGGTGCTGATCAGACTGCGCGAATGCGCAGGCTGGTCTGCACATTTGCTATTGGCAAACCTCAAAGACTGTTTTCTCATGTTGAGGCCCAAATAAGATTTCCTCTGTTGTAACGAAAGTCACGCAATCTTCTGTTGTACAGTGGATTCTAGGATATCAGAGGATCAGAAAACCAGTATTTAACTGCCCTCTTCTAGTTCTGCAGGCTTCTTCAAGGTGTCACGATAATCAGGGGATTTAACCTGAAATCATATGAAGCAAACATGAGGACCAGTCCAAGAAATGCTGGTAATGGCAACTTTTGCTGTCTACAGTTTGAACCCAGATCAAGCCTGACAAAATGTCGAAAATATCGGGCTTGATATGGATCTAAACTGTTTGACACTTTGATGGTTGTCCTGAATGGTTTTTTTTGAAAAATTTATTCCAAAAATCTGCAGGTGACAAAAGAGCATGCACATTTACCCAACATGCAATAAGTACTTTTTCATAAAAAGCTGGCTAATTTCTGTTTTGTGTCTGCCAATTACAATCTTCGGAAAAAGTGTGTTTGAGTGTGTGTGTGTGTCCATTTAATATGCTTCAACAGTGAACATGCAGACAATGAACATGCATTCAGTTTGTAGGGTAAAGTCGGGTAACTTCGGAAGGTCGGCTAAATTCGGAAAGAAACCTTGTTTGTTTTGTATTTTGATTATTGGAATAAAAAATAAATTAACTAAGCAAACAGTGCAAATCCTGATGAGACGGCTCATAAGGAGCCGTCTCATCAGGATTTCCACTGTTTGCATATGTCTGTCCGAATTTACCCGATGTCCGAAGTTACCCGGCTTACCCTATGAGTCTTGAATGACCTAAAATCCTTATCCTGCCAATATCTATTGTCCTGAAAATGTTGTCTGCATTTTACCTCTGCTCAAAATATTCAAGTGCACTTCAGACTAGATTTTTTCAAGTAAATAATATGAACCATGATCAGACTGCCCTCAAGGGAGCAGTCTGATCTAGGCCTACATTGTTTGCAATATAAGCTACCTAAGAACTTAAGCAGATAAGAGCTGAAGACCAAAGTCATGACTGGCCAGCTAAGGGTTAATAAAATCTAAACACATTAGAAGCACTATATCCATTCCAATTGACCTTACTTTTTTCTTCTTTCGCCAACATTTTAACAAATAACAGGGCCATGGGCCGCTCACCTGAGAATGACTGTTTATAAGGTCAGGGGGAAAGCATAATCCCTCCCAACATTCCAGCTATGAATTGACGGATCAGCAGTTTCAATAAGACTTTACATGAAAAAGTTTCAGTAAAGATGAAGAAAGTAAAACATTGTAGGGCTTCAATTGAAATTCATCTTAACCAAAAATGATCAATGGCCAACCGGATACAGTTCCTGACAGACAGATGGATTACTTCTTTTGTTTGATTTGATTCTTTAAGTTTCATCAACTATCTTTCAGTTAAACAGGGACGGGTCTTCCAGGGTTGAACCAGTACTAAGCTAGGATAAATATTTCTTGCTCAAGGACCACAAACAGTGACGCCGGTGAGGCTCGAGCCTGTGGCCCCTCGGTCTCGAGTGAAGCACTCTACCACTGAGCCACTGGGCTCCCATGGATTACTTCTGATAGCCAATTTCGTGATAGGCCTGTATTATTTGAACAAAATCATGTTGTTAGAGGTTCACACAAAAGCCATTTGCAGATTTTTGCACATTATTTTCAAATCAGCACGGGTGAAAGTTCAAAATTTCGAAAATCCTGAGCTTTCCAAACTCTGATCTTGAACTTGCAGAATGCAACTAAATATTCTTATTTTGAAGTTTATATGGTCAATTATCTTTGGACAGACCCAATATGAATCAGAGAACCTATTATAATCTCTCTAATTCAGCATTTTGAGGCTGACTTTCTATGGAAAGTCAGCCTCAAAATCCTGAATTCAGGGATAAAACTTAAAACTTTCACCCATAATTCAGCCCAGTTGTTTTTGCAAGTTTTTCCAATATATGCATACCAATAACTGGCCTGGTCAGCTGGCAGCCATGATATTCATCGAGTCACATTAGTTTGAACAAATTTGGAGGAGAGTAGCCAAAGGACTGGTGGCCACATTTTTCGACAGATCAAACTAATTTGAGCAATCTATAGGCAGATATGGTCAACCAAGGATCAAACTAATTTGAGCAATCTGTAGACAGATATGGTCATCCAATGATCAAACTGTAGGCAGATATGGTCAGCCAAGGATCAAACTAATTTGAGCAATCTGTAGGCAGATATGGACATTCAAGGTAGAGGATTTGAGCAATCTATAGGCAGATATGGTCAACCAAGGATCAAACTAATTCATTTGAGCAATCTATAGGCAGATATGGTCATCCAATGATCAAACGAATTTGAGCAATATGTAGGCAGATATGGTCATTCAAGGATCCAACTAATTTGAGCAATCTATAGGCAGATATGGTCATCCAAGGATCAAACTAATTTGAGCAATCTATATGCAGATATAGTCATCCAAGGATCAAACTGATTTGAGCAATATGTTGGCAGATATGGTCATCCAAGGATCAAACTAATTTGAGCAATATGCAGGCAGATATGGTCAGCCAAAGATCAAACTAATTTGAGCAATCTATAGGCAGATATGGTCATCCAAGAATCAAACTAATTTGAGCAATCTGTAGGCAGATATGGTCATCCAAGGATCAAACTAATTTGAGCAATCTGTAGGCAGATATGGTCATCCAAGGATCAAACTAATTTGAGCAATCTATAGGTAGATATAGTCATCCAATGATCAAACTAATTTGAGCAATCTATGGGCAGATATGGTCATCCAAGGATCAAACTAATTTGAGCAATCTATAGGCAGCTATGGTCATCCAAGAATCAAACTAATTTGAGCAATCTATAGGCAGATATAGTCAAAGCAGCCATGATGTTCATCAAGTCACATTAGTTTGAACAAATTTGGAGGAGAGTAGCCCAAGGACTGGTGGCCACATTTTTCGACAGATCAAACTAATTTGAGCAATCTATAGGCAGATATGGTCAACAAAGGATCAAACTAATTTGAGCAATCTGTAGACAGATATGGTCATCCAATGATCAAACTGTAGGCAGATATGGTCATCCAAGGAACAAACTAATTTGAGCAATCTATAGGCAGATATGGTCATTCAAGGATCAAACTAATTTGAGCAATCTGTAGACAGATATGGTCATCCAAGGATCAAACTAATTTGAGCAATCTGCAGGCAGATATGGTCATCCAAGGATCAAACTAATTTGAGCAATCTGTAGACAGATATGGTCATCCAAGGATCAAACTAATTTGAGCAATTTATAGGCAGATATGATCATCCAAGGATCAAAAACTAAAATGAGCAATCTGTAGACAGATATGGTTATCCAAGGATCAAACTAAAATGAGCAATCTGTAGACAGATATGGTCATCCAAGGATCAAACTAATTTGAGCAATCTGTAGGCAGATATGGTCATCCAAGGATCAAACTAATTTGAGCAATCTGTAGACAGATATGGTCATCCAAGAATCGAACTAATTTGAGCAATCTGTAGACAGATATGGTCATCCAAGAATCAAACTAATTTGAGCAATCTGTAGACAGATATGGTCATCCAAGGATCAAACTAAAATGAGCAATCTGTAGACAGATATGGTCATCCAAGGATCAAACTAATTTGAGCAATCTGTAGGCAGATATGGTCATCCAAGGATCAAACTAATTTGAGCAATCTCTAGGCAGATATGGTCATCCAAGGATCAAACTAATTTGAGCAATCTGTAGACAGATATGGTCATCCAAGAATCAAACTAATTTGAGCAATCTGTAGACAGATATGGTCATCCAAGGATCAAACTAAAATGAGCAATCTGTAGACAGATATGGTCATCCAAGGATCAAACTAATTTGAGCAATCTGTAGGCAGATATGGTCATCCAAGGATCAAACTAATTTTAGCAATCCGTAGACAGATATGGTCATCCAATGATCAATCTGTAGGCAGATATGGTCATCCAAGGATAAAACTAATTTGAGCAATCTGTAGACAGATATGGTCATCCGATGACCAATCTGTAGGCAAATATGGTCATCCAAGGAACAAACTAATTTGAGCAATCTAAAGGCAGATATGGTCATTAAAGGTAGAGGATCACAAATGACCATTTCTACTAAATTCTTTCCAAATTAGACCAGCAGTTTATGTAAGCAGATATGGTCATCCAAGGATCAAACTAATTTGAGCAATCTATAGGCAGATATGGTCATCCAAGGATCAAAAATTCATTTGAGCAATCTATAGGCAGATATAGTCATCCAATGATCAAATTAATTTGAGCAATATGTAGGCAGATATGGTCATTCAAGGATCAGACTAATCTGAGCAATCTGTAGACAGATATGATCATCCAAGTATTAAACTAATTTGAGCAATCTGTAGGCAGATAGTGTCATCCAAGGATCAAACTAATTTGAGCAATCTGTTGGCAGATATGGTCATCCATGGATCAAACTAATTTGAGCAATATGTAGGCAGATATGGTCAGCCAAGGACCAAACTAATTTGAGCAATCTATAGGCAGATATGGTCATCCAAGAATCAAACTAATTTGAGCAATCTATAGGTAGATATGGTCGTCCAATGATCAAACTAATTTGAGCAATCTATGGGCAGATATGGTCATCCAATGATTAAACTAACTTGAGCAATCAATGGGCAGATACTCTCATCCAAGGATCAAACTAATTTGAGCAATCTTTAGGCAGATATGGTCATCCAAGGATCAAACTAATTTGAGCAATCTATAGGCAGATATGGTCATCCAAGGATCAAACTAATTTGAGCAATCTGTAGGCAGATATGGTCATCCAAGGATCAAACTAATTTGAGCAATCTGTAGGCAGATATGGTCATCCAAGGATCAAACTAATTTGAGCAACCTATAGGTAGATATAGTCATTCAATGATCAAACTAATTTGAGCAATCTATGGGCAGATATGGTCATCCAAGGATCAAACTAATTTGAGCAATCTATAGGCAGCGATGGCCATCCAAGAATCAAACTAATTTGAGCAATCTATAGGCATATATAGTCAAAGCAGCCATGATGTTCATCAAGTCACATTAGTTTGAACAAATTTGGAGGAGAGTAGCCCAAGGACTGGTGGCCACGTTTTTCGACAGATCAAACTAATTTGAGCAACCTATAGGCAGATATGGTCAACAAAGGATCAAACTAATTTGAGCAATCTGTAGACAGATATGGTCATCCAATGATCAAACTGTAGGCAGATATGGTCATCCAAGGAACAAACTAATTTGAGCAATCTATAGGCAGATATGGTCATTCAAGGATCAAACTAATTTGAGCAATCTGTAGACAGATATGGTCATCCAAGGATCAAACTAATTTGAGCAATCTGTAGGCAGATATGGTCATCCAAGGATCAAACTAATTTGAGCAATCTGTAGACAGATATGGTCATCCAAGGATCAAACTAATTTGAGCAATCTATAGGCAGATATGATCATCCAAGGATCAAACTAAAATGAGCAATCTGTAGACAGATATGGTTATCCAAGGATCAAACTAAATTGAGCAATCTCTAGGCAGATATGGTCATCCAAGGATCAAACTAATTTGAGCAATCTGTAGACAGATATGGTCATCCAAGGATCAAACTACTTCGAGCAATCTGTAGACAGATATGGTCATCCAAGAATCAAACTACTTTGAGCAATCTGTAGACAGATATGGTCATCCAAGAATCAATTTAATTTGAGCAATCTGTAGACAGATATGGTCATCCAAGGATCAAACTAAAATGAGCAATCTGTAGACAGATATGGTCATCCAAGGATCAAACTAATTTGAGCAATCTGTAGGCAGATATGGTCATCCAAGGATCAAACTAATTTGAGCAATCTCTAGGCAGATATGGTCATCCAAGGATCAAACTAATTTGAGCAATCTGTAGACAGATATGGTCATCCAAGAATCAAACTAATTTGAGCAATCTGTAGACAGATATGGTCATCCAAGGATCAAACTAAAATGAGCAATCTGTAGACAGATATGGTCATCCAAGGATCAAACTAATTTGAGCAATCTGTAGGCAGATATGGTCATCCAAGGATCAAACTAATTGTAGCAATCTGTAGACAGATATGGTCAAAGCAGCCATGATGTTCATCAAGTCACATTAGTTTGAACAAATTTGGAGGAGAGTAGCCCAAGGACTGGTGGCCACGTTTTTCGACAGATCAAACTAATTTGAGCAACCTATAGGCAGATATGGTCAACAAAGGATCAAACTAATTTGAGCAATCTGTAGACAGATATGGTCATCCAATGATCAAACTGTAGGCAGATATGGTCATCCAAGGAACAAACTAATTTGAGCAATCTATAGGCAGATATGGTCATTCAAGGATCAAACTAATTTGAGCAATCTGTAGACAGATATGGTCATCCAAGGATCAAACTAATTTGAGCAATCTGTAGGCAGATATGGTCATCCAAGGATCAAACTAATTTGAGCAATCTGTAGACAGATATGGTCATCCAAGGATCAAACTAATTTGAGCAATCTATAGGCAGATATGATCATCCAAGGATCAAACTAAAATGAGCAATCTGTAGACAGATATGGTTATCCAAGGATCAAACTAAATTGAGCAATCTCTAGGCAGATATGGTCATCCAAGGATCAAACTAATTTGAGCAATCTGTAGACAGATATGGTCATCCAAGGATCAAACTACTTCGAGCAATCTGTAGACAGATATGGTCATCCAAGAATCAAACTACTTTGAGCAATCTGTAGACAGATATGGTCATCCAAGAATCAATTTAATTTGAGCAATCTGTAGACAGATATGGTCATCCAAGGATCAAACTAAAATGAGCAATCTGTAGACAGATATGGTCATCCAAGGATCAAACTAATTTGAGCAATCTGTAGGCAGATATGGTCATCCAAGGATCAAACTAATTTGAGCAATCTCTAGGCAGATATGGTCATCCAAGGATCAAACTAATTTGAGCAATCTGTAGACAGATATGGTCATCCAAGAATCAAACTAATTTGAGCAATCTGTAGACAGATATGGTCATCCAAGGATCAAACTAAAATGAGCAATCTGTAGACAGATATGGTCATCCAAGGATCAAACTAATTTGAGCAATCTGTAGGCAGATATGGTCATCCAAGGATCAAACTAATTTTAGCAATCTGTAGACAGATATGGTCATCCAATGATCAATCTGTAGGCAGATATGGTCATCCAAGGATCAAACTATTTTGAGCAATCTGTAGACAGATATGGTCATCCAATGACCAATCTGTAGGCAAATATGGTCATCCAAGGAACAAACTAATTTGAGCAATCTATAGGCAGATATGGTCATTCAAGGTAGAGGATCACAAATGACCATTTCTACTAAATTCTTTCCAAATTAGGCCAGCAGTTTATGTAAGCAGATATGGTCATCCAAGGATCAAACTAATTTGAGCAATCTATAGGCAGATATGGTCATCCAAGGATCAAAAATTCATTTGAGCAATGTATAGGCAGATATAGTCATCCAATGATCAAATTAATTTGAGCAATATGTAGGCAGATATGGTCATTCAAGGATCAGACTAATCTGAGCAATCTGTAGACAGATATGATCATCCAAGGATCAAACTAATTTGAGCAATCTGTAGGCAGATAGTGTCATCCAAGGATCAAACTAATTTGAGCAATCTATATGCAGATATAGTCATCCAAGGATCAAACTAATTTGAGCAATCTGTTGGCAGATATGGTCATCCAAGGATCAAACTAATTTGAGCAATATGTAGGCAGATATGGTCAGCCAAGGATCAAACTAATTTGAGCAATCTATAGGCAGATATGGTCATCCAAGAATCAAACTAATTTGAGCAATCTGTAGGCAGATATGGTCATCCAAAGATCAAACTAAATTGAGCAATCTATAGGCAGATATGGTCATCCAAGGATCAAACTTATTTGAGCAATCTATAGGTAGATATGGTCGTCCAATGATCAAACTAATTTGAGCAATCTATGGGCAGATATAGTCATCCAATGATTAAACTAACTTGAGCAATCAATGGGCAGATACTCTCATCCAAGGATCAAACTAATTTGAACAATCTATAGGCAGATATGGTCATCCAAGGATCAAACTAATTTGAGCAATCTATAGGCAGATATGGTCATCCAAGGATCAAACTAATTTGAGCAATCTGTAGGCAGATATGGTCATCCAAGGATCAAACTAATTTGAGCAATCTGTAGGCAGATATGGTCATTCAAGGATCAAACTAATTTGAGCAATCTATAGGCAGATACGGTCAACCAAGGAAGAGGATCACAAATGACCATTTCTACTAGATTATTTCCAAATTAGGCCAGCAGTTTTTAAAAAGAAAATTTTTATTGCTTTTTCTTTTGGTTGCCATATCAACTAGAATTATGCACGGAATGGGAATCATGAAATAATTCTTAATAGGGACATCCCTTAATAGAGACCATTCCTGTGAAGTTTGGTGAAATTCCTCCGAGTGGTTTAGGAGCAGATGTTAATTGTTGAAAGACGACGGATGGAAGGATGGATGACGAACATCCCATGATCACAAATTAGCTCATCTTGAGTCTATGGCTCAGATGAGCTCAAAATGGACCTGGATGGACAAGTGTCTTCATTTTGGTACTTTACAATGTTTTTGGTAGTACCGAAAACATTGTAAAGTACCAAAAAGAAGACACCATCAAACTACACATTAATGGTTATAATTTACAATAAATGTTGTTTTGATAATTTGTGCCGAAAAAAGTGGGGGGCTAATATAGTAGCACATACATGGAAGAATGGAAGAACCGTCCATTGTTCTTTCTAATATCACATGCATATCTATATACGTACTCCATGATTGCAATCTTTCATTTTCAGGAAAAATATGGCTTTCATTGAGTTGTCTGTTAGCATTTGCATGCAGAATTTCATGCACTGACCCTTATCCCGCCAATTTTTTGTCCCTAAAATGTTGTCTGCTTTTTATGTCTACTGCATATATTCAAGAACACTTCAGACTTGAAGCAAACACTATGAACCCTGATCCGATTGCTCCATTGGGAACAGGTCCATAATATCTGTACTATAGGCTACCTATGGATAAGCGGATGAGAAAGCAGACGGATGAGAAAGCAGACGACAATTGATGTGAAATGTGAGAAAAGGGTTAATAAGAAAAATGGATCAAACTGAGCAATATCAGTTATATCATTTCAAACCATGTTTACAAAAAGTCCACTCCTGAAACAGTTTATCTATACTTATTTCGACTCTGATCCATACTTAACTCATTACCTTCTAAACTTATCTGCTGATAACATTTGCAAAACAAATTGGACCCAGATCAGGCCGGACAAAATGTCGGGCCTTGCTGATAACCTTTGAAAAACAGATTGGACCCAGATCAGGCCCGACAAAAGTCGGGCCTGACCTGGACCCAATCTGTGTGACACTCAGATGTTATTCCTGAGAGAATTTTTCGAAAAAGTTGATTTTGAAAAAAATCAGCAGATGACAAAAAAGCATCAAAAATTATGAAGGGGAAAAAAGAGTTAACTCTAACCCTGCTAGTTACCACATTAATCGTCTGCTGATAACATTTGGAAACATTTGAATCCAGATGTTGGACCTGATCTGCATCCAAATTAATCGACTCTGAGTAACTTTGCATGTTTTTTGTCATCTGCAGATTTCTTGTTCAAAATTCATGTTTTAAAAAAATCTTTCAGGAAAAGCATCAAAGCGCCAAACAGTTTGAAACCAGATGAAGATGTTTTGTCTGACCTAATCTGGGTTCAAATTGTTTGCAAAGGTTATCAGCAGACAACAGTTCATCACTAGCCTGCAAAGAGTTAATGGTATACAATATTGCTGAAACAAAAACATTGTGTACATGTATAATAACTGAGCAACTCAGAATTTCCTAAAGTTGGCTTCCATAGTGAAGGTTTGATTCTATTACAAATGTATAGGTGCTATCGCATGAGAACTTGACATGCATCTTAAAGGTTCCAATATGCATTGGCTAAAAAGATCTTTCCGAGATAATAAGGAGGCCAAAGACCTGGTCTGGGTCCATATTGTGTTGCAATCAAGCTTTCCAAACTTTATAAGCAGATGAGAGAGCAGACAACAGTTTTTGTGACCGACCAGAAAAAAATCCTTAACCCTTTGTATTCTTTAGCAAACAGTGAAGACCCTGATGAAATGCAGCATAAAGCTGCATTTCATCACAGTCTGTACTGTTTGCTATGATTAAAACAACCATCAGGGACATAAATACTAAAATACCTTAGAAATTCTACCTGTGACCCCTTAAGGTACACAATGGCCAGTTCCAAATATTTTTTGTCTCGATATGTATGGTACAAAGGGTTAAAGCTCCACCTGTTTAATCCACTCAACATCTATTATCTAAGCTAACACTTTGCACCCTGGGAAATTTCTGAAATTCATGCTTTTTTGTCGACTGCCGATTCTTTTCAAAATCAACTTTTTCAACAATTTCTTTCAGGAATACCATCTGAGTGTCAAATAGATTGGATCCAGATCAGGCCTGTCATTTTGTCAGGCCTACTCTGGGTCCATCTGTTTGCAAAGGCTATGAGCAGACGACACTAGTCCGCAAAGAGTTGTACCAATTTCAAGGCTGCCATTCTTGTACCAATTTTAAGGCTGTAGCTATGAGATATTTTGCTAACAAAGTGTGTGTGATGGACAGACAGAAGGCTGGAATAACAAGTCAAAAGCAAAAAGCCCCCTCAACCTTTTCTGAGTTCCCATTATAAAAAGATTGGCTATAACATTAATGTATTGCAACAGACTGCATGCTTGGTAGTCAACCCAATCACGGTTGGCAACTTTGCTTTCCTCTTTAATTGCACGCCGGTGGGTCGGACTTCAGACTCTATGATGGTTCCGACTTAAAGACTTATCTATTGATGAGATGGTAGGGGCCTGATGCTTTGGCTGTTTGTCGGGCCCGCCGGGGTTTACCTGTTGGATTTCTTTTGCTCCGGTATTCAGTTTAATTTACTGTTGAGTCCTTATCCTTGCTTTATCTCCTTGTTATATCTTGATTTATATGTTTTAGGAGATGATGCATTGATAAGTTAGGGGTCTTTCATTCAAACCAAATATCTATGTGTCTTGATCCACATCTTAATTAAGGGTGAGGTTGGCGCTGTTAAACCGGTTTAAGCCCTCCAGTAAAAGTGCTTTTACTGACCGTTCCAAGGCGGTGCTTCTTTTGTGGATCGTTTTTGTTCTTTATGCTTCATGTTGGTGTGTGTTGTAATGCTGTGTCTGTTCTTTGTAGCCTTGTGATCATCTGCTGGGAAAGGGCTGACCTCTTGGCTGTCGTGTGTGTTGTGTTTTGTCACTTTCCCAAATGTGTCCTGGTCCACATCAGAATCAAGGGTGAGGTTGGCGCCGTAAAACTGGTTTAAGCCCTCCAGTAAAATATTTTACTGACCGTTCCAAGGCGGTACTTCTTTTGTGGATCTTTTATGTTTTTGTTCTGTCTTATGTTTGCTATGTCTTTGTGCGCGTCTGTTTATATGTGCTTTGTGGTCACCTGCTGGGAAAGGGCTGACCTCTTGGCTCTCGTTTGTGGTGTCTCTGTGAGTTTGTCACTTTCTCATTGGTATCCTGGGTCAGGTGTGGTACTTGATTGTATCGATTCCTGATCTTTGCACCCTTACTTACTTTGGGGGGCACAAAAATGCCTTGTATCTATGCCCTCAACTTTACCATATATCCTTATGATACTCTTTGGCTGCTGAACTAACCGGCAACCATTGCCATTGACAAAGTTTGTTATATAAATAAGGACTATTTTACAAGGAATTAATAGACCTGTTAGCATACCTGTGTTTGTGGGTTTTTTCCTCTTGATGCCATTAACTCTTTATCTCCTAGTGTCGTCTGCTGATAACTTTTGCAAACAGTTTGGATCCAGTTCAGGCCCGCCAAATGTCGGGCCTGATCTGGATCCATACTGTTTGACACTCTGATGGTATTCCTGAAAGAATTTTTTTTTAAATTGATTTCGAAAAAAATCAACAGACGACAAAAAAAGCATGCAAAATTTGAGGAGGCAGAGTTGGTTTGTGATCTATGGTATATCCTGGTCAAATTACTGTACTGTCTTGCCAACCAAGAGTGACAGTGACGTAATATTTTGTTTACAATTGTTAAGTAAAATATTAACTTGTATAAGCCACTTTAACTAACGCGAATCTATAGATCATTGGTGTATTAATCCTATTTTGCGGATATTATTAATACACAAGTGATCTATCGATTATAAGTCCCTGATAACTTTGTAAACAAAACATGACATCACTGTCACTCTTGGCTGGCAGGACAGTAGCTTGGTATTTTTTATTTGCTTTTGCTGAAAGTTGACAGAGAAACAAGACAGTTGTTAGGTTATAAGACTTTGAAACACAGAGTTAGCGCCATTTCATTTGTTCTAATGTTAAACATGCCCACAGGTGAACATTATAATAAAGCCTTACATTATAAGACTTCGAAACACAGAGTTAGCGCCATTTCATTTGTTCTAATATTAAGCATGCGCGCAGGTGAACATTATTATAAAGCCTAAAGCTGCCCGCTCCTTCTTGACAAGGAAACAAGACAGTTGTTAGGTTATAAGACTTTGAAACACAGAGTTAGCGCCATTTCATTTGTTCTAATATTAAGCATGCGCGCAGGTGAACATTATTATAAAGCCTACAACTGCCCGCTCTTTCTTTTCCTGTATGAATCACTTGTTTAACACAGTTGAACACCATGCAATTTGTTTTATAGTAAAATATAACAGCTATTTCAGTGGTGGATCAAGAGGGGGTTCGGGGTATTTGCTCGAAACCCCTTTGAGACAAAGTTATCTAATTTTCATGGAGAATTTTCAGAAAAATCAGGAAAAATTGATAAATAATCAGGCAAAAATTAACAAATCAAAACCCCTTTGTAAATTTGAACCCACTATCAAGAAATCCTGAATCCGCCCCTGTATTTACAAAGAGATCAAACAAGTCATGAATCATTTTGAATGTAATTCCATTCATTACTAGCATGAAAAGTGTTAACAAATTCAAGAAAAAATTTAGTGTTCAAAATAATTTATTAAGACTTGCTTGGTTTCAGAAACAATTCTTGTATCTATTTGACCATAAAACAAATTGGTGTTCAAGTACAGTAAAACCTGTCTTAAGCAGCCACTCAAATAAAGACCAAAAATTGGTTTTCAAGACCAATTATTGCTTAAAGCAGGTCAAAAGTATTGCAGAATGCTCCAAGAGAGCATTCTGCAATACTTTCGAACTTCATTAAGCTACCATTTGTCTTTAAAACCTTTGTTTTGTCTGTTTTTGAGTGGTTTTACTGTATGTCAAAGCTCAGTTCAAGTATGATTCATATAAATGGAAAGGAAGACACTTTACATGAACAAGTTCAATATGAAAAGCTTATACCATATCAACTAGCATAAAATGTTACAAGATGCTTGATCGAAAATCTGAAGTTAAATATGAGAGACGGGTAATAATCATTCATATTTCACACTGCAACTTCCTTGCCTGACAATTTATATAATCTATACTGAAGGACTTTAGAAACGCACCACCTGCTAAAATACTCATTTATTGTCAAAATGCAATATTTTAACTATGTGAAAAATAAAATTGACAAGTCCCTTCATTTAGCTTGCATTCAATAAGAAAATCGAAACGCTGTAGCTTATGGTTGCCGCGTAGTCGCGATTATTCTGAGACATCCCAAATTTAAAAAGTCACAGAGTACCAATACCTTCCATTATAAGCGCAAAAAAGTTTTTGAACCGATGTTTGTTCTTGAAAGCACAAGGAAAGATAAAATCAAATCATGAAGTTTTAGGCCTCTGGTAACGTTCATTTCGTCTAGGTGACGTCATTATTGTTTTGACGTAATTGGCTGTTTATATCCTGAAGGATCAGGAATAATCAAAATTTTTTAGTGCAATAAGATACTCCACAACCCGTTGCGTAGAAGACAAAAGTATCGCGACATGCGCGAACTTCATCCGCCTGTTATCGCTGTTTGAAAAATTAAGACTGACGTCAGCAAAGAAACGCTGCGACTGGGAGTGTAATTAAACGATCATTTCCGATTATTTCCGAAACTGTTCTTGTTTTTCGGTTGGTTAAGATATCTGGCTATCAGCTCAAAGTGTTTGCGTTTAAATTGAACTAATCTCACAGCTGTCAGACGACAATTGTTGAAAAACACTAACGTCATTGTTACGTCAGAATGAACCGCATTAGCAAATCGAAACTATGGCAAATCATGGTCCATTGTGTAATCGGATAAAAAGTGATAAAGAAAACATCCTCAAATCAACCATGTGGAAGAGACAGTGAAAATATAACTGGTGCGTTTCTAAAGTCCTTCAGTATATAAAAAGGGTAGCGTGTCAATTTCAATAACGTTACCATATTGATGCATATTGAAAATTGGAGTCTTAAAAATTAAGAATGGCATCAAATAGCTGCATTTCATTTATAACACAGTACAGTAAAATCTTAAGTGGCCACTCAAAAGTAGACAAAACAAAGGCCTTAAAGATAAATGGTAGCTTAATGAAGGTCGAAAGTATTGCAAAATGCTCTCTTGGAGCATTCTGCAATACTTTTAACCTGCATTAAGCAATAATTGGTCTTGAAAACCAAGTTTTGGTCTTTTTGAGAGAGGCCGTTTTACACAGCTTGATAAATAAAGTTTTTCAAATAATTTTCCCTTTCCAATATACAGTTTAAGTATATTGAAAAGGGAAAATTATTTGAAAAAAACTTTATTTATTTAGATCCAAACTTTGCAATTTTACCATGAAAACTTCTGTAAATAACTAATTTTCTACATTTCCAACAATAATATTTGCTAAGATATTGAATGAGCTTTTCATATAAATTGTGTGACTGCAACATGTATTAATTCAATATCATACAACTGGTTTTAGCGTCTGTACTGAGGGCGCCAGCTGATAAGGTTCCACAGTGTTTTTCACCCACATATGCTGAATCCATACTGATAATGAAATTACAGTGGAGGATCCAGAGGGAGTTCACTCAAACCCCCCACCCTGCTCCCTGCTTTTAAATATCCTATGAAAATGAAATAATTTGGTCTCAGTGAGACCAAATTATTTCATTTTCATGTGATATCTAACTCCCACACCTTTATGAACCCCCTTTCCAGAAATCCTGGATTGCACCACTGGACTGGTTGGAACTGATAAAGCGTTCAGTGCAACTCAAAAATGAACTCAGTGTGCACAAACAAGAGCATGTGTGCATATTACCTTGGATATGGCTTGTTTTAAACCAGTTGTATGAGTAGTGCATGTTAGAAGTGTGAGTGGTAAGGCTCCAGATAAGTTAAATATTCAAACATTTTCTTTTCTTATTTTCCATGAAAGTATATAATTTGTATTAAAAAAACTTAATTGAGATAACTTTATTATATGACGCCTCTCTTATTCAGTGGGTAACATCATCTCATAAAAAGTGATATGACCATACTTTTCCATGTAAATGTACCATCATAGAGATGTCCATGACACTGTACCGTTAATATTTTCTACCGAAATAATTATCTTCCTTAAAAGTCTAAACCCCGGGATGAAATGTTTTAAAATATGATAAACAGAATCTTACACTCATTATCATTTCATATGAAATTAATTAAACTGACTGAACACTATTTGGAGTTTCTAAGCTTAAAAGGAGGTGACACAGGCTTGTCTGAGTCTACACTTGTCAAAATGCCACATTGTTGGAAATCACGTGCCGTGGCTCATATATATGATGCCCTTAGATAACAATGAGAGGCAAAGGCTTCACATTTGCATTGTTAAAATACACAGATGATATTCATTTTTGCAAGGATGACTTTGACTTCATTGCATGAATATAAATGTTATTTTTGTTACATACAAATCAATGAACACTGGAAATATTGTTATTTAATAATCTTGCAGTAAGAAAGAGCTGATCTATGTTGCAGCTTTATTCCTCTTTGCCCAAAATGGCAATAAAAAATTCATTTAATAAATGTTATATTTTACTTTCTAGAATTTTTTTTTTTATATTTTATACTTTCACTTATGTAGACATAACTATTCAAAGCTAAACTTGGCCTAGCCCAAAGCATCACTAGCGGTTGATATGTTTTAATAGATATGAAATGAGATGCAGTGATATGTTTTTGATTAAAATCCACTGTCCTTCTCCTATTTTATAACAAAAGTTTAATGTCATAATCACTTACTAGGCTGTTAGTTTTGAATAGGAATCACTTTTGTTTAAACCCTACACTATACTTCCATGGAATCTATGCTCAGTGTTGCAACATATTTTGTTTTCAGAGCAAAATTTTTTTTTTTTTAAATTTATCGGAGCAGAATTGCTGCATGGATGTTACTATATGTGACCTTGTACAATGTACATTCTGTGGAAACTTTAGGGGATAACTGTATTCAAAATTTTTATTTGGGGAGGTAAATATTGTAGAATATACGGTCAGAAATTTAGTTTTACCATATATCTGACTATATACCTCCCCAAACGAAAATTTTGAATATGATTATCCCCATTCTAATGTGCTTCTGCAGTCTATTTGAAGTGCTGCAAGCTGCATAAAGCCCCACATCATCCAACAAAATGTAACATAGTTAATGACGTCAAACTATTTCGGACAACATATCACAGAATATACAAATTTTTTACATTATCCAATCAAAGGTCATGTTACAAAAGCAAGTGCATTAGAATTTACATTTGTTGCATCTCAAAATCATGGACTGGGTCAGTACGAGAACATCCATACATACAAATATATTTTGATAAAATCAAAAATAGTTGACCACTTAAAACAAAATATATCACACCCTGGTATAAAAGACAACTCAGCTATTAGAATATTGTTGTTTTTTTTCAAAATACATGTAGCTTATCTAGAGCCTTCAGTTAAATGGGTAACTAGAGCAGTTAGACGCCACCGGTGTTCGTTGAAACGTACCTGAGGATATCCCTCAGTTGCCATCACGCTACTCTGCCTGCTGAAAATACAATGGTTACCATGGTTACACTAGCTACCTAACAATGCAATGTTGATAATGACAATGACGATAGAGAAAAGCCAAAACAAATGTTCTGCTCTGAAACCAGCTTTCTTTAACAGGTATGTCAAACAAGTAAATATGTAGGACATTTAAGGATTTTTTTGAGCTGATCTCAATAAGATATTTATCATAATGGTACTTTAATGCATGTGTTAAACTCTTACTTGCTGCTGTTGTCTGCTGATATCCTTTGCAAACGGTTTAGATCCAGATCAGGCCCGACAAATGTCGGGCCTGATCTGGATCCAAACAGTTTGACACTCTGATTGGTATTCTTGAAAGCAGCAGGTGACAAAAGGTGAAAGAATTGCTTGAAAAAGTTGACTGCCTTTCATGCTTATGTGATAAGTATTATTTCATAATAACGTATTGTGACATTCATTTCATAATAACCTCTTGTGACCTTGACTTCACTGACAAACTCTTAAACTTCTGTTGTAGAATGACTCACGGTAAAAAAGCTGGTTTGTTGAACACATAAAACTTTCAGGATCTGCCAGACATAAGTTAACTGAAGATAGGATAATTTGCAGATCTTTACTAGAGAAAATAAAATTTAATTTAATACAAATAAAAATCAATTATTGTAATTAATAAAATAAGAAAGAAGACATATTTAGACTTATAAGTGCCAATTCCACACAGAATACAGTACAGAAATTAAACTTAGTTTTGTGGCAGCTGAAAGTTTTAAGGTCTATTTAAGATGTTTCCCCATGCACTCTACATACACTTTACACCTTTACGAGACACTACAAAATAATGCAGCCATAATCAGCTATCATATAAGCCCATACCCTATTTGGCCTTGCTTTACCAACAACAAACTGGGTCAGCACATGAGAATTTTTTGTACTTATTGCATATGGTCAAGCACCTCATTAAAACACCAATGCTGACTTATCCAGTCCTAATTTTGGTCCGAGTCTTCAGCTACATCAATACTTTGTGTAAGCAAGCAGTGAAGGCTCTCTGCACATCTGCACAGGCTTGCCAGAGCCTTTGTTGCTCAAAAATGTGATAAGTACCAAAATCTCATATGCTGGCCCATAACTAATGTTTTCTAAGAGAAGAGAGAAAAAATTCAAAGCACCGTTGATATGAGTCATGTCATGAGAAAACTAGCCTTTGCATTCTGGGTAATTTTTGAAGATTTTTTGTCACCTGCTGATTTGTTTCAAAATTATTTTTTTCAAAATATTCAAACATTTTGAACACTTTTTTCTCCTGTTTTTGCTAAAAGGTTTTTTTTAAACCTTTGCATGCTGGGTAATTTTTCATTCTTTTTTTGTCATCTGATTTTTTTCAACATCATTTTTTTTTTTGAAAAATTCTCTCACAAATACAATCAGACTGTCAAACAGTTGGGATCAACATCAGGCCCGACATTTTGTTCGTTCAGGAATACCATCAGACTGTCAAACAGTTGGGATCCACAAAATGTCGGGCCTAATGTGGATCTAAACCGTTTGCAAAGGCTACAAGCAGATCAAAAAAAGTGGTCACTAGCAGAGAAGGAGTTAAGGGTATCTGTGACAAATTAGAATCAAGATTTTTTTAAAAAAAATAACGTATATCTTTCATACCTTGAACAAAGGAGATGATTAGACTGCACAGATGTGCAGGCTTGCCTGCGCCTTTGATGTTTGTATGCAACAAAAACCTGTTTTCTCAAAACATGAGGCATATCTAACAAGGGTACTAACTACAGGTATATAGCTGATTTTCACCGTATTGCACTCTGTATAAAGTATTGACCATTTTGAGTGCAACTGAGTTTTCATATTTATCATTTTACTGAAATTGTGAAATATAACATATGGTTTAGTCTAAGAATAATCAAGATTTTACAGATTTTGAGTTGATAAGTATATAAGCATTTGTTTTGGAAATATCACAACTTTATGCTAGTAACATCATACTTTTTGTGTATGAAACACAAGCTTTATTTGTGTAGGTAACACACACATTTATCTTAGCAACATGTTGGTAACATCACAATGTTTGTAATGGCAATGTATCATTTTTTGGTAGGTAACATAAGGTATACACAATTTAGGAAGGTGATGCAGGCTTTATCCTGGTAACACTGCAACGTTTATGAGGCCAAATAAAATAATACATGTACCTGTGTTTCAGGTAACCAGACCCTACCTAAATTTACTGATGAAACCTATAATTTGTTCATGTTTTCTGGAAAAAATATATAATTTTATGCATTTTGAAAGGCATTTCCCAGAAAAAAAAAAAATATGTGTGCCTACCCTACCTAAAATTTCCAGACCTGTTACCTGAAACACACTCATTGTTTTATTTGGACTGAAGGATACAGGCACTATTACCAGCTTTTATGTTAATAAAAATTGGCTTTTGTTTTTATCACATCAAATTATTTTTGCAAATGGTAGCATACCATAAGCTCTTAAGCTGGTAACATCATATTTTTTGTAAAAGGAATGTTTTTTCAGTCACAAGGTTTTGTATGGGTAATATAACAAGCATTCAACACTTTCAATGCCTGATGCTGTCATCTGCTTATCCTGTCTGCTGCAAAGTATACTTAACTCTTCGCATGCTGGATAAATCTTATTCATCATTTGCTTTTCTTGATTTCCAAAAATTAACAAAATATTCTTTCAGAAACACAATCAGAGTGTCAAACAGTATACATCCAGCCTGGACCCGAGGTTATAAAACTTTTTTATACTCAACTCAGCTGAGCACGAAATTCATCCTGCTCATAAATGTTAAAATGCCAACAATTGTTGGCATTTTAACATTTATTAGCATGATAAATACAACATCTGAGAGGCTTAAAGCAAGAAACTTTTTTATTTGTCAGTATTTTAGTTTTTATGAGCAGTTGAAATTTCATGCTCAGTTGAGTTCAGCTCAAAAAAAATTATAACCTTGGGGCCTGGCCTAATGTCTTGTTGGGATTGATAAGGGTCTAAATTGTTTGCAAATGTTGTCAGTAACTGACAAAAGTGGCCACTTGCAGGTAAAGAATTAAGCAACAGATTAATTGTAACTTGCATGCAAACAGTATGTACCCAGATCAGCCAGGCCTCAAGGTTATTAAACTTTTTTCATGCTCAAATCAACTGAGGATGAAATTTCGTCTGCTCATAAAAACTAAAATACCCGCAAATGTAAAAGTCTCTCAGATGTTGTATTTATCATGCTAATAAATGTTAAAATGCCAACAATTGTTGGCATTTTTACATTTATGAGCAGGATAAATTTTGTGCTCAGCTGAGTTGAGCATGATAAAAGTTAACCTTGGGGCCTGGTTTGGGTCCAGACTGTTTGCTATACAGGTTTCCAAAATACAACAGATGACAAAGCAGAAGACTTTCATCGCAAAAGGCAGTGAGTGTTAAACTGGTAATCCAACAAGCCTTTGTTTTGGTAGCAACAAAAGGTTTTGTGTGGGGAAACACCATAGGCTATTGTGAGGTACAGCACAAAGCTTTCTGGTTGATAATACCTATGGTCTTGTATCTGTTAGGTCATTATCATTCGGATTTCACTTACGTTTTCCCTATGAAATAAATATGCCTTTAATAAACTTAAAAAAACATACAAATACCAGGTTTTATCACTCATGATAAAACAGAGAGAGAGAGAGAGAGAGAGAGAGAGGGCCAGGCAGACAAACAGAAAGACAGGCAGACAGACAGAGAGAGAGAGAAAAAAAAAAACTTTAACTATCATACTAGCCCTAAATATTTGAGCACCTTCTGATCACTTTTATCCTAAAACTTAAAACTTCAGTAAATCGATTGGAAAACCTGATGAGATGAACAGAATGTAGAGTTGGAAAAGTAACCAGTGAATACCCTAATCAGCCTGCTCCTTCAGGGTTTAATCAGGCCTATATGTCGAAATATTTAGGGTAAATATATTAAATAAAAATTATCCTTCTGTACTGCAAAAAAGCTATTTGAATTGGGCTAAATTAAATGGGATTCTACTCCTTGGAGCTATCTAAAACTTGGAACAACCACAAAATTTGAACTCTTGCCCCACAGTGGGAAAATAAAATAGCCTTAACACTTACCACTTAAAGACTAACCTGTAATTGTTCACAAAAATCACCATAAATGCATCAACATTTTTGATCACTTTAATCTTTTTGCTTCCAACTAAAAGTTTGGCAATCAGGTATCACGTAAGGCCCTAAGTTAGTCTTGTTTCCTTTTCCTACCCAACCCATCAAAATTAATGTAAAAAAGTTTTTTTTCAGCCTCTTAGCAAACAAAAAAAATATGCCTTTTGACTCAATTGTTTCCTCGGCAATTACATTCAATCACTGAACAATTGCAGGTCCACCAAATTGTCTAAAGGACAAGAAATTAATGTTTTGGCATAATATATTTCATTTATTTGACTGTACATTAATTTCTGATACCTTTTTGTCCGCTCATTATGATTTATGTCATCAGCTGTTAACATAAACATTAGAAAAGAAAACAGCAATGGATTCTTTTTTAAAAGTTTAATGCCTATTGGCCCATATAACGAAAAAAAACCTTTGCCAACCTACCAACAAACTTAAGGTGAAATTAGAAAAAAAACTATTTTACTTTACTCCATAGGCTATTTTTAGATCATGACATCATTTTCAATTTTTAGACAATGTTGAAAAAAATTCGAGAAAATTTTAATAGAAGTTTTGAATACTTTTGAAAAAAAGATAGAAAATGGAGCATTTGCTCCAAAAGATCAAATGCTCCATTTTCCATAATATTTTCAAATACATGATATTTCAAAGGTGGCAAAATGTGTTATTATGGAGTAAAGGGTTAAATAGGCCTAATGCGTATCAGGTTAGCAACTAGTGAATACCTTGAGCAGTCTGATCAGCGAATTTTCATGCTTTTGGCTATGCCTATTCATTAGGTAATTGAAACTTTAGGGTATTTACCAGTCAATATCTTATTAAATTTGAAAAAAATAGCAAATAATTTGTAACTTGATTAGGTCATTTCAAACAGTTCAAAGCCTCATCTCAAAAAACTTGATATAATTGTTAAATTACTTTGACATACAACTATAATACAAGGTTGAGAATAATTGGTGGATGATGTTATGACCATGTTTTAAAGTTGTTTGCCAAAACAGTTTTTTTTTTTCTTGATGAGGTTCAGAACTTTTTGATTGGCCCTTTTCACAAAAAACAAACAATTAAATTGTACTGAAGGAATGAATGTACAAGCCTATATGCCCTACAGTAAACTTTCTGTAAAAAAAATATAACTTAAAACTAAAACGCTTATTGAACGCTTTTAACCCTCAAAGTGCCAATCATGATTGCAGCAGCCAACAAATTTTGTGAAAGTTTTTATCAATTACTTGAAAAATAAGGCCTGTGAATGTAATATCAAGCCTTATCTGTTTTCTTTATGCAACACAACAATTGAAAATGATGTCTGCTGCAAATTATGGGTGGAAATTTAAGGGTTAAAATCAATTAAATTTTTAATAGTCACTTCAGAAATAGACCAATTTACGAGCGGGAAGAAAATACAGAGTTTTTTCTTTATCGAGATAAGAGGACTCAATTTGAACTCTAAACTACAATCTCACACACAGACGGACACAATGACAGACAGACAAACAAACACATGAACAGCCAAAATTAAACCCCCACAAATACACAGACAGACATTCAAACTTTTTCATAACCAAAAGTAAAACCTTACAGACAGACAAATAGCCATACATACACATAAACTAGAAAGTCCTGTTAAACTGTTTATCTAAACAACAGAGCAAAAAAAAAGAAACAAAACTACCATACTCACACCGGATATGCGGCAATCGAAAATGCTCTTAACAATCGACGAACATGGATAAAAAAATGCTAGAAACAATGTTTTTGATGGACATTTGTGGCCAGTCCGGCGACAAATGGCAATTGAAACCTCTGTTTCTAAGGATTTTTTATCTATTTTTGTTGATAGTATTAACATTTTCGATTGCTGCCTATCTGGTGTGATACTTACTCTGATAAATGCCCCAGAGATAAATAAATAATAAAAAGAGATTCACGAAAGTTTTACTAAAATAATGCTCCGGGTCTACACAGTTTACTCAGGAATATCTGTCCAAATATTCCAGGTAAAAAGGGTGACAGAAAAAAAAGAAACAAAGGGCACATTAACCCTTTACCCCATGCTAGCACATTTTAATGCCTGTGAAATACTATGTATTTGAAAATATCATGGAAAATCGAACATTTGCTCCATTGGAGCAAAAGCTCCATTTCCATAATATCTTTACAAGTATTCAAAACTTTACATAAATTTTTCATTATTTTTTTTCAATGTTGTCTAAAAATAGAAAATGATGTCATGATCTAAAAATAGCATATGGAGTAAAGGGTTAAGGAATAATTTAAGCATTAAGATTCAATAATTTCCTTATCCATAAGTCTTTATGCATATTTTGGATGCTCAAAAGCACCGTCTTATTGTGACGTTGTTTTGAGTACCCACAACATACATTTTGGCTCAGAAATAAGAAAGTTAATCTATATTTGCCCCCCGGTTATCTGGGGGCACAAAGGGCATTTATTAGAGGGGGCAATGATAGTGTATCATTGCCTCAGTTCCTCACCTCCTCATCTTCTTCCAATCCAAATTTACTCTGTCCAGTAGATTTCAAATTTTCTCGGAAATCTTCTTTTACTTTATTCTTATTTTTCTTCATTTTGGCAAATCTATAAAAATATACAATAAAGAATGTATGATACAGTATATAGTTATTTCATGCCTGTTTGTAGTATAGTCAAAACCATTACCCCGAGGTGTCGTGGACGACCTGATGCACTATTGCAAGAGGCCGAAGGCCGAGCGCAATAGTGCATAAGGTCATCTGCGGTACCGAGGGGTAATAGTTTGTTATTTGTTGCAAAACAAAAAATTTCACCAAATCTGCTCAATTTTGGTCTCAAAATGTTCCGCTCACTTTAACTAAGAAAACAAGTACCGACACTTTATGTTTCTGACCATAAAAAACTAAGTTATTGGAGTTTAAAGTTGCCAAACCATCCCCCATTTTCGCAATTGTTGAATAACATCTTCTATCATAAACCTTGCATATGTGCATTGTCATCGCGCATGTCGATCAGCGCCTGGATGTTTTAACAGCGAAGCAGGACCAGGCCATGTTATAGTGCCAGTCAATATCAAAACCTATTGCCTGGGCAATAGGTCAGTGACTCATGGGATAGCTAAAAATAGACAATTACTCCATATATAGACGGTTGGGAAATAATTGTAACTAGATAATTCAAAATCACATACAGTAAAACCTCCAATATTCGAACTTCGATTTTTCGAAATACAACTTTTATAACTGCCTATAACAGCATATGCTTTGGGTGCGTAAAAGAAATGTCTCTGAGAGGTTTCTTTTATGCATGCAAAACATATATTTGATAAAACAAAAACTGATAATAACTATTTTCAGGGGTTACATATTTTATGTCTATCTCTGTACAATTTGAACTGCTGATAATTCGAAAGAAAATAGCTAGTGCCAAGGACTTTGAATTTACGAGATTTTACTGTAGTTAAAAGTACCCACTACATCGAACAAAATTTGGATACATTAGATTCAGAGAACAGATTGTATTCATAAACCATTCCCTATCAAAACATGTTTTTGGATGCTCAACAGAGACACCAAAAATTATTCTTTGTTTTTAATAGTAATGTTACATTACTTTTAAAAACAAAGAATAATTTTTGGTTATATTATTTAATAACTTTCTCAGATAAAGTGTTTTGCTCAAGGACTCAATGCAGTGCCTCTGGTGAGGTTTGAACCAGCAACCACTCAATCTCAACCACTGGGCACCCTTTCAGGGTTTTTTGTGGGAAAACATGTATTGGATGTTTTCTTTGGGTAATAATGTATGTTGATGTTCTAATGGGTAGGTATCAGAGTCTACCAGTATGCATTTATCTATAAATTTAGGTGTTATTTGCATTAACTGTAATACAAATAACTTATTACAAAATTTTACACGGTACCCTTTTTTTAAAATAGTGTAGATCCAGATCAGCTGCCTTTTGATGAAGCCAGCTGATCTGGATGCACACAAAATATCTATGTTTTACTTAATAATAATATTACACTATTGATTGACTGGAAATCATAATTCATATACACATAGTGTAAATAAACCATAGAGTACTCAGTGTGTGCATATTAAGAGCATGTATGCTTTAAGGTCAAATACAGTAAGTATTGCAAGGGGAAAAATCCCAAACTGCTCCAGATGGGGATCAAACCAAGAAAACAAGATTATCAGGCAAACACTCTGTAGACCAAGATCTTGGTCTGAGGTCTGTCAAAAAGGTCTAGACGTACAGGGCAGAACCCAAACCAGACTGCTTCTGAAGAACCAGTCTGATCAGGGTCTTTCCTGTTTGCTATTCCAATAAGCATTTATGAATTCCAACCCCGATAACCAACATTTTATTTGAGAAGTGAAAAGTGTTCAAAATTTTAGAACATTTACCATACCTAGACCTGGTCTCAAGGTTGTAAACCTTTTGTTCATGCTCAGCTTAACTGGGCATGAAATTAATCATGCTCATAAATGCTAAAATGGCATTTTAACATTTATGATAAATACAGCATATGAGAGCTTAAAAGCAAGATAAAGTCTTTACTGTTCAGCATTTTAGTTTTTATGAGCAATTGAAATTTCATGCTCTGTTGAGTTGAGCATAAAAAAAGATTATAACCTCAGAGCCTGGTGTCATTTGACTTACTTGGCATCTGTTTTATTTGTCTTGCGCAGCACTGGCTTGCAGCTGAAAGTAGAGGAAATTTCAAATATATTAACCAGGCCTTTAGTTAAGAGTGCATACCAACAAATTAATTTTCTTATTTCTTAACCAAAACATATGTTGTGGGTACTCAAAAGAGCCATCTCAGTGAGACGGTTCTTTTGAGCAACCAAAAATATGTTAAAACTGATGCATAAGAAAATATAAACAATTTTACGCTCAAAGATTTGTTTATCTTAACTGATGATTAACAAATGAACTCTTCCACCTGGTTTGATACAACGAGGCTGAGATGTTCCATTGTATATATCAATGGGTCACAGGTTAAATTTCCAATGTATGTCATGAATTAAAAATGATAATACACTAGTTTATTAAATATATACAATTATTGCTTTACAAATTTACTTCTGTGAGTCCCGAGGCCAAATATCTTTTCATCCAAAACTCAAAGTTCTGTATTCATTATTCTAATATTGGTATCAAACATGGTTTTTCATGCATCAATATTTACCAGGTCCTGGAAGAGATGTTAATAACAAAGAATTGTCTCTAATGTTTTCAACATCTCCCTAGGGACCTGACAACCCTTCATGCATTGAGAAAATAATGTTTGCACACTATTATTGCATATATTCAACTAACTAATAACTATAATTTGCGAAAAACATGGCACAATATTTTTTTCACCATTTCAGAGTCAACATGTGGTTGAATTTCACATTAATATCTATCTTCCAGGGCCAGTGGATCAGCTGTCATAAAATTTAGTCGCCTGGAAAGAGTGTGTTGAATGTTGTGTTTATAAAATTATCACATATTCGGGACACTATTTGCCGCCATAACCCAAAGTCTGCATGTGCGATAAGCACTATCCCGCCAACTGGTTATCAGCCTGCCATGAGGTTACCTGGAAGTCATGTATTTTGAATGGAGAGAGGTTATCATGCCTGGCAAAAGAGGTTAATTATTAGATGACGTCAGATGTAAACAAGTGGCATGATGTAATGCAAACTTTATGCCTGTCCTCTGTTTTACTTATATTTTTGTACCTCAAACATGTTAAAACAATGAATTGGAATATGTGATAAACAGATTATCTCAAAGGGTTTTGGTTATCACCTTCAGTATCAACTCTCGAGCTGATAATGGGTCTCGGGTTAATACTTCGGGCAATAACCAAAACACCGTGAGATAATCTCTAATTATTCTACAGATTGTATCTATCCAGCTATAGCCAGCAATCATCCCTGGCCCTGCTACCCTGATTATCAATTAAAAAATTTGCATTAGGTCAAGTTTTCGAGGGACTCAAAACTGACAGCAAACATTATATACTGTTCACAAAAAGTAGGGGATATTCGAATATTAAAAGTTATAACATTTACCAAACGAATGTCATAGACCTGAAACAGCTAGTATTAATTAGCAAACTCATCTCAGAGCCAATATGAATAAATTGTCCAAGGATTAATCTGGTCATGCGTTTCTGAGACAACCATATTTAGACCAGGGGTAGCCTTTCAATTTTCACACATGAATATCACAGTGACGGATTATGCAATGGCGATGCTTTTTAAAAAGAAAATATCCGTTTTTCAATATTTTTATGTTCAGAATTTGCTTTGATATCTTTGTTCGCAATTTCAGGAATGTGAGGCTAAAATCTGTCAATTTTTAGTAAATTGTGTCACTTTTTACGTTTTTGTCACCACCATATCTCCTAGAAATAACAATTATGGTACGCGAAAAAAATCTTAAAAAACAAAGATATCCATAATGCATCTTAAGCATGCATTATCGAAAGCATGCCAAAAATGTTGATACTTTTTTGTGAAATTTGGGTATTGACCCCTAGTTTCTTTGGCATGCCCTTAAGGTCACATTACCCGATTTTCAGCCCTCAAATCATGCAGGAAAACTGGCTTACATATTGCTCTATGAAAATACAAAATTATTTATGCGACAAATTAGATTTTAATTTCTAGACTTTACTATGTCCCAATATCCCCTACTTTTTGTGGACAGTATATTTTCCCTTTCAGAATATCCTCAAGTGTACATTATGTTAATGACAATAATATTCAAAATAAGTAAAATAATTTTTCATATGTTATTTCGATGCCTGTATTTTCCCTTATGTTTTAATGTCTTTTTTCCATTTCGATTCAGTGTTGCAATATGTTTCGATGAATCTAGGTACAAACTTAAAGGTAATAATACTTACAATTTGCCTTTAGAATCATTTACTTTAAGGGTTAATTCATTCACCTGAAAAACAGAATATCAAAAATTAGGTAAAGCCCATGCTCATATAAGAACACCCGGAGAACTGTTAATAGGTTGCATACACTATACAGCAAACATTCAATGGCTGGAACACCTTTGAAGCCATGAAAATTTGTTTGAGATCAGATAGGCCCCGCCCAACGCGACAAAACCTGTCTTCGGGGTTCCAACAAAGCCAGACTCAAACCTGTGTCCTCAGCTACAGAGACAAGCTAGAAAATGAAAATTCGCCTTCAGTAAGTTAAGATATGAAACTTTCCAAATAGCCAATAAAAAGGCGCTTGAACTACCCCTCTCTGGGCCTTGACACGAGAAAACCCGTCCTTCCTGGGTTTGCAAACAACAAAGGCGCTCTCAGTAGCTTGAACTACCTATTCTTACACACTTGGGCATATTTTAATCGAGATTCAGCCATGAAGAAATGTCAATGTATTAACAGTGACAAACTATTACAGCTACTGTTAATGCACTGTTCATGCCTTAGCTAGTAATTAGGCAAATATCCCATCTCAATTATCATGGGTGAAAGTTCAAAATTTCCAAAATCCTGAACTTTAGAAAATCAGAGTATAAAACTTGTTTATCAAAAGTTCCAAATTTAATGGTCAAATACCTTTGGATAAACTGAAACTAAATCAGAAAAACTATTAATACCTGCAGAATTCAGCATTTTGAGGCTGACTTTCTATGGAAAGTCAGCCTGAAAATCCTGAATTCAGGAATAATCCTTAAAACTTTCACCCATGAATTATTTAGGAAGCATGCTCAGCAAATCAGATGGATGAGAATATTTCTACTTGACTGACATGACTGGATATAAAAAGCACATTCTGATTATAGTCCACATAACTCATGGACTTTCTCCATGATGATACATTGCAACAGTTAGAAGGCCTACATGCAAGCTGAACATTTCTTGTACTTCAACAAGAGCCGATCTAGGGCGACGATTTGATACCCATAAAATGCATTTAAGCCCCCCACCCTTGTCCCTTCTAAGGCGGTGGTTCTGTTGTTGTTGATTCGTTGTTTATTGTTACTCCCACTGTAGAAGTCTGTAATTGTTTTGTGTTATGTTGTACATTACTTTATGTCCATTCTAGTATTGCAATCATCTTAATGGGAAAGAGAGGAGCTGGTTGCTTTGCTTAATTTGTCTTCCTGGTGTCTTGTGATGGTTGTGTGGCTCTTCCTTGTGTCAGCAGTTTGCGATTGTGGTATTTCCTGATCATACTCACTATTTTTGTTCTAACATTGAAAATAGAAAGTTTTTGTAGTGTTTGGTGCCAAATTGCACTATCAACAATTTCAGTCATATCACCATGGTCCATTACCCTTTACTCCATAGGCTATTTTCAGATTGTGACATTGTTTTCTATTTTTAGACAACATTGAAAAAATTCAAGAAAAATTTAAGTTCAGTTTTGAATACTTTTGAAAATATTATGGAAAATGGAGCATTTGCTCCAATAGAGCAAAAGAGCAAATGCTCCATTTCCCATAATATTTTCAACTACATGATATTTCATGGGCATCAAAAGGCGTTTATATGGAGTAAAGGGTTAAACCACCACACGGTTCTTGGACAGGGTCCTCAGTTGGTACCGTTTGTTCAACAGATTTTTTGTTTATACAGCATAGGAAAACTCTATAAACACTTACCTCTAATTCCTGTTTTTCCACTTTGAATTCCCAGTCATAAGCTTCACTTTCAAATTGAGCAAGTTTGTCATGAAGCTGCTTACAAAGTTTCTTGAGTTCCGCTGAAAAATAAATATATGTACCTTCATCGGTGAACTGATCAATCTAGTCTGCTAATCATAAACACAAGGTCTAATTTTTCCAGGGTTCATACAGGCAAGCTTGAGTAAAATTCAAGGACTTTTCAAGGACTTCTAAAAGCCTCTCCTACAGTTTTTAAGGACTTAAAGATAATGAAAAATACTGATCTAAGTGTTAAAATTCGACTTCAGAAATGCTAGACCGAGATCATTGAGACATAAGTATTAGAAAATTAGTATAAAATTGTTATGCCTATATTTGGTGCAGCATAAGTTGCACCAAATAAAGGCACAACAATTTTATACTGATTTCAGACTCTGTCCTACAGAAACTAGTAGAATTCAAGGACTCTTCAAGGTTTTTGATTGTTTTTTCAGTACTTTTCAAGGCAGATTTGATTTTCAAGGACTTTTCAAGAAAGCCATCTAACTTTAAGTACTTTTCAAGCCTGTGCGAACCCTGTTGCTGTTTTAATTTGGCAGTCTCTACAGTAAACAGTGTGGACCAAGGGTCCAACTGCTCCATATGTAGCAGTCTAATCTGGGCCTCGAAGAGATAAAACCTGTCTTCGGGGTTTATGAACAACAAAGGCGCAGACCAATCTGAGCATTCGGGCAGACTGATCAGCGCCTTTGTTATTTCCTTTATGAAAAGTATCAGTCTCTGTAGCTAAGGAGACCGGTTTGCTTACCCTGAAGACCGATTTTGTTGCGAGGAGGCCCATCTGATGTCATAATGCATAAAACCTGTGCAATGCACAGCTTCTAAAAAAACACATCTGAACTAATCATAAATTGTGAAAATGAAATCCTTTATTTCCCATGTAACATTCATTTGGCATTCAATACTGTAAACAGGGACTCGTGTCTTTGTAATTTTCACATTGTATTTTCTAACATTACAAGAAACAGTAAATAAAATTGAAATTTAATCATCAATTAAGGTGGATTTCTGAGGACTTTTCAGGATAAAGTGCTGAAAAAAGCTAAAATTGGTACCCTTGTTTCTTGCTGATGTTAATAAAGAAGGATAAATTTTCAATAAATATAATGATACAGTCTTAAAGATAATATACTGCTTTTTGAAAATAAATCACAGATACACAAAGAAATAATAGAAATATGAGCATTTAAAATTCAGCGTACATAGTTTTGAGAGCTCATGCAGTCATAACAACACTATTTTCAATATATACAATACCTGTACATCAGGCCAGACCACTCTTGAGTATGAGGGGTGTTCCAAAAATTCAGAAATTTACCTCAGGCACAATTGGAAAAAATATATTTTAGCTTGAAAATGATGCTTATATTGCCTTGCTGTATTGTTTCATTCAATAGTTACATAAAATTATATATAGGCTACTCAACACCGCTGGCCTGTTTTCATGTTATAGAACTATAATCATTTTTGAAGATAAATCTTTTAATCTGTGCATTTTTAGAACCACAAAATAAAACAGCACTGTAATTTCATTTTTCGTTACTACTAGTCTCCGATGATCGACTGTTTCAGACAAAAGTCAGCTCATCTAGCATATACCTCAAAAAAGAATTTACTTTTAATACTGTTGCTGTTAAGACAGTATGGGTCAGTAAAAAAGCTTCAAGTGGCAGATTTTATTCATAGCTAGCAGTTGCATAACATAATTGTCGAGGGTCTAAGCAACCCAGATCTTATAAAAATTCCATATTTACAGAGCATATTTGCTGAAACTTGAACTTTGAGCAGCCATGAAAACAAATGACTGAGACTGCTCTTGTCTGATTTATGGGATCTCTAAAATGGAGGATCTGCTTATTGAGTCAGTGCCTTGAGGGCAAGGCTGTTTTGAGGTTAATTTCAAGTCACTCTTTCAAGAACATAAAAACTACTTGAGCTGTGTATAGACAAATAATATTTGTGTATTTGGTACACTTTTCAGGCATGTGATGTTGCTGGTTACAGAGATATTAAGCCAGTATCAGAACTTTTGGAACACTCCTCATATAATGAGTCTGAGATAATGGCAAAGTTTTTATCATGACAAAATTTGATGAGCATGCCAATTGAATGCACAACAAGATGATAATGAAATTGATGAAGTATAAATAAGATGTACAAACTCTTTTCTTCAGATCAAATCATGCAAATACAGTAAAACCTGTCTCAAGCAGTCACTCAAAAATAGACAAAACAAAGAACTTAATGACAAATGGTACCTTAATGAAGGTCTAAAGCATTGCAGAATGCTCCCCTTGGAGCATTCTGCAATACTTTTGACCTGGATTCAGCAATAATTGTTTTTTAAAACCAATGTTTGGTCTTTTTGAGAGTGGCCATTTTAGACAGGTTTTACTGTACTAGAAGAATTTTCAAATGTATAGTTTTGGCATCATTATATAGGCCCTGATGTAAGAAAACCTGACTTTGTAGTATGCGAACAACAAAGGCCCAAACCAACCTGTGCATCTGCACAGTCTGATCAGTCCCCTTGTTATTTGTATTTTGTTAAGTATTGTATATAAGCTTGCTACAGGTGAAATTTCAATTTTCTAGCTAGCCTCTGTAGCTGAGGAGACTTGATTGAGTCTGGCTTTGTCGGAAATCGCAAAGACATGTTTTCTTGCGTTGTGGCCCATATGTGCCTTGATGCAAGAAAATCTGACTTTGTAGTATGTGAACAACAAAGGTACAAACCAGCGTGTCCATCTGCACAGTCTGATCAGCACATTTGTTATTCAATTTCTGACTCCACTTGTTACATCCAGAATTTTGATATTTTACCTACCCTCTGCAGCTGAGCTGACTTAGTTGAGCCTTGACATGTGATTTACGAAAATGTGGCATTTTAACAAGTGTAGACTCAGACAAACCTGTGCAGCATCCTTTCAAGCTTAGAAACTCCAAATGAAGTTAGGTCAGTAGCTGAACAGTCATAGAATATTTAAGCGACAAGCAAAGGCTCTGATCAGACTGAGCGTATGTGCAGGCTGGTCTG
Source organism: Loripinus fragilis (assembly GCA_964019695.1). NCBI lineage: Eukaryota > Metazoa > Mollusca > Bivalvia > Lucinida > Lucinidae > Loripinus > Loripinus fragilis. The sequence continues at coordinate 40,014,359 of OZ026519.1, read as the reverse complement.
AGCCTTTGCTGGTCACACATACCACATTGTTGGAAATATCATGTTGTGGCTCAGTTTTAATCTTACCTGGCCCCCAACCCTGAAGACAGGCTTTCTCGCATAGAGGCCCAAATCTAGTTTTGCTATCAATGACAAATGTCTAGGATAGGTATGTTTTGTCCTTAGTCAAAATTCAAGAGGTTTTATTACCATTGTCAAATGTCTAGAGGTTTTTATCATTGTCAAGTCAGGATTTTTTTTTAATTTTTGTCAAATGTCTAGAGTTTTAAATCATTTTCATAAGTCAGGAGTTTTTTTTACCATTGTCAAATGTCTGGAGAGTTTTTATCATTGTCAAATTTCTAGTGATTTTCCTATCATTGATTTTTTTTACCATTGTCAATCTCTAAATTGTAGTCAAAAGTCAAGAATTATTTACCACTCATAAATGTCAAGTTTTTGTTATCATTGCCAAATGTTTATAGTGTTTTACCATTTCAAATGTCTAGAGTTTTTGCAATTATTGCCTTTTTCGCTGTTGTCTAAATTAAGGATTTTGCTATCATCGGAGCTTTTTAACAATTGTCTAATGGCTAGAGAATTTATATTATCATTGTTAAATGTCTATAGTTATCATTGTCAAATGTCTATAGTTATTGTTGTCATTGTCAGAAGGCTTGATTTGTTTTCATTGTCAAATGTCTAGAGTAATTGTTGTCTTTGACATGCAATATTGTTATCATTGTCAATTGTCAAAAGGTATTGTTACAGTAGTACCACGACCTCTAACTAATGACCCTCGATTAAATCAATGCATTTACTGTTATGGTCGCGCCTCAAAGCGTTTTGTGGAAGTATACATTGTCAAAAGTATCAAGTTTTTGTTATCATTCTCAAATCTCTACAGTTATTGTTCCATTGTCAAATTTATCAAGTTTTTGTTATCATTGTCAAAAGTCTAAAATTGAATGTCAAATGTCAAGAGTTATCATTGTCAATTTTGAAATATATTGTTATCAATGTCAAATGTCAAAAGTTATTGTTACAAGTGTCCAGTGTCTTGAATTAAGCTAGCCTGTAAAGGCTGTGTACATGCAAAACATGCAAAATTATGTATAGGCAAATCACATTAACTTTACCATGTCTCGGAGTTATAAACTTTCTAGGAGCACATAATCAGTAATATTTATAGATATCAAAATACAAGCACATTAGGCAATTTTCTTGCTGAGGAAAGCAGACCGTGACAATGATTGTGGTATTTTGACAAGTGTAGACTCAGACGAGCCTTTGCAGCCTCCTTTTAAGCTTAGAAGCTCCAAATGATGTTCAGTCAGTAGCTTAACACTCATAGAATATGCAAGGGATTAGCAAAGGCTCAGATCCGACTGCGGGTATGCGCAGGCTGGTCTGAGACTTTGCTGGTCGCACATACCACATTGTTGGAAATCTCATGTCACATCTCATCTAATCTGGTCATAAATCTTAAAATATCAGCAGTTGTTTGCATTCCAGTAAGAAATTTAATTTGGAATTGCTCTCTCATCTGGAAGCATAGTTTATTGTTTATCACATGTTTGTAAGTGCCTATGCAATAAATCTTTAATACTGACAAGAATTTGGCAGCAACAGTCATAAATGTCTTCTAAAGTTATCTTTGAGCCATATTTTGGGTAGGAACTGCAAAAATCTTCAGGAATTGCAAGCATTCTTCAGTAATGCCTGTTTCTTTTAACCTTTCAGCTAATAGCAGACTTAACCAAACACTGAGAGTTTGAATCAATATTTAGTCAAACTCTTTATTAAATGCTTCAGCAATTTCAGATGTTTAAAAGACAAGACTGGCACGGCAACACATATATAAACAAACACACAGCAAACTCATTAAACAACCATAACAAATGATTCTAGCATAGACAACACTAAAACTTTGAGCTTGAATCCAGCAAAACGTTCAAGTATCATGTGCACCCATTGAAGACTCAGATCAGCCTGCGCATCCACACAGTCTGATCAGAGTCTTTGATGGGTGCTCTATGAATAACCATTATTGCATAAAAGTCATGTTGCAGGCTATTAACAGCCATGTTTTAACTGGCAAAAGTCCATGTATTAATCAAGCAATTTATGTGCTGTTGTGATGATGGACAGCTTTTGTACTTTACATATACGCATTCTAGGCTGTCACAAAAATTGACATCATCAACAGTAACCTGCATAGAAATGAATATAATTTAGTGACGTTAGAATGACGTTAGTCTTTGCTCTGGAATGGGTGTTCTACGAATCCTTCATGCTTTTTTGTGCCATTATAGTAATACAGAACTGAACTTTTCGAAGCATTTTTCCAAAGTTTTCAAGTGACAAAATGACTTAATGCAATAATAACGATCAAACATGGTTTTCTGATACATTAACATTCAGGCTCGGGTTTCAATACCACCCACAGGGTCCAGCAGATGTTAATGTATAGAAAACATCCTTGATCCCTATAATGGTCCAATGTTTCTTTAGGCGGAAAACTAAGACTCTGATCAGATGCACTGATTTGAATCTTCCCTGTACACATATGCCAACCTGTACCTTATGCTGGATACCGACTCAAGTTCAATATACTGAAATCATATCAGTCAAACCAGTCTACAGTAACAAGCAGAGAACCAGTCAAAGACAAGCAGGAAGTTGTGTTAGAGTACCTTCCCCTAGTCCATCAATAGTTAAAGGTTCTAAATATTTGTTGATGTATTTTTCTTTGGCTTCTGCTTTAGCTAACGCCTCTTTTTTCATCTCTTCTGCTGCTTTTTGCATAATAATTTGCTACAAGAAAGAATCACAATGTAATAGATATGACTCAGAGTGATCTAAAAGAAAACATATTAGCAAACAACATATAAATATATGTATCATTAAATGACAGATAAATACCCTAAACTTACCAAAGTTTACAAAAATTGGGACCAGCTTGGGTGCTATGAATGGTGAGAGTTGCTGTGGACCACGCTGGTCCGACAATAAAACTGAAACAATCCCAAACTCAAAGACATATCGAAGTCCAAGGGTTAGGAATCAGATTTTTCCGTTTTGATACACAGCTCTTAACTCTTTCCTTGCTAGCCATCTGCTAATATCCTTTGCAAACAGTTTGGACCAAGATTGACTTTTTCAAAATCAACTCTTTCAAAAAATTATTTCAGGAATACTATCAGAGTGTCAAGCGGTTTGGATTCAGATAATGACCAAGATTCTGTCGGCCCTGATCTAGGTCCAAAGTGTTTACAAAGGTTATCAGATGACAAAATTTGCCTCTAGCAAGGAAAGAGTTAACATTGCTTCCACATTGAGCATTTGAGATAACTTAACCATTTGCAATCAGAGTAGCCTAAATTCCCATGTATTTTGGCCTTTCTGATTGCAATTGTAACTGATGATCTTTTTAATACCTAAAGTAACAAATTTGTAGTAACAAATCCTGCAAAACATCACTACATAGAATTCTGTCCTTACCTGTGCTTAGAAAGTCGAAATCATCAGGAAGTGGCATGAGTCTTTCTGACACCACCCGCCACTTCTCTTCTTCTTCGTCTGTGTCATATTCTACCGATATGTCCTGCATGCACACACAAAAACATAAACAAGGGCAAGACAAAATCAGGGAAGGCTATTACATAAAATAGAAGGGGAGGCTACTTCATGCACTAGCATGGATTTTTATCAACATGCATATGAGTCACATTGTGGGGAAACCTGTTTTTGCTGTAGACAACAAACATGCTGATCAGACTGCGCATCTGCATAGTTGTTCGCTGACTAAATGTAGATACATGCGGTATGATACAGTGCAGTCCCAGTATAACACACCTCAATATAACAAGGATTTGAATATTAATACAGTCATGTTGTGGGCCCCATTCCTTTACCATGGAATTTTACAAAGGAATTACAGGAAAATGACCAGAAAATGGACATTTTCCTGTAATTCCTTTGTAAAATTATCCCTTTATAACATGATTCACTTAAATCATGGTCCATTTCTGTGACCCAAATATTGTTTTTTTCTTAAAATATTATATTTACCTTTTATAGAAAAATGCATTTATTTTCTGCATGGTGAGTGAACAGTGGCAACGCGACATTTTATTAGCGCTGCATAATCACATATGGTATCTGGCTCATGTTTTGTTCAATTTACATAGTATGTTAAAATGTAAATATATCATGGACCATTCAACTGTAGTAAGGCACAGCATGAGTCATGAGTTGTTTCCCTTTAACTCGGTTTCAGTTTAAAATACAGAGGATCTAACATGCTTGGGACCATGCAAGGGGAAGTTCAGCTAATCTGCATTACTGTATGTACCCAAAATATTGGGACAGACAAATGAGGCCAAAGCAAATAGTCAAAACCCAGATAAGCCTAGTCTGGTCAGAATCTTTATTTTTGCCATTCCAGCCCAACCTTCTACAAGCATATGATAAATGTCTAAAATTTCAAACACTTTTCCTCTTTCTGTTCTAAAAAAATGCAGGTTATCAGGGCTGGAATTCACAAAATGCTTATCAGAATAGCAAAAAGGAAGACACTGATCAGACTGCTTCTTCAGAAGCAGTCTGATCAGGGTCTGTCTGGTTTGTCTATGCCCTTCTGGCAGGCAACTACTGTTCAAACATTTACCGTTTGATTTTTGTTTGATTTGATTCTCTATGTCCCAGTAAACAACTTTTCAGTAAAGTCGGACGGGTCTTCCTAGGTTGAACCAGTACTAAGCAAGGATAAATGTGTCTTGCTTAAGGACACAACACAGCGATGCCGGTGAGGCTCGAACCCCTGGCCCCTCGGTCTCAAGTCAAGCTCTCTACCACTGAGCCACTGTGCTCCATAAACATTTACCGTAATTAGGTTATAAAATGATCTTGTTATAAATCTTAAGATAAGCATAGTAAGGGTAAGGATTTAAGGTGTCTGAAAATTAAGGCTACACGAAAAATAATTTTCAAATACACACTTTCATCTGGAGGCCTGACAAAATGATCTTTATGGAGTCAGGAAAATTTCTAGTCATACAGGGTAAGCAAGCACCTGACTGTTCTGACATGCCTGTTTTTTTAAAAGATAACAATATTTAGTAAATACTGAAGTCATTACACCATGCCAACAAAACCTACCTTTAATTGAAGAGTATTTCTTTTGGTCATAATGAGCTTATTTACATTATAAAACAAATACATGTACAGTGTATAGTTAATCATAAAGTGACAACAAAACTTTGCAACAGACATCATTTTCAAATTTGGTTCCTCCTTTAAAATACCGAATAAGACTTGTGATTTCATGTGATTTGTCTGCTGGAAGATGATTCAAATGATACATTTTCGCCCAGACAGCTAGAAATTTTATCGTCTCCTGCAGTGGTGATTGATGCTTTAGGGGTTAAGACTTGCAAAAGTGTAGTGAAGATATTACAGTAAAAACCTGTGTAAAACGACCACTCTTAAAAAGACCAAAAACTGGTTTTCAATACAAATTATCGCTTAATGCAGGTCAAAAGTAAAGGGAGCATTCTGCAAATTTTCAACCTTCATTAAGCTACCAGTTGTCATTAAAACCTTTGTTGTGTCTATTTTTGAGTGGCCGTTTTACACAGGTTTTACTGTAGATATAAATAAGTAAATGACAAGAGGTGGTTGTCTGTAGGCGCAACATACATTGTACCACATGTTCACTGTCTTTTTGAAGGAAATGTTACTTGTGCATCAGAATGGGGATAGCCATATTCAAGATTTTCATTTGGGGAGGTATATCGTCCGATATACGGTCAGAAATCATGATTTATTGCTCCGCTAACGTATCGGCGTAAAACTCAATTTCAGACCTTATATGCAATCATTTATCTCCCTAAATGAAAATTTTGAATGCAATTATCTCTAAATTACATCTTTAACTAAATGAATAGATCTGAAGAAGTGGTTTTCCAGCACTTTTCAATGCAGACATTATTTTCAAAAATATTCAAGAAAACCCTTCATTTTCAAGTGCAAAAACCTGCCTGGCCATGCTCAAACCGGCCTGCTCAGTGACAGACTAGCTTAGAATGTTGAAACTGTGTATGAAGCAAGTTCAGATATCATACTTTGTAGGAAGAGAATAATAATGGTGCTGATCAGACTGCGCATCTGCTGATGTGCACCTTTGTTGTTTGTATGCAACAAAGTCAAGTTTTCTCGCGTCAAGGCCTGTATAAAAAATCTATGTACCACATAATAAACTAGAGCTGTTATAGAGGATCTAACATGAGCGCTCATGTATTATTGAATTTATTAAACAAGTTGGGGAAAAGAGATCAAATGCGAGGCTTGCCGAGCATTTTATCACTTTTTTGCAATGAGTTTAATAAATTCAATAAAACATGAGCATGAATAGTAGATTCAAATTATCATATGACATTACAATCATTTTGAAATTGCATTTTTGGTGTGAAAAAGTTAAAATTTTGTCATTGTGTATGCTTGAACAGTATTATGTTTGTTTGATTTGATTCTTTACGTCCCATCAACAATCTTTCAGTTAAACAGGGACGGATCATTCTGAGTTGAACCAGTACTAAGCTAGGATAAATGTGTCTTGCTCAAGGACCATAACGCAGTGACGTCGGTGAGGCTCGAACCCGTGGCCTCTCGGTCTCGAGTCAAGCACTCTACCACTGAGCCACTGCGCTCCCTTGAACAGTATTCAGAAATAGTCAGTGTATATACCTTTAGTTTCTTTTTCTTTTCTGGTGAGAGTCCACCTAGACCCTTCCTCTTCCCCTTCTTCTTCTTCTTTTCTTCCTCGGCAGCCATTCTTGCTTCCTAGAAAAAACAGAGCAAAAATATGTTGATAAAGCAAAAGGCGAAATGCAATGTGTGACATCATCATGAAATGCACTGTGTGACATCATGGTATAATAATAATAATAATAATAATAATAATAGTCTTTTTTTTCAGAGGGTAACACATTTAGCAAAAAAAAAGCTAATCTTCCATGAGGCCCTCTATAAATATATACCGCCAAAAAAGAAAACAAGTATACAGTCAATCAGACTGCCCATCTGCTGATGTGCATCTTTGTTGTTTGCATGCAGTAAAGCCAAGTTTTCACGATTCAAGGCCCATATGAAAAATCTGTGCACCACATAATTGAGGCGTGACATGTGATTTCCAAAAATGTGGCATTTTGACTAGTTTAGACTCATATGAGCCTGTGCAGCCTATTTTTAGGCTTAAAAACTCCAAATGCTGCTCGGTCAGTAGCATAATATATGCAAACAGCAAAAGATTACACTAGAATTGTAGCAAGTATTCTTTAACTCATTGCATACTGGTAATGAGTTTTGTTATCTAATTTTTTTTCAAAATAAACTATCTGGCTAACCTAAACCTGTGCTGCCCATATCACTAGTTCTCTGCATATTGAGTAATCTTTTATGCTTTTGTTGTCGCATGCTAATTTATTTATTTTTTACAAAATTAGCATTTTCAAAAAGTTCTTTCAGGAACACTGTCAGCGTGTCAAACTCTTTTGATCCAGACCAGGATCGAAATTCTGTCATTCCTGATCTGGGCCCAAACTATTTGCAACGGTTATCAGCAGAGGACAAAAGTCGCTGCCAGCAAGGAAAGAGCTAAAGCATCCTTTTCTCAAGTTAAGAAATGTTTATCAACAGAGATGTCAAGTTTTCTTTATCCTTGCATACTTTTCATGTTTCTTGAAGTGTTTTCTATAACACATTTTGACAAACAATTCTTGGTGCTTGGAAAACAACCAGCAAACACTCACAATATCTGCCAACAGAGATGTTACAACCCTTTACCCTTTGTACAGTAATAAATGTTTCTATCAGGAGTGATACAATTCTGACCCTGAGGTTATAAAACTTTTTTCGTGCTCAACTCAGCTGAGCAGGAAATTTATCCTGCTCATAAATGTTAAAATGCCAGCAATTGTTGGCATTTTAACATTTATTAGCATGATAAATACAACATCTGAAACACTTAATGCAAGAAACTTCTTTATTTGTTGGCATTTTAGTTATTATGAGCAGTTGAAATTTCGTGTTCAGTTGAGTTGAGCACGAAAAAAGTTTTCTAATCTCAGGACCAGTTTTGATGCTCCTTTACCGTATATGATCAAACAAAATATTCATTTGATATCAGATATACAGTTGGAAATTTAGTTTTAAAACCTTATTTCCGAACGTTGTCCGACGATAAACCTCCCCAAATGAAAAATTTTGAATATGGTTATCCCCATTCAAATGTAATTTCCTCCAAACAGAAAGTGAAAATGTAGTATGTTGCACCAGCCAGAGGCTGCCAGCTGCTTAAACCACTTGCCAGCCAATGTATAGAGACGTTACATAATAAAGTTGAGTTTAAAACAGTATATCCCAGGATATACTGTCACAAATTTATGACATTATCCAATCAGATGTCACATAACATTTGCAAGTGCATAAGAATGGTGGTTAATACGTTATACAGAGTGAATTTCTGATTTTCAGTCAACCCGATGATGCAATTTCATAAATGGTATGGAGAATGAAAACCAGTGAATTTGAAAATTGAGTAATATAAAGAATACGAAAACCAAACCAACTCTTAATCATGTCCCAATTTACATCCAAATACAGTAAAACCTCAAAAATTCAAACTTTGAATTTTCAAAATACTCACTAAATACGAGATGAAATTGGGACAAACTGAATTCAGAGAATAGGACATATTCATGATGTGTTTTAATGTCTGTTTATACTAACATATGTTTGGGTGCGTCAAAGAAACGTCTCCTTGAGACGTTTTTTTGATCCATCCAAATCTTATGTTTGATATAAGTAAAAATTGATAATATACATTTCTGGGGGTTATATATTTTATGTCTACCTCCCTGTGGATTGAACCACTGATAATTCAAATAAAATCTCTGATCCCGAAGACTTCGAATTTACGGTATACTACTTAAGTTAAAATGCGCCAATTCCGCACAATTGTTCTTGAGATATCACCTATAGGTAGGCCAATGGGATCCCCTGCAAACACATCCTTTTTCTTTTCTTTCTTTGAGTTGATTCTTCACTTCCCAGTGAACTTTTTTTCAGTTATTTCTGGACGTCTCCTGGATTCAATCTTTACTAAGCCGAGGACAAAAGGTCTTGTCATCAAAAGAGTGCAAGGCAAGAAATAGAATGATTGTTGCCATGGTTTGTTTGTTTGTTTTGATTCTTTATGTCCCATTAACAATCTTTCAGTTAAACAGGGACGGGTCTTCCTGGGTTGAACCAGTGCTAAGCTAGAATAAATGTGTCTTGCTCAAGGACCACAACGCAGTGACACCGGTGAGGCTCGAACCCGCGGCCTCTTGGTCTCAAGTCAAGCACTCTACCACTGAGCCACTGCGCTCCCTATTGCCATGGTTTGCACAGTGATTGGCCAGGAGAATTTTAGCCTCCATAGATACACTTAATTACTTGACGTTGCGTCCTTGACGTAACGTCAGAACGACGTTGTATTTTAACGTCAGTTGCTATGGGACGGGTTTAAGAACGTGATTGTGTATAGTTATGGGCCTAGCATTGTTATAGATCTAGTTGCAAATAAGATTGTAATACGGAAACTCATAATCCGAGTTACTTATATTGTTGCCTTCCATAATCGAGAATATCGTCACAAAAGTGATTTTTGAGAAACAATGCTTCAAACAACTGGGCCTATCAAAAGTGGGTGTGGCAAGAGTGGGTGTGACCAGGATTGACCAATGAATGTTTACCTCTTCTTGTCTTTCTCTTTCTGCTTCTTGTCTTTCTTGTTCAAGACGAGCTTCTTCTTCCTACAGAAAAAACAAATGTATATCATCAGTAAAACATTGTGTATATTTTGATTATTAGGTCCTTGTGCAAGAAAATCCACCCCAAGACATAATTCTTTCCTACCATATTCAACGTAATTAGCTCATACTGTAAATGTTCTAAAATTTCAAACTTCTCCCTACAGATAAACAATGTATATCATCAGTAAACAATTGTGTAAATTTTTGATTATTAGATCCATGTGCAAGAAAATCCAACCCCAAGACCTAATTCTTTCCTACCATAATCACCCTAAGAAGCACATACCGTAAATGTTCTAAAATTTCAAACACTTTTCACCTTTTTTTCAAAAATAAAATATTGGTTATCAGGACTGGAATTCATAAAATGCTTGGCTTTGGCAGAGTAGCCAACAGGGAAGACCCTGATCAGACTGCTTCTTCAGAAGCAGTCTAATCTGTGTCTGCACTGTTTATCTAGGCCTTTTTTTGGCAGGCAACTAGCGTTCAAAATTTAAGAACATTTTCTCTATGCTTCTACAAGATCAAACATATTGGGTAACTGTTGTGAATGATATACAAACTTCTAATTTCCAGCCAGTCCAGTGGTGATATTTCAATATTAACATGGATTCATAATGTGGATAAAAACAGTGTGGACCCTGATCAGCTGGCTTCACCAGAAGCCAGCTGATCTGAATCTATACTGTTTTCAAAAACTGGTTTAAATGTTAAAAAAGTAATGTGTACAGTGCACTTATTAGAAAACCAGTGTGGACCCAAATTCCCTGGTTTCATCAGAAGCCAGCTGATCTGGATCTACATTGTTTTCAAAAACGGATATAAATTTAAAAAGCAATAATAATATAAATTTAAAAAGCAATGAGCATGTACATGTATTAGGTCAAATGTGATATAAAAAATCTACAGCAAGTGAAAGGTGTTAATTATAAAATATTTTCTTAATGTTTAAAAAATTCTCCTAATTTTTTTTAAAAGGAATCAGCTTTCCAGAAGAATGACAAATTTTTACCCTCACATTTTCACATAAGTTTATGCAAGCGAAATGATTGCCAAGTGATTAACTAACCATTATTAAATGCAATTTACATAACAAGTCATTTTTCAACATTTTATGAGCCTAAACCAGAGAAAATACATCTTAAAAAAATTTATCTTTGGGTATCTGCGAACTAAAGATCATTCTAACATGCTTTAATGATCAGTTTTAATAAAGTTTAGACTTATTTTCTCACCAATCTTAGTCCTTTACTCTATCTCTTTGTCACCTATCTTAGTTCTTTACTCTATCTCTTTGTCACCTCTCTTAGTTCTTTACTCTATATCTCTTTGTCACCTTTCTTAGTTCTTTACTCTATATCTCTTTGTCACCTATCTTAGTTCTTTACTCTATCTCTTTGTCACCTATCTTAGTTCTTTACTCTTTCTCTTTGTCACCTATCTTAGTTCTGTACTCTTTCTCACACTCTTTCTGTTTCTCACCTATCATATTTTTTACTAACCCACACATGCTCTTCAAACTACATGCACATTTGCTTATTCTAGCATTATGATACAACCTTGCACAAATTACTTCAGCATACTGCATGCCTAGTTAGACATCTACATACATCTATATTCTATATTCATATATGGGCCTCGTCGTGAGAAAACATGTCTTTGGGGTTTCCGACAAAGCGAGTTTCAAACCAGACTCCTCAGCTACAGAGAATAGCTAGAAAATTGAAATTTCACTTGATGCAAGTTAACTTATAATACCTTCCAAAAATGCGAATAACAAAGGCCCTGATCAGACTGCGCAGATGCGCAGGCTGGTCTGCGCCTGTGTTGTTCGCAAACCCCCGAAGACAAGTTTTCTCGCGACGAGGCCCATATGTTTTTATGCTGAAACTTTCAATATGTTTAGCCAGAAGATGCTCAATGATCAAAGTATGACAAAAACAAGTGCAAATGTTCTATGCTAAAGAGAACATGTAATTGCATTCCAAATTGCAAAATAACTGTCAATCAAATTCACATTCATTTCAAATCATGCTTGAATTCTCCTAACACAATATCTATGTCATCAAATTTGATGTCAGTTAGCTCTCACATGAAATACCATACAGCTAGGTAAAGAAAACATTTAGCGTAAAAGTGTAAATATTTTCTTATCCAGACCTTGGAACATATGTTTAGGATACTCAAAAGAACCGTCTCATTGATACGGTTCTTTTGAGTACCCACAACATATATTTTGGTTGAGAAATAAGAAAATTGATTTTTAATTACGCACTCTCAACTCTCACTGAGACAGTTCTTTTGAGTACCCACAACATATATTTTGGTTGAGAAATAAGAAAATTGATTTTTTAATTACGCACTCTCAACTCTCACTGAGACAGTTCTTTTGAGTACCCACAACATATGTTTTGGTTGACAAATAAGAAAGTTGATTTTTAATTAGGCACTCTCAACTCTCACTCTCAATGAGACTGTTCTTTTGAGTACCCACAACATATGTTTTGGATGAGAAATAAGAAAGTTGATTTTTAATTACGCACTCTCAACTAGAGGCCTAAAATACAATGCCTTACTGCCGTTACATTTAGTTACATTTAGCAAAATTACCCTGGCTGATAGTGTTTGAGATTCCAACCCTATAAAGACCCATGTACATGAACCCACAATGGTCCACACATGTAATGAAAAGTCTAAAACATGGCCACCCTCACATTACAAGGCATATAAGCGCTGTACTCCATATTTGCCTTGGCCCTTATGAAAATATATAACTACCTGGTTCAGGGGACAAAAATATTTCACAATTACACTTGTCCTGCAGGACGAGTGACTTAAAATATTCACTGTTCCTGCAAACACATGCTTTTGTCCTTTAAAAGCTTATGCAATAAAGAACATAAGGGAGTCATATGTAATATGATTTCCCCGACTTATTCTTCCCAAAGCACTCATCCTACAGGACGAGTGCTTTGGAAAGAATTACTTGTCCTTTCTAGATTTCGCTTGTAATTACGAGCGGACATGTGGAATTTGTGTCCCCTGTGGTTGATATACCCAGTGATGCGATGGTCCCCATGTATTAATCTCTTATCATATCCTCCAAAATAAAAAAAAAATGTCTTCTGCTGCAGTTGAGATTGGCCATTTAAGGATTAATTAGATTCATTCAAAAAAATTACATTGTTGGACAAATTAAAAAAGTACCTTATTTTCAACCCCCCAGTCATGACTAAAACACACAACATGCTTTATATTGGTTGAATAGACATGTCCCTCTAAATATCAAAGAAAAAATATGCCCCCTACTAGTATCCAAAGAGTTCAAATTCTCATTTGAAATTAGGTCAAGGTCATCTAACATTAATCACCCTTTCCTTATACACATTATGTTAAAAAATTGTTTCATGGGACTATGTGCTAACAAGAGTTATCACCAATAGAAGATAAACAGTCTATTACATCCATTTTCATATGTGGACAGGTCTTTATATAAGAGTGTGTTATCAAAAATTAATTTCCTTATTTCACAACCGAAACATATGTTGTGGGTACTCAAAAGAACCTTCTCAATGAGAAGGTTCTTTAGAGCACCCATAACACATGTTAAAATCAATAGATAAGAAAATATTCCCAATTTTTAACTGAAAAATGTTGTTCATCTCGACCTATACATCAACATAAATGTATACCTAAAAATCTTGTATGGTTCTTTTGCATGTGTCACAGCTCAAGGCTTACTATGCTGCATGCAATGTACAACTCGATAAGAACGCGTAATTAAAAGGTAATTTTCTTATTTCTCAACCAAAACAAATGTTGTGGGTACTCAAAATAACAGTCTCAATGAGACGGTTGTTTCGAGCACCCAAAACAAGTGTTAAAATTGATGGACAAGAAAATATTCCTAATTCAAAACTCAAACATTATGTCTATCAGGACCTATGGAGAAGTTACATGTATATGTATTCACAACAGCTGTGTAACATATGCTCTGCACATTCATCCAACACAAGTTTTATCCTCAGTTGCAAACAATGCAGAGAATCAAGAAAAAATGGCATATGACTATTATACAGAATCAATGCAACACTTAAATCAAATCCAAAACCCCCCTAAAAATGAAGAGTGCAGGACAATAGCCCACTAGGACAAAAGCCCACTAGGACAAAAGCCCACTGGACAAAAGCCCACTAGGACAAAAGCCCACTGGGACAAAAGCCCACTAGGACAAAAGCCCACTTATACGTATTTACAGGGATAGGTTTGAACTGATTGACAAACCCGGAGGGGGGGGGGGGGGTGCAAGCAACCTAAGAACTATCCTCCATTCTGTACCTTAACCTTCAGAAAATACCCTAAAATGCAGAGAAATGACCTCTAAATATAGTCCAATTTTGTGATAACCTAAAAAAATATCCACAAAATCTTCTTACCCCCAAAAACATTCAGTTTTCTGGAAAAAAAAATTAATATGAAAATATAAAAGTATCCCCTCCCTTCCCCCCGGGGGAAAACGGATAGACGCTGCGGACCTAAGATGAAGAATCTCTCTTCTTCTCAAATCTGAAATTTCAAACATCTCTTTTTGTTTGGCACCTCTCATAAAAGTGCATGCTAATTGCTACTACCAGATCAAAGGGCATTTGTAATAATTAGACATATGTTTCTCAATTATAATAGATTGTTTGACCCAAACTGTTAATTGATTTTCTTCAAATATCAATGGCTTTTAACACCCAAATTAAGTTGTTTGTCACAACATACAGGAGAAATAATAATGTCACTGAAAGCACACAGCACACTGCAGGCGTGACTTACCCTGAAGGAGCAGTCTGATCAGGGTAAACAGTTTTATAAAAGACTTGAACCTATTTCTTTTTTTACAAAAAAGTGGGCTTTTGTCCACCCTGCCAAATTCAGCAGTAGGCTTTTGTCCAGTGGGATATTGTCCAGTGGGCTTTTGTCCTAGTGGGCTTTTGTCCCAGTGGGCTTTTGTCCGTTCCCCAAAAATGAATCCATTTCATTAACACCCTTCAATTTGGCAATGCATGGAGACAGGGAGAGACAACCTCAATGATAATGGACCCTACAAATAATTCATCCCCAAGTTTAATGGTTAACTGTTAGTTTAAAGGTTTCAAACAGGTTAGTCCAAATCATGGCCTGGATGAGTCCATGATTTGCAGAGGATGGTTACCTGTTCAGACTGTGAGAGGTGTCTCCATGCTGAAGGTGATTTATGACCGAGCGAGGTATCTGATGAGGCCTAGGAAATACAACATGCAAAAATGCAAAGCCCGAGATAAGAAGGGTAATATATGTCCAGGGGTAACAACCTACGTCATAGCATGGATGTTGCAAACACATAGTATGGCGCCATCTTTGATTTACACGGTAAGTTTTTCCCTTCGTAAAATTATACAAATAAGTGTCTGTCAAAACTAAGCAGTGCAGGCGGTGCCTAACATCCCAGTTGGACCGAACATATAATGATCACGCCCAGAAATGCTGCTACCTTTGTAATCATTGACCCACAAGTATCGAGGCGGGAAACACAAGATAATTTTAGCAGTCACCCGCTTTGATATTTGTGGGTGAATGATTATAAAGACAACAACATTTCTGGGTGTGACCTGATTATATATTCTGTTCAACTGTGATGTTAGGCACTGCCTGCACTGCTAAGTTTTGACAGACACTAATTTGTATAAATTTAAGAAGGGAAAAACTTACCTTGTAAATCAAAGATGGCGTCATACTACTTGTTTACAACGGTGCTCGGACATTTCGGCCACAGACATTTTGGCCTAGGACGTTTCGGCCTGGAAATTTCGGCCTAGGACATTTCGGCCACGGAAAATGCCAAAGGTGGACGTTTCGGCCATAACCATAAATTTGGGGTTGGGGATGTGTGCATGCATTAATGTGTGATGCATTTCTTAATCTTTTGAAATCAAATATGCAAGTGAATACTTACAGTAGATTCAAAGATGCATGATAATAGGAGTAAGCTATTGTTTCATAGAAACAGGAAATTATGGTGTATATTATACAGCAGTAAATGATATATACCTGTACAAAGTACCCATTACCTGGATTATTTTATATTTTGTGCTTACAACAATTCTCGTGTAACTTTGAATTTACTGTACATTACAATTGATGAATGTTTACTACTTTCATGCTGAACCTGGGTTTATCTTTGTTCTTAAAAACATTGCAGATCCAGCTCCCTACCTGATCAGGACCCACACTGTTTTCATCTCTGCTTGTAAATACATGCAATTTAGGCAGTTTAACAACTGATAAAAAGGGAGAAATACAATGTATAGTATATAAGATTATTCAGTCAATTTTTTTTCCTAAGAAATGCATCACCAATTTATGCATGCACAAACCCCTACCCACAGTTTAAGGTTATGGCCGAAACGTCCACCTTTGGCATTTTCCGTGGCCGAAACGCCCGTGGCCGAAATGTCTGGGCCGAAACGTCCTAGGCCGAAATGTCCGTGGCCGAAATGTCCTACATTCGTTTACAACATCAATGCTATGACATAGGTTGTTACCCCTGTATGTCATTAACTTTCTTATTCCTCAGCGAGAACATTTGCTCTGCGAGACGCTTCCAATGAGTACCACAACAATTGTTTTCAATGTGAAATAAGTAAATTATTGCCATTTTTTATAAAAAAATCTTCTTATCTAAAGCAATGGAGGATCTCAAGGTGACAATATGCAATCAAAACTAAACATGCAGAACAACATGCCAATGAACATGGAAGCAACTAGAGGCTCTTTTGTTGAAGTTACCGAGCTGATAATCCTGAAATTATGAGAGAAGAAACTGTGAACACATGTATTTTTCATGAAGACAATCAAGCACATTTTATCCCTCAAAAGAAAGTGATTGGTTCTCAAAAAGATTGATACTCTCATGTAAAAAATATGTTTAAATATAAAGATGGCAACCTTAACTAAAAGGTCAAAGGTTAACCATGATCATGGTTCTTATTAATAGTCATTGTCTCATTAAGTATAAAATGATTCGCACTTCAAAACTAACTGAAGTCAATTTTTCAACATTTTCCCCATCTATATGCATTAGAAATCAAATTTTATCTTGCTGTAAAGTAGGTCAAGGTAAACTTAGGATAATTATTTGATCAAAATTGGAAGGACCCACATCCCCAATGCTACATAAGAAGGTCCAAGGTCATTACCCTTTGGGTTGCAAAGAAGTTGATTCTGAAGGAGTTTTACCATATATGGGGCATGGTAATAAAGAGACTAAGTCTGCAACTTTGAACATTTTTCGAAAATTTTTATTTTCTTTTTAGATTATTTGTAAAAGTAGAATTTAGCTATGTTTTCATAATAAATATGGTCACTATAGCGAAAAACTGCATGGAAAAGTAAATTATCTTATAAAACAGGTGTATTTTTCTCTTGTTGGTAATTATTTTGCGTCCCTCCAATAATTATATACAGTTAATTTTAACACAAATGCTGCTGTTTTGATACTGATAATTTGTTAAGATTTACAAAATTGGGAAAATGTATACCTGAATTTTAGTTTTTTTACTGTGTTCTTGAAAAATCGAAACATTATTTCTAAGATTAAAAAATGAAAAGTTACAGACTATGCAGCTTTAACTAAAGTGGGTTGTTGTCATACAGTTACCATTTGAATGCGAAATTTCGGTAGCTGTTTCAATAACAAAAGTGATGATCTATAAAATGACACACCCACCTCATCGACATCTCCGCTTGGGGAGATGGCGATGATCTGGTCATGTCATTTTAAGGCCAGATTTTTTTTATTAGTTGATTTACGGGAAATTTTTTTCAGATCTAGGGTCGGGGGGACGAAAAAAAATTAATAAAAAAGCTCTGAAAATGACCAGTTAACTGGTCATTTTCAGAGCTTTTTTATTTTATTTTTTTTTCAGAGCTTTTTTTTTCTTTAATATCTCCAGAAAAACAGTAAAACTAGTAAGGTAATCTTTAAATATTTCATCATTTTCCTAAAAATCTTGACAGGACAATCACTTTTAACAGTGTCACTCTCAAAAATGCACAGACAGAACCTCAAAAAAATATTGTTTTTTTCAGCCAAACAATTAATATTTAGAGTCGGCGGATAAAATGAAAAAAAAAATTAGAATTTAAATTCTATTTTTTCCTACTTTCTGGAAAATTACAATAGGAGGGTTCGTAAATCAACTAATAAAAAAATTCTGGCCTAATGTTGTGACACCACGAGAAGATACATACAGGTAATGTTCATAGAAAGGACTATATCATGCTACACCACTTAGCCAATGCTACCAAACAGGTTGCTCACTTAGTCAATTATAATTGCCATTCTCCGGATGGCAATAATGACTTTGGCTTCAACATTTTTCTAAGAATCAATTTTTATATATTTTTCCCATTTAAATGCATTAGGAATCAAATTGGACCTTGTTGTGAAGTAGTTCATTGTCAACTTATCATTTGAACAAACTTGGTATAGATCACATCCCCAACGCTTTATACCAAGGCCCTCAGCCAAGGCCACAAGATCATTGGCCTTCTGGTTCAGGAAAAGATTTTTAAAGCGTCTTTACCAAATTTTGGGCAAGGCGGCAAGGCGGCCATCTTAATTGGTCAAGTGGCAAAAAGCATTTGAACAACTTTTATTAAACCTAAAGCGTTTTCATATTAAATTTGAGTTCAGTTGGCCCTGTGTT
This sequence comes from Loripinus fragilis, assembly GCA_964019695.1. Lineage (NCBI taxonomy): Eukaryota > Metazoa > Mollusca > Bivalvia > Lucinida > Lucinidae > Loripinus > Loripinus fragilis. The sequence goes on along the minus strand of OZ026519.1, from coordinate 39,995,785 downwards.
TTCAGAGATGTTTGAAAATGCTGTCAGACAGTGGGCAGCTGGAGTCTTTTGTTTGTTTGCTTTGATTCTTTACGTACCATCAACAATCTTTCAGTTATAAAGGGATGGGTCTTCCTGGGTTGAACCAGTACTAAGCTTGGATTAATGTTCTTGCTCAAGGACACAACGCAGTGAGGCTGGTGAGGCTCGAACCCCCGGCCCCTGGGTCTCGAGTCAAGCACTCTACCACTGAGCCACTGCCCTCCCCCTGGAGTCTTTAATATACTATTAGCTCACCCATGAGCCTCCAGCACAGGTGAGCTAAAAATCAAAGTGTTAAAAAAAGCTTACATCATAACTAGAGCCTCTGCTGTCTGCAAAGGAATTATCAAAACTTGAACCACCACTGTGCGTCACAGAAGTTCTATGTGGAGACTTTTGCGATGAGCTGACAGTGTCTTGTACATTGTGCTGCCATCTATTGGTGACCTTTGACCCTGAACCATCGCCAGAATCTTGATAATAGTTTTCTAAATAGTCTGAGTGTGTTTCCGAGGAATGTGAAGACCTGCGTCTATCACCACTGTATGAGGAATGGCTCCTGTCATACATAGAGGAGTTCGGTGAAATAACATTTCCAGTGTTTTCATTTACTTTCTCGATAAACCTATTCACAATGAACTCTGTATTGCCACTTAGTCTTTTTGTAATAATTTCTCTATTGGAGGAAGGTGAACGGAGACTCACAGAATCCTGAAAATAATAAAAGAAAATCATTATACAATATGACCCTGTAAAAGTTTATAAATGAATCAAAAGCACTTACAAACATGCAGCCCAATATAAAAAATCTTGTTAAAACCTGGATTTGGATATAACATGGTCATGTAATGGCTCCCAAAATTTTTGAACAAGGTATTTTATAAAGGAATTATAGGAAAATGACCATAAAATGGTCATTTTCGTATAATTCTTTATTAAATACTGCTTTTATACAATGGTTCACTTATAATACAGTTCATCCCAAACAAAGCATTATAAAGTGACTCTAATGTAGAATGTAGCCCTGTTGAAGTTTAGAAATCAACCAAAAGCATTTTCAAATGCAGAAAATATTATAAGTTTTAATAGTTAAATGTGAAAATGAAATGAATGCTTTAAGCTTCTTGAAGAATTAACAAATATAAAGAGACTTTAAAAAAAAAGAAAAAAAAAATCTATCAAAGAGACTGGGCAGATGCACTTGAGTATTTGTTGGTTGCAATAAATCGTTGAATACTGTTATTAGCAATTATGATGCAAATGTTAGCAATCAGTTCACATCTCTGGATAAGAGAAAATAATATGCTCTTTTTTTATTTTGCAACCAAAACATACATCGTGGGTACTCAAAAGAACCTTCCCAATCATAGAGTTCTTTTGAGCGCCCAAACAAATTCTTTAACTGATGAATAAGGTTCAAATATTCTGCTTATCTGGACCTATGCCAGTTACAGACTCCTATATAAGGGTGCTGAATCAAAAAATAATTTTCTAAGTTCTCAACAAAAACATATGTTGTGGGTACTCAAAAGAAACATCTCAGTGAGATGGTTCTTTAGAGCATACTAAACATTTGTTAAAACGTATATGGGAAAGAAAAGAAAATATTCACAATTTTACGCTCAAAATTTTTGTTTCTCTGGACCCATGCCAGTTAATTGATAGTATTGGAAGCATTCTCAACTGATTCCACCAAACCTTGTATTAATTAACAGCTTTACAAATAGAACAATAATAGATTGTATTACTTTTGTTCATTAGCATGGGTAATGATGGTGCCTTTTATAGCTAGGAATGCTGGATTTATACTTTAGGTCATAAAAATATTTTCAGAAAATATTAATCATTATAAAAAGCACACAACTGTGCATTTATTTATTAAAACTTTTCACACCATAAGTGGACTAACATTGTAGACCTGGATGAGTTGCTGCAGAATGCAGCACTTCATCAGGTACAGCACTTATTGCTAAAATATGGGCCTGATGCGAGAAAACCTGTCTTCGGTAGTTAACAAAGAACATATGCCCAGACCAGCCTGCGCATCTGCGCAGACTGATCAGTGTCTTTGTTATTTGTGTTTTGAAAAGTATCATATCTAAATTTGCCACAAGCAAAATTTTAATCTTCTAGCTAGTCTCTGTAGCTGCAGAGACTGGTTTGAGTCTCACTTTGTCAGAAACCTCGAATACAGGTTTTGTCGAATTGTGGCCCATATAAAGTATCTACAGGGCAGAAATATAATGTTAAGAGAAATTTGTTTTGTTATGGTGTTAAAGGGCCCAATGAATAGCAGTGGTCATGTAGTCAATTAACCTAGGACACAAGTACTCATTTCAGCCATTTAAACAATTATGAAATATGGCCATATAAGGATCATTTCCGAAAAGTTCGGTCAAAATCCATCAAGTAGTTTTTGAGGAGTTGTCATTTGAAGCAAATATTATAGACAGACTGTGACACAGCACACAAATCATGACTGACATGGAACGATCACAAAAGCTCATCTCCAGCAAACATGTGAGATATAGACCCATATCCCAACTCGGCTATATGATCATCATCATCATTGGGTTTTGATTAATGTGCAATGCATCATCACATTAGTGCCCCCCCCCCCCTTCCAGTTAGCTGGCTAACTGCCGGCATAGCATCGACCCCATCAGATCTCCAGGTGTTCCTTTCTTGGGGTCAACTGTCCTGAGCCTCCACTCACGGCTGATAAATTTACATACCTTTTGTGTCTCAGCTGGTGGTTTCCATCGATCAAGAACATTTTTTCTTTTGTCTGTCCTTGTGTCTGGATTCTAAAATTATAGAAACAAAAGTTAGGATCATGCAAGGACACTAGTGGGTTTAATAATGGCAAACACTGACAAACCTCATCAAATGTCTTTGCTACTATTGTGTTCACATTAACTCTTTTGTATACGGGAAACCCCTAAATGAGTACTTTTTCAAACAGTGAAGACCCAGATGAAATGCAGCAAAATGCTGCATTTCATCAGGGTCTACACTGTTAGAAAAGGTAAAAAAGATCTTCAGACAAAGATTACAATATTTTTTGAAAATTATAACCTGACATCCCTAGATGTGTACAATGGACTATCCCAAGTTTATTGTATCAAACCAGAAGGATGAATCCATTAATATACAAAGGGTTTAGCACAGTGAAGTCATGCTCTTATACAGGAACATTGAGTAACAGTTCTTTTTGGGTTGATGACACTAGTCCTTCACTGATTCATGTCAGGCAGTTGTCAGTTACCGTCAAAAGGCAGAGCACTAAGTACATGTACTGATTAACCACTATGCTATAAGCCTGTCCAAGAAAATTGTGTTTACTTAACTGACAGTCATGACATGACTATAGACGCTGCAGTTGACTGGACTTTAAGACAAAACACACTTCTTTTACGAATAGTTTGCAAGTTTTAAATTTATTTTCAGACCACTGACAAAAAAAGTTCATGGAGTCCAATCCCCCCCATCCAGCTTGAGTCTTCATAAATTTTTGTCGAGATTGGTCAATATGTTTTGAGTTATATGCTCTTGGACTAAAACCAAACAAAATTTATATACTGGAAATTTGACAGATGAAATTTGTGTTTCAATTTTCAATGAATCGAAATGTTACCTGATACCAGACATCAGCATAATGTGTAGATATGAAAATAGAGAATACTAGGTGAGTGTCTTTTGATATCAAGTTTACCAGGTAAGGCTTTGAGAACGCGTGTTGACATCGCCAGGCTTGCCGAGCGATTCAACATGCGTTCTCAAAGCCGAGCCTGGTAAACTTGATATCAAAAGACTCGAACCTGGTATTCTATTTATCAGTTTACCCATTGTTGAACACTCTTCAAACTAGCGATTATGACGTATTTTTTTATTTTTGTGTTGATTCAGCGTCATTAGCGACGTCATTCAAAAAGTGCAACGTCATCATGACCTGATAAAGGTAACATGCCGTGAGATAGGAAACGTTTATTAGGTTATGTTGAAACAATGCAGTTAATATTAGGGGTGACTGATAAAACATTTTTATTGTACAGATTAGTAGTAGAGAAGTTCTTGAGTTATGTGCTCTTGGACTTAGGCATCATGTGTATACATGTCACCTTCCTATTTACAAATTTATTTTCTATTCTGTGAGACATTTTAACCATTTTCCCACCAATCACCCCTTTTGTCATTCTTGGTTGCTTATGTTCTTAGGTAGCCTATAATGCAAACTATATGAACCCAGATCAGACTGCTCCCATGGGATCAGTCAGATCAGGGTTCATTATGTTTACTTCCATGATTTTGCTTGATTTTATTCTTTACATCCCAGTTAACAATTTTTCAGTTATGTTTGGGACGGGTCTTCCTGGGTATAAAGCAAGTACTAAGCAAAGATTTATGTGTCTTGCTCAAGGACACAATGCAGTGATGCTGGTGAGGGTCGAACCTACAACCCTTAGGTCTTGAGTAAAGCAGTCTACCACGGAGCCACTGTGCTCCCATTACTTCCACGATAAAAGCTAGTCGGAAGTGTTTAAATGAAATGACCTGCAGAGTTTCGGCAAGGCCATGGTTGATTTATAAAAGCATGAATTTTGTATAACCAAATCTTATTTTCAAAACTAACATAAAAATGAAAGGTGATCAATTAGAAATTTTGCTCAGTGTATGACTGAACATGGAAAGCATAAACCGTTCACGACAATTGTCATCTGCTTACTTATATGCTGATTAACTTTGGTTGCCTAATTTGCAACCAATATGGACCCAGATCAGACTGTTCCTTAGGAGCAGTCTCTTCAGGGCTTCATAGTGTTTGTTTCTATATAATATCAGAAGTCTGAAGTGCATTCAAATATATGCAACAGATGTAAAAAGCAGACAACATTTTCATGACAAAAACACATTGGCAGGATAAGTCTTAAATCTTAATAAATGTTAATAAAACTGCCACCACCAAATTAATACTTCTATTCATATATCAAAAATAAATAAAAATAAAACGAATGAAAAAAGTCAATAAGCAATGCTTATTAGATACCCCCCGCACAGTAAGAGTCAGTGAAAAAACTTAGTTTTGGCAAGTGTTTTTTTGCCAATTAATAGTTCAAACCAGCAGACCCTACTTTTGAAAAAAAGATTTCAGTAGAATCTGTGCAAACAAGATTTCAGTAGAAACTGTGCAAATGATCTTAAAGCTTGCAATCTGGAACATTTGGTTAAGATCAAATACACAAAATTATTCACACCGGAAAGCTCTATATATCAAAGCTTATATCAGAAAAATATACTAAGTTCTAATAGATGTCATTTTATCAAAAATTATATTTTCCGAACCAAACTCCTTTATGCATATGTTCAATGTGTCCATATTGTGTAGGCAACATATCAAATTGCTCCATCAAAAGCTGTGGTAGGAGTCGATCGGCCCATGAAGGCACCATCTATGCATATACAAAAGCCTTGTTAGGGGAAATTGTCTAAGTTCTAACAGCTGTCATTTTTTCAAAAATTATTTTTTCCAGACCAAACTTCTTCATGTACGAAAGCCTAGAAGGTCCACTTTTAAAAAAAAGAAATTATTTTTTATCTCGTTATTACGAGAAAACTAACTCGTAATAACGAGATAACTAACTCGTTATAACGAGAAAGCTAAGTGGTTATGAGAAAAAATGTACATCTCGTAGTAACGAGATAACTAACTCATAATAATGAGATAACTAACTTGTAATAACGAGATGATTATCTCGCAATAACGAGATAACTAACTCATAATAACGTGATAATAATCTCGTAATAACGAGATAACTAACTCGTAATAACGAGATAACTTACTCGTAATAACTAACTCACTATAACGAGATAACTAACTCGTTATTACGAGATAACTATCTCATTATTACGAGATAACTATCTCGTTATTACGAGATAACTAGCTCCTAATTACGAGATATCTTCTTTGGCACCAGGTGTCCTGGAAGTCTGCGACAGTGTCAGAGACAGTAGCAGACCAGTTTACTGAACTCGAGATGGTCCGTAGAAGTCTAAACTAGTCTTAACCTGATTGACACATGGAAATTCTGGAAGTTTTTGACAGTACAAGAGTCCAAGAGTCTGCATTGCTCTTGTGAGGTCACTTTTTTGACACGAGGGATAGCTATAAGTATGTGACTGTGTCAGGGATATTCTTATTGATTTTGGAGGGTCCATAGAGGTCGAAACCAGTCTTTAGTTCTTTGGCTACAGGGATCCAGGAAGTCTGAGACGGTGCCAGAGACAGTCGCAGACCAGTGCAATAAATTCGAGATGGTCCCTAGAAGTCTAAACTGGTCTTAACTTCTGACACAGTCACATGCTTACAGGAAAGCTTAAATGAGTTTTGACCAGTTTGGACCCTCCCAAGAGAAATGCATAAGGCTGGGATTCTCTCTGGGACTGTCACAAACTTCCTGGATTAAAAGTACCCTTCATATGTATTGTTGTGAGACAAGGATCAAAACACCACCCGAGGACCAAAATAATTCGTCCGAAACAAGGCTCTATCGAGTTTCTGGCCAAATTGTTCGGGTCCGAGGGCGAGATTTCCTTGTAACAATACATCAGGGTGGATACAAATGTCTGTTGCATTATTGTCAACCCCCGGGGACGGGGTTTCAAGCAGAAATTGTACCACAAATTTGGCCCCACAGTGAAGGGCTTTTAGTAGGGCTTTAAAAATTGAAAAATATAAAGGCCCCGCTATGGGGCCGGGGGATACAAATGACTTTTGCATGATTATTGGGATTTGAAACTAAAAGAAAACTGTGTATATAACTTGCGTCCCATTGTAATTGCATTTAAGTGACGTCAGAAATGTTATGACGTCATTCAACAATGTGAGAATGACGTATTTATACATAATATTTAGGCACAGCTTAAAATTGTTATAGGGAGTGCAGTGGCTCAGTGGTAGAGTGCTTGACTCGAGACCGAGGGGCCGCGGGTTCGAGCCTCATAGGCGTTACTGCGTTGTGGTCCTTGAGCAAGACACAAAAATTTATCCTAGCTTAGTACTGGTTCATCCCAGGAGGACCCGCCCCTGTTTAACTGAAAGATTGTTGATGGGACGTAAAGAATCAAATCAAATAGTTTTGCCTAAAGAACATCTTGTCTTGAGCGATAAGTGGGTTATAATCCCCTCTGCATAACGGGTTAAGACCAGTTTAGACTTCTAGGGACCTTCTCGAGATCATTGCACTGGTCTGCGACTGTCTGGAACATTGTCGCAGACTTCCAGGATCTCTGGTGCCTCCAAAGTTAACTCGTAATTACGAGTTAGTTATCTCGTTATTACGAGTTAGTTATCTCGTTATTACGAGTTAGTTATCTCATTATTACGAGTTAGTTATCTCGTTATTACAAGATAATTTTCTCGTTATTACGAGTTAGTTATCTCGTTATTACGAGATAATTAATGCGTTATTACGAGTTAGTTATCTCATTATAACGAGTCAGTTATCGCGCTATTACGAGATAATTATCTCGTTAATACGAGAAAAATATCCCGTTATTACGAGATAGTTCTCACTCTTTTAGTTAAGATTAGTTTTGACACTATGGACCCCCCCCCTCCCCGAGTTCATTGGACTGGTCTGCGACTGTGTCTGACACAGTTGCAGACTCCCAGGAATCTCCAGTGCCAAACAAGCTCAAACCAGTTTCGACCTCTATGACTGCTCCCGTGTTAAATGCACCGATGTCTGACTTTCTGTGTCATCTTCTCTCAGACTTCCAGGAATCCCTAGTGCCAATCGGGTAAGACCAGTTTAGACTTCTAGGGACCCCTATATACTCCCAGATTTTCAGGATTCTCTGGTGCCAATCGGGCTAAAAACAATTTAAGATCTCTATTTAAAGCCTCTATAGGGAATTACTCCAGTTCATGCACTGCATGGTCTTCGACTGTCTCTGACACCGTCACAGACTTCCAGGATCTCCGATGCCAAAAACTTAAGACCAGTTTCGACCTCTCTGGACTCCCCGAGTCACAAGCACTTGTATTCGTCTGCCCCTGATGCCATTGCAGACTTCAAGGAATCCCTGGTGCCAATTAAGTTTAGACCAGTGTCCACCTCTATGGACCCCCTAAGCTCAATGCACCAGTCTGCGACTGTCTCTGGTGCCCTGCCAGACTTCCAGGAATTTCTGGTGCCAAGCAAGTTATTTCGTAATAACGAGTTAGTTATCTCGTTATTACGAGTTAATTATCTCATTATAACGAGTTAGTTTTCTCGTTATTACGAGTTAGTTTTCTCGTTATTACGAGATAATTATCTCGTTATTACGACTTAACTTTCACGTTATAACGAGTTAATCATCTCGTTATTACGAGTTAGTTATCTCGTTATTACGAGTTAGTTATCTCGTTATAACGATTTTTTTTTGATTTTTTCAAGTGGACCTTCTAGGCTTTCGTATTCATGCATATGTTCATTATGTCTATATTGTAGCTGCAAAATATTAAATTGCTCCATCAAAAGCTGTGGTAGGAGTGGATCAGCCCATAAAGGCACTATCATGCATATACAAAAGCCCTATAAGTGAAAAATTGTCTAAGTTCTCACAGCTGTCATTTTGTCAAAAAATATTTATTCCAAACCAAACTCCTTCATGCATATGTTCAATGTGTCTTTATTGAATAGGCAAAGTATCAAATTATTCCATTTAATGCTGTGGTAGAAGTTGATAGGCCAATGAAGGCACCATCTATGCATATATACAAAAGCCCTATTAGGGAAAAATTGTCTTAGTTCTCACAGCTGTAATTTTGTTAAAAATTATTTTTTCTGAACCAAACTCCTTCATGCATATGTTCAATGTGTTAACATAGTATAGGCAAAGTATAAAATTGTTCCATTCAAAGCTGTGGTAGAAGTTGATAGGCCCATGAAGGCACCATCAATGCCTATACAAAAGCCTTAATAGGGAAAAAATGTCTAAGTTCTCACAGCTGTAATTTTGTTAAAAATTATTTTTTCTGAACCAAACTCCTGTTCTAATAGATGTCATTTTGTCAAAAATTATTTTTTCCAAACCAAACTTCTTCATGCATATGTTCAATATGTCTATATTGCAGCTGCAAAATATCAAATTGCTCCATCAAAAGCTGTGGTAGGAGTGGATCGGCCCAAAAAGGCACTATCATGCATATACAAAAGCCATATAAGTGAAAAATTGTCTAAGTTCTCACAGCTGTCATTTTGTCAAAAAATATTTATTCCAAACCAAACTCCTTCATGCATATGTTCAATGTGTCTTTATTGAATAGGCAAAGTATCAAATTGCTCCATCAAAAGCTGTGGTAGAAGTTGATCGGCCAATGAAGGCACCATCTATGCATATATACAAAAGCCCTATTAGGGAAAAATTGTCTTAGTTCTCACAGCTGCAATTTTGTTAAAAATTATTTTTTTTCTGAACCAAACTCCTGTTCTAATAGATGTCATTTTGTCAAAAATTATTTTTTCCAAACCAAATTTTCGTCATGCATATGTTCAATATGTCTATATTGTAGCTGCAAAATATCAAATTGCTCCATCAAAAGCTGTGGTAGGAGTGGATCGGCCCATAAAGGCACTATCATGCATATTCAAAAGCCATATAAGTGAAAAATTGTCTAAGTTCTCACAGCTGTCATTTTGTCAAAAAATATTTATTCCAAACCAAACTCCTTCATGCATATGTTCAATGTGTCTTTATTGAATAGGCAAAGTATCAAATTGCTCCATCGAAAGCTGTGGTAGGAGTTGATCGGCCCATGAAGGCACCATCAATGCCTATACAAAAGCCTTAATAGGGAAAAAATGTCTAAGTTCTCACAGCTGTAATTTTGTTAAAAATTATTTTTTTCTGAACCAAACTCCTTCATGCATATGTTCAATGTGTCTACATTGTATAGGAAAAGTATCAAATTGTTCCATCAAAAGCTGTGGTAGGAGTTGATCGGCCCATGTATGGCCTATAATAGCTAGCATAAGCATAAAACCCTATACAAAAAGCCATTTAGAACTACAAAGGGAAATAACTCTAATAGAATTGGCCCCTAGCCCTCTCTTTTTTGTTTAAAGTATTTGTCTTGCATATATGAACATGTTTGCAAGGTTTGATGAAAATCCAGCAATGACTCATAAAACCCTATATAAAAAGCCATTTAGAACTACAAAGGGAAATAACTCTAATAGAATTGGCCCCTAGCCCTTACTTTTTTGTTTAAAGTATTTGTCTTGCATATATGAACATGTTTGCAAGATTTGATGAAAATCCAGCAATGACTCTTGAAGATATTAAGGAAACAAAGCGTTACGGAAGGACGGACGGATGCACGGACACACACACGGACAACGTGAAAACAGTATACCCACCACAAACAAAGTTTGCGGGGGGTATAATAACAATATGAGGGAAGCAAAATACATAAAAATAATTTTGCTCGTTGTGTGCTTATTGGCTGAAGATACCATTCTTCCATGAGCAGTGTCTAGGTAACACCATATTCAACCTAAGAAGGTTATTTAGGCACAAAATCATTTTGGCAAACAGTGATGAACCAGATGAAATGCCTCATAACGCATTGTTTGCTAAGATGAAAACAATCATCACACCCAGATGTGACGTCATGTGATAAAAATTTTAAGGGTTAACATAAAATTTCAAAGCAAGAAAAAGCCATCACCAAAAAGCAGTGCTCCTATTCATAATCATAATGGTGAACAAGTATAGACTTTACAAAAACCCAGCCCTACTACACAAGCAGCTGCTTTCTTACATATATATTTGTATCGCTAGCACTCCAGCGACTAAGATGTACTGAACGCTGACCCACACTGCCTGCTTTAGAACCATTTTCAAACTGAAATTAATGTTGCAAAATGTAAGATCTCTTCTTAGAAAAGACATGGAACAAATTAAAATTAACAAGATTTAAATTATCTTTTTAAAAATCCAGTGAAACAGCCAAGATTTTTTTTAAAGAAGTTATATATATCAGCCTGTGATCATTTATTTTTAACCATGAATTGATTTTCATTATTTTTTTACGGAATAAAAGATTAGTAAATGTATGTAGAATAAGGTAAAAATTTAGAGAAAAATGAAGTTAAAATTGTTGCATCAATTTGTTTGGTTTCACTTAAATCTAACAAAGATTGCAGAAGGAAAAAAAGCACCCAAGATTAAACATACATGTGTAATAAGTCTGATATAAAAAAGTGCAATACACATATGTTTTATTATACAATCATATTTAAAGGAATTTTTTAAAACTTTTTGAGCTGCAAATGAACTTATCCACCACCATGTCAAGTATAAAAGTCTTACACGTTTTTGTATATCCTTAAGCCTAGTGCTTGGTGTCACTCTAAAAGCTTCCCGTAAACTCTGATTCAGATAGTATGACCGCTCCGGCTAGTGAAAGCATGAAAAGTCAAAAGTAATTGTTAAATTAAGTGATCCCTTTCTTTGTTTTCAAAGAAACATAGGTCTAGACATTTCATGGGAACACAGGAGAAATTTTGAAATTCAAAAAATCAAGAACTTTAAAAACTTAAGAATTTAAAGCTTACGAAAAAATTAAGAACTTTAAAAATTTAAGTTTAATTGGTCAATTGTCATTAGATATACAGAAAATAAATCAAAGAAGCTATTATAATCTGCCTCATTCAGTACCTTGAGACGATAGACAGTCAGCCTCAAAATCCTGAATTCAGGAATAATCTTGAAATTTTTCATCAAGGTGTGAATCATGGTTTACATGAAATGTCAAGATTTATTTAATTTTTGATTTCTTGAAAAGAAAACAAAATTTGAAAATGTCTGTTGCTTATCTTAGGTGGTAAATTTAACCCTTGTGTACCAGAAACCCCTATATGGGTACTTTGGCAAACAGTGCAGACCCAGATGAAATGCTGCATAATGCAGCATTTCATCAGGGTCTGCACTGTTTGCTAAGACAAAATCGATCTTAGAGAAAGAAATATAACATTTTTTTAAAATTATAACCTGTGATCCCTCAATAAACACAATGGACCATCCTGACTTAACTGTATCGAACTTTATGGGAAATTCCATTGGTACACAACAGATTTAAGCTTCTGTCACAAGGTTGACTGGACACCATATCCACAGCTGCCAAGGTGACGGAGAGTTTTGTGATGCCAAACCAAGTGATAGAATTTCCATTAAATACCCTGTGATACTAAACCAAGTAACAGTGTTTACATCAATACCTTGTGATACAAAACCAAGTGACAGTGTTTACACCAATACCCTGTGATACTAAACCAAGAGACAGTGTTTACGTCAATACCCTGTGATACTAAAACAGGTGACAGTGTTTCAACCTATACCTTGTGGTACCAAACCAAGTGACAGTGTTTACACCAATACCTTGAGATACTAAACCAAGTGACAGTGTTTACATCAATACCTTGTGATACTAAAGCAAGTGACAGTGTTTACACCAATATCATAAGATACATAACCAAGTGACAGTGTTAACATCAATACCTTGTGATACTTAACCAAGTGACAGTGTTTACATCAACACCTTGTGATACTAAACCAAGTGACAGTGTTTACACCAATACCTTGTGATACTAAACCAAGTGACAGTGTTTACACCAATACTGTGTGATACATAACCAAGTGACAGTGTTTACACCAATACCTTGTGATACATAACCAAAAGACAGTGCTTACACCAATATCTTGTGATGCCAAACCAAGCGACAGTGTTTACACCAATATCTTGTGATGCCAAACCAAGTGACAGTGTTTACACCAATACCTTGTGATACTAAACCAAGTGACAGTGTTTACACCAATACCTTGAGATACATAACCAAGTGACAGTGCTTACACCAATATCTTGTGATGCCAAACCAAGTGACAGTGTTTACACCAATACCTTGTGATACTAAACCAAGTGACAGTGTTTACACCAATATCATAAGATACATAACCAAGTGACAGTGTTAACATCAATACCTTGTGATACTTAACCAAGTGACAGTGTTTACACCAATACCTTGTGATACTAAACCAAGTGACAGTGTTTACACCAATACCTTGTGATACTAAACCAAGTGACAGTGTTTACACCAATACCTTGTGATACTAAACCAAGTGACAGTGTTTACACCAATACCTTGAGATACATAACCAAGTGACAGTGTTTACACCAATACCTTGAGATACATAACCCAGTGAGTGCTTACACCAATATCTTGTGATGCCAAACCAAGTGACAGTGTTTACACCAATACCTTGTGATACTTAACCAAGTGACAGTGTTTACACCAATACCTTGTGATACATAACCAAGTGACAGTGTTTACACCAATATCTTGTGATACATAACCAAGTGACAATGTTTACATCAACACCTTGTGATACATAACCTAGTGATTGTGCTTACATCAATAACTTTTGATACATAACCAAGTGACAGTGTTTACAACAATACCTTGTGATACTAAAGCAAGTGATTGTGTTTACACCAATACCTTGTGATGCCAAACCAAGTGACAGTGTTTACACCAATACCTTATGATACATAACCAAGTGACAGTGTTTACACCAATACCTTGTGATACTCAACCAAGTGACAATAATTACACCAATAGCTTGTGATACTAAACCAAGTGACAGTGTTTACACCAATACATTGTGATACTAAATCAAGTGACAGAAGTTTATCAATACCTTGTAATGCCAAACCAAGTGACAGATTTTTTAAAGCCTTCTGAGGCCAAACCAAGAGTTTTCAATCACATTTTGCCATGTTATTACAAACCATGTGACATAATTATCATCAATTTTGCAAGCCCTGCAATGCCAAAGAAACATAATTTTCAATCAACACCTTGTGGCACAAAATAAAGTGACAAAATTTTCAATCAATACCTTGTGATACCAAATCAACTGACACAATTTTAAATCAGTGCATTGTTATGCCAAACAAAAGGACAGAATTTTCAAATAAAAGCCCTGTGATGCCAACCAAGTGACTTTATTTCAATCTTAAGCATTGTGGTGCTGAACCAAGAGGCAGAAGTTTCAACCAATACCTTGTGTGCCTAACCAAGTGGCAGAATTTTCAAAGGCTTGTTGATGTGACAGAATTTTCAATCTTAAGCCTTGTGGTGCCAAAGATACAAAATAATCTGTTGAAACTCCTTCTCAACGAACATGTGTACTGAGTAGATTTTTCTCCATCCAAATTGGTGGTGATAAATTTGTGGTTAAAATACTTAGAATGGCAATAAGCCATTTGGTCAATAGCAAAGTGTGCACAAAATTTGGATGAAATCGATTGAGTCAGTTACATTATATTTTAGAGAAAGAAAATTTGGATTTAACCCTTTGCGCCATAGTAATGCCTTTTGACGCCTTTGAAATATCATGTATTTGAAAATATTATGCAAAATGGAGCATTTGCTCCTAAGGAGCAAATGCTCTATTTTCCATAATATTTTTTAAAAGTATTCAAAACTTAACTTAAAATTTTCTTGAATTTTTTTCAATGTTGTCTAAAAAAAGAAAATGATGTCATGATCTAAAAATAGCCTATGGAGTAAAGTGCATTGCAACAATCCTAACACAGATCTCGTCACAGACAAGGAACAGAAAATTAGTAGAATTATATTTGGTTATATGAGGTCAAGAACAGTTCTTATGGCTAGAAGCCTTAATTGACTACACCAGAAGATGAACATGATTTGCAGAACTTTGCTGTTAGAGACAGATAATTTGCAGATGCAGATATTAAAAGTGCTTTCAAGCAAGAAATATGGCTTTATAGAATTAGTAAAAGTTTGATAAACTGAAATATAACTCATCATTTCCCCAAATTCACTGGAAGTCAAGAGATTTTCAATGACCATTATTCATCCTTAAACCCAACAAAATGACAACCGCAGATAACAAAGTGGCCCCATGCTTCATTTTTTTTGCAAATAAGCATTAATGATATTTAAAGTGAATTGATTTTGAATTGATTCACATGAAATATCAAGGTGTTAAGGGGAAGAGAACCATAATTTAATTTTGTCTGCTGCAAATCATAAGTGGCTTATAATAATGTTCCATATAGATAAAACTAGAAATGTATCATTGTATCACTAAATGCCCCCGTCCTGGGTCATTTTAAATGCCCCCTTCCTGGGTCATTTTATGAGAAAAAGTTTCGTACGAGATGGTGCAAATGGAATGTACCGGAGGTTATGAACATGGGTGATACTATATGCCCCCCCCCCCCCCCCCCCCCCATTGAAAATGGCAGTGGCATAAAAGATATCGAAATATATTTACTAGCAATTTCTGATTATGCATCTGATAGATATATGTATTCATAACACAAGAGTATGGAGTACCTTTCTAAAAATATGGAATTTTAGACTTGCAAGGACAGAGGCTCTAATAGTGAAAGACAGAAGTAGCATGAATTTATAAATTCATTTTTTTTATATTTTGAGGTTGTACGCATCACACTCATTTGATACATGAGTGCTTCTCAAACCCTAAAATTCGAAAGATCTATAGGTATAATGCAAAGTCACATTAACTCTTTGCATGCTGGGTAATTTTTCATGCTTTTGTTGTCATCTGCTGACTTTTTTTCCAAATTAACTTTTTAAAAAAATTCTTTCAGAGACACTATCACAGTGTCAAACTTTTTGGATCCATATCAGGACTGATGTTCTGTCGGTCCTGATCTGGGTCCAAACTGTTTGCAAATTTAATCAGATGACAAAAGTTGCGCCTAGCAAAGAAAGAGTTAAACAACTAATGTCTGAATAGTTGACTTGAGACACAGGGAACAGGAATCAGTCAAATCTTTATAGAGATGGCAAACTGTAAATCAATGACCAGACTGATCCCTACAACTCTAAACCATTACTTACGTCCTTGTAATAAATACATTCCATATTTAAAGGCAAACTCCATACAGTAAAACCTGTGTAAAAAAGGCCACCCTCAAAAACAACGAAAATTGGTCTTCAAGACCAATTATCGCTTATAGCAGGTCAAAAGTATTTCAGAATGCTCCAAGAGCATTCTGCAATACTTTCGACCTTCATTAAGCTACCATTTGTCATTATGATCTTTATTTTGTCTATTTTTGGGTGGCCGTTTTACACAGGTTTTACTGTAATATCAAAATCTTGTGTTCAATAGATTAACACTACCTGAACATCGTTTGGGCGACTGGCCTTCTGTGCTTCTGTTTCGAAATGCTGACGTTTCTCAATTAGTCTTGTTCCTCCAATTGATACTCCCAAATTTGCCTGAAACGAAGAGGGACTAGCGTATCACTTTAATGACCAAAAACATTTTTGTTTGACTTTGACAGTTTTTCAATATCTCCTTTTTGGAATTGTTTTGCGGGGGGGAAAATCTATCTTGTCGTGGAATGAATTTATCAGATGGTGAAAATAAAGATTTTCTTAGCACACCAGATAAGGATATCTGATATTTTATCCTGGGATAGAAAATCTTACCTTACCCATGTTATCTTACCCAGACTGTCACGTGGTTGCATTGGAACTCACACACATGGTCGTCAAGTGACGTCATTGTTATGTTAAAATGACATCATCATAAATGTTACATCTCAGCGTATTCAGGAACTTATGGGAGCCTTTTTAAACATAAAATGTGGTATTTGATGGTGAGCAAGAAAAAGAATCCATTATTCCTGTGAGGATGGGATAAAAAAAAATCTGTCCCTCTTGATCACCATTTGTCATCTCTCAGCAAGCCTTGTGATGTCAAACAGTGATCCTCGGGACATATTTTTCAATCCCACCCTCACACTCATGATAGATTATATGGATCACACATGTTTTTTCATGCATTAACATTTGCAGGGTCCCGAGGATGCTGTTTGAACACGAGGCAGATAGGCCGAGTGTTCGACATCATCCCAGGGACCCGGCAAGTGTTAATGCAATGAAACAAACATGTGTGATCGTTATTCTTGCATATTTTACCTTATTCCAGCCCAATTTGCACTGAAAACGCTGCTAAAACATTAAATTCTAAACAAAATGGCATCGGCTGTTTTCTTTCGAACGTCATAACCGTGTGCACGGTTTTCGCGAACAAAAACATCGGCGAAATAATCAGTCTGGTCTGCAGCGCTTTCTGTATAACGTCATGCAAATAATGCAGGGCTCATTTAAGTATTTTCAAGTTCAGACCCATGTTCAAACAGCACGTAAATCTCCTGATTTGAACATTGATTTTCCTTCATATGACAATGGGTTTAAACAGCTATACGAATAGACATCAATGCAAGAATCTTATATTCTCACATGTTGGTACATTAATAATACTAGCTGTAACTGCTCTACATATATAAACCAGGTGTACATCTAGCCCAGAGGTTATAAAACTCTTTTCATGCTCAACTCAGCTGAGCAGGAAATTTATCCTGCTCATAAATGTTAAAATGCCAACAATTGTTGGCATTTTAACATTTATTAGCATGATGAATACAACATCTGAGAGAGGTGAAGCAAGAACCTTCTTTATTTGTCGGTATTTAGTTTTTATGAGCAGTTGATATTTCATGCTCAGTTGAGTTGAGCATGAATTTTTTTAACCTTGGGGCCTGATGACACAATTATTCACTGGTTGCTACTAAAGTTTTTCAAGAAGTTTGTCAATTAACGACATGGAGTAACCTTAATTTTGAACGAAATTTACAAAAAAGAAACATTGAAAGAATAATTGCTATCATTTAAAGGTAACATTACTAATAAGAAACTATAAAATAAGTAAATTGTGCAAGACTACAGTTTAAAAGGTTATTGGATGTATATGGAAATATAAAATTGAGGAGACTTGTTTTTTGTTGGAAAATACCAAATAAATTCCTCCCCGAAAAGTAATTCTCCATACAAAATCCAATAACCTATAAATATCTGTTACAAATGATTAGGCAGGTAGGTAATTTTCTATCAAATATGGGCCATGACGTGAAAAAACCTGTCTTCAGGGTTTTCGACCATGTCATACTAACACCACCCTGCTCAGCTACAGAGACTAGCTAGAATACTGAAACTCAGATCTGGGGAGTATTCAGATACAATGCATAACAGGTTTAATGCATAACACATTACAACTCTGCTACCTCTCTAACTTTTAGTTGCCATATTTCACCTTATAAGTGTGCACACCCCTATAAGCCAACACTTCTCTCTAGTATGATTCTAAAATTTTGAACACTAGTTGCCTGCCATAAAAGGTCTAGACATACCAAGCAGACCCAGATCAGACTGCTTCTGAAGAGCAGTCCGATCAGCGTCTTCTCTGTTATCTATTCTGACAAGCATTTTGTGATTTCAAGTCCTGATAAACAACAATTTATTTAAAAATGGAAAAGAAAACTGGTTGAAATTTAATAGCATTTACCATAAACTCCATATTCAAAAGATCTTGTGTTTAACCCTTTTCCTCATGGAGATGCTTTTTGAAGCTTTTACAAACAGAGCATACCCAGATCAGGCAGCTCTTATATGAGCTGCCTGATCAGGGTCTACTCTGTTTGTTGCTTATGGAAATATGATTAGATATGATCCTACACTAGTGGATCTGAAAGTATTTTAGATATGATCCTACACTAGTGGACCTGAAAGTATTTTAATCCTTCTATGTACAGATGTGAAAGTTTATTTTTATATTAATTATTCATAGTGGGTGGAGCTTAGCATGAATATTCATGAAGGAAAGGGTTAAAGTAATATACAAACTCACCTCTTTTAACTTCGGAGCTCTTCCTGAGATATCTTTATTTGGTGTTGTCTGTTCATGTATTTCCTTTTCAAACTTATTCAATCTGTACTTCAATCCCTCCCTCCTGTCCGGCAAGTAATTAGAATTTCTGTCTTTCTCTTTCCCTTTCACACTCGTCTCATCCTTTAAATGCTCAAACTTATTTAATTTATCTGTTATCCTATTCCTATGTGTTAGAATATTGCTATCCAATGTTTGCGAATTTCTTTTCTGGTCATGGTTGAATTCCTCTTCATTCCATTGTCTCACTCGTTCTAACCGATCAATTCTATCCACATCGGAGTCCTTACGTAAAACCACAAAATGTGCATGTGTTGTTTCCCCTGAATCGTTGGTGTCCCTTGAACGCCTTTCATCTTGAAGACCAGATTCTGTAAATTCAGCTTCTAAAGCCTCAAACTCAGCATCTGCTTCACGTGCCTGCATGCAAAATACACACAACATGCAACAAACCATGCATCAAACATAAAATCTACAAATAATGATGATGATAATTTAAAGTTTAAGGACAAATTTATCATGCTAATGAATGTTAAAATGTCAACAATAGAAATGGTTATGGTAATCCTTTGTCCCCAAATTTCTTAAATTGGTTCTCCCATATTTAAATTTAGGAAGAGTCGATTGGCTGGAAAAGCAGTGTAAGCTGAATAACTTAAGATAATAAAGGAAAAACTGAAGTGTGGAAAATGCAATATAAAAAAAGGAAACAGTAAAGAGCCAAATTAGACAACTCAAGTCTCATCTGGATCTACTGTTTTTTCAAAACCAGGTTTCAAGGTGAAATGAGAAAAATCTTAAAATTACACTCATCCCACCCTCTAATAACTCTAGAATTGTTTTCAGAGAAAACAGATGTCCCCCGCCACACAAGCTCAAATTTGACCTATTTATCTCTGCTGTGACCTTGAAAATTAGGACAAGGTCACCAATCCTAATCATGTCTTCATCATGCCCCAATGTTATATCCATGAAAAATAGTTCCAATACGCCCACTAGTTAAGGGGATATCTTGCACACTAAAAGCATCATGCCAATGTTGATGGGGATCCACAGACATAATGGCACAAAAACATAAAATGAGCCGCGGCATGAGATTTCCAACAATGTGGCATTTTGACAAGTGTAGACTCAGACGAGCCTGTGCAGCCTCCTTTTAGGCTTTGAAACTCCAAATGATGTTCAGTCAGTAGCTTAACACTCATAGAATATTCAAGTGACTAGTAAAGGCTCTGATCAGTCTGCGAGTATGCGCAGGCTGATCTGAGCCTTTGCTGGTCGAACATACCACATTGTTGGAAATCTCATGCACTGGCCCAAATGGCTATACTGTATCAAGAATAAACCTGAAAGTATTGTAATTAAAAAATGTCAAATAAAAGCAAAAGGCTGTTACCATTAGAACAAGATCAGACTGTTTCTCGAATCACATGCTCAAACTGATCACTGTTGTTAGTACATTAATGTCACTATATTTTTCTAAGAACTACAAAACTCCAGAATGCTTTAGACATTGCATTAGTTGTATCATTCATGCAAGCATGCTTTATTTCTGACTAACAATTCATCAACAAGATGTCACAATTTAATTTCTATGATTCTCAGTAGCTAAGATTAGATGATTATCAATATTTGATCAATGAAAAGACATTTAATTCATTCTTGATTGAACACAAGATTTTTCAACTCTTTCCCTACTGATGGTGACAAAAGTTGTTTGCTGATATTCTTTGCAATAAGTTTAGACCCTGATCAGGCCAAACACAATGTCAGGCTTGGTGTGGATCCAAAATGTTTGACACTGATGGTAGTACGGAAAGAGTGTTTTCATTTAAAAAAAATCGGCAGACGACAAAAAACATGAAAACTACCCATCATGTGATAGCTAAATCTATTTTTAGATCTGTGAGCAGTGAAGGCTATAAACAGAATGAGGTGGCCAACTTTTATTTTTGCACAGGAAGATACCAATACGATATTCCTCATAATCTCAATTCAAAATGCAACCTACAATGTGCAGCTGAAGACATTTTAAATTTTTGTCTTGCTTTTTTAGAAACCAAGTAAGGCTTGATAATTCATGTGAATCATCTGCCAGCAGATGATTCACATGAAATTTCAAGCTGCACTTCCTTCGTAAATCATGAAAAATATCACAAAATTGGTAGACTGCTATATTCCTGCTTGGTGGTTGAAGGCTAACATTGACCAGAATTTTCTATAAATCCCACCTTTTAAGGAAAACAATCCAACACCAGATGCAACTCGAAAGATTCTAAACACTTCGAAAGAACATCGAACCTATGATGGATGTAATTCTCTACCAAAATTAATAAAAGAAGAGCCGTAACATGTGTTTACCCTTCTATCATAAACTGACAACCAATCAGAAGATGGACAACATTAGGTGTAAGGCTTAAAGATTGTGTTACTTTAATGCATCTGAAGTGGTGACACCATTTTCCATGTCTCGACTTACACTTTAGTATCTTTTTTTTAGACAGACAGCTGATACCCTGATCATCCCTACACATCTGTGCAAGGCTTATCATGGACCCGGCTGTCGATAGACATTTTTAGGGCTCATTTTCTACAACACGGCTCACGTTCATCAACTGACGTAATTTCTATCAATGTTAAAATAATTACTCTGCTCAACACCGAGCTCTAGACGCCATGCAACTTTTTGCAAAAATGATCCACGAATCTTTATTATTTCCCAAAAAACTCAAACTTCAAGATAAGTAGCTGAGACAGAGAGATATTATATATATGCAGTAAAATTTAATTTGATTTACGAGTGACATTATGAAGTAAATATTGACGAATTCAACACAGTGTTTGGACCTCTGTAAACTCATTTTGTAGTTTATTCATCTTTGCCAAAACAACAGCTGCAAAAGGTGTTACAGTAACTCTTTGCATGCTGGGTAATTTTTCACAATTTTTTTCGTATGCAGAGTTTTTTTTACAAAACTAACTTTTAAAAAAAATTCTTTCAGGAATATCACCAGGATGTCAAGAAGTTTGGATCCTGATCAGGCCCTACATTTTGTCGGGCCTGATCTGAATCCTAACTGTTTGTGAAGGTTAACAGGAGATGACACAAGCAGGCAAAGAATTAACAATCTAAAGGTATTTTGAAGGGCTTTACTACTTATGCTTCAAAAGCATATTAATGACAGAAACACTTGGTTTAAACCTTGTCTTGCTGAATTCCAAAAACAATGTGACTAGTAGATCAATTCATTGAAGGGGAGTGTGGGGGTAGCCGACGAGGTAGCCCCACCCTTCATCCAAACCAGCATCTTAAGCCA
The DNA here is from genome assembly GCA_964019695.1 of Loripinus fragilis. Classification (NCBI taxonomy): domain Eukaryota; kingdom Metazoa; phylum Mollusca; class Bivalvia; order Lucinida; family Lucinidae; genus Loripinus; species Loripinus fragilis. Next base: position 39,973,604 of record OZ026519.1, on the reverse strand, counting down.
TATAAGATACATTGTAAATATAAATGACCTTAAAAATAGGGTCAAGATCACAAAATTATCAAGGTTTCATATCTTATCCATGCAAAATTTGGTTTAACTCTTTCCTTGCTAGAGGAGATCTTTGTTGTCGCAAACAGTTTGTACCCAGATCAGGACATACAGAATGTCTGATCTGGATCCAAACTGTTTTGACACTGATAGTGTTCTTGAAAGAAGTTGTTTAAAAAATTAATTTTGAAAAAAGTCAGCAGACGACAACAAAAGCATGAAAAATTACCCAACAAAGAAAGAGTTAATAAAATCATTCAGAAGTTCAGGCGATACAGTGCACACAAGCTTATATATGACAGTTTTTAAGCGCAGCAAAGACCTTGAAAATTCAAATTTGGAGTCAAGGTCACCAAAATCTAGGCCACACTGTACATCAATGTGATTTGGTTAAAATCATCAAGCTGGTTCTTGAGATATTGCTTACAATCATATTGATGTCAGTGACTGGCGTTAGTGACAACCACACCAAATACAATATGTCCCTTCCCGTGTGGGGGATATAATTATAGAAACACTGGTCCTGCTCCACTGACACGCAGTGGCAAATCCAATAGGGAGGGTGTTACTTCCCTTGGTGTTACTTCCCTTAAGTACAAATAGACTTTCATTGTTGGGAGATTTCAAATTGAAACTCTTTTTAATAGCAAATTAGAAGGGAAAAAATCATACGAGGGTCGTCCAATAAGTTCTGACAATGACCCCATAAAACAAAACCTATTTCTCTAGGACCTGTTTCAATTATATGCACATGTTATTTAGAATATAGGGAATTGAATAACCTGTTCAAATAGTTTCAATGTTGCAATTGGAATGGTTGCCAGGCAACAAAAAAACACAACGTAAAGGGTCGTGGACGGGACACTATATATGGTATACATGCCCAAATTTTTAAGACATTACAAACTCCTCTTAAAAACTTTTTATGTAGATAAATAAAGACATTTTGTATGTTGATTCTGAGCGTCATAGATAATGGTTTGGCTTGTGACTGTGGTGTTAGCAGGGTTTTGATTATGACATATCACTGATTTTTGCAAGAAATATTTTACTTAAAAATGGGTTGTACTAATAGTGTATTATATTTGGTATATAGCATTTATTGAAACTTAATATTTTTCTATGGGTTAAGAAGACTATGGAACAGATTTATTGAAACATGTATCTATTAATGCGCAAATTGGTCAAAATGGCTTTTATTAAGTGTTCAAAATGTACTATTTTATAATTAACGCTAAAAGAGAGGCAAAAATGTAGTTTTCTGTTGTTGCCTAGCAACCAAGAACGTTCAAAGCAACTAGGTTAATGTCATTGTGGCATTTGCTTTTATGGGTCAATTGTGTATTCAGACAACATCACCAATCACTAATATAATTTTCCAAAGAAAAATATAGCATCTTTATCTAACTCTACCCTCAGCAGAAATTAGTTAAAAACATGATTTTTCGTGGCCATGGACTCTCACAGTGTTGTCTACAAATTTGTATAGCATAAGATCAGGTCATGATAAAAACTCCAAATTTCAAACATGAAAAGGCAACACCCACGGCCACATACAATGGGTAATATAATTCTGATTACAATAACAGTTTCTGAGATATGAAACCATTGTCAGAACTTATTGGATGACCCTCGTAGGGGTGGGTACAGGGTTGCATACTGAGGGGAATTCAGATTTAAAACTTTTTAAAAGTAAATTTCATAAAGAAAATTCAAAAGAAGGGAGATAATTTAGAGTTATAATGTTTGAAACCAGAAAATGATTTTTTGGATCAGTAGGACAGTGGTTGATAAGTGCTCATTAATTCTTGTTCTTTGATTTTTTAAAATATTAATTATGTTTCTTGGAAATGTGGGTAGATTTATTATCAACTTATCTAACTCTTTGCATGCTGTGTAATTTTGCATGCTTTTTTGTTTGCTGATGTTTTTTAATCCATATAAGCCAAGCGTCCTTTTTGTGGGACATAGGCAAACAGTGCATACCCAGTTCAGACGCCACAGAAGGCGGCGTCTGATCAAGGTCTTCACTGTTTGACTACAAAATAGCCTATCAAAATTTAAATAAAAAATGAAAAATTCTTCCATGAATACCAACAGTGTCAAACACCAGATGTGCTTAAAAAGTACATAGAATATGGTATGGCCGTATTGTTTTCCTTTCTCATATAATGATCAACATCTCATTTAGACTCATCCAATGAATCACAAAAGAATGTTTGCAAAAAATAAGTAATACATGTAATGCAATTAGAAATAATGCAATTTTTATAAATAAAAAAAAAAGGATACTGATTAGTCTTAAGTGGACATGCAAAATGAGACAAATTTCTTTCCAAGACAATCACACATCTCCAATCTCATGCTTTTGTATTAATGAGTAAATGTAAAACTTGTTCAAAGAGCATACATTCTTAACAACAGACATCTCATTCAATATTGTCCAGCCACGGATCTTCTTCAACCCTTCCTTTCTTCCATGCTTTCTCCACACCTATCTTCCATCACTTCCTTGTTCCCTCTCTCCACAACCTTCCATCAATTTATACCTTGCTTCATCATTATAGATACCATGAAAACACTATCAAATTTTCGCAACAGGGTATGTTTCTAATTTTTGTTGCTTCAAGGCTTAATATTTCATGACCTTATTTTTCCCAAAAAATTGCAAAATTAAGGAAATATGTCACAAAAAGTGTTGCATGCAGCAGACGCATGCTGCAGACATAATTTTGAATGAGGGAAGAAACAGGTTCTAATAGATTGATTTAGCTAAATCTTATCCTGCCATTATTTTTTTCTTGAAAAAAAAGGGTTTGCTTATTATGCGTGCTATATATATCCAAATGCACTCCAGATTACTTTTACCATGGAAGCAAACATTATGAACCCTGATCAGACTGCTCCTTAACGAGCAGTCTGATCTGTGTCCATATTGTTTGCAATATAGGCTTCCAAAGTATATCAGCAGATGGCCAAGCTGATGACAAATGTCATGAATGGCAAGTAACTGGTTAACCCATATACGCCTAGCAACAATTTTACAGGACATCAGCAAACAGTGCAGAACCAGATTAGACTACACATAACAGAATATCTGATCAGGTTCTGTACTGTTTTCTTAAAGAATGTACTTTTAAAATTTAAATGAAATAGTAAATAAAAACCCAACAACCCAAAGATTCAAAATTGATTTGTCCAATTGATATAAGGGTGGAAAATTTGATTTTGCATAAATGGTTTGTGTTTGTGCTTTACATCCCATCAACAGCTAAGGTCATATGGAGATGGGACATAGAGTAAAACCTGTCTTTAAAGGCCACTCTCAAAAACACCAAAAATTGGTTTTAAAGCCCAATTATTGCTTAATGCATGTCAAAAGTATTGCAGAATGCTCCAAGGGGAGCATTCTGCAATACTTTCGACCTTCATTAAGCTACCATTTGTCATTAAGTCTTTGTTTTGTCTGTTTTAAGTGGCTGCTTAAGACAGGTTTTACTGCAAATGGTTTATAACAATACATAAATCCACAGCAAACTGGATCACACAATACATACACGTCTGACTCTCTCTTCTTCTCGTCTTCTGTCTTCCTCCTCCTCTCGTCTACGAGCCTCGGCCTGCTCCTGTTTCCTCCGCTCTTCTTTCTCTTCTCGTTCCTGCTGTCTACGAGCCTCTTCCTCCTCCTCTTCTCGTTGTAGTCGACGCTGTTCCTCTCTTGCTGATTCTGCTGCTGCTTCTGTTGAAGCTGTGTCGTCCTGCAATTTACCACGATAAGTTGAGTTTTTACTGTTATGTCCAAATTAGCAACGGGTGCACTAAACTTGCCTACAATAAAATCTAGTTCTCTTGCTGCTTCTGCTGTGTCGTCCGGCAATAATTTGACATTTTACTGCAGGACCAGATATGCAAACTTTTTGTGGGTAAAAATGTGATTACTTTTATATTCATAAATTTGAACATGTGTTTGGATCCTCAAGTACCCACAACATATGTTTTGGTTGAGAAATACGAAAAATAAGGGGATAACTGTATTCAAAATTTTCATTTATGGACATATTATATCCTTTGATATACAATCAGAAATTCAGTTTTAGGGCAATGCATGAGCAGAACAGTAAAATGTCATTTCAGACCGTATATCCTATGATGTACCTTCCCATTTGAACTTTTTAAATATGGTTATCCCCATTTTAATGCATTTCTATGCTTGTTTAGCTTTAATATCTTTGTTTTGTCTCAAATTGGAGCATTGTAAGCAGCATTTCATCCAACGAAATGTGATGCAATTGATGATGTCAAATTATTTCCTATATTGCTTGTTGTACTGTCGCATCAGATGTCACGTTACAATACGGTATTATACCAATGCATTAGAATTTCTCATAAAACACTCTTATCTGGAGGTATGTTACTGTAATGTCAAAATTAGCAACTGATGCATTAAATTTGCCTTCATAAACACTTTAAACAAATTCAAATAAATTTTTCCAAAACTCTTTGTGTTTTGCAGCTAATATGGTGTGTTACATGTATGTTATTTGTTTTCATTGTATACTAAATCTTACATAAGCTGAAACATCAGTAGTTTAAAATAAAAGATGGCTGATGTTGGCCTGTTATATTTTGGCCTCAACGCGAGAAAACCTGTCTTCGGGAGTTTGCAAACAACACAGGCGCAGACCAGATCAGCACCTTTGTTATTCGCTTTTGAAAAGTACCGTTTGTAAACTTCCTTCAATTTTCTAGCTAGCCTCTGTAGCTGCGGAGACTGGTATGAAACTCACTTTGTCAGAAACCCCGAAGACAAGTTTTGTCGCCATGCAGCCCATTTAATCTCTGACATCTTTGAGTGATTACAACAATGCTTGCTCGGATAAACAAACAGTGACAAACAGTGAATGTTATTTCTTACAGATAAAATGCAACGCAATAAAATTGATAAACCACTAGTGGTTTATATATTTCACAACATTAAGTAATGACGGTCATAACAACGCACCAAAAACATGATTTCAAAGTACTTTTAGTGTCATATGAGCCACGACATGTGATTTCCAACAATGTGGCGCTTTGACAAAAGTAGACTCAGACTAGCCTGTGCAGCCTCCTTTTAAGCACAGACACTCCAGATGATGTTCGGTCAGTAGCTTAACACTCATAGAAAAGTCAAGCAACCAGCAAAGGCTCTGATCAGACTGCGCATATGCGCAGGCTGGTCTGAGCCTTTAGTGGTTGCACATACCACATTGTTGGAAATCCCATGCCACGGCTCAAATAGAATCTAACATTCTAATATGGAAAACCTAGCATTTTATCGCTGATGCTCAACTTGTTTAATAAATTCAATAATATATGAGCACTCATGTAAGATCCTTTACTTATTTTGTGATGTCACCTTCAGAGGCATCGTGATTTGGATCTACACTCCCCCCTCCCCCCCCCCATCCTTTTTTTTAACAACTGTGGGCTTATGTGATAAACAGGATGCATTCAGTAAATTCTTTAGGCTTGTTTTAATAAGACATACTCACTGTAGCACTGGTGTCGTTATATGAAGTAGTGGTCTGAAAAATAAAATCAAGAGTAAAATGAAAACATGTATAAAACTTAAATTAATTTGTTACTTGGTTTTCTGTTGTTTTTTATTTTTTACATCCTAGTCAACAATTTTTTATAGTCATGTCAGGATAAGTCTTCCTTTGTTGAACCAGTACTAAGCAGCAGATAAAGTGTCTTGCTCAAGGACACATCACAGTGACTCCAACGGCGGTGAACTACCAACCCTTTGATCCCCAGTCTAAGACTCTATCAACTGAGCCACTGGGCTTTGAATTGAGTCTTTTACATCCATGACAAGGTTCAAATATGGGCCTCAACAGGAAAGGGATTGCGAAAAAGTAAGTCTCAATCCAACCTGCTCAGTTAAAAAGACTACAGAAAAACCTGTGTAAAACGGCCACTCAAAAATAGACAAAACAAAGATCTTAATAACAATTGGTAGCTTAATGAATGTCAAATGTATTTCAGAATGCTCCATTTGGAGCATTCTGAAATACTTTTGACCTGCATTAAGTGATAATTGGTCTAGAAAATTGATAATTGGTCTTGAAAACCAATTTTTGGTCTTTTTGAGAGTGACCGTTTTAGACAGGTTTTTGCAACTGTTCAAAACCCCATGAATGAATCTCAGAAATATGTTGTAACTAAGCTCACTTGCAATACATGGGTGAAAGTTCAAAAGTTCGAAAATCCTGAACATTAGAAATGCAGATCTCAAAACCGTGCAATATGCCTACAATATATTAATCTTTTCAAGTTTAAATGGTTAATTGTCTATAGCTTTCTATGTTTTGTTTGTTTGATTTGATTCTTTACATCCCATCAACAATCTTTCAGTTAAATAGGGATGGGTCTTCCTGGGTTGAACCAGTACTAAGCTATGATAAATGTGTCTTGCTGAAGGACCACAACGAAGTTACGCCCGTGTGGCTCGAACCCGCGGCCTCTCGGTGACGAGTCAAGCACTCTACCACTGATCCACTGCGCTCCCTTAATTGTCTATAGAGAAACTGAAAATAATCAGAGAAGCTATATTGATTAGCCTAATTCAGCATTTTGAGGCTGACTTTCTATGGAAAGTCAGCCTCAAAATCCTGAATTCAGGAATAATCCTGAAAACTTTCACCCCTGGCAATAGGTTTCAATCAGCCAATCTATTTGCCAGTAGTAACAGTGCAGCTGTATTTGACAGCAAGCCTATGTATAAAACTTTTTTTGTGCTCAACTCAACTGAGCATGAAATTTCAAAAGCTCATAAACTAGAAAATGCTTAAAAATAAAGACTTTTCTTGCTTTCAGACACTCAGATGTTGTAATTATCATGCTCATAAATGTTAAAATTGTTGGCATTTTAGCTGAGTTGAGCAAGAAAAAGGTTATTTATAACCTCAGAGCCTGGTTTGCATGTGCAAAACAAACTTCATGTTTGCTTCATTGGCTGTCCTTGTTCACATTGGCAGTTCCACTGTTACGTTTTACACACCAACAAAACCATTAAGATGATTAAACATGAAATACAAAAATATATCAGACATTTATTATTTTAAAATAGAAGAGCTGAATTTCTTTTTTCGGAGGTTCATGAAGTAACGAACCGCCGCTTGTTCAGTCCAAAGCCTACATGTTTGAGTGAACATACGGCATTCAATACTTCAGAACCTTTGAAAATGAATTCATTTCTTTATTGAAATATTTATGCTGTCTTTAAAAGAGTAAAATTCTGTTTGTAATGGCTATAGATAAACAGAATATTACACTTGAAGTCATTTTATATGAAATTTATGAAACAATGCAATCTACATTTTTGGATCATTTTAGGAGCGAAGAACCATGGCTATACAGTTGTCATCGCAACATGAGCTATTATGGATTATGAAGCAGCTACTACTGAACTACAATAATATAGGAACAAAGACATCAATATGCAACATGAATATGACACACAATATTCCTACAATATATAACAAAAGTTTTTTTTCAAATGTGGAATTAACAATATGAAGCTTGTTAATTAAAAGGTCATGAGTAATTTTTCTAAAGCCAACTTTTGGCTTAAAATGAATGGCAGCATACCAATGTGTAAGATAGTGGTAATATGAATTAATAATTTTTTTTGTCATTTCTGGCCAGCAGAAAATTTGCACAAAATCTGCTGAAAATATTTGACAGTGTCTAAGGGTAAAAGAACCAATCAAGGGAGCAGCAGATGACTTATTTTGTAATTTATATGTTTCTTCATTTGGAGTGATCTTAAAACGGGATATTCATGCGAATCATCTGCTAGCAATTTTAACCAGTTTACTTGATTTTAGTATGTTACACTAAAGCCTTGAAAATTCAAACTTAGGTTTTTCAAAATACTCACTAATTCAAAATAAATTTGGGACACACTGAATTCAGAGAATAGGATCCATTTATGATCTTTCTTAATAATCGTCTATAATAACATCTGTTTTAGGTGCATAAAAGAAACATACATCTCCATGAAAGGTTTCTTTTACACACCCAAAACTTATGTTGCATAGAATACAAAAAATGATAATAATTATTTTGAGGGCTTATATATTTTCTAGGCGTTGATTATTCAATAAGTATATATTCAAGTGTATACTTCTAAGTATTGATATTCATAATGCCTATATTTGTATTCAAAATTCAATTGGTATATTCCAAGTGGGTGTTGTACGTTGGTTTGTTTTGTTTATCGAGGGTATTTGAAAAAGGTTTGCTTGCTAGGGTTAATTTAAGACACAGTGTTTCTTTACTTTGTTGATTTCTGCAGTATATTGCTTTTTGACAAATCTCTAAATGAATTAATACAATTGTTAAATATCGTATGGAAACCTATAACCCCTTCAAATAATGGCACCTTCGATCAATGCCAAAGTGAGGTATCTGGTATCTCCGACTCAGAAAACTGGGACCTAGCTGGTACCTATTACCATATAGATGCAATGCATGCTGGGAACCAGCTAATTCGAAGCGAGAGATGTACGTGAATAATATCAGGCACTGACCATTCATTGTCAATTCATCATATATTTCCCATATACCAAAGTTTCGAAGTTAAATTGTAATCAAATAACAGAAATAACTATGTAAATTGTGATGCAGTAACCGGACAGATTGATAGAACATGGGTTAAATTGGGTATATTTAGTAACCGTGGATTTATCTATAAATAGAAAGATGCTGAATAACCGATAAGAATTTGTTGTATCGTTCAGAGTTACATAATGTGGTGATAGCGCAATCGGTAGTGACGGTAACTTTTAATCGCAGATGTACTTTTGCATTTTATGTTCGCAAGTTCAAACCCACCAGACGTCGTTTTTTTTTTTTTTTCATTTTCCCATGTTTGTAAATTTTAGCAGTCTTCCCTTACTATCAATGCATCTCGGAAAATTGAGATAGTTTCTATTTCTTTTATTGAAATTCATACATGAGTTCATTTTAAATCGAGTACACCTTATTCTGCTAATTACATGTCCTGAAGATTGCATTTACTTATGACATCCACTGCATATGTCCAAGTGCACACAAAAAAAAAATATCATGGAAGAAATAGTTAGTAATACCCTGATTGGACTGCTCATTAGGAATCACAAGTTTAGGACCGGATCTGGGATTTTCATAAATCCTGTGAAGCTATTCAATGTTTTTCTTCAAGTTAAGATTAATACCTTTCTCCCCATTCACGAAAAAAAATAACGTCTACTCTCACCAGTTTATGCACTATATTCATTTTTTATGTTTTTTTTTTCTCCCTCTCTCTCATAGTTTTTTTTATCCTAACCAAGATAGCAAACTCTAATCGCGATGAAAGTTGAAGAGATAACTTAAGCGTTAATTTATCCAACAGTTTTGGAGGATATGAGCCGTGACATGAGATTTCCAACAATGTGGTATGTGCAACCAGCAAAGGCTCAGAACAGCCTGCGCATACGCGCAGTCCGACCAGAGCCTTTGCTAGTCACTTGAATATTCTATGTTTGTTAAGCTACTGACCGAAGAACATTTGGAATTTCTAAGCTAAAAATGAGGCGGCAAAGGCTTGTCTCAGTCTACACTTGTCAAAACACCACATTGTTGGAAATCACATGTCGCGGCTCATATAGTAATTAGTTTTAACTACCAATTATAGATGGAGATAAAATTAGCATAGGCCACTCCCTTTGAACTTCAGGGAGAAAAATACGACAATAGTTATCGCTGAAATCAATGTGAAAAAACAACAAGTCGTTATTTTTCGTGAATTTTTTAACGGGGTCGATGTGCAATTGTCTGATTATCCAAGTTAATTTAAATTCACATTCTAAAGATTTTAGGCATAGCATCTTCAGTCTTTATGTCTTATGATCTTACTGAACACGTTAGTTACATGTTTTATCGCATCCTTTACCATTTTAAATCACAAATGCTCATAAAAAAAAATGTATATTGTTTTTATATGTATAACTGTTTATATGTTTTGTTTTATAGAGGGCCACTTGGTAGACTGGCTAATTTAGCTAAAAGTGAAACCCTCTTGAAATATTGTATAAATAAAGGGCTTAATTGTTATCAAATCACTTCACATAGATGCATTTTATGTGCAGCTGAAACACTAAAGCAAGAACATTGTGTAAGGCGGTGTCGCTCATCTATTTTGGTACTGATGGCTGCAATTTTGGTAGAGGACATTATAAGAAACATTTATGTGAAATTATTTGTGTATGACGTTCAGGGAATGTCGTTTTAAGATATTTCTGTATAGCGCTGGTGGGCATTGATTTCAGCAGACCATAAACAATTAAGTGCGATTCAATAGAGGACATCATGATAAACATTTTTGTGAAATTGTTTTGAATTTGGACCAGCGGTTACTTCTAAAAAGTATGCTACCACTGTGAACAGGCACTAGCAAATCAGGCGCAACTTCCTATTTGAACTTTATGTAGCTGGTGAATAAGAGTTGTGCAATGTTAACTTCACATAACTGTTGGTGCAATTTTGGTAGAGGGCATTATGAGGCACATTTCTTTGTAATTAATTGGGTAGGAGATTCAGTGGAGGTGGTTTTAAAATATTACTATTTTAAGCGCTGGTGGTAATTATTTTCAGTAAAGCATAAACAACTTAGTGCTATTCGCAATTAAACATCACAAACATTTCAGTGATTAACCACACCCGGACCAACAGACAAAGCGCCAGACCGAGAGTCACTAGGGTTAGGTAAAGCCTGTCTTTTTTTTTTATATAAACCCTTGCTACAGATCAAACATCACTGTGACAACTGGGTGATTTTTATGCGTAAAGTAAAGATAATCGCATTCATAAGATTCATTGGATGTGGCAATTTTATTCCATGGAGCTTGTACAATTTTGGTAAATAGACATTTTGGGGAAAGCTTGTGTAAAATAAGTATTGTAGGGAGCGCAGTGGCTCAGTGGTAAAGTGCTTGACTCGAGACCGAGGGGCCGCGGGTGCGAGCCTCACCGGCGTCACTGCGTTGTGGTCCTTGAGCAAGACACATTTATCTTAGCTTAGTTCTGGTTCAGCCCAGGACACAACTGGTCCGTCCCATCTTTAACTGGAAGATTGTTGATGGGACGTAAAGAATCAAATCAAACAAACAAACAAAATTAATTTTGATATGGGTCAGTGGTTCAGAATAAGGAGTTGTTTGAAAATTTATTTTGTTTTAGTACTGGTGGCTGGCTGTACCGTTCAATAGTCCATATTGGTTTGTTCAATTTGGTAGAGGGAGTTTTGAGGAGCTTTTTCTGTTACATTATTTGGGCCACAGATTCAGAGAGTTGTTTGAATGTATAATGGCCATTTGTAATCAGTTTAGCAATTTGGTAGAGGTGTATCATGAGGAACATTTCTGTTAATTTTGAGTTTTGTATCAAAGCAGCTAGAAGAAATTACTAATAAAGGACCTCGGACAGTTTCCTAATCATCTGCCCAAATTTTGACAGCCTGTGGCTAGGATAATGCATAACTGACAACTATAGTTTTGTGCTTAAATCAAACCCTTACATTTAGTAAACCTAGCAATATAAAAATATTTTGAAAATATTGCATAACTATGCCAGGAATTTAGGGTTTAGGGGGTGGGGTTAATCTTTGTGACCAAATTTCATTTCACAGAAAGTCAAAGATTCGTCGAGTATTCACCTAAATACATGTAAATATTATGTTTGCGGCATTAAAAATTGAGACGAAAGTGATGGGTTTGCATAAAATTCGGGTTGAGAAGATTACATTGTTTCATCTAAAGAAGTGTGCTGTCAATGACTTTTGACTATTACCTGTAATGTTTCAAGTTCATCCAGTTGACTTGTGCACTGAGGTGTATCATATCTGCATACTGTATAAATCAAAGTCTAGATAAACACAGATGTTGAGCGTAAAATCGTTAATATTTTTCTGACACATCAGATTTTATCTACAATTTGGTGCTTAAAAGAACCGTCTCATTGCGACGGTTCTTTTGAGTACCCACAACATATGTTTTGGTTGAGAAATGAGACAATTAATTACTTTGTAAGCACTCATAACTAAAGCTCTGATACATGCCATTTACCTACAGGTCTTTACAAAATAAGTTTCTAATAAGGTTTTATAATAAAGCGTTTTTGAGCATTTTGACATTGTCCCCCCCCCCCCCCCCCCCCCCCCCCCCCCCCCCGTGACCAATCATGCCGTTTTTATATGATGTGTGAAATGTAAAACTACAACTGTATGCAAAAAGATTAGTTTGGATACGGGGGGGAAAGCACTTCAGTAAAACTTTTTCTATTTTCTATATGTTGGATAGCAAAAACAGAGTTTTCAGCCCATATTTTTCAATAGGTACTTGTCCAATGAGAAAACGGCTTTTGTGGATAAGTCGAGGATTGAACCTACTATCTTTCTCATAGAAAAAATATCATTTTCTTTGAAACTTTTCTCTGGTCATTTTTATGGGCAATCCTTCATTAAGACTGTCCGAGGTCCTTTAAATAACATGTAGCAACGCCTTTATTTAACATGTAATAACATGTTATACTTTTTCTTGTTATGTTTTCTTCCCTATAATTAAAACTACTGATAATTCAACATAAAATCTCTAGTCCCAAAGACTTTGAATTAACGAGATGCAACTGTGTTTAATGATATGCTAGAAGAGAAAGCTCAAACCAATCTGCAAGGATGCACAGACTGATCAGAGCCTTCTACGCTCACACACAAAGTAGGGACTCTGATGAAGGCTCAGACTAGAATTAAGGTATCTAGCCCCACAAGATAGTTGTGCATGCATGTTTAAAGATTGGCTTTACACATATGTGATAAGCAACAAAATCTCAAGTACTTTCTCATTTTTTTTTTTGAAAATTAGAAAATGTCATCTGCTGCAAAATGGAAGTTGGACTTTAAAGCTAGGGTTAAAAGGCTTAATATACATGGAAAGCATGAACTGTTCACGATGATCGTCATCTGCTTTCTTATATGCTGAATAACTTTGGTTGCCTAAATTGCAACCAATATGAACCCTTAGGAACAGTCTGATCAGGGTTCATAGTGTTTGTTTCTATAATATCAGAAATCTGAGTGCATTCAAATATATGCAGCAGACGTAATAAGCAGACAACATTTTCAGGACAAAAAAGTATAGGCAGGATGAAGTTTTGTCAAACTGGGGATGATTGTTGAAAATTACTCAATAATGGTAAAAAATGATGGTTTGACAAGCAGGTGAAATTACTCAATAATGGTAAAAAGTGATGGTTTTACAAGCAGGTAAAATTACTCAATAATGGTAAAAAGTGATGGTTTTACAAGCATTTGAAATAACTCAATAATGGTAAAAAGTGATGGTTTGACAAGCAGGTGAAATTACTCAATAATGGTAAAAAGTGATGATTTGACAAGCAGGTGAAATTACTCAATAATGGTAAAAAGTGATGGTTTTACAAGCATTTGAAATAACTCAATAATGGTAAAAAGTGATGGTTTGACAAGCAGGTGAAATTACTCAGTAATGGTAAAAAGTGATGATTTGACAAGCAGGTGAAATTACTCAATAATGGTAAAAGTGATGGTTTGACAAGCATTTGAAATAATTCAATAATGGTAAAAAGTGATGGTTTGACAAGCAGGTGAAATTACTCAATAATGGTAAAAAGTGATGGTTTTACAAGCAGGTGAAATTACTCAATAATGGTAAAAAGTGATGGTTTTACAAGCATTTGAAATAACTCAATAATGGTAAAAGTGATGGTTTTACAAACAGGTGAAATTACTCAGTAATGGTAAAAAGTGATGGTTTGACAAGCAGGTGAAATTACTCAATAATGGTAAAAAGTGACGGTTTGACAAGCAGGTGAAATTACTCAATAATGGTAAAAAGTGATGGTTTGACAAGCAGATGAAATTACTCAATAATGGTAAAAGTGATGGTTTGACAAGCATTTGAAATAATTCAATAATGGTAAAAAGTGATGGTTTGACAAGCAGGTGAAATTACTCAATAATGGTAAAAAGTGATGGTTTGACAAGCAGATGAAATTACTCAGTAATGGTAAAAAGTGATGGTTTGACAAGCAGGTGAAATTACTCAATAATGGTAAAAGTGATGGTTTGACAAGCATTTGAAATAATTCAATAATGGTAAAAAGTGATGGTTTGACAAGCAGGTGGGATTACTCAATAATGGTAAAAAGTGACGGTTTTACAAGCAGGTGAAATAACTCGATAATGGTAAAAGTGATGGTTTTACAAACAGGTGAAATTACTCAATAATGGTAAAAAGTGATGGTTTTACAAGCAGGGGAAATTACTCAATAATGGTAAAAAGTGATGGTTTGTCAAGCAGGTGAAATTACTCAACAATGGTAAAAAGTGATGGTTTTACAAGCAGGTGAAATTACTCAATAATGGTAAAAAGTGATGGTTTTACAAGCTGGTGAAATTACTCTATAATGGTAAAAAATGATGGTTTGACAAACAGGTTAAATTACTCAACAATGGTAAAAAGTGATGGGTTTACAAGCAGGTGAAATTACTCAACAATGGTAATACTAGATGGTTGAACAAACATGTGCAATGTGACGGACAGGACAATAGTGACACAATATGTCTGGTAGAGTTACCTCCTCTTCGTCGTCCTCCCAGGCTCTCCGACGTCGAGAGCGATAACTCGATACTTCCTAGCAACACAATATCATTTATATTTACTACAATATTTGATATATAACAGGGGTGTGCCTGAGGGCAAAATCAAAGTACGCAGGGGGTGGGTATGGGAGGGGGTGCCCCCTGCCATACGTTAGGAAAACAAAATCAAAATATGAACTAAATGGTAGCATCTCCTGCATTTTCTGAACCTAAACACCGACTTAATTGTTTCCAAAACAAAAGTAGAAAACAGTCAAAATCCTATTGCTTTGGTTCAGGATTATTACAAAATCGGTATACTTGTAATGTAAAGACCTAACCGGGGTGAGGCATGTTTTTATTGCATTTTTCGCAATTTAAGGCGTTTTTATTTTTTGGACATTAAAAAATTTAAGTACGCAACTGGGTACTTTGCGTATACGCAGGCACGCCCCTGTATAACCGCGACTAGTATATAATGTGCACTCAATTTCTTAATATTTTTAATGTCCAATATGGTAAATGTACTAAAAAATTTAACACACTCAAATAAAATGTTGGTTTTCAGGGCAGGAATTCACATAATGTTTGTCAGAATTGCAAACAGGGAAGACCCTGATCAGACTGCATCTTCAGAAGCAGTCTGATCTGGGTCTGCTCTGTTTGTCTAGGCCTTTTTGGCAGGCAGTTATTGTATGTATTGTAGAACATTTCTGTAAATCAGCATCTTCATATAATCTGCAGATCTGATCAGTGTCTTGACTGTATGCTGAATCAGTAGTTAATGACTTATGATTTTTTCATATGGGCAGCAAAAACCCTGATCATACTGAGAAGATGCCCAATATCATCCGAGTTTGCTAGGTACACATGCCATTTACTTGATTCTGTCATGAATTACCTCAAATATGTATGAAAACTAATGATATATGCCAGGTTTTCTGAGGTTCCAAGACAGAAAATGCATTTTAACCCTTCCCATGCTAAACCTAGATTTATCATGCTATGAAAACAGTGTAGATCCTGATCAGCTGGCTTCTGAGAAGCCAGCTGATCGGAATCAACACTGTTTTATCTCTGCTTCTTAATTTCATGATTCTTACAAGTTACTAGACTCCAGCAAGTTAATTGGATATAAATTGGAGAGGAGTGTAGTATCTTACATGAAATATTCAGCATGATAAGGGATAACCATCCTCTAAATTTCTGATGCCAATATACATAAATCAGACCCAGAATAAAACAGTGATTTATTAGACTAGGTCTTCTAAAGCATTCAGATGAGAAAATTATTACATAAAAACTAAATAAATGTGGAAGTTTTGCCAAAGTTTACAAAATTTTAGACTTATAAAGATTTCTTATTTTATAATGTGCATCTATCAAGATAAAGTCACTGTAGCGATAGATAAGATGAGTGTCTAGATACTTTTGTATATTTCCCCAAAAAACTCCTTGAAACATTTAAATTGGGCGTCTTAACCCATTAGTATACTCAATACCCATAAACTGCCAAAACTGGTACTTAAGACCCAGTTGAAATGCCCCGGAATGTGGCATTTCATCAGGGTCTGTACGTAAAGTCAAACATTAAACCCAATTCATCCTGCAATTATATAGTGTTGTTTTAACCCTTTGAATACTCAATAGACCGTATAGTGGTACTTTGGTAGACAGTGAAGACCCAGATGAAATGCCCCAGAATGAGGCAAGTCATCAGGTTCTGCTCTATTTGCTAAGATAAAAATGATGTTCAGATCTTTGCGATGTCCATTTAGTTACGTAGTCAAACATTTACCACAGTTCATCCTGCAATATACTGTTGGGACCACAGGGTGGGGCCATTTTTGCCCCAGGATTATAACTTTTACAAACTTGGTAGAAATCTACTTGGTGATGCTACATACCAAGAATCAAGGTTCTAAGCCGAGTGGTTTCACACAAAAAGATCATTTATGTTTTCCTGATATGTCTATGTAAAACATGTGACCCTCTGGGCCCCACCCGCACCAAAATGCACTTTCAATTTCCACAAATAAGGAAAGATAACCACTGTAAGTCAACAGACAACCATAGCTACAAGTGTTGTCTCTCTTACAACTTTCTATGTTAAACATGTGACCCTCTTTATGTGACCCTCTTTGGCCAACAGGACATAATTTGAACAAATTTGGTAAAGGTCCACTAGATGATGCTAAATATTAAGACTCTAGGCCTAGTAGTTTCAGACAAGAAGGTTTTTTTTTATGTTTTCCTTATATATGCCTATATGTAAAACATGTGACCCCGGGGTGGGGCAACTTTTGGTCCCATGGCCATAATTTCAACAAGCTAGGTAAAGTAAAGGTTCACTAGATTATGCACCATACCAAATATCAAGGCTCTAGGCCTTATGGTTTCAGATTTTTAAAGATTTCCCTATATTAACATAGCTGGACACGCCCCCTGGTGGCCATGTTTTTCAAACAATCAAAATAATTTTAACAACTTTGGTAGAGGGTCACCCAAGAACCATTTTTACCAAATTATTTTGAAATCAGTCTGATAGTGTTAGCAAGAAGATTTTTCAAAGTTTTTCTTTTGGTTGCCATGGCAACCAGAATTATGAATGTAATAGACTTCTTTGAACAACTTTGAAAGGGGACCACCCAAGGATCATTCCAGTGAAGTTTTGTGAAATGCTGCCTAGTGGTTTAGGAGATTTTATTTGAAGGAAATTATTAACGGACGATGGACAGATGGACGACAAACATCCTAAGATCACAATAGCTCATCTTGAGCCTATGACTCAGGTGAGCTAAAATGTTTTCAAGGCATTAGAATAGGGATAACCATATTAAAAATGTTTCTTTGGGGAGGTATAGCCTTGGATATACAGACGGAAATCACTTTTTACTGCTCAGCTCAGCCTTCATCATAAAACAAAATTTCGGACTGTACATCTGAAGATATACCTCCCCTTAGGAACATTTTGAATACAATTATCCCTTAACCCTTAAAGCGCCAAGAAAAAATGCACCTGAAAATGTCGTCTGCTGAAGTCGTCTGCTGCAAATAATTGCCTAACATTACTAACAAATTAAGTATAGAAGCAAACAGCGTGGACCCAGAACAGACTGCTCCTATAGGAGCAGTCTGATCTGGGTCCACACTGTTTGTCATAGAGGCTTCTTACACATTTCAGCAGAAGAGAAAAGCAGACGACTTTTGTTGTGATTGGCGCATTAAGGGTTAATTGTAATATTCTTACCTCTGAGGGTTCTTCTTCTTCTGTAGCTCTACGTCGACTGCGTCTGCTACTATAGTCTTCTGATTCACCGCCGCCTGCAGCTCTACAAAAGTCAAGGTCAAATAATTGACATGATTTGATGAACATACATGAGATATAATACCAAATCAAAGTTAATAATAATGTAATAGGCTTAAAATGTCTCCCAAAATTTGCAGCAGACGACAGTTTCAACTTTGCTACTTTAAGAATCAAGTTGGACTTTCATGGTTCATAATGAATCAGCTAAAAGCAGATGATACACATGGAATTTCCTTGGGTGGAAGTTCACAAATTCTAAAATCCACAACTTTAAAAATTAGAAGCTTGAAACCTGCAGTTTGTCCACTAAATACAAATAGTTTCAAGTTTAGATGGTCAATTTTCTTTAAGTAAACTGAAAATAGATCCGAAAAGTTATTATTACCTTACTAATTCAGAATTTTTGAGGCTATGGAAAGACAGCCTCAAATCCTGAATTGAGGAACAATCCTGAAAACTTTTGACCATGAATTTCAAGCTTTATGTGTGCAACAAATGAAATAGAATTTGTCGTCTGCTACAGTTGTGATAAAAGAAATAATATGAGCCGAGGCATGAGATTTCCAACAATTTGGTATGTGCGACCAGCAAAGGCTCAGACCAGCCTGCGCATATGCGCAGTCTGATCAGAACCTTTGCTAGTCGCTGGAGTATTCTATGATTGTTAAGCTACTGACTGAACACAATTTTGAGTTTCTAAGCTTAAAAGGAGACTGCAGAGGCTCGTCTGAGTCAACACTTGTCAAAATGTCAAATTGTTGGATATCTCGTGCCACGGCTCATTATTAGGTAAAAGGAAAGAAGCATTCAGGCAATGTAGGAAAGGGATGAAGCATTCTGGGTATTGTGCGAAAAGAAATTTTGTATGTTCCAATTTAAGGATCAAACATGGTTTTTCATTCATTACATTTGCCAGGTTTTGATCGATGTTAAAAAATCGAGGGTAAAGCCCAAGGTTTTTAACATCTCTCGATGGACCTCACAAATATTAATGCATTGAAAAACATTGTTTGATCTTTATTATTGCATAAAATCAATGATATATTAATCTAAATTTACTAAAAGTATGGCACTGTATTTTGTCGATGTTTCACAGTCGACAGGTGGTTGGACAATTTCATTAATATTCGTGTTCTAGGGCCAAGAAATATGGGCCTCGACGCAAGAAAAACTGTCTTCAGGGTTTGCAAACAACAAAGGTGCAGACCAGCCTGAACATCCGCGCAGACTCATCAGTGCCTTTGTTATGCACTATTTGGAAAGTATAATATCTAAACTTCAAGCAAAATTTCTTTTTATCTAGCTTATCTCTGTAGCTGAGCAGACTGGTTTGAGCATGACCTGGTCGGAAACTCAGAAGACAGGTTTTGTCGCGACGAGGTCCAAATATAAGAGCAATAAATGGATCAGCTGTGGCAAAATGGATTGGCCTTTATTTAAGGTACCAAAAGTGTGCATTAACAGCATGTTAACTGCCTTGTTAATACATAGGTTTGTGCCGGATGAAACATAAACATGGCGCAGCATGGATTTTATGCAATAATAAACATTGTTAACATCTCTGCTATTAGGAGTGTTTTGTGAAAATAAAATAAGCTGAGATTTAAGGTTTCAAAAATAGAACCGACTACTTGGGTGTCTAGAAACACTCTTTTTCAAAAGGTAAAAACCATGCAAATTAATTTACACCATCGAATTAATCACCCTCATGCATTAAAACCCTTAATAAAATAAGCAATCATGGTTTTAATATATGTTAAACATAATACAAAAAAAATGTTAACAATAGATATCACACACTAAAATTAAAGTCATTTACTTAGAGATTATATAAACAAGAGGACCATATTGGCCTTTCATTGCTCACCTGAGAACCATTTGGACCAAGAATATCTATCTTAATGACCTTGGCATAATATACCCTCAGGCAATATTACCTGCCTTAGGTTAACAAATCGTCAAATTACCCTCACACAGGAGAAGATTTTTAAGCTTTTTCTTAGCCACAATAAACCACTCTCCCTCGCGGCTATGTTTTTAGATGGATCAAAATGCTTTTAGCTATTCTATAGAGGGTCATCCAAGAAACATTCCTGTGAAGTTTGGATAAAATTGGCTCAATGGTATTGAAGGAGTTGTCATTTAACCCTTTACTCCATAATAACGCATTTTGACGCCTTTGAAATATCATGTACTTAAGAAATAGATTCGCGCTCGCAGTAAGTTTTTGCTTAATATATCACTGGCTGGAGGTCAGTCGTTAAAGTGAATAAATCATGAGTGCGAATGATTTATCCACTTATGACTGACCGACAGATAGTGATATATTAAGCAACAAATCACTGTCAGTGCGAATTGATTTCGATTCTAACACATAAAAAGATGAAAAAAATATGAACAAATCCTTCAAAGTATATTACGATTCCGCCATCTTGAACAGACTGTCAGAATTCCCGCAACTCTTGTTTAGACTGAAATGCGTATTGTCATGTACATTTTGAACGTCAGGTATTTGTAAAAATGACGTTACGCCGTCTATTGTCAACATTACAATGTCATATGTGATAGATGACGTCATGAAAATCAAACTGGCAACAGAATGACGTCACCCCGGTCCGTGGTCACTCTGTTTTTATCAACCAATTAATAAATCACTGAGTTTAACCATTGGCTATATAGGCAAGGTGTGTTAGAATTGAAAATATTATGGAAAATGGAGCATTTGCTCCAAAAATGAAAATGCTCCATTTTCCTTAATATTTCTAAAGTATTCAAAAGTTAGCTTAAATTTTTCTTGAATTTTTTCAATTTGTCTATAAATAGAAAATGATGTCATGATCTAAAAATAGCCTATGGAGTAAAGGGTTAAAGCAAATAGTTGATGACAGACAATGAGTGATCATAAAAGCTCACTTTTAGCATTGAGTGCTCCGGTGAACTAACATATAGACATAAACACATGATACCATGTTCGTCAGTGAACCTACTTTAGTCGCGCCTCACGTCTTTCTCGCCGTCGACGTTCCAAATCATCTTCTCCATTCACAGTAGTGACGGTGGAAGCTCTATAAAGGGTAGGTAAAAGCACACACATTAACATAACGGGTAGATGCAGGGTTCAATCAAATCAAAATTACAAATAAAGAGGTAAAACAACAAAGTTCTGCAGAAAACACAACCAAAAACCATATTCAACCTAATAAGCTCACCATCCTTATACATTGTATACAGTATTTTTATTTTTGTATACGGTAATTGTTCTTGATTTTTCAAACACTTTTCTCTTCTGTTCTTAAATAAAATGAGCTGGACATGAGATTTCCAACAATGTGGTATGTGTGACAAGCAAAGTCTCAGATCAGCCTGCGCATACGCGCAGTCTGATCAGAGCCTTTGCTTGTCGCTTGAATATTCTATGAGCGTTAAGCTACTGACTGAACATCATTTGGAGTTTCAAAGCTTAAAAGGAGGCTGCACAGGCTCGTCTGAGTCTACACATGTCAAAATACCAAATTGTTGGAAATCATGTGTCACAGCTCAAAATGCTGGTTTTCGGGCCTGGAATTCACACAAAATATTCTTGTCAGAAGAGCAAACAGAAAAGACCTCTTTGGACGCAGTCTAATTTGGGTCTGCCTTGTTTGTCTCTAGCAACTAGTGTTCGAAATTTTAGAACATTTACCATACTTTTTTCCCCTAATTCTTCCCCCTGTTTTGAAAACAGTCTTGGTCCTGAATCCACTTTTTCATACACACAATGTATATCTATATTAACTCTGCATGCTATGCAATTTTTCTTGCTTTTGTTGTCATCAAAATTACCTTCTGCGAAAAGTTCTTTCAGGAACACTAACAGAGTGTCAAACAGTTTGGATCCAGATCAGGACCGACATTTTGTCAGTCCTGATTTGAATCCAAGCTGTTTGAAAAGGTTATCAGCAGATGACAAAAGGGGCTGTCAGCAAGGAAAGGGAACAAACCAAATAAAACTAAATTAACCAGGTGAAACATTGATTAGCTGGCAGAGGATTCAGATGGATGTCAAGTATTATTTTCCTAAAAGTCAAACTGATATAGTCAACTGCAGTTGTGACATGCATGGATATAAAAAAAATGTTTGATTTGAATTATTACTTATTTGACCTAACAAGCACACATGCATCTATAAGCACTGATTACTTTCAGTTGTTTTAAGGTTTACACTATATGAACTGATTCCCAAAAATCCGGTGATGCAGTGTTATCATTAAGAATAAGGAAGGTTTTTTTTGTTACTTTTTCTGCGACTTCCCCCCCCCCCCCCCCCCCCCCCCCCCCCCCCCCCGTTACTTTTTTCCAATAAAGGATTCATAGTGTGGATGAAACTCAAAGTGGATCTTGATCAACTGAGTTCATCAAAAGTCAGCTGATCTGGATCTACACTGCTTTCAAAAAAGGGTACGTTTTGAAAAGGTATGTACATGCCACATGGTGAACCGCACTGGTTAGGACGAATACAGTACGCAGGACTTTAGATAAGAGTGCATACCAAAAATTTAATTTTCTTATTTCTCATCCAAAACATATGTTGTGGGTACTCAAAAGAACCGTCTCAATGAGACGGTGCTTTTTAGCACCCAAAACATATGATAAAACTGATGGGTAAGAAAATATTCACAGGTTTACGCTTAAAAATTGTGTTTATCTAAACCTATGCAGTACGGTATATCAGCTTAACTGTTACATCGCATCAACCAGAAGTTATCTTTTATCTTGCATCATGCAGAGATTTAACACTTCAGCTGGCATTAAAACTCTAAATTTAGAAAAGTTTGGTTATTTTTGACCAGACACATTCCAGACACTACTTGCACACCTCAAGCATTCTGTAAAGTATTTTGCCAAAATTTACAGTTCTGAAACCTGCTAAAAAATACAGTTTGACAGCATGAGTTAAACCAAGGTCTGTGACATGCAGGTTTAGCAGCTACAGGAACAGTTACTGTTGTGATACAGCTAAACCTTGAAAATTCTTACTCTGATTTTTCGAAATGCTTGCTAATTCAAATTTAATTTCGGACACAATGGATTCAGAGTAAATGGCGTATAGAGAACTATTTTAATAACTGGCTAAAAAACAAATGTTTTAAAGGTGAAAAAAATGATAATAGGAATTTTGGGGGGTTATGTACTTTTATGACTTCCTCCCTATAATTCGAATTACTGGTAATCGAATTACTGGTAATCAAATTACTGGTAATTCGAAATAAAACATCCAGTTCTTAAGACTTCGAATTTACTAGATTCTGCTGTATTCCACTTCACTCAGTACTTTAAATCAACTTCACTGTACAAATTCTACTTGTGACTTATTGAATTTAAGTGGTTGCTTTGTCAACAATCTTTCAGTTATGTCGGGAAGGGTCTTCCTGGGTTGAACCAGTACTAAGCTAGGATTAATGTGTCTTGCTCAAGGACACAAGGCAGTGACCCCAGCGAGGCTAAAACCCGCGGCCCTTCGGTCTCAAGTCAAGCACTCTACCACTGAGCCACTACGCTCAGTTGCACGAAATCTAACACCACAAACACAATTTGCACAGTTTTCAGGCCATGTAGTTTGCACTCATAATTTCCGGATATTAATTTTGTGCATCTGCACCGAACAAACTCTGTCCAATTTGCAGACCTTGCTAGCACAGTTGTTCTTAATCCAACTGCACTGTACAGAATTTGTACAATTATTTGCAGGCAACAGGCTTACTTCATCCAACCTCTTGTACAAAAAATAAAAAGCAAGCGGGGTAATTTTACTTATTTTTTTGTTGTCTGTTAAAATCAACTTTTCAAAATAATTCCTTTAAGAATACCATCCGTGTCAAACAGTTTGGATCCTGAGACAAGGCCAGGCGGTCTAGATGGGGTATATTGATTATCGATTAATGGCCTTAATTTAGAGCGATTAGTGAGAATGTTCCCTTGTTTTTTAAGGATTAGTGATTTTTGTGACCTAAACTTTAACAATTTTAATAAATATTCTTATACATGTAATTAAAATACGCCAAAACTTTTCAATTTGTGAAACTAGTGATTCAGGGGCAAATTTTTTAATGTTTATGGATTTCAGAACCACGCCATTCCCTTCCCCATACTGTGAGTCCTTATCTGGGTCTAAAGTTCCAAACTGTTTGCAAAGGCTAGTCAGCTATCTGGAAGGGGGCCCACTGGTGTGGATGATGCCCCTGCAACTGCATGTAATCAAAAATATGATGATGATGATGATGATGATGATGATGATGATGATGATGATGATGATGATGATGATGATGATGATGATGATGATGATGATATCAACAGACAACAAAAGTTAGCCAAAATTTTAAAAAATATGTGTTTTGGGTAACAAGTCTGAAAAGTTTAGGTAGAGATATATAATTTTATGCACTTTTGAAAGGCATTTCACCTTTCAAAATGCATAAAATTAT
Organism: Loripinus fragilis; assembly: GCA_964019695.1. Taxonomy (NCBI): domain Eukaryota; kingdom Metazoa; phylum Mollusca; class Bivalvia; order Lucinida; family Lucinidae; genus Loripinus; species Loripinus fragilis. The sequence goes on along the minus strand of OZ026519.1, from coordinate 39,949,099 downwards.
ATATTTTCCAGAAAACCTGAAAAAAATATAGTTTTCGCCAACAAATTTAGGTAGGGTTAGGCTTATCTAAACACAGGTATTTTTTATTTTGGCCTTGTCAACAGCAGGGTAAGAGTTAACCAATCCCACTAAATTGGAGAATTACAGCTATTCTAAATATCTACCTGGAAAGCTAAATCTTTGACAAGTGCCTGTACATGATGAGCATTTCAATTTACTTGTGAACTGTTGCCATGACAACATTGGCAAAGGGCCATCACTCTATCGAAACTAATTATTTTGTCTGTACTAGATCTTTTACCTGAACTTTCTCAGTGCCTGATAAAAACTGTAATCCATCACCAAAATTTTCTTATTTGTCTACTAAACATTCATTGTTAGGGCTGCCTCACTGAGACACAATACTTAAATGAGACTCAATGAAACAATGAAATTATGATTTCTTAAAAAAAAACATAAGAAAATAAAATGAAGTCATGGAAATGGGAAAGAACTCTGATCTAGAGTGCTACTGATTACCATATTTATCTAAATATTTGGGTAGACAGAGCAAACAGTATGGCCACAGATCAGCAGTCTGATCTGTGTCCTATACTATTAGCTATTTTTAGACACCAAGACAGAACCGGATTTGTTCAAATTTTGGAGAATTATGGTAAGGTGTTAGCTGTCTAAATGTTTGGGGTAACTACAGCAACAGATTGGGGTATTTTCCTCTATACAGATGCAAGCAGAATCTGTCAGTTTACATATAAAACATAAGTATTAGGCTTATCATGAGAAAAAGATCCTTATGTATGCAAATGCCATATTTGACGTAATAAGTGCACATACTTTTATATGCACACACTGAGTACAGTACTTTATTAGCTGTTTATGCTGTATGAACTTTTGATGTGGCCAAGAGCACATTTATAGAATCGGTATGCTGCTACTTGATGTTTTGTTTGTTTTGATTCTTACGCCCCAGTCAACAGTTTTTCAGTCATGTCAGGACGAGTCTTCCTAGGTTGAACTAGTACTGGCACTAAGTGTCTTGCTCATAGACACAATTACATAGTGGCTTCAGTGAGTCTCGAACCCGCAACCCCTCAATCTCGAGTCAAGCACTTTACCATTGAGCCACTGCACTCCATGCTACTTGATGTGGCATAATTTCATTATTAATATCTATGGATTCATAATGTGGATGTTAAACAGTGTGGATCATGATCAGCTGGCTTCATCAGAAGCCAGATGATCTGGATCTACACTGTTTTCAAAAAAGGGTACAGATCTTAGAAAAAAAGCAATGTCCACGTGTGCTTATTAGGTTGAATCTCCAGGACTGAATGCAGTAATGAGTCTTGGTCATAGACCTGGCCTCGAGGTTATAAAATTTATTTCATGCTCGACTCAATTGAGCATGAACTTTCAACTGCTCATAAAAAAATAAAATACCGACAACTGAAGCAGTTTGTTGCTTTAAGTCTCTCAGATGCTGTATTTATCATGCTAATAAATGTTAAAATGCAAACAATTGTTGGCATTTTAACATTTATGAGCAGGATAAATATCATGAGTTGAGCATAAAAAGATATATAACCTCGGGCCAGAATTTAAATACAAATCTAATTCAGGGCCCTTAGCGTGTGTCAAATTCTTCATCCTAGACTTTTGCAGTCTATTCTGGTAAGTTTTATTGCTGCTGGGTAATTTTTCATGCTTTTGTTGGCATCTGCCTACTTTTTTTTTGGAAATTAATTTTTCAAAAAATTCCTTCAGGAACAAAAATTTTGGATCCAGATCAGGACCAGTGTTCTGTCGCTCCTAGTAAGGCAAGAGTTAATTTACATGTCATTATGCTAATTTGTGTCAACTTTCTTTCTTTAAAAAGACATAAGGTTAAAATATATAATTGTCACATTATTATGCAATCAAGGTTGTTGATCTGAGCATTTTAGATGATATAGATATCAATCTTTTTGATGTAGGAAAAATTTACAAAATCATTGTAGGCTGCATCACACCAGTATGATATTAAACTTTAACCCTTTATGCATGCATGGATTCTTCCTTTTGGTTTGATACAATGAACTTGGGATCATCCGTTGTTTCCAAATGAAATTGTGATCAATTGTATTTGAGCCGTGACATGAGATTTCCAACATTGTTATATGTGCTACCAGCAAAGGCTCAGACCAGCCTGCGCATATGCACAGACTGATCAGAGCTTTTGATAGTCTCTTAAATATTCTTTGACTTTTAAGCTACTGACCCAAACATCATTTGGAATTTCTACGCTCAAAAGGTGGCTGCACAGGCTGGTCTGAGTCCACACTTATCAAAATGCCACATTGTTGGAAATCACATGTCTATGAAGATTGTTTATATCTTAGAGAACAGTGTAGACACTGATGAAATGCAGCATTCACCTGGGTCTTTACTGTTTGCCGAAGTACTCATTTATAAATCACCAGTATACAAAGGGGTTAAATGCCAATAAAATGCTTTATCTTATTTTTTAAGGTGGTTTGAGGGAGGGGCTGATGCTGCTTTGAGATACCAAAAAAGGTTTTTTATTCACTGCCTCCCTAAATAAAAATGATAAATAATGAAATCTGTTGAGCTTGTCCCAATCATTGTACAATATCAAGAAGTTTAGCTTACTTTGCAAGGGACCATTTCATACCTAGTAGCTCCTATCTATTGATCTGGATGAGGGTTAACATAAGGTAACTCTGCCTTCATGTGGAGATTATCACATCAAGATCTTTGTTGATGTAAAATGAACCACTTCACTAGAACAAGTAGCCCAAAAGGGCAGCGGTCGCTCACCTGTATCCAATGTGCAACAAGATCTACATGATCATGTAATATTTATATTGTTAACCTTTGAGACAGATTGTCACATTATACACACTTATTATCCCCACAAAAAGGGAAGGGGATATTGTTATCCCCTCAGTTCGTCTCTCTGCCTGTCAGTTATGCTAACTCCTCCCGAGTCATTGGACGAAATCCAGCCAAATTTGGTGTGTGAGTTACTCACATGTATGGGGCGTGTAAAAGCACTTTTATTTTTGCCCACTCTCTGGGGCCCTGGTCAAAAATCATTAATTTTCTTCGAAAGCTTGGGGATTTATGATGGCGCCCCATCAACTGTGCACTGGAGTTGCAACTTTCATTGATATTCCAATGTCAAATATCTTGCAATGCACAAAGCCCAAAGGCAGGAAACTCCCTGGTCAGTGGTCTGATTTTGACCAAACTTAAGCTGGTCCTAGATTTAATGCCTACCCTGGTTATCAGCAAGTTTCATGAAGTTAGAATTAAAAGGGCAATCAATGGTCCCATCTTGCCCAAGATTAAACGTTTTGCAGATTTTATGGCTGTCATGATAATCTGTCAGTTTCATGAAGTTACAATAAAAACTAAATCAGCTATGTCTGGGACAAGGTCATTTTTGGGATTTTTAACTAAAATATGGCCAAATTTGAACTAGATAAAAGAATTAATACATGTCCTTGTAATCGGCAAGTTTGCTCAAGTTTCTATAAGAAACTAGAATTCAGTCGACAATACCCACCTTTTTCTTTAATAGTCCGGCAGAATTTGGGCGAATTTTAGGATGACCTGGAACTTGATTTTAAACTTTTTTTTCTTTATGGATTCTGGTATTGCATATATTGTCCTTGAAAAATCCGAGTGATGCCAGCATTTCAATATATTCAAGATGGCGTCCAAGATGGAGGCCAAATATACGTTAAAAAATTGTGTGACATGGAAAAATATCCCATTTTTTCCTTAAATTGTTAGCTATGACGTTGGAATCTAGTTGAAGACACTTAGTTCATAGCAAAAATATCAAAATAAAATAAGAATTTAGACAAAATGACCGTCAAAACGGCAGTTTATTACAGACAATATAAGAAAATTTCCCCTGAGACCAGCAAACTCCAGGAATTTGCATGTTAAATGCTGATTTTACTGATTCCTGAGTTATAGATATCATCCTTGTAACGTCCCAGTGATGCAGCTAATACATCACTCAGAATTTGATATATTCAAGATGGTGTCCAGGATGGTAGCTGATAAGTTTTACAAACCCGTCGGAGCCGCATCTAACCTGTAGACATGTCTGGTGGATTTGTAACATATCAGATTTCTTGCCTGATGGAGAAGTACTTTACAAACACATGTATCTGAATAAATGAACCCAGCATGCATGTCTGATAGAGTTGCACTGTTAAAGCAGGCATATCTGAGAGTGGCACCGGATCAGTAGTCATGTCTGATGTAATGGCTCCTCTGAAGGAGTAGCATCAGACTTGTAGCCATCCCTGTTCCGTCTGCACTCAACTAGTCAAAATGTCGGTTGAAGTGCAAAACGGACCAGCAGGCATGGCCTATAGTGAGGTACCACGCCAACAGCCATGGCCTTTTGTGAGGCACCACACTGGAAGACATGACCTACAGTGAGGCACGACACCAGGAGGGATGGCCTATAGTGAGGCACCAAATCAACAGACATGGCTGATAGTGATGTACCAAAACAAAATGCATGACCTATAATGATTCACCACACTAGCAGGCATGGCTGATAGTGAGCACCATACCAGCAGACACGGCTGATAGTGAGACAGCATACCAGCAGGTACAGCAGATAGAGAAGCACAACGCCAGCAGACATGCAATATTGAGTGACAAAAGGTCAGCAGGCATGATGATTGAGTGGCCACAGTCCAGCAAGCATGCATCTTGCAGCAGCACTCAACCAGTAGGCATGTTTGATCAGCAGCGGTGTTTGTGACAGTAACACTAGGCCAGCAGGCATATATGTTGCAGCTGCAGCTGCATCGATATAACATCTCTACACGGCGTGTTTGTTGTATTCCCAATGTAGCAGTCTTGGCTGATAAAGTTTCACAGTGTTAGTTTGCATGTCTGATGGAGGGGCATCAGTCAAGTAACTTTTCTCTTTGATTTCCAATGGACTAGGAGTCATGTTTGATTAAATGGTACCAAGTATGCAGGCATATCTGTTGAAGTTTCACTGAACAGCGACCATATAATGCCACCAGCTCATCATATCCAACATCCTTAATATCACATGTGTTTAATAATGTGGTACTGAACCAGCATACATGCCGTTTATTGAGACTCGGGGCCAGCAGCCATGCATGTTAGTTAGTTTAACACCAGCAATAATGTGTGTTACAATTAAACCCAACTAACAGGAATGCTGGGTAATGTTACACTGGATCAGCAGGCATGTCTGTTCAAGTTATATCCAGCCAGTGTGCATGTCTGTTTTACTTCTCCTGACCAGCTGCCCAGGAATCATTGCCACAGGGTCAGCAGACATATTTGCCATTACGCATGTTTGATTATGTGGCACTGGACCAGGGCACATGTCTGAAACCATGCAGTTATGTCTGTAACATCTTCACAAGACTAGCAGGCTTGTTGCAGTATCCATGTTTTAAATGTTGCTTTGAACCAACAGGCATGTTTGTTGCAGTTGCAGCCGACCAGCTGGCACGTTACAATTAAACTCAACCAGCATGCATGTCTGTTAGAGTTGCATCTACCAGCAGATATGTTTGAATCAGTTGCAACTGACTAACAAGCACATCTGTAGTAATCTGGCTGAACCAGCAGGAATATATGTTACACTTGTCTCAGACCCGCAGTTATGTCCCTATGCTCGTACCCAACTAAGCACAATTGCATCAGACCATCATGCATGTATTTTTACAGTTGCACCTGACTAGCAGCTATGCTTTAACAATGTGCATACTATCAGCATGCATGTCTGTTACAGTTTCATCTTTTCAGGATCCATGTATATTACATTTGCACCCGACCATCAGCCATGTCTGTAACAATTGCATCTTGCCATTTCCCATGTCTTTAACAGTAGTCATATCTGTGAACTTGTGCATGAAAGCATGCATGTCTGATACACTTGCACCGGACCAGCATTCATATTTGTTATAGCAATATCTAACCAGCTGTGCTGTCTGTTTACACTTGCAAAAGGCCAGAGATGTTTTAAGTGTTGATACACTACACTCCATAAGTATTTTTGTAAATTTTATCCATCCATCTAGCTGACTTTTTCCGCATATTGATTCAAAAAAGGTTTGAGGTTGGCGCCGTTAAACCGGTTTAAGCCCTCCAGTAAAATATTTTACTGACCATTCCAAGGCGGTACTTCTTTTGTGGATCTTTTATGTTTTTGTTCTGTCTTGTGTTTGCTATGTTTTGTGCGCGTCTGTTTATATGTGCTTTGTGGTCACCTGCTTGGAAAGGGCTGACCTCTTGGCACTCGTTTGTGGTGTCTACTGTGAGCTTGTCACTTTCCCATTGGTATCCTGGGTCAGGTGTGGTACTTAATTGTATCGATTCCTGATCTTTGCACCCTTACTTACTTTGTACTTTGATCAAACACTCTGTCACAAAGTTTTCAGTGATACCCTGTCATTTGTCACTTCATTTTTTGAAGAAATGTTTTCCCAAAGTAGGAATTTTTATGAGAATAATGATACATGAATTGATGGACATGATTCCCAGAACAAAGCCAAAACATTACCATTACAAAAAATAAGAGTCTGTTATTTTTTCTGTGCAGTGTATCATAGCAAAACCAAGCGATTCCCCACTGTTTTATTGCTGGCATCTTAAATATTTTACAACGCTGAAAAACAACAAATACAACTGAAAACTATCTGAAAATAGTTACTAACTGCGAATTTGATTTCAGGTTGAATTTTGCTTTGAAAGGCGGCCATCTTGGACACCATCTTTACTAGATATTTTACCCTAGTGAATCAAACCTGTGAATGCTTCATTTTAATCTTTTGTATTATTAGGCCTCTAAACATCGACAAAAAGTCAAAATTGAAATGCTTTATATCAAGTCTTTTAGTCAGATAGGCCTAAGGAACCTAACTGATGGCCATCTTTGACGCCATCTTTAAATTTCAACCTTCTGAATCAAAACCATGTTCATATTTGATCGTTTGTATCATTTAGCCTCTAAACATCCATAAAAAGTCAAAATTAAAGTGTTTTTAACGAGTATGTTGGTCTTATAGGTCTTAGAAGCCTAACTGACGGCCATCTTGGACGCCATCTTTAATATTTCTACCTTCTGAATCAAAATAATGCGCCATTTTAATTGTTTGCAACATTTAGCCTCTGAAACATCCATGAAAAGTCAAAAATAAAATGCTTTTGATCGAGTATGTTGGTCATATAGGTCTTAGGAGCCTAACTGACGGCCATCTTGGACGCCATCTTGAATATTTCAAAACGCTCAATGATGCCACAGTGGCATCAGTTGGATTCATCAAGTACAACGCCTCAACAACAAGAATCAACACAGAAAAAAACTTTAAAATCAAGTTCCAGGTCATTCCGGTTTTCTACCGGACTATAACCAAGAGATGCATTTACAAGAAAATGCATAATTTGACATTAAATAACCTTGATGCCAAGGTCTCAAGAAATGTTGCTCAGTACCTCATACATTGCTATGCCCAATTGTTTAGGAAGAGATGCATTTACAACAAAATACATTATTTGACATTGGGGTCAAGGTCACATGAAACATTGCCCAGTACTCTCTACATCATGTGGCTCATGAACCAGAAAAGTTTGAAGTTGCTACACATGTAAAGACAATTGTTTAGAAGGTGTATTTAAAAGAAAAAAAAACATTATTTGACCTTTGACCTTAGCCCAGTACCCTCTATGCACCTGCTAAGTTTCTAAGTTTGAAGTTGCTACCTCCAACAGTTCAGGAGATGCATTTACAAGAAAAATATTATTTGACCATTAACCTTGACCATGAGTCAATGTGACACAAAACATTGCCCAGTACTATCTCCATAATGTGACTTACGCACCTGTTCCTACGTCCAATGGTTCATGAGCATTTTGATACAATTACAAAAAACGTGAGGGATGGACTGACGCACGGACAGATGGACAACCGACCGACTTTTGTATGAGATTGATATACCCTGTTTTTCTAAAGAAAAGGCAGTTATAATAAAGTAAGTATGCTCAGGAAAATGTTTTCCCAATTATAAGTAAATGAGAAAAGTTTATGTAGCTCAAGGGTGAGTAACTCAAAGGTGAATTATAACCTGACCCAAATTTGAACTTGATCAAGATTGGTATCAGCTAGTTTGAAGAAGGGTTGACCAAAACTTAAGGTGCTATGCCTGGGACAATATTTTTCCCATCATAAATCTATGGGACCTTTTTGTTGCCATGGTTACCAGTTTTGAATAATCTGTCCCAAAACAATATGCAGGTAATATAGGGATCAAACATGCTTTTTCATGCAATAACACCCCCTTGGAGATTTAAAAACTGAGTGTCGAAGCCCAAGTTTTTTTTTTAACATCTTCCTAGGGAACTGGTGAATGTTAATGCATTAAAAGTAATGTTTTAAATCATTAACTGCATAAATTTGATGAAATAAACTTAATTAGCATAAAAATATTTGTGGCTCTTTCACAGTCAACACATGAAATCTGATTATGTAAAGGTTTATTTTTCTCGTGACAGACTGTTCGCAAAGGCTATCGGCAAATGATACCAGCACGCAAAGAGTTTAAGTATCTTTATGGGGCCCAAATATAAGTTAAAGGGAAACCCTCACCAAATAATAAATAAGCTTTAAAGAAATCACATCAGTTTGCTGCAAATTTTATCAAAATCTATCTAGAAATAAAGAAGTTATATGCATTTGAAGTTGCTATTATTTCTTTAATGGATGCTGCCATATTTTTGAGATTATGACGTCATAACCTCCTAAATATATATGCAAAAATGAAACAAATAATTCATGAAAAATAATTTTCGCTCTATTTTTATGTATATGTTTAAAGCTGCATACTCTGTAATTATGAACATTTTTCGAAAAAAAATATTTTCTTTTTAAATCATTTGTAAAAGTAGAATAAAGTTATGTTCTCACAATAAATCTAATTTCTACAGCTGAAAACTGCATGGAAAAGTGAATTATCTTTTTAAAACAGGTGTTTTTTCTCTTGTTTGTAATTATTTGCGTCCCTCCAATGATTCTAGACAGTTAATTTTAACATAAATGCTGTTGTTTTGGCACTAATAATTTGTTAATTATAACGAAGAAGGTAAAATGTATACCTGAATTTTAGTATTTTTACTGTGTTCTTGAAAAATAGAAACATTATTTCTAAAATGAAAAGATCAAAAGTTACAGACTATGCAGCTTTAATATAACATTAAAGGATCTTTTATACAAGAAATTGTAGGATTATGCTAAAATAAAGATTTTATGCATCTTAATAGTTTTTCATGGATCTCATTAGCATCTCATTATATATTCAAACTGGTGGCTAAGACAGGCTTTTATGAAAACTTCATTTATTAATAACATTCTTAATTCTCAACTGATTCTGATCAAATTTGCACTAAAATTGTTTGTGTGCAAACGCCTTTACTTCTTAATCTGCATTTTCCTTTAAATAATTCAGTAAAGGTTCATTTTCTCATGGTAGAGCATAAAAAGTACAATCAGGTAAATAGGTAGTTCAAACAAAGAAAAGTTCATGCATACATGGCAGCCATTCTCTCTTCTCGTTCCTTTCGTCGTCGTGCCAACCGTTCCTGGATGTCAGCTTGTAGCTCGTCTGGAGACATAGTGCCATTGTTTAAACTTCTAGTCATGCAAAATACATGCAAAAACAACATTCAATGAACATAAACATGATACATATACAAATAACAAAAATATACGAACATCGATGTTCATAAAAAATAACTAAGATTCGAGTAATATCAATGCATAGCACATGCAGCTTACAAACAAATAAATATAGTTTAATTAAAGATATACAAACAAGCGAGGAAATGAACAAAATATTAAACTTGTGCAATTTTGCACAGGTTTCATAATTTTGTACATTTCCTGCATTTGATGAGACTGTGTGCATATGCAGGCCCTTGTTGTTCCCATAAGGGAACTGTAATAGGGATATATTCCCATGTCATAGAAGTTTTCTTATAGCTCGGTATCCATCACATGCATTCAAAGTTGGTAACATTGATTGAGCATCAGAAAGAAGTTCTAGAGAACTGGGGTTAGATTTTTTTTGCTCATATTTATAAAAGAATTTAAAGAAGGGGGGTGGGGGGTTATCGGTTAGTGTTATTTAGACTGAATCAATTTTAAAAATTCTGCCCCTATTGTTAGGTATATTAGGTATATGTCATTTCATTTTGTATTTTTTTTCATACAGGGCTAGTAAATAAGCAATGAAATACAATTGGTAACCTGCAACAACATTTTGGATTTATACATGCTTTTATGAAGTACTATTTTTTTTATTATCCCATTTGCTTTTTTAAAGATTTCCACTAATGCAAGTGTTGTATTTTTTCTTCTTTATGTTGTTTCTTCTTAATAATGCTTTTAAAAGTACAATCAAAAACTTTTGCCAAATTTTGAAAATGTCAACACTTTTTAGAAAAGGGGACTTAACTCTGCATGTATCCTCATTTAAAACAATATGATATATTCAATACTATTTTTCTCATTCCAAGAAGAAAAATGAAAAAACAAATGCATGATTTTGATACAATCATTTTTGTGGTATTTCATCGTATTATCAATTAAGGTCCCATTTTAGGGTTGCAAGCATTTCTGGGTTAAGACTAAGAGCTGTGAAATGTCATTGGCATAAAGAGAAATAGTTCCCTGACAGTAACAGATTATGTAATTATTGCCCAATTAGTATGCCCATTGGCATCAATTTTCTCAATTTCTTTTCTTGCTTTTTTTTCTTCTTTTTTTTATGCCCTGGTTTCGTTACCGACTTTGTTTCTGAAAGAAATGCAATGATACAAAGAAAGATGAATTGTTAATTTGCCTGTTTACAAACATTTCAACAGAATCAGTTCTTACCAAATCTGACAAACTTTAATTTGTCTTTGAGTTTGTTGTATAATAAATATCCTGCGAAAAAAACACAAACAAATTATTCCTCAGAATTTTCAGAAAAACACTTAAATATCCACTCACCAGCACTCACACCAGGCAGTTACTGAGAGAAGAATCTCGAAAAATGCAGAGAAAATGCAGCAGACGGATGGCCTAAAGTCATAAACTCCCCGGCAGAGCTTGTACATGTCATAATAATAACAATAATGACAAATACACACCTTGTTCCAAGACCTCCAGGGGCCTGTTAGGGGGATATTTTTCTCTAATCAGTTAGTGGCATCAACATTGGCTCATAACCTAGATATGAGATATCTAAGAGAGCTTTCTTAATTCTCTATGTAAACATGTGTTGTGGTGTTCATTGACACTGTCTCGCTGAGACACTTCTAATAAGCACCACAATAAATGTTTTCACAGCAAAATAAGCGAAAAATCACCATTTTTCTGACCAAAATGGTGTCTTATCTAGGGTAAGGTTGATTGGCATCATGCATGTTTTCATTTATGGATACTGATTCCTTGTCTGGGTGGGGAGTTATTGGTATTGACAGGTAGATGACAGAGATAAAAACCTATGGTGGCATATTTACATTTTTTACTCCCCAAACCCAGCACAAAAAGCATGAAATTGTGGTAAACAAAGAGCTTATTTCTGATAGATACCCTTCTGGTAACTCATAGAGAAAGGAAGTAAAAAACAATACATGATTGTTTGTTTGTCAGCACTACAGAGATAGATTTACCATCTGGCATCAAGGACATTACCTATTTCAGAGAGAGATGCAGTGTTTGTTTGTAGCAAGTAATTTGTTTGGAGGAACAGTTTGAGAGGAGTGATTTGATTGGCTGTTGTGGAGCATTGCATGCTGGGAAAAAGAAAAATGCACTCAGTAAACTACAAGACATGCCTGCATGCTGTCTGATTGATTTAACAGATAATTAACACAAGAATTACCATTTTACATATGGTTAAGTGCATCTAATCTATATTTTCTTAGCTGAGACTGTTTTTATATGCAAATTTTGAGTCTGGAAAACACTCAAGCTAGATCATAAGAAAAATGTCTTACAAAATATGTGTATACAACATCAAAGAACAGAGGCAAGTTCAATAATGCGAGCGCTCTCGGGCGCTCGTTGTACTGATGTCCGGCTTTACACATTATGAATAAAGATAGGTACCAATCAACTAGCGCTCGGCGAGCACTCGCATTATTGAACTCGCCTCAGGTATCTTTACAGAAAAAAAGTATGCAGATGATTTTATAGATCATGCTTAGACCAGCCTGCACACAGGCTGTTTTGTTTTAAACCATGCATGCAGAAATCATCAAAATATTTTATGCCCAAATTAGGGAATAACTGTATGCAGGATATACCGCCGGAAATTTAGTTTTACTGTGATGCCCGAGCAGAGCCGTAAAACTTGATTTTGGACCATATATCCAATGACATACCACCCCAAATCAAAATTTGGAATATGGTTATCCCCATTTGAAAGAACATCATTCAACGAAATTAATGTTATTAATGATGTCAAACTAATTCAGACAATATATATATATATATATACAGGATATACTGTCGCAAATCTTTGATGTTATCCAATCAGATGTCCTGTTACAAAGGCAAGTGCATTAGAATCAGAAATTAATGAAGATGCATGGGTGACCATAGGTATTTATTGGGTTGGCCTTAACTTGCACCACAATTTTTGCTCAGTTTAGCTTCTTCAAAAAGCTCAGATGAGACAGACTTGTTCATGAGCTCTTGCTACTCCCAAAAAGCAAACAAGGCTAACAGCATAGACTCAGATGAGGTATTCTGTGGCACCTCATCTGAGTCTCCACTACTTGATTAATATAAACTTAGTTTTCAGCTTTAAAAATAGTAGATATGAGATTGCATATGGCCCATTTATTAATTTTACATGAAAAATCCAGCAATGAATAATGGACCATCACAAATAAGGATAGAATGGAAAAGCTCAATAAATGTTGTAAGAAAAGTGTTTTCATGTGAAACTACTCATTTAATTTGCATAGCCTGTCTGTTATAAGAAATTTAATTATCATAATTAGCGGCTACAAAAGTAAATGAAACAAGGGCAGTCATTATTTACCTGTTTTCAAAGCTGATTTTACACCCCGATATTGTGATTAATGAGTCTGAGGGGGTAATATCGGAACCAGCATCCAAATAAATCAGTATCATATTTCCTTAAAAATATATATGAGCCAGCTCATGGCGTATACCGGTAAGTGACCAGCGAAGTAAGTAAGAAGGCAAAGATCAGGAATTGATACAATCAAGTACCACACCTGACCCAGGAAACCACATGGGAAGGTGACAAAAACACAAGAAAACATCACATACATGACTGTAAATTCCGAAATTTTGCGAGAATTTTATTTTCGTGAATAGCGTTTAAAGGCATATTTGCTATGTTAAAATTCATGAATATGGCATGATTTACCTATATTAGTAAATTACGTATCGCGAGAGTTTAATATCGCGAGAGTTTAATTTTCAAGAAACTTCGCATAAGCAAAGTTTCAGGAAAATAAAACCCTTGTGAAATTTCCAGGTGACCACAAGGCTGCAATGAACAGACAAGAAAACTTGTAGATGTCATGAACATCAGACATATGTACAGTAACCACAGGGCCTTTGGTGTATGAGACATTTTAAGTTTATAAGTAAAAGAAGGTTAAGGCCAAAGGGTACATATCTGGTCCCTACTAGAGAGCTGAATGTTTATACCAGAATATTAATGCATATTTGACAAGTAACATTATCACATATGGGGGAGCGCAGAAGTCGATTGACAGAATCATTAGTGGTAAAGCCAGTATAGACTCTTTTTCAAATATTAATGATATAAGCTGAGAGTGTAATTTATTGTATTAAACATATTTCTTTCGAAAAATGTGCTTGATTTTAAACAATTTAATGTATTTGATGAGTGATGAAGCTTTTTTTGTTTTCAGGTGAATGATGAGTAACTTACTCTTCCTCCATCTGTCGTCTTCTCCGACGCTCGGCACGCCTCTCTTCCAGAGACATTGTGAATGTTAGAAGTTATTGGTCTTGGAACGAAAACAGGGCTCACACCTGAAACAAAAAACAGAAAGATTTAACCACCATTTAATAACCAAAATTTCTACAGCAATAAGGCTAAGCCATATTATGTTATTATGGCTTAGCCTTAGTCTTATTGTAGTAGTAATTTCGGTTATTAGAATAATGATGATGGTTCCACAGGCCTACTATTAGCCATATTTAGCAACCACACTGTTTAGCCCTACTTTGCTGGGTGCATTGTATTTGAACACTTTTTGCAACCAGCAAATGGTATCTTTTCAGTGCTTTAAGGGATATCTTTTAAGCCTCAGTTTTGAGCACTTTTTCAGATTGGCTAATCACCACCTTGAACCTACATCCATTTACTTTGACTTTGAAATTTTCATACATACAGTGCCTAGCCAACTAGGGTTTCCAATTAAGATTCTTGAATATTTTGTGAACTTATCATGAATTCAGTTCATGTGTAGTTCTTGAACAGTAAATGAATAGTTCATGATAAGTGTTTAATATTTCACAGCGGTTTACAAGAATTAACCCTGTGACCAAGCCCTAACAGAATACCTAAGACTAAACTTGAGCTGTATATCATTTTTCAGGTAAATACTTCACAGGAGTATCAACCACATTCAGATTAGTTGGTGGAGCTTTATCAGGTGCTGAAGATGTTTTCTCTTTGGTGTCAAGTGAAATACTGAGATAACACACCAATTACATGTATAAAGTTCATCTGCAGCTCAAATAAATTCACTGGATTTCAGATCATTATTTAAACCCTTACCATTTTGGATGTGTTTTTTTTTTTAAAACTACACAATTACCTTGCTAAATTCCATCTAGTAGCAGGGTCCAAAACTGTTAATCCTGACCAGCTGGCTTCTCAGAGGCCAGCTTGTCAGTATTAATGTTTTCTAAATACAATGTAGGATATATCTAGGTTTATGCACCAGTCATTTGTATAACCACCGCACCCCAGCCCCTGAGCAGGGCAGGGGATAACCTGGCAAATGCGCCACATTTTTACTTATGCATTGTCCCCAAAGCGTGGGGGAAAGGCCAAGGGTTTTCTACGGTTTATCTAGGCAAACATGGGGAAGCAATGTAAAATATAACAGACTGCAGGGGGAACTGCCATGGTTTACCAGCTAGCTGTCCCTGTTGTACAAAAAGTCAAAGTCCCTGCTCTTCCCCGGGGCTGGGGGGGGGGGGGGGGGCGTGGTTACAAATGACTGGTGCATTATCATGGTAGGGTTTAAGTTTCTTCCTACGTTTGTGCCATTAGAATATCAAATCTTACTATGGGCTATAAGAGTATGTTGTGAGGTGGTTTCGTCTTGTTGGAAGCAATTCTAAACAACACCTCAATAATTTCTAAGTTTGAAACTTTTCTACCTTGGTGTTTAGTCCATTAGAATAAAAAACATCTAACACATACATTTACTTTGGGCAATTTTATACTGCGATATGATTACTAAGTCCTGTTAGAAGCAATTCTAATAAGTAGCTTAGTACCTCCATAATATCCAATAAAATGTAATTCCCTCGTTACACAACAAAATTGAATAACCCCAATCCTGACAGATCATTTAGAATTACATGTATTTGGTAAAATGACAAACAATGTATATCCCGGTCAGTCAGCATGAAGCTGATTTATCAGGATCTATACTGTTTGCCAAAAGCAAGACATATTTTCAGTTAATTTTACAAGTACTGAAACTCACTGAGCGAAAAACACCCTACCAGCAACAGTCTAAGTTTTAGAAATTAAAGCAACCCAATTTCATAATGAATTGAATATGCTTTTACCAGCTTGTGAATTTACAACTACATGTACAAATGATTTGTACTATGTAGACTCATATGAGTGGCAACCTTGAAAAATAATCCATATATTGAAGGTCCCTGGTCAGCCTGTGCTGACATGTTCAGTGATCCAGGCTTTTTAATTTCTGTCAATAATAAAACAACTAAATATAGGCTCATATGAGCAAGTTCAGCCAAGCAGGCTGAGTTAGGATACACTCGTTTTCTAAAACATGGCTCAGATAAATCCATTATAGGCAGTATGATCAAAAAGGTACTTATCATCTATCACAACTTTTATGTGATCTCACTACACTTATATTTGGCGCTAGCAAATTTTGGCTGTTTTCATGTGTGGATCTATTGGCAGATTTATATTTTCGTGGATTTTCAATTTAAAAAATATCCATTTTTAAGATGTAGCCCTGTAGTCGTATGCATCCAAGTTCTACAGTGATTTGCAAGTCATATACAGTGATTTTAAACTATTTTCAACATTTCTTTTTCTGAGTGAATAAGTCCTTATATTTCACAGTTCTATAATGATATTCAATTACGCACATTTAATTATGCACAGGTTATAACTGCTTATTAATTACCATTTATATTAAATGACCATAGCTCAACTTGAGGTTTCTTTTAGCTCTGACTATCTGTGAGTCATGAGTCCTTTTCTTTGTTTCATCATATGGAAGCTAAACAATTTTGTGTTTTAACAGCAACAGAATCTAGGGTAAAGATTTGGTACCAGTAAAATGCATTTAAGCCCCCTGGTGGCTTAGGATGCTGTTGATCTGTTGTTTGGTGTGCTTCCCATTGGTTGTGGGGGTTCTGTGTTAGTCTTTGTTTTGTTGTGCATTACTTTGTGTCCTTTCTAGTTTTGCAATCATCTTGAAGTGGAAGAGAGAGCTGGTTGCTTTGCTTTTATTGTCTTACTGGTGTCTTGTTACTGTAAATGTTCTGTGACTCTTCCTCACGGTGCGGTGGGTTGGTCTGCGGTGTGTGATTATGGTATTTCCTGTTCATATTCACTTACTTTTTGAAAATGGTGTTGTTGGACTTCTAAAGAAGTAACTGCACTTAATGACATTGTATGTATATATTATATTTAACATTCTATCAATTTGTTAAGCTTGCATTTTGTAAGGTTATTGGCGGTTTTTAATTTTAGTGGTTTTTACCTCGACCACAAAAAGCGCCCCAAAAATGTCTGCAAGAATATAAGTGTTTTACAATAAGATGCTTACAAAATACTTTAACAATTACCCCTTGGTCTGCTAGTCATGCTTTTTACCATCTATTGGTCTCGTCGGCTTATGTTCTTGGGTAGTATGTATTGCAAACAATATGGACCCAGATCAGACTACTCCTTTGGGAGCATATTGTTTGCTTCCATGAAAAAATTGAGTCTGAAGCGTACTTGAATAAAAGTACAATATATTATGCAGCAGACATAAAAAGCAGAAAACATTTTCAGGACAAAAATAGCGGTAAGATAATGGTTAAAAGACAGTGAAAGTTTAAAATAAAGTCAATATTTCAAAAGGTGCATGTCTGATGGAGCTAGATGTCCGAAAAGATGTTGTCTGCTGTAATTTTTTGTTTCAACTCTTTCCTCATGTTCCTTGCTAGCAGGGACTTTGACGTCTGCTGATAACCTTTGCAAACAGCTTAGACCCAGATAAGGATCTGGATCCAAACCATTTGACACTCTGATACACACTGTGTTCCTGAAAGACTTTTTTTAGAAAAAAAATGCATTTTGAAATAAGTCAGTCAGCAGCATGAAAAATTACCCAGCATTCAATGAATTAGAACAGATTCATTATAACTTGCATGTAAATAGCTAGATGCTTGTCAATTTTTTCCCATCAACTTCCATACTAGGAATACATAAAGGGGTATAGAAGATGGCAAACGGTGAAGTGACAACAAACCGTTGCCTAGGTGATAAGTATCTTCTTCCTATGTGCAGGCTTATTTAACTAAGTGTTGAGTCTTGTGTAACAAAGGAGCCCATTCAAAAACAGTTTGTCATATGTGACATATACATGAAAAGAAGAAAATAAATTGAAATGCCAAGGTGTTCTACAATCATAATCTCGGCTGTTTAACATGAAAAGGCCATTAGGAGTGAAAGCATCAATGAAGAGCTCTTCATACTGTCCTACCAGCCAAGAGTTGACATTCAGACGTCAAAGTTATCAGGGACTTATGATCGATAGATCACTTGTGTATTAATCCTATCCTGTGGATAGGATTAATACACAAGTGAGCCATCGATTCGCGTTAGGTCAAGTTAATGTTTTACTTAACAATTGCAAACAAAATATTACGTCACTGTCACTCTTGGTTGGCAAGACAGTAATTATAATGATTTTAGCATAACCCACTTTGTATTTTCTTTTAACTCATACTTCATCTGCTAGTGGTGTCTACTGATAATTTTGCAAACAGTTTAGGCCCAGATCAGGTCTGAAAAATTGTCTAGCGGGTTATTGTACAAATCAAACCTTACAATTATCAAAACCCATCAAGTGTTACCACCATGTTACAGCAACTAAATTGGCCAACATTAGAGGACCGTCGTAAAGCTGCAGACCAAATTCTCATGTTTAAAGTTATAAACAACCTAGTAGCTGTCCCGCAGAGTTATCTGCCTCAAAGATCACCACGGTATGTTGATAGTGTCAGGTTTATCACATACCACTGTAGACTGAATATATATCAACACTCATTCTTCCCACGGACTGTGACCTACTGGAACCAACTACCTGTTTCCATAACCAACCTACAGTGTCTGGATAGCTTCAAACTGGCTGTCCAGCCCACATTCAGAGTGTAAATTATCCAAGAACTGTGCAGTGTATATACATGTTGAACTTTTACATAACATTATAAATACAAGTTTTAGATTTTTGAAGCGACTGGCGTCACGCGAGCGGAATTTACTAACACCTTGTCGAGATGTCTGCCTAGCGGATTTAGACGAGTAAACCTATTGAAGTTGAAGTTGAAGGCACCACCCTGTTACAGGATTGCAAGAGCATACATTGTTGAAAACTTTTGGGGCATGACTGTTAATAGCTATTTGTTATACAGGTCAATAATACCTAGAGGTCACAACAGTACTATAGTATCAGTTTTTTTATATATAGCAACAATATCAAATGTTTATGAATAAAGAAAATGTTATCAAACTGATAGATAACTCACATAAAATGCACTAAGAATTCATTCTCTGGTATATTCCCAGTTCTATCAAAAATCACCTCCCACTTGAACTGATCAGCTTCCAAAAATAATCTACCTGCCATAAAAACTCTAAAAATCAAACATGCTCATGGATCAGTCTTGGCAAATAGTGCAGACCCAGGTCAGACTGTTCTTGAGCTGTCTGACCTGGGTCTGCAGTATTTTATAGTTGACTGACATACTTTGGTAAATATAAATCATATCTTCCAAAACTTCATTAAAATGCCCCCACTAAAGGTAAAAATGAAACCAAACACTGTGAGTGAGGCCCTGCCTACAGTGTAGACCAAGTTAAGACTGTTCCAAATGGTCTGATCTAGGGCAACACTATGTTGAAGCTTGTAATGGGGAAGGTGGGGGGGGGGGGGGGGGGGTACCGAATATCCCATATCCCTTGAAATAAACAGGCAAGTATCCCTAGTAAAGCTGGCAAATATCCCCATAATATTGAACATAGTATCCCATATCCCTGGAAGTAAAATGGATAGTATCCCATGTCCCTGGAAGTAAATGGCAAAATATCCTGTATCCCTAAAATACCATATACAAGCCTCTATGCTGACTATCTACAAAATTCTGATGCAAAAAAAAAAAATTGATAAGATTTATTAAGATACAGGTGTCCAAATGTTTTAGGTTTTTATGGTAGCTTACAGGTACATAAAAAATCATCATTTTTACAATAAAGATAAGTTCTTGGTAACCTAACATACCAGAAATTCTTCATGAAAGTAAGTGGAGGCATTATCAGGATGGTAAATAAAAAGAAGAATCAACCATACATACTCTCCATACCATGCTGGACCAAGCTTGTCCATGATAGAGGCTGGTCTGAGCTTGTAAACAATACTCAGCTTTGACAATACTCCAACTTATACACAATACTCAGCTTCTACAAAATACTCCCCATGCTGGTCCCAGTTTGTACACAATACTCAACTTTTCCATGCTGGACCCAGCTTATATATAGTCCGTAAATAGCTATACATCGCTAATGTTATCTCTGTTTATACTCTCCGACTTTAAATAAAATTCGTCTTATGTCTTATATGATACTCCCCATAATGGACCCATCTTGTACTCATTACTCCCCATACTGGTCCCAACTTGTACCTTAGACCCACTTGTACATATTATTCTCTCCCCGACTGGACCCAGCATGTATACAATATTGGTAAACAAGCATTGCACATTTTCCCAGAATGCTCAGATCAGATACTGGTAGGTCAGTATTTATAGAATGACACCTATCGGAAGATAATGACAATACTCCCTAGGCTGGTTAAGCTTGTAGACTTTACTCCCTAGGCTGGTCAAGCTTGTATATAATACTCCCCAGGCTGGCCCCAGCTTGTACAAAGGACACCCCATGCTGGTCCCAGGTTGGACACAATACTCCCCAGGCTGATCCCAGGTTGTAGGACATCCAAGGCTGGTCCCAGCATGTACACAATACTCTCCAGGCTGGTCCAAGCTTGTACACAATGCTCCCTATTCTGGTCAAGCTTGTATACAATTGTCCCCAGGCTGGTACGTGTACGTCCAAGCTTATATTCAAAACTCCCAAGGCTGGTTCCAGCTTGTAGACAATACTCCCCAGGCTGGTCCCCGCTTGTACACACGACACCCCATGTTGGTACCAACAAAAAGCATGAAAAATTTCCCAGGGAGCAAAGTGAGGAGCTGACTATTTAGAGTAGATCTTTCAATGTCTGTCAGTGCCGCCAGCGTCGGGCCTGATCCATATCGGAACTGTTTGACACTCTGATGGTATTTTTTGCAAGGAAAATCAGCAGACAGCAAAAACACATGAAATATTACCCAGCATGCAAAGAGTTAAGGAACAGCACTGCTTGCATCTTTACCAGTTGCAGTACAGACCTCGGATTATCTAAACAAAACTTACACAAACACATACAAACAGATTGGCATAGCTAATTTATAAATTGACCAGTATCATGGAAAAATAGCTCTTCTGTATGCATGGAAGACTCCATACTTCGCACGCAATTTAAATTCATATGTGCAAAGGTAATAAGGCTTTGGCGAGACTTCGCAAATACACAGGCTTGTCTGAATCTTTGCAGCTCACCGATGTGGTAAGTATCAAAAATTGTGTGCTGCTCCATATTTTTGTATGGTTTCATAAGTTCAGATAAAGAAACTTTTTGAGCATAAAACTGTAAAAATATTCTTACCACTCGATTTAAACATGTTTTTTGGGTGCTCAAAAGAACCATCTCATTGAGACAGTTCTTTTTAGCACCCACAAAATATGTTTTGGTTGAGAAATAAGAAAGAGGAACAGGTTTGCTTGTATGTAACTTATGTTTTATTTTACTGATTTCTTTAGATTTTGAATTTAATTTATCTGGCTGGTAGGACATTTTTTCATTATTTTTTCCCAGTTTTAACAGGCCCATCTGTCATAAAATGGCACGAACCAGACAGTTTATTTCATTTTTCCATTATGAATATTTTACCTTTTCATTGCTCAAGTTCTGTATTTGATTGAACAAGATGCTCAATGAGCCTATACCACTCACCTGAGTTGTTGGCCTCTTGGTTTCAGAGATAATTTGTTAAAAAAATTTATTACGAGTCTATGGGAGCAAATGGTCCAAATGGAGTTGCCATTTTGGACCCCAGAGAGACATGGTTGGTAATATTTACATAGCAGAATACTAAGTATTGCAACATTTTAATGTACAGGCTGAGGCACTCCTGACTTTTTAAAGTTTTCCCCATGATAAGTCTATAAGGGAGCTAAAGACCACACCTGGGCATTGCCAATTTAGACCCCCCTCCCCCCGCCTGATGGGTATGGTTGGCAAGATTTATGTACGGGACCACTTGATATTGTTACATACTAAATATATAAAGCTGTGGGTCTCATGACTTTTTAAAGTTTTCCCCATGATAAGTCTATTAGGAAGCGAAAGCCAATTTAGACCCCCCCCCCTCCCGGCTGATGGGTATGGTTGGCAGAATTTATGTAGGGGACCACTATACATTGTTACATACTAAATATATAAGGCTGTGATCCTCATGACTTTTTAAAGATTGGCAGGATTTATGTAGCGTACCACTATAGACATGCTATATACCAAATATATAAGCTGTAGGTCTCATTGTTTCAGAGAAGATTTTTTAAAGTTTCTTTCCCTTATAAGTCTGTCAGGTCACTGAAGGCACTGCATTGTATCCTTGAGCTGAAGACACTCTTGATCCCCGATATCCCCAGGGAGGGGCCAATTTGGACACCAGGGGCTTGATTGACAGGATTTATGTAAGGGACCTCTAGACTTAGCTGCATGCCATATATATATATATATATATATATATATATATAGACTTAGCTGCATGCCATATATATATATATATATATATATATATATATATAGACTTAGCTGCATGCCATATATATATATATATATATATATATATATATATATATATATATATATATATATATATATATATATATATATATATATATATATATATATATATATATATATATATATATATATATATATATATATATATATATATATATATATATATATATATATATATATATATAAGATGTGGGCCTTTTATTTTTGCCTGATTAACTTTACCTAGCTTGCAAATGGTACAGGCTCAGATCAGACTGCTTCCTATGGAGCAGTCTGATCTGAGTACATACTGTTTGCAAAAGAGGCTTCTATAATACCACAGCAGATGACAATGCGGACAAGTTCAGTGGTGAATGACAGCGAAATATCGCTTAAGAGTGAAAACTCCTATAAATAATCATTTAAATTTTATTCCTATAATCGCACTGTTTTTTGATTCCTCTCCTAAATATTTTAAGTTTGTTACCTGTGAAATTCCAGAGGTTTTTAAAAGTCTGTTAAACCAAGTCAAGCACATTTGTTTAACTATCACAACAACATGCTATTACTTAAGTTACATCTCACAGTAACCATCTTATGTGAAGCCACTGACCTGAACACATGGAGCAACCCCAAGCAAAAAGGGCCAGCACCATCTTTTTTTCTGTTTTGAAAAAGCAAGTTGAAGGCACATAACACCTCATACAAAGTGGTATTGTTGCCATTGACATGTCCAACTGACGCCTGGATCATTAGTTGAAACACTAACCTCTAATTTGTTCCTTTAATAATAACTCTTAACACAGGTGTGTTTTACCAAAAAGAAACATCTTAAAAGCTCTTTTGCACTCAGAAGAACCAAAATCTCTAAAATCTTGGTGTCATCCACTGATACAACTTTGCCGCAAACAGTTAAATCCAGATCAGGCCTGACAAAATGTGGGGCTTAATCGGGATCAAAACTGTTTGACACTCTGACGGTGTGCCTGAAAGATTTTTTTAAAACGTTAATGTTGAAAATATCCAGCATACAATGCATTTTAACCAAAATGCACTCAAAGCAGATTTTTTGTCCCACTGAGTGCAACAGGGTTAAAAAATTTTCATTTTGCAATATTTACATTTTCAAAGCAAGCCTTTAAAAATCTTTTGATTTTTGCAACTGTTTCAAAACTCCGTGAACAATATAAATATAACTGACAGCTAACTAAGCTCACTTACACAATAAAAAGGCTTCTCAAACAGATAGTTTTTTCACCAATTGTGACAAAGCAGTTTATTTTTACCCCCCTCCCCCACTCCACTCCCCCTGGAAAATCACAAGTGCTATAGGTAGGTTTTCAGAGGAATACTGGAAGGAACCCCCTATCGAGAAGCAATTAGACCCCTCTGTTAAATACATTGAAGACTTGAAAAAACCCACACAAAAAGGTTGTCAGAACATTATCAGTTCGACCAAGACTCTGATGAAAAATTCTGGATCCCGATTCCGCATGATCACCATCGGTTCAGTTCAAAGGTAAAGTGATATTCTTTGGGTGCCACTCATTCATTCATGGCATTCATTCTTTCATTTCTAAATTGAACAGACCCTGAGGTCATAAAAAAACTGTTTTCATGCTCAACTCAGCTGAGCATGAATTTTATCATGCTGATTAAATGTTAAAATGCCAATAATTGTTGGAATTTTAACATTTATTAGCATGATAAATACAACATCTGAGACTTTGAAAGCCAAATGGTCTTCATTTTTTTGCATTGTATTTTTTTATGAGCTGTTGAAATTTCATGCTCAGTTGAGTTGAACATGAAAAAAAGTTTGATAACCACTGGGCCTCAACTTACTAATAGTCCACCATCAGGTGCACAATCCAATCTTGGTGGAGTCTTAAAGGCATGATTCCTGAAAGAGGAGTGGCTATCTAAGTGAGGCAGTAGTGGGGCGGAGCTTAGCTATGTCAGATCTGATTGCACCAATGATCTAACTGATAAGCAGCATGGTAACTGAGCTCATTAGAGCTGTCAATCATTTTACAGGTAAATTCAAACAGCCAATCAATTAGAGATATTAGCTACAGGAGCTGCTATAGGTGTTGACTCTTTGGCCATTATTGGATTTATGTAAAGTTATTTTGTCTTTTAAAGTCCAACCCTTCCCTAAAAGAAACTTCTATAATAATGAAAAATTGGGCAAATGGCTTCTGTTATAACCCTTTAATCAGTTGTATTTTAAGTCCATTATTTCGGATTGAATAATTGGCAGTTAGAAATAAAATCTGCTGATTGTGCATAAATGTTTGTTTAATGAGAAGAGGTGTTCACATTTTGGAAATCTTTTAGTTTAAGACTGCTTGTCTGGCAAATATTGATGAGATGAAAGGTCTGTTCCTACAGTTGGCACAAGTCTGGAGTGAGGCCAGATTCAGTACCAATATTCTATACAGCACTTTAAGTCTTTGAATGCTAGGTAATATTTGCATGCTTTTTTGATGTCTGATGATTTTTAAAAAAAAAAATTATACAATTTTTCTCAGGAAAACCATCAGAGTGTTGAACACAAGTTAAACGGTTATGGTCATGGTCGGACAGTTTCGTGGGTGGCAACGGGCCACCGTGCTCACATTGACATGTATGGACATTGATCTTGAGCTGCATAGAGTATGTAGCACAATTAAAACATATGGCCAGAATTTTTTTATTTGTTGATTTACAAACCCTCCTACTGTAATTTTCCGGAAAGTAGGAAAAAAAATAAAATTTATTTTCTAAATTTTTTTTTATTTTATCCGCTGAAGCTAAATATTATTTGTTTTGTTGAAAAAAATAATATATTTTTGAGGTTCTGTCTGTGTATTTTTTAAAGTGACACTGTAAAAAGTGATTGTCCAGATTTTTGAGAAAATGATAAAATAGTTAAAGATTTAATACAGACTGTTGGTTTATCTATTACTAGTTTTTACTGTTTCTGGAGATATTAAAAACAAAAAGCTCTGAAAATATTAAAAAAATATATATATAAAATTTTTCCTGTTAATCAACCGTAATAAAAATTCTGGCCTATGTATGACTGAAAATCCTCTTTACATTTAAAAAATCATCAGATCACAAAAACCATGCAAAACTACCTGCATTCATAGAGCTCTGAAGTGGAAGCTACCTGTTGTAAAATACTTAGGCAATGAGGGATGTGACAGGCTGTCATCTCAGAATTCTGAAAATATTCCACTTATTCCAAAGATCATTCCCTCTTTGACAAAACTGACAGCCCAGGTACTTAAGATTTTTATCATCTTAAAGGGCAATAATTCTGAAAATATTCCACTTATTCCAGAGATCATTCTCTTTGACAAAACTGACAGCCTAGGAAATTAAGATTTTTATAATCTCAAAGGGTAATAATTCTGAAAATATTCCACTTATTCCAGAGATCATTCTAGGTACTTAAAGGACAATAACTCTATCAAAATTTGGTTAAAATATGTTGATGGATGGATGGACATTGACAGACATACATTAGGATCATGGGCCTATAGTGACTAATTTTACTATAGCCCCTAGATCAGACTGCACCTATAGGAGCAGTCTGATCTGGGTCTACACTGTTTGACCAAGAGGCTTCTATAACATTTTAACAGACCACAAAATCAGAAGAGGTTTGTTGTGACTGGCCCCTTTCAGGGTTAAGGAGCTTGGGACTGTTCTGCTTCGGATGCAAGAGAATATAAAGATGGGTGGAATGGTGTTGAGACGAAACTGCAGCAGCATACCATGTGCGGACCCAGAGGGGGGGGGGGGACAGGGGGCCGGACCCCCACTGAAAAATCGCAAAAATATAGGTTTTCTAGCAATACAAGTCCGGATCCCCTGAAAAATCGCAGCTACCAAGCCATCATTCAATATTGGGCCATCATGGTGTTTTGCTGGTGGGCCAATAATGGCCTGCTTAAAGTGGTACTTGGATCCTCCCTGCCCTCATTAACTTAAAAAAAAGCCAAAAAAAATGTTGTCAAAGTTGGACACCCTCTTACAAAACTTTCTGGATCCACCCATGCATACGTAGGGTGAAAGAATAAAAAGAAAAGAATGAACTGGCTGCAATGTTACAAGTACAGGCAAGACTGCAGTAGCAAACGTAGGGTGAAAGAATGATTCAACATCAAAGTTCTGCTTGATGCAAGAGAATGAAAAGAAAAGAATGAACTGGAAACCAAGTACAGGCGAGACTGCAGCAGTAGTAACATATTGCCAGAGGAAGAGATTATCTCTAGGAGCAAAACAGTAGCACATGTAATCTATACTTACCTGTATTTACCTGCTTAGAAGCCGCCAAAATCAAAAGTTCCCGGTAATGAAAATATACAGAAATATGTTTTCCAAGTTTCAGAATATTGATGTCTTATCAAAAGCAAAGACGATAGATAGAGCATAGTGTGATAACTCAAAATTAACTTTTGCAAAGTATTCTTTCAGGAACGCTATCAGAGTGTCAAAATTTCCAGACCAGGACTGACATTTTGTCAGTCCTGATCTGGGTCCAAACTGTTTGCAAAAGTTATCAACAGGCGACAAAAGTCTCGGCTTTCAGTCAATGAGCCAGTTGGTGAGAGTTTGGTAATTATTGTATACTTTATAAATGTATGCAAAGCTATCTAGTGGGGCTACGGGTCTAACTGTTTGTGTGTGAGCCTTCATCTATGTGCCCCTTTTGTGTGTGTGAGCAGCGAAGGCTCTGGAGAGACTGGGTGTATGGCAGGTGTATCGTCTCGATCAGTCTTCCTTGGTTGCCTATGTGATAGATGCCAAAATCTTGTGTGCTGGCTCAAGTACAGTAAAACCTGTCTTAAGCGGCCACTCAAAAAGAAGACCAAAAATTATTTTTTAAGACCAATTATTGCTTAATGCAGGTCAAAAGAGCTTTAGACCTTCAATTAAGCTAACATTTGTCATTAGGATCTTTGTTTTGTCTATTTTTGAGTAGCCGCTTAAGACAGGTTTTACTATACTTTTTCCCCTACAAGGATTAGAAGAGTTAATTTTACCTTCTACAACATTCTACGTCTCAGTTCTACACCCACTCTAGAGACAGAGACAGGCAGAGAGAGATAGAGCATAATGGATCAACATTTGTTGTCTACAATGCACAATTATGGTCACATAGGGTGCCAAGAAAAGCTGTTCATCATCATTAACAGACCTGCAAACTGCATGTACCTATAGTGATAAACAAAGTGCAATTAATTAGTAGCAATCAGAACAAAAACAGCCTTTATTAATCTCCCTATACTGACAAACAGGGTATACCAAGATGAGATGTTGCTTTGGTTTGAACTCAGTTTGAAGACTTTTAATTGGGAGTAAAAGTTAAACTGTGCATTCTAGACATGCGCCGATCCAGAAATTTTCGTCAGGGGGGATCCAGGTCCAGGTCAGACTGACAAAAAAAGCCCTGACAACGTTTTTCTTTTTTTTTTAGTCCTCAACTTATTTTACAGAAGTCAAATGGTCAATTTCAAAGAAATCTATCATTTTTCAAGGTTCCAGAGCGGGTCCAACATTTTCCAAGGGGGGGTCCAACTTTTTCCAGGGGGGGGTTCCAATTGCTTATTCCATATAGAAACCCATATAACTTGTGATTTTCCAGGGGGGTCCGGACCCCCTGTCCCCCCTCTGGATCCACACTTGCTAGAGACAGGGAAGTACTAACTTGCTCCTAATTAACTAAAGAGTTCATCCTGCATGATTTTATCTGGACATGCAGCTTATTTTAGCTTAATTTAGGATGATTTTGAGAAAGAATATAGCTAATTATGCTAGAGAGGGCTCAGGCCTATAGGATTGAATGTTCACTCAACAATGCCAGCCTGACCATTCATTGTCTTCCTTCTCAATAATTATCTTGAAAGAAAACATTCAAGAGAGAGAACTCACAATTTATAAGTATAACTGCAACAGCAGTAAGTCTATTACAAGTATAAACTTTCACAAAAAGTGTAGTCTACGCTCAGAATAATATAAATTGTAATTCTGAACAAGTCACATTATACCCTAAGGGAAATATAGGCTGCCTAAAATTATTGTTAACTCAAAACTATAAAACTTTGTTGACCATTGCAATTTTTCACTCCTTTCCACACATTTGAGTCTCTTGATATGACACTCTGTATCATATCTTTTCTTGTTTAACAATGCAAACTGTGATGGGACATCTAATTATGCATCATCTTGTCTGGGTCTAAATGGTTTGTAAAAACAGTAAAACCTGTGTTAAAAGGCCACTCTCAAAAGGACCAAAAATTAGTTTTCAAGACTAATTATTGCTTAATGCAGGTCAAAAGTATTGCAGAATGCTCCATGGGGAGCATTCTGCAATACTTTCGACCTTCATTAAGCTACCATTTGTCATAAAGATCTTGGTTTTGTCTATTCATAAGTGGCCGTTTTACACAGGTTTTACTGTATCCCATTTAATTAAGGTACAGGCTAGGTATAAATTGGCTAACTACAAATGTACTAAGGAAAGGACCTGATTCCACCCGGTTAATCCAGCTGCCATCATAGGGTGACAGTTTAGATATAAAGAAAATTATCAATGTGTTAAGCTTCCTCAGATTCTTTTGCTTTGTACCAAAACATTATATCAGGTCACGAAAGGCCAGTACCCGCTGTTATTTTATTTAAGTTTAAAGCTTTTATAATGGAATTGACCCCAGGAGGTGTATTAACTCATTTGGGATTACATTGAATCTTACAATAATTTTTTACTCCGTTTAGACGACATCAGATTTAATTTGGTGTAATTTTTTTTCTTTTCTGCACTATTAGTTATCCAAAGTAACCCCCTTGTCAGTTTACACACACAGCAAAAGGGTATGTGGGCTCAGTGGCAGTGTGCTTGACTTGAGATCCAAAGGTCTCAAGTTTGAGCCCCACCAGAGGCATTGCGTTGTGTGCAACATGAGCAAGGCACTTTATATCCTTATTGCCTTACACTGGTTGCCAATGTCCTACAATAACCATAACTGGTTGACTTGCAAGCAAACAAAACACTGCTGAAACATAATTGAGACGCAACATATGTGATTTCCAACAATATAGCTTTTTGACTAGTGTAGACTCCGACGAGCCTGTGCAGCCCCCTTTTAAGCTTAGAAACTCTAAATGATGTTCGGTCAGTAGCCCAAGAGTCATAGAATATTCAAGCGTCTAGCAAAGAATCTGATCAGGCATGCGCGTAGCTGAGCCTTTGTTGGTCACACATACCACATTGTTGGAAATCTTATGTCACAGCTTAATTATTATTATAACCATCTCAATGTCTGTAACCCAATCCCTTACAGCGTCAATGACTAAAGTTATCTGCTTTGTCATCTGCTAATACATTTTGGAAGTCCAGGCCTCGAAATATCTTAAAATAGGCACTTGCCCTGCATCACAAAATTTATTGGCATATAAGGAAAAAAATGTAATTTTCACAAGAAATATCAAAATTTTCACTTGCCTTGCAGCCTGAGGCACTCGTAAATACGAGCGGACGAGTGCTATTTTCGAGCCCTGAAGTCTACAGCGAATTGAATTGACCCTGATCAGACTGCAGAGCAGTCTGCTCTAGGTCCATACATCTTGAATGCAACTTAAACTTGTCTTTTCAAATGCCAGACTCACAGCATCTTTGTTGAAATGACAGAGCCATGCAGTGTCAAACCCAAGACGACGTCCCAACAGACGCACCGTATGAAAAGCTGGTGATACAAGAGGTGATGGTATCCGAGATGGTATGGGCACATTTGACGTGCGCCCTTGTGTATCAACTTGGTCATGAGTGTGGACATTTCAAGCTCTAGAGGATCAGGGAGGCCAAAAGAAGACATGGTCTGAATGGATCAGGGCTGACACGAGAACAGGCAGCCTTGGTGGCATTGATGAAGCCTTGATACTCTAGCCACCTGCTGTCTAGAGCAATGTCAGGGATACCAGCAGCAGTTAAATAAACTCAGGATCAAGTAACTTCAAAGACAAGATAAATTGAAATGAGCAAATAAGATTTTTATACTTGTATTGTATTGTATATCTTTCAGAGGGGGGAGTTGGGGGGCATGGGGTCCAGAGCCCCGTAGGATTCCTCAGACCCCCCCCTCGAGAAGCAATTGGACCCCCTGGGTCCAATTGCATCTTGAGGGAGGTCCATATGGCCCTTTGTGAAATATGTTGATGGCTAAAAAAAAGCTTTGTTAGGACCCTTCTTGATGAAGTTTTCTGGACCTGCGCATGCAAAGCATATACAAATAAAATATGTTTAAGCCAAAATTGATATGCAATACCATATATGGTACCTTGGGTGCAGACATGGTATGTCTATATGTTTATACATTCTCTCCACTAGGTTATATGACATCTTTGATTCATAAAGATACCTACCCTTTGTGCTAGGGCCAGAATTTTTTATCAGTTGATTTACAAACCCTCCTACTGTAATTTTCCGGAAAGTAGAAAAAAAAAGAATTTCTAAAATTTTTTTTTTTTATCGGCCTACTCTAAATATCATTTGTTTCGTTATATTTTTGAGGTTCTGACTGTATTTTTGAGAGTGACACTGTTAAAAGCGATTGCCCTGTCCATTTTATTTAAAGATTTAATACAGACTGTTGGTTTACCTATTTTCTGGAGATATCAAAAAAAAAAAAAAAAAAAAGAAGCTCTGAAAATTAAAAAAAAAAAAAAAAAAGCTCTGAAAATGATCAGTTGGTCATTTTCAGAGCTTTTTTATTTGTTTTTTTTCGTCCCCACGACCCTAAATCTGAAAAAAATTTCCCGTAAATCAACTAATAAAATAATTCTGGCCTAGACCTGCAGGTAAAGTATTGTTTTAATTTACCAGCCAACTGTTTTTCCTAACAGACACTAAGGAATTCCAAATGGCATTCATTAACATTCACTGCTAGATATACCCTAAATATGAGCCCTGAAATGAGATTTCCAACAAAGTGGTATGTGCGACCAGCTAAGGCTCAGACCAGCCTGTGCATACGCGCAGACTAATCAGAGCCTTTACTAATCGCTCGTATATTCTATGAATATTAAGTTAATGACCGAACATCATTTGGAGTTTCTAAGGTTAAAAGGAGGCCGCACAGGCTTGTTGGAGTCTACACCTATCAAAATGCCACATTGTTGGAAATCACATGTTACGTACGGCTCATATTCAGAAACACAGATCTTCATCAAAACACCTTCCATAAAAATAACACTTTCAAAATTCTATTCTCTCTCTTGTGAAAAAATGAAGATCTAGATCAGCTGGCTTGTGATTTAGCCAGCTGATCAGCATCCACAATTTTTCATCCTAACAAGAAGCAATCTAAAGGACAGCTAAATCCCCTGCACCAGAATGGCGGTAAGAATTGTTGAACATTTTGCCGCGTTGCCGAACAATTAGTTCTCCCAACTCTGGACCGCAGAGTCCATGGTTCAATCCAACATAAAATTAAAGGCTAAACCACATGACTTTCAATTTTAACCTTGAGTCTGCATTGCTGATTCATGGGATCTGCACACCGTCTCACTGCGATCAACATTCAACCACAGTTAAATGAAAATCCTTCCAGGGGTTAAGGAGATATGGAGAAGACAAGAAATTCCAGGCTAAATCACATGACCTTCAATTGTGACCTTGACCTTGAATCTGCGTACCTGAGTCATGGGTTCTGCACACCATCTCAATGAGATGCATATTTGACTAAAGTTCAATAAAAGTCTTTCTGAGTATAAATGAGCTAAGGAGCGTAGTCGAAATTCAAGGGTAAATCCTGTGACCTTTAACTGTAACCTTGAGTCTGCATAGCTGAGTCATGGGTTCTGCAAACCGTCTCACTAAGAGGAATGAACATTTGACTAAAGTTCAATGAAAATCCTTCCAGAGATAAAGGAGATATGGAGAAGACATGAAATTCAGGGGTTAATCCCATTAACCTTGACCTTGAGTCTGCATAGCTGAGTCATGTGTTTTGCACAAATTAGTCTCACCATGCTCACTGAGATGAACATTTTGACCAAATTTTAATGAAAATCTTTCCAGGGGTAAAGGATATAAGAAACGGACACAAAATTATAGGGTAAATCCCATGACCTTTAGCTGTGACCTTGACCTTGAGTCTGCATAGTTGAATCATGATTCTGCACTCAGTCTCACTGAGCTGAATATTTGAGTGAAGTTTAATGATAATCCTTCCAGAGGTAAAGGAGATATGGATTGGATATTAAATTCAAGGGTGTCTCTCATGACCTTTAACTGTGACCTTGAGTCTGCATAGTTCTGCACATCATCTCACTGAGATAAACATTTGACCAAAGTTTAATGAAAATCTTTCATAGAGTTCAGGAGATATGGAGTTGACAAGAAAGTGTTATTCAATACTGACAGACAGATGACCTTGAATTGTGGCCTTGACCTTGAGTCTGTGTACTTCTCATATACTCTGCACATAGTCTTACTGAGACGAACATTTGACCAAAGTTTAATGAAAATCTTTCAAAGGTTGAGGGAGATATGCAGCGTACAAGTAAGTGTTACAGATGGACAGACTGATTGACAGACGAAGGGCATTCCAATAAGTCCCTCTACCCCATCTGCTTGTTGAATGCCACAAGAAAGTCATTACAAACAAATATGCATAATTCTGTGCCAAAATACAAGCAACATGGTGGTAAAGCTGACTGTAGTAAAGTGTTTGAAAGTACAGCAAAGTGCACAAAAAGTACCCACCCACACCAAAAAAACAACAAACTGAATCAGTGCTTGCAGTAAATGATTTACTTCAATTAACATCAAAATAGTGGATATCCAAATGGTTCCTATATCATTGCTGTAACTAGTCATCAGCATGACATTGAAAGTTTATTAGAATATTTCAGTGCTGGTCTATAACCAGAAATGGTCTAGAAAATTAAAGGTATTTCAACTTCATCAGCAGGAACAAACACAAGTACTTTTTGATATGTTTAACATTCTTGCCTGCAATTGTAAGAAAAACTACAAGAGCTAGTCAATCAAATGAAGAAGGCCATTACAAAGGCAAGCATGAGATTTCGGTACTAAAGTATATGTGTCTTGATGTGACAAAACCCTTCTTTGGGATATCCGACAAAGCTGAACACTCAAAAAAGTCTCCTCAGCTACAGAGATTAGCTAGAAAACTGAAATTTCACCCGCAGCAAATTTAGATATGATACTGACCAATAAGCAAGTAACTAAGGCGCTGATCAGACTGTGCGGATGCGCAGGCTAGTCTGCACCTTTTATTAAATCGTAAACACAAAAGACACAAAGACAGGCCGATATGTGGGAAGCAAAGGCTTAGATGAGTTGGCATATTAAATTGTCAAGTCTTGCCAAATTCCTTGCTTCTGGGCCACACACTAGGTACGAATGAAAAGAAAGGCTTATTTAAGCTGATAACCCTTGCAACAGTTTTGTCTTAGCAAACAGTGCAAACCCTGATGAAATGCGGCATGCGGCATTTCATCTGGTTCTTCACATGTTTGCAAAAGTACCAATTTAGGAGTCTCCATGGACTGGTATCAGACCAGTAAATGAATAAAAAAAAGTCAAATATGTGCACATACATATACAAGCATAAACATCTCTGAAAAAAAATCTCTGACTGTCTTATTTACTGTATCCTAAGCAATGAGGAAGTATAAAGTATCATAAATTTTATAGAACTTTCAGTTAGATGTCTCAATACAGGGCCTAAGGACAGGCTAGAATCTCCAGTCTAAGATGGCCTCTTAGGTCACGGTCACAAACTCTGAAAACAAGTTTCTATATATTAAAATGTTTTTCACCTGGGCTGTGAGCCTATTTATTGCCATAAGGGTTGTTTTAAAAAGTTACAGTTATATCTTATCTGCATGACTTAAAAAGATTATTTAAAAATATTATCATGATTGCTTTACAGGATGTTGCAAAGATCCGGTGCCTGGGTGGGGGGCAGCTGGTGCACAAAGCTCACGGTGCCTGGGTGGGGGGCAGCTGGTGCACAAAGCTCACGGTGCCTGGGTGGGGGGCAGCTGGTGCACAAAGCTCACAAATATATAAATACGTCTGTTGTCATTGAACAATCCCATCTAATTGTTCTCTTAATGTGCAGAGATTCTTATAATTACCAATATTTGTATTTTCTTCCTGCTCAAATTACCATTGGTGTGAGTTGATGTTTTTCCCCATAACATCGGGAAGTTTTATAATTCTTAAAGGGCCTGTAACTCTGTGTCTAATTTTGTGCTACAAAATCAAGCTCTCTCCAGGGTAAGCTGTGTACGATCAGTTACAGAATGTCATGGCAAATCAAATGTATATTGGCACAGGTTGCATATCTACATGAACTTCATACAGTTTAAATTTCATGCAACAACTTGTAGACCAGAATTGGCATGGCTTAACCCTGGGCTTAACTACTACATGTCAGTCCTTAGGAGCTGGTTCAAGTATCCTATACACATTGGTTGTACTCGCATGATCTCATCATCACAAAGTGATCGGTGAGTCTGACACTGTGAGTCATGGTGATTTCTGTACAGCTCTCCCTTACAATATGACAGGCTAATACTATGACATCCCTAAGGCAGTGATTTTGTTACCTGCGCATCCTGCATCTTTTGCGCATAAGTTTTTATTTCAGCGAGTCCCGGGATGCAATAGTATTGCAGACTTGTCATTAAAAATACTGTTTTGGACTCATAAGTTTGCAGTTGGGACTCGTCGATATTGGAAACAGCGAGTCCCAGGACCCATAAGCCCGAAATTGTAAATGAATCACTGCTAAGGGTAACTTCAGTCGTTGCGACAACCAAACAATTTTGCTATGATATAAAGTTATGACAAAACATCATTTCATTCATTATTACCAGAGTCAATACGAACATGCACCATTGTTCGACATCTTTAAAAGGCCAAGAAAATGCCACCAAAGATGAAGATTATTGATGCTGTGAAGAATGGCAGCTTGGCACCAAGTTGAAACCCATCCCAAGTCACACAGTTAGATGAGCAAGATGTGAAATGCTCCCACACAGCAGGTTCTTTTAGTCCAAGCCAGGGGATCCAGAGATACCAATCCCTGGATTTGTTTATTTATGAAGTGCAGGGGAAGAGGATATATCTATGCAATCTGCTATCCACACTGTGTTTACTATCCACCCTAAAAGCACCAAGAAAAAAATGCATCTGAAAATGTCGTCTGCTGAAGTCGTCTACTGCAAATAATTGCCTAACATTAATGATGAATTAAGTAAAGAAGCAAACAGTGTGGACCCAGAACAGACTGCTCCTATAGGAGCAGTCTGATCTGGGTCCACACTGTTTGCCATAGAGGCTTCTTTAACATTTCAGCAGACGAGAAAAGCAGACAACTTTTGTTGCGTTGGCGCTTTAAGGGTTAAAGAAATTATAATCTGAAATGGATTGAAAAAGAAGCTGTCCACAATAGAATGCCCCTCAAGACACATATTTGTGTGGTATAATGTATAATAAATTTGGAGACAGAACAGCACGACAACTGATATAAGTAACAATACTGGCCACACACATTTACTGTCCCTAAATCTTTCAAGATTTTTTGTATAGGAGACAAACCTATGATCTGATGAGGGTACCATTTCTAATGACACTGCATCACTACCAGGCCCCCCCATAATGATAATCTGCTCATTATGCTAAAAATGATGAAAGAAACAGTCGATTAACCCTTAAAAGGCTAATCACAAGAAAAGTCGTCTGCTTTTATCGTCTGCTGAAATGATTTAGAGGTCTTTTTGACAAACACTGTAGGGCAAGATCAGACTGTTCCTGTAAGAGCAGTCTGATCTTGGTTCATACTGTTTGCTCCTATACTTACATTAGTCAAATAATGTAGCAAAAATATGCAGCAGAGGACTTAAGCATATGGCATTTTCAGATGAACTTTTAGGGCTAAAACCTAGATCAGCATCACTTCTCAGCATCTTCACAACATGTCATCCATTTCCAATGGCCAATTGGGTCTACACTCTTTTCAAAAGTGGAAAAGTATACGTTCAGCAGGGCAGAAGTTTATGTTTGAGACTCGACACGAGAAAACATGTTTTATGGGGTTCAAGAACTTCCGCGCAGACTGATTAGTGCTTTTGGAAACTTGCTATAGGTGAACTTAAAATTTTCTAGCTAGTCTTTGTAGCTGAGGAGACTGGTTTGAGTCTTGCTTTGTTGGAAACACGAAAGACAAGCTTAGTCGCGTGGAGGCCCATTTATAGATGGGTGTTTTGTAGCAGAACAGTGGCCGGTATTGACCTTGAATGACCTTCTCAACTAAACCATGAAAGGGTAAAAATTGAATGAAATTCTTGTATGTCTAGAAAAACAAACTTGTACAAACATAAGAAAATGAGGGTACACAAGTTCAAACCACATACAACAGAGACAGCTCACTATTATGGGCAGATAATGCAAAAGAGCTGTAATAATGTATGGTAAATGCTCTAAAATTTCGAACACTTTTCTCTTTCTTTTCTCAAATAAAATATTGGTAACCAGGGCTGGAATTCACAAATTGCTTGTCAGACTAGCAAAACAGGAAAGACCCTGATCAGACTGCTTCTTCAGAAGCAGTCTGATCTGTGACTGTCCTGTTTGCCTAGGCCTTTTTAGCAGGCTGCTAGCGTTCAAAACTTTAGAACATTTACCGTACATCCCCCCCCCCCCCCCCCCCCCCCCAAATGACAATTCTCAATTTGTCCAAGAATTGATGTAATCTACAAACAAACACTAATCAACAAATCATTTCCAAAGGACAAAAACTTATATTTTCAGCATCATCCTTCATTCTACATCTTCATACTGGCTACCATTTTTGATCAAAATTATGAGTGAATGCATTGTTAACAATGTACTTGGTAGAACCCGAGTATGCTCCCTGACCTGCTCATAGTCACAGAGACAATAGGTCAATAGCTAATACAAGCCTTATCAAATGTGATGTATCAGAAAACACTAAAATTCAATAAATATTTCATCAAAGGGCCATAACTCCCAGAAAAGTCATCCGACCCCATGATGATAATGGTCATTTGCACAAATAATCTAAATACTGAAGGTTCGTAAGAAGTTTTTGTTGAAATCAAGTCAATATATGGTATATATTTTAAAATTTTGAACACTTTTCTTTTTCTATTCTCATATGAAATATTGGTTTTCAGGGCTGGAATTTACGAAATGCTTGCCAGAATAGCAAACAGGGAAGATGCTGATTAGACTGTTTCTGTAGAAGCAGTCTGATCTTGGACTGTGCTGTTTGGCAGGCAATTGGTGGTCGAAAATTTAGAACAGTTACCCTAGTTGCTACACCATATCTCAATTCAAGATTTATCAAAGGGCTATAAATCAAGTAAAAATGATCTGACCACTACATGCTGGTGTTGCGCACATTTTCTCTTGATGATAAAGATTCCCATGAAGTTTCATTGAAATCCTACCAGAAGTTGCTGCCACAAAGGATAGTACTCTATACTTTATTAGAATGGGCACACAGGGTTTGTCAGTGAAAGCCGGCTTTCTCAAAACAGGCGAAGAATATTACAGCCACTTAATTTTTTGCATGCTGGGAAATTTTTAAAAATGTATTCTGCTGATTTTTTCAAAATTAATAATTTCAAAAAAATCTTTCAGGAATACCATCACAGTGTCACAGTCAAACAGATTGGATCCATATCAGGCCCTACCTTTTGTTGTGCCTGATCTGGGTCCAAACTGCAAAGATTATCAGCAGACAAACAATGGAAGGTAGAGTTAATTCAAGGAAATTCCAAAGTTCTCCTTCAAAACAATCCCCTGGAAAATGTACTCCAAGAAATTCCATACCTGTAGGTCATCTAGTAAACTTTAAAATTCTGCTATTAAAGTCCCCTTCTTTGCATACCTTAATTCACATAAAAGCAATAAAACATTTTTCACGTTATAATAAAAATATTTTAAGCACAAATAAATTTAAATACCTTTAAACCATAGATATCCAAAATTGCTGTAGTTCTGAATAACTCCCAGTTTAATAGTGAAGCTAATGTGAATCTTGAGATGTGAATGAACCTTCTTCCTATCTTACCAACATAATTTATCAAAACTCAATGAAACTAGATACCTCAGCAAGTGTAACTATGAATTCTAGGCCCTACCTGTATATTTTTAAACTCCTGTTTCTAGTGGACAGACAGACGGACAGACACACAACCAAGTTTCTTGTTCTGAAGTTCTTGGAACCCTAGTCTGAGAGAGCATTAATGAACAGATTGGAACAATTAATGAGGCAATCCTACATAATCTGGGGAGATGAGCACAAGATCTGGTTGGAATGACATGCTCTTAGAACCGGCCTGGTCTGGCCTTTAACACTGATGTACATTACAGTGTTTATTCTATTTAGCCTTATTCCGCCACTATTATTTCTGTCCTGAAGATATTGTCTGATTTTTTTCTGTCCTGAGGATATTGTCTGATTTTTTTCTGTCCTGAGGATATTGTCTGATTTTTTTCTGTCCTGAAGATATTGTCTGATTTTTTTCTGTCCTGAAGATATTGTCTGATTTTTTTTCTGTCCTGAAGATATTGTCTGATTTTTTTCTGTCCTGAAGATATTGTCTGATTTTTTTCTGTCCTGAGGATATTGTCTGATTTTTTTCTGTCCTGAGGATATTGTCTGATTTTTTTCTGTCCTGAAGATATTGTCTGATTTTTTTCTGTCCTGAAGATATTGTCTGATTTTTTTTCTGTCCTGAAGATATTGTCTGATTTTTTTCTGTCCTGAAGATATTGTCTGATTTTTTTCTGTCCTGAAGATATTGTCTGATTTTTTTCTGTCCTGAAGATTTTGTCTGATTTTTTTCTGTCCTGAGGATATTGTCTGATTTTTTTTCTGTCCTGAGGATATTGTCTGATTTTTTTCTGTCCTGAAGATTTTGTCTGATTTTTTTCTGTCCTGAAGATTTTGTCTGATTTTTTTCTGTCCAGAAGATTTTGTCTGATTTTTTTCTGTCCTGAGGATATTGTCTGATTTTTTTCTGTCCTGAGGATATTGTCTGATTTTTTTCTGTCCTGAAGATTTTGTCTGATTTTTTTCTGTCCTGAGGATATTGTCTGATTTTTTTTCTGTCCTGAAGATATAGTCTGTTTTTTTTTACGTCTGTTGCATAAATCACGTGCACTACAGACTAGATTTAATTATGGAAGCAAACACTATGAACCCTGATCCAAGGGAGCAGTCTGCTATGGGTCCATATCATTTGCAATGGAGGTGCCTAATAACATTAAGCAGACGAGAGGAGCAGACAACAAGTCATAACTTGCGGGAAAAGGGTTAAGTTCATTCTTCTCTTATACATGCCAAACTACAATATTTTTTCTAATTCATTGTCACAATCTTGGTCCACAATTTTCAGTTACGTCGGGACGGGTCTTCCTGTGTTGAAGCAGTACTAAGCAAGGATTAATGTGTCTTTCTCAAGGACACAATGCAGTGATGCTGGTGAGGCACACACCCAGTTTTCCATTTGGCTTCAGTAAAGTTTGGGGCTGTATTCAAACTAGACTGTCATGAAATCACCTTAAGCTGCCTTTCAAAATCAGAGCAAAATATATGAGCCGCGAAATGTGATTTCCAACAATGTGGCATTTTGACAAGTGTAGACTCAGACAAGCCTGTGCAGCTTCCTTTTAAGCTTAGAAACTCCAAATGACGTTTGGTCAGTAGCTTAAGAGACATAGAATATTCAAGCGACCAACAAAGGCTCTGATCAGACTGCGGCTTTGCTGGTCGCACATACCACATTGTTGGAAATCTCGTGTCACGGCTCATATGTGAAATGCTACCTCTTCATTAAGCAACACACAAAGAACATTAGTAAAAACAATGGTACCTGTAAATTCAAACAGTGTCAGGCAGAGACAGATTCTTCATGGACTGATTTCTTCATGGAACACTTTTCGTACAAGTCTGAAATGGACATAACTTTTGATGTTTCAGTCAACCCTCAACATGCGCAGATCCAGAAATTTTGCCAGAGGGGGTCCAATTCAGAGAACGTTGTTTTTTTGTGAGGGGAGAGAGGATCAAAATAGCACTAAAAGCGGGCCATCACCAGCCTGCCAGTGAAACGCCATTTAAATGGTGTTTAGCTGTTGGGCCGATGATGGCCCAAAATTGAATGCTGACTTGGTAGCTTTGTGATTTTTCAGGGGATCCGGATCAGTATTTTTTAAGAAACCTATATTTTTGTGATTTTTTCAGGGGGGGTGGGGGTCCGGGCCCCCTGCCCCCCCCCCCCCCCCTCTGGATCCGTGCATGCTCAAGAAATGAGCACCCAGAGATCAGATGCGAGATCTGCTATGCCTGCCACTAGCAAGCTACCTAGAAGGTGAATGATGCCCCTCAGCACCTGCATGTTAGTCAAAAATCCGATTATGATGATATGTTCAGGTTTAGGACACAAATGGGCCAAGTCAGACCAGACCAAACCAGTCCAAGCTGGAAACCAAACCAAGCTGGTCTGAAGGGCATACCACTGTAGTGATAGTAAATCAGATAGGGCCTGATCTATAAACACTAACTACAAACAGATGTTCTCAGGTGAGGATTCTGATTCTGATTGTTAGGCCATTAGGACATAACTCAAGATTAGAAAATATTCCCATCATAAAATTTTGATATTTTTCTTATTTCTCAATAAAAACAAATGTTTTGGGGTGCTCAATAGAACCGTCTCGCTGAGACAGCTCTATTGAGTACCCACAACATATGTTTCTAATGAGAGATAAGAGCTAACTAAGTAACATACATTTTTATCTGACACTCTGTCAGCACCTTCCAGGGAACACTGCACTTATGGATAACCTTCATCTTTGTTTTGTTCTAGTTTATACTCCTTAAAAATTTCAATGCAATAATTTTAAACTAATTACAAATTACAATTACATTTAATTTGATAAACATAAATCAATGTAATAGCTACCATGAGCTACCTATTCTAACAGACTATCACTGATCATAATCTGCATTCACTGTTGTTTGCATATTGAGTGCAGCAAGACACATGTTAATGATGATAATAGTTTCTGAGAAATTCCATTTTTTTTGTGTGTATTTTTTCATATATAAGACATAAGTTTTGGCATCACAGAGAGATGCTAATGCACATGTTTTTATTTAGAAAATCATTGAAAAAAAAGAGAAAGGTTTATCAATCTGATTAGGAGTTTTACTTGAGCTTTCAACCCTTTACCATATCAACCTCGATAAGTGCACAATGCTCTCACAAATTTCATTTTAACCCATTTGGGCCTTGTTTCAACAGAGTGTATAGGCTGTAGAAAATACATGCAAATCACTTAATTTTATTCAGAATAGAGATTCGCCACACATTCTTGTACAGTTAAAATCAAGACTGGCAGGTACATTGATAAGTCAGTATGGTTTCTGCAGGTGCAGTTGAAGATGAGCAGCACTTTTTGATTGAATGTCCAGAGTTTAATGACTCTAGAGTCAGTCTTTTTTCATACAGTTTTGTACATCTTGGACTTATACAAGAAAGTGACTGAAAAATCTAGTCAGGGCTGCCACCACTATGGCTTCTGGGCTTTGTACATGGCTTAAACACGACTAACCCGACCTAGGTTTCGTCTATAATAAGACTCTTCAGGGGTTTAATTCTTGGACTTGGTTCATTTTCCAAACAATTTCTGGCCACTAACAACTGAAGATTCTAAAAAAAACCTTACAATATCTGTAAAAATGTCTGGGCTAAGTAATGATTATCAATTTAGCAGTTATCAAAATAATGGACATTCACAGCAATTTATGATGAACAGCTGTAATGCCATGATTAGTGTTGTTTAAATTTTAGTGAGGGTCTAATATATTATGGCTCTCTTTCAAGTACATCTTTGTGTGTATTTGCTTGGCCTAGAATTGGTAAATAAAATCCTTATCTTATTCCTAGCATGTGCAGATCCAGAGGGGGTACAGGGTGTCAGACCCCCCCCCCACCCCCTGGAAATAACGCCATCACAGGGCCCCATCATCGGCCCACCAGCGAAACGCCATAGAACTGGTGTTTCCCTAGCGGAAAAAATCTAAATTTTTGGACCCTGTCCTGCTCCACCCCCTGACAAAACTTTATGGGTCCACATCTGCCTAGATCAGTGTGCACTATAGAAGTACTACTTATAATTTAAGATCTAATAAGGTGTTCAGAGAGGATCTGAGGATACCCAGAGGACCCTAAATGAATGTGTTCATAAATGAGGTTAATTATTTTTCAGGAACTTTTTCCAGGTGTTATCATTGTATGTATTGTGTGTTCAACAGAAAGATATTTTTTTGTGGTGGTTGTTACCTTAAATCTGTTTAACATAATATATCAGTAGATATCAGTTCTGTTGGGACTTGTTAATAAATGTGGTTCAAGGAAAATTGTAGCGATTATTGCACATTTAAACTCTTTGCATGCTAGGTAATTTTTCATGCTTTTGTTGTCACCTGCTGACTTTTCTCAAAATTAGCTTC
The DNA here is from genome assembly GCA_964019695.1 of Loripinus fragilis. Classification (NCBI taxonomy): domain Eukaryota; kingdom Metazoa; phylum Mollusca; class Bivalvia; order Lucinida; family Lucinidae; genus Loripinus; species Loripinus fragilis. The sequence goes on along the minus strand of OZ026519.1, from coordinate 39,906,008 downwards.
CAAAAGTCCCAAAGCATTTGCATATCACAGTATGCTATTTAAATCTAATGTTTTTGTTTTTTTCAGAAGTCAAAGGTCAAGGCCATATATTTTGGTATGTTTGCAAAGGCGTGCCCACAAGGTATACTGACATGAAATATCAAGGCTCTTGATCCAGTGGCACAGGTGGATGCAAAGGTAGTTGGTCAACTTGTACGTTTGAAAACTTCCCAGCTACCCGTGCATCCAACTGTGTCAGGAGAAAGGGAGAACCTAACGTCTTAACAAGGAATGATTAAAACTCAAATATCCTAATATGATTTATCATGAGATTATCATATGATGTCGCGTCTGGGAGTGAAATAACGCCATGCAATAAAATCTGGTTTATCGATTTTCGGGAAACTTTATGACATCCATAACAACGTTGCGTATATAATGACAAAATTATAACGTTTTTACAGCAGAAATGAGCTTTTATCATATGATAAATAGAATCTAGCATTCATGCTCTTGTATTATTGAATTCATTAAACTAGATGCGAAAAAGAGATAAAATGCTCTGCAAGCCTCGCATTTTATCTCTTTTTCCCAGCTTGTTTTTAATAAATTCAATAAAACATGAGCACTCATGTTACAGATCCTCTATGTAAAATATGGACAAGCACACTAGCTCCTTGTCTCCCTGTCGAGCGCACCAACACTGACAGTAATTTTGTCAATATTTTCCAAATAAGTTTTTTTCACAAGCATTTTTTGCTTTTCATACTTGATCTTATCAGAGATGGTGCTTCATGGGGTCCAAAAGCTATAATTTAAGCCAGTGCATGAGATTTCCAACAATGTGGTATGTGCGACCAGCAAAGCCAGCATACGCGCAGTCTGATCAGAGCCTTTGCTAGTCGCATGAGTATTCTATGATTGTTAAGCTACTGACTGAACACCATTTGGAGCTTCTAAGCTTAAAAGGAGGCTGCAGAGGTTCGTCCGAGTCTACACATGTCAAAATGCCACATTGTTGGAAATATCATGCACTGGCTCATTTGGAAGGAAAATGGGAAGAATCGGGTACCCAAATCTTGGTGTTGACAGAAATTGATAGATTTTCAGTTCAGTGTTTCAAAGTTTTGACATAACTTATTTCAAGCCCTGCATATTTCTGGGGTGAATTCTAACAGTGAATAAAGTTTAATCATATCTGCACAAGATAGCATTGCCTGATTTTTCCATAGATCACTAATTAAGAAATTAAAATTGATAAAATTCATCCAGATCTAACTTTTTTGATGTTATTCTGTCAAGAGTGCTAGCTCCTCAGTTCTCCGATGTATGGAAGGAACTAAATTTCATTGTCCCTTTTTGGAGCTTGTGCCACTAATTACTACTTGTGATCAAAGCTCTAGGTCAAGCATGGATCCACCCATCTTTGGTACTGAAGGCATAAAAATGTTGTGTAAACAAATCAGAGAGAAACAGAGTCAGAGAGAAAGATAAATATATATTGACAGGGAGACAATTAGACTTACAAGTCTAGGAGACAATCAGACAGGAAGAGAGAAAGACAGAAAGTGTGAGCACAGGTTTAGATAAACAAAAAAATCAGTGTTAAATGGTGAATATTTTCTTTCCCATAATGTTGATCATATGTTTTGGGTGCTCAAAAGAACCGTCTCATTGAGACGGTTCTTTTGAGTACCCACAACATATGTTTTGGCTGAGAAATAAGGAAATTATGTTTCTGTTATGCAAGTTTAACTAAAGGGCTGTGTGAGAGGAGGTATGGTACATGTGGTAGCTGTTGGTTCTGATGGTGAATTAAAGTGCTATTGTGTAATGAATATAGATGGATGGGGTATATTTTCTCAGGTATATTTGTTTACATATGCATATCATTGATGAAGCAATATCAGTGGAAATGGAGCCTGGCCATGTTTTATTCTGGTCATGGTGAGAAAATGTGACAGCCGTTTGTTTGTTTTGGTAGTTTCATACAATTTTTTGTTTGTTTGTTTGTTTTGTTGCTTTACGTCCCAGTCAACAGCTATTGTCATTATGGGATGGTCAGTTCACCTAACCACACTTTTTCCTGGGCAAGCTTGAACAAGCGGGTAACCAGTACTTTGTGCACATATTTTCGCTCATAACTGACAACAACCCTTCTTGAATGATTCATTCAGCGGAAGGGATGAGAATGACCGTAGAAATTATTTCATGATCAATCTCCACGAAAGTATGGGGCCGAGCCGGGATAGAACTCGCGACCCCTGGATCTGCAGTCAGACATGCATCTGTATAATTTTGGTCCGAGCATAGCAAAGTGACGAAACAGATTTAACATTAGAAACATAAAATACCATAGAGTTTTGGCTAGTCTGAATGTTATAATGCCAAGGACAATAAAATTTCAGAGTCTATAATTTTATTGAAAGCATGGAATAATGAAAAATGAAAAAGTACCCAGCATACAAAGAATAATTATAAATACTTAAATTTAAGACAGCCAAATATTTAAGACTAGTATGTAAGTCAATGTAGCTGAGCTTGAGAGTTGCCTTCATTTTGTTGTTGAAAACCCTGAAACACAGGTTTTGTCATGACGTGGCTTATTTTGTGTCAGAAAGGTGGGATACCTGGCTGTGCTCCACTCTTTACTTGCTGGTTAATTTTGCAATTTTCTTTTTGTTGTCTGTTGATTTTTTCTTAACTAACTCTTTTAAGATTACCATCAGAATGTCAAAAAGTTTGGACTCAGATCAGGACCGACAATCTGTCGGTCCTGATCTGGGTCCAAAGTCTTTGCAAAACTTCTCCGCAGTCGCCAAAAGTCGCCACAAGCAGGAAAAGAGTAAATTGCTAATTACTAGTTAAGAGTGACACTAAATATACCTTCTATCTTACTGGCTCACCTGGGAGAAGCTTTAAGTGACAAGCTAGATCAAGGTAAATAAAGAAAGAAATCCAAGAGGCAAGATATAGTACCAGCAAATATTTTGGTTGGGGAATTCTATTTTGATCAGAAAAGTAAGTAAGGGTGCAAAGATCAGGAATCGATACAATCAAGTACCACACCTAACCCGTGATACCAATGGGAAAGTGACAAATTCACAGTTAGACACCACAAACGAGAGCCAAGAGGTAAGCCCCAGCAGGTGACCACAAAGCACATATAAACAAACATGCACAAAGACATAGCAAACACGAGACAGAAAAAAACATAAAAGATCCACAAAAGAAGTACCGCCTTGGAACGGTCAGTAAAATATTTTACTGGAGGGCTTAAACCGGTTAAACGGCGCCAACCTCACCCTTAATTCAGATGTGGATCAAGACACATAGATATTTAGTTTGCATGATAGACCCCTAACTTATCAATGCATCATCTCCTAAAACATATAAATCAAGGTATAACAAGGAGATAAAGCAAAGATAAGGACTCAACAGTAAATAAAACTGAATACTGGAGCTAAAGAAATCCAACAGGTAAACCCCGGTGGGCCTGACAAACAGCCAAAGCATCAGGCCCCCACCATCTCATCAATAGATAAGTCTTTAAGTCCGAACCATCATAGAGTCTGAAGTCCGACCCACCGGCGTGCAATCAAAGAGGAAAGCAAAGTATACTGACCGACTTTAATTTCGCAACGCTAACTTACCTTTATATCTTCCAAAAGACTGTTGAATGTAAACTTCCTTTGCTTCGATAATGTCATCATGATATGGCTTCTTCAGAAAACACTTTAGTTTTAATGGTACAACTAAACTGGACGACGTTATTTGCTCCGTATGAATTTAGCCATTTAACCATTTCTTAAGTAGAGGAGATTTTAAGCTATTGAATGAAAGGGTACACCCAGATAAACGTCATATACGCAAATATAATGTATCGCAGACGGGCAAATCAATATGAGAGTGATTTCTCAATGACTAACAAAGTCCATGATACAAATTTGATGCTTCTAGTGTTTCCTGATTTAAAGAAGTAGGGAATCTTTCATTCATAACATTTTGTCACACAAAACAGTTGACCCCTAAATCAAAAAGTTTACATTTAATGCATTAAGTTCATCTTACTTGGAAAAGTTTTCCATTGTTTACTTACAAATGAATGCTCTTTAACATACAATCAAAATTATTCTTCTGCCTTCTTTTTCGAGACATAAATTAAAGCTGTTATCCAAGTGTTGCGTTTTTAAAGTCCGTCAGTATATTTTGAAATACTTTTGACCTGCATTAAGCGATAATTAGTCTTGAAAACCAATTTTTGGTCTTGTTGAGAGTGGCTGTTTTAGAAAGGTTTTACTGTAGTTTACATTAACAAGGCCAGTTTGTGTCACTTGTTTGAATTTGTTCGATTTCTCTGATAAGAGACGCACCACAAGAATCAAATGAATCAATGTTGACAATGACATCTTCATCCATGTCAACAACCACAATCATCATTGATATCATCACTCACCTAGTCGCCATTGACTTTGATGGCAGTATAATGTCATCATTGACGTCTTCATCCACGTCATCACATCGCCATGAACGATGTTTTAGATCTGATATATCCCAGAAAATACCTAAATTATGAGCTGGGCATATTTGTCTAATATTGCTGACTAAAGAAAGCAGAAAAGCCCAAATTATTTGGGCCTTAATTGAGCCTCACGCGAGAAAACCTGTCTGCAGGGTTTGCGAACAACAAAGGCACAGACCAGTCTGATCATTGCCTTTGTAATTCAGTTATTGGAAAGTTTCATATCAAAACTTGCTCCATGCGAAATTTCACTAAGCTAGTCTCTGTTGCTTAACAGACTGGTTTGATGCTCGCTTTGTCCGACGCCCTCGAAGACAGGCTTTGTCCCGCAAAGGCCCAATTATTAAGAACTTTGTAAGAGGTTTTATATGCAGCTTGTTTGTTGTCAGATCAGCCTGCTCAAACTGATTTCTTAAATTATGTCAGTTATCAGCAGGAAAGGTTGGCTACAAGATTAAAACTGACATCTCAGTTTTCCGAGATAAAAAAAAGCAAGAGGGTCCTGGGGCATTGAATTGCTCACCTGAGTCCTGGCTCAGTTGGGCCAGTGGTTAATGAGTCTGACTGAGATGTTCTTTAATATATTTCTTTTTTTAGCTCTGGTGGCCATTTTGTTCAGTGGAGTAGAAAGGTCTGTACAATTTAAGCAGAGGGCATTATGAGGAACATTTCTGCGAAATTATTTCAAATTTTGACACATGGTTTAGGAGGAGACATCATTTAAAGATATTTCTATTTTCAACTCAGGTGGCCATTTTGATCAGTGGAGCTTAACGGTTTGTGGAATTTTGGACAAAGGCATTATGAGGAACATTTCTGTGAAACTATATTGAATTTGGAAGAGTGGTTAATGGGATGTCATTTAAAGACATTTCTCTTTTAGCTCAGGTGGCCATTTTGTTCAGCGAAGCAGAAAGGTTTTTGCAATTTTGGAAGAAGGCAGCATGAGACACATTTTTGTAAAATTTATTTTGAATTTGGGGTAGCGGTTAAGGAGTTGTTGTTTAAAGATAATTCTTTTTTTTAGCTCTATTGGCTTTTTTGTTTGAAGAGCACTGACGGAGAGAAACCATTTGTGCAATTTTGTAGAGGGAATTTGCGGAACATTCATGTGAATTTATTTAAATTTGGACCAATGATTTAAAAATATTTTTCTTAGAAAATTCTTTTTTTTTATCTCTGTCAGCCATCTTTTTTAGACAGAGCAAAACCATTTGTGCAATTTTGGTAGAGGGCATTATGGGGAACTAATGTGAAATTATTTTAAATTTTGACAAGTGGTTAAGTAGGAGATATGGTCACTTTGTTCGGCAGAGCGAAATCATTTGGACAATTTTGGTAGAGGGCATTAAAGGGAACATTAATGTAAAATTGTTTTAAATTTGAATCAGTGGTTCAGGTGATGTCTTTTTCAGCTATTACCTTCTATATAGTTCTTGGGGCCATCATGTTCTGTGGAGCAAAACCATTTTGGCAATTCTGACAAAAGGCATTATGAGGACAATTTCTTTGAAATTATTTTGAATTTGAACCAATGGTTGAGGAGGAGATGTTGTTTTAAGATATTTCTTATCTACAGCTCTGGCAGCCATCTTGCTCAGCAGAGCAGAACCATTTAGGCAATTTTGGTAGAGGCCTATGATGCTATCATACGCCTCTGGGCAGAGGGCATTATGAGGACCATTTTTGTGAAATTATTTTGAATTTGGACCAATGGTTCAGGAGAAGATGTTGTTTTAAGGTTATTTCTTATCTAGAGCTCTGGTGGCCTCCTGGTTCAGCAGAGTAGAACCATTTAGGAAATTTAAGTAGAAGGCATTATGAGGAACATTTCTCTGAAATTATTTTGTATTTGAAATAGTGGTTAAGGAAAGATGTTGTTTAAAGATCTTTCTTATCTAGAGCTCTGGCAGCGCCATCTTGTTCTGCGGCAGAGCGGAAATGTTTGGGCAAATTTGGTAGAGAGCATTATGAAGATCATTTTTTATGAAATTGTTTTGAATTTGGACCAACCGTTCATTTATTTTGTTTGTTTGATTTGATTCTTAACCTCCAAGTCAACAATTTTTCAGTTATGTCGGGACAGGTCTTCCTGGGTTGAACCAGTACTATGCAAGGATTAATGTGTCTTGCTCAAGGACACAACACAGTGACACGGCTGAGGCTAGAACCCGCAACTCCACTATCTCGAGACAAGTAATGTACCACCGAGCCACTGCGCTCCCTAAGGACCAGTGGTTAAGGAGGAGATGTCACATAAAATATTTTTTATCCAGAGCTCTTGTGGCCATCTTGCTCAATTTAGGCAATTTTGGTAGTGGGCTTTAGGAGGAACTTTGTGTAAAGTTATTTAAGCCAGTGGTTTAGGAGATGTCGTTTTAAGAAAACAGTTTCCTGATTCCAAACGAGGACCGGTCACAAAAGCTCACCTTGGCATAACTATTGCTTCACAGACATTTGAAAAGGCCTAATCTAGTGCAAGTATAATTCTTAAATGCATTTGTCAAAAAAATAACTTACTTTACAGCATGGTCTTGTCTACCATTTATCTTTGGCGATTATCCTTTATGAATCCCTTGACTTTAGTATCTGAAACGCATAAAAGTAACAAAAATATTTTTCTATTGTTGTTATCTATCAAATCTACAGGGATCTAAATAGTAAAAATAGTAAAATGAAATAGCAAAAAGCCGAGGTCAGGTTTTATGGACAATAAAAATAAATTTATTTTCATTGACAATAAAAGACTACCCTATCAAGGACATGACTTATGTCTACTGGCTCCCTTTGATTAACTCTTTCCTTGCTTGCGGCAACTTTTGCTGATAACATTCGCAAACAGCTTGGACCTATATCATGACCAACAGAATGTCACTCTTGATCTGTGATCTAAACTGTTTAACACTCTGATTGCATTTCTGAAAGATTTTTTTGCATTTTAATTAAGTTAATTTTAAAGAAAGACAACAAAAGCATGAAAGAAGATAATCCAGTAAGTAGAGTTAAAGCTAAGAAAACAAACCTGTCCTATTTTACACTAAATGGGTATAAGTAAAAGTTCACAACTGTCTTGAAATCTAGATAAGAGTGTGTAATTAAAAAATAATTTTTTTAATCTACTTACCAACCAAAACATATATTGTGGGTACTCAAAAGAACGGTCTCAATGAGAAGGTTCTTTTGAGCACCCAAAACAAATGTTAAATTTGAATTTTTTAACATTTGTTTAAAAATTGACAGATCAGGAAATATTATCAATTTTAGGCCCAGTGAGACAGTTCTTTTGAGCATCCAAAACACATGTTAAAATTGATGAATAAGATTTTTTTTTAATTTTACGCTAACAAATTCTGATATCTTGTTCTTATAGGTTGTTTAGGAATTTGAATTTCAGTTAAAGATGTCAGCGTCCTCGGACCCAAATGTTCAAAATATTTCAATGATGATGAGATGACATGGCAAGATACAGTAGGTAACAAAATATCACTGAAAACGAAAACTGATGCGAAACATCAATTAATTCAATATTGTGAAAATTAAAATAAAAATCAAATTATTCGGACAGGGGAACACTTGTACAAACACTAAATGACATAAGAATGAACAGTTTGAGCAAGTGACAAGCCATTATAAAAGTAATAAATCTTATGTTGTCAAGGTATGAGAGTGTTATCAGAAAAAACGGGAGGAGAAAATTTGAAGATAATTGTTAAAATAAATTTCTTTATATACTTTTATAGCATATATTGTGGTACTCATTAAAATTGCCTCATAGAGGCAATTTTAAAGAGAACCACAATATATGATTTTATGGGAAATTGAATCAAATTTCTTCCTTATTACCACGAGATAATGTCACTTAGCATGGTCTCTGGAAAAACATGAGAAAAACATTAACCACATACCTGCGTTTTCATTAAAATTTCGCCAGGTAGATTCGGTAACCTTATAAGATGAGGACGATACAAGATCCGAAAGAATGTGACGGGTTTTTACCGGTGACACTGATAGCTTTGTTCAGTTCACAACCTACCAGATAAGTGTTTGTCTCCACCAAAAGCATTTAAAATTGTTTATTTGTCGATGTACCTGTATGCGTTAACTGTCGGTGCTGATTGGAGTTGCATGTTCATAGAATGCACTTCTAATGAGTACCCAGAATGGAAAGTTAAAGGAGAAATGAAGGGAATGAGTGGGGATCTCTGATTGTCCAGGTATTGTCTGGGGAATGTGATTTACACTTTGCCTGCTAGCGACTACTTTTGTCATCTGCCCATTAACTTTGAATACAGCTTGGGTCCAGATCTGTCGGTCCATCTGGACCCAAACTGTTTGACACTGATAGTATTCCTGAAAGATTTTTTTGAAAAAGATGATTTTGAAAAAAATCAGTAGATGACAATAACGGCATCTAAAATTACCCAGCATGCAAAGAGTTAACGCACCTGGATGACTGAAACTGTCCAGGTGGAAAATAAGCGACCCTAGATAACGGAGGGTATCCAAATCGCTAATTTCGTCATTTCTCAATGAAAACCTATGTTGTGTGTACTCATTTGAAGTGTTTCCATGAGATGGTTCAAATGAGCAATTATGAGCCATAAAAATTGTTCTCATGAAGATATAAGAGAGATATCACAATTTTTTTATTGAATAAAAGTGTTTCGATCCGGGGCTAATAAAATGTGTCAACATCTTACATTTATCCCTGTAAGAATTGTAATCAGTGAAGAAACTCATTAAACTAATTAGTAAAGTAGGACAACTAGGTAACACAGTAAAGCAATTTAGGTGACAACTATAAATGGTTTTGGATGAAAAGATTATTCATGTAATTAACAGCCCTTGAAGATTATTTAACTGATAATTATTATTTTATCCTGCAGATGAAAAAGGGAGTTATAAAGATAGAGTACTGTCATATTGTAGAACAAGATGAGATTGCCTATGGTGACAATTATCAAATATTTGAGTTTACATGTATATTATTTATAGCACTTTTTTTTTATTTAACTCTTTACCCGCTAGTTCAGTGACTTTAGTCGTATGCTGAAACTACCTAACAAGTGTGGATCCAGAGGGGGGGGGGGGGGGGGGGGGGGGGGGGGGGGGGGACAGGGGGTCCGGACCCCACCCCTGGAAAATCACAAAAATATAGGGTTTCTTAGCAATACTGGTCCGGATCCCCTGAAAAATCACAAAGCTACCAAGCTAGCATTCAATGTTGGGCCATCATTGGCCCGCCAGCGAAACACCATTTAAATGGTGTTTGGCTGGCGGGACGATGATGTCCCATTTATAGTGATATTTAAATCCTTTATTCCTAAACAACTAAAAAAAAGAATGTAATCAAATTTGGACCCCCTCTATCAAAACTTTCTGGATCGGCGCATGCCTATCCTCTGCAAACAGTTTGGACCTAGAACAAATGTCTAGCACTGGACCCAAACTTGGTATTCCTGAAAGATTTTTAATTTAATGACAAAAAAGTATAAAAAAAAACCAAACATAAAAGCCTAGCGTCCTTTTGTCGGCCATAGGCAAACAGTGCAAACCCAGATCAGACGCCGCAAGATGCAGCATCTGATCAGGGTCTCCACTGTTTGATTACAGAATGTTCTATCAAAATTTTAATAAAAGTGAAAAATACCACCCAACAACCCTTGAAGTGGAAATGGACTAGTCCAATTATTAGGAATGGCAATTTCTGTTCGGCTAAGCAGCATGAATGTAAGATGGGAGAAAACTGGTAAGTGCTTGCACACGGCCTCCAATCTCGGCCTCCTTCTCCAAAAAGAGCAGAGCGTAAAGTGAGGCGAAGGCCCTTCCGGGAAGCAGGCAGTGGGCAAAACAATGGAACACGGTAAGTTGTGTTGACACATTTTCAATCATAAGTAAATTTTCAGCGCAAAACTCGAAAATCTAAGAATGCTATGCTTCGGGCAATTGTTCAAGCTATCCGTAGAGCATGCTGTTTGCACATTTGAACTTAGTTTGTAAGCGTGAGAGCTTTTCTCCCGTTGCACAGTTGTCCAAGAAACGGTGGTTCCCGCATGGTTTTGCCTTCTAACCAAACGTATAGTAGCGTTTGGACCCTTATTCATACTACCGAGGCCCCTCCACACCCATGTTGTCCCAAATGCAAATTTTCGAGATATTTCAATGATAATTGAGTGATTTAGAGCCAAATTTCTTTAGGAGCAGGAGGCGAAGGGCAGGAGAAGCAGGCTGGGAGAGGAGAAGCAGGCGGCGATGAAATCAAAATTTGCATTGATTTTGCTTATTTTTAATAATATACTTATCCAATCGGTCGCTGGACATTTCGGCCCATAACAATTTCGGCCCATGTCAATTTCGGCCCATAACCAAATCGGCCTATACAATTTCGATGTTCGAATCAAACTTTAGCCACTATAGTACGAACTATAGTTCGATTCGAAGTGCGCCACTGTCGTCCGGATAAGAGTTACACATACACACACAAATATTTTAAGCCGCATCTTAATCATGCGATCGATAAAGCAGCCAACAGGGCAAACATTTAACGCAACTTTGTAGGGACGTAATAGTTGGTAAACATTATTGAGAATAACTCATTTATAAATGAATATTCGGAAGACATTTTGTATATCTTATAAACATTTATTTGCGGAAAAAAAAACATACAGCTGTCAACGTTTTTTGATAGCGAAAATCTCAAAGCAGACTGAATGCGTCACCAGGACAAAATGGGTTTATAAAAATGAGATAAGTAAGTGACAAACCAAATGCTGTTTTTATATAAACGTCAAGAGTCGGCAAGAATGGGTTTATAGGCCCCCATCGGTAAAAAGATGTGTTTAAATATTTAATAATTATGTCGATTTAAGTAAGAGTCTGTCAATTTGGACTATCTATTTATGATTTATAGGCGTAGGAGTCTCGTAGAACGGTCAGTGGGGCGCCCCGATGTTCAAATTTCAAGGAACACTTGGTTTGAATTCCTTTTTTTTCTGCGTCTAAGTCTTTCGCACCATCAGTAATTGTTGCTCTTAATCAAGGCTTGAGAGGGGGTGGGTATAAAACAGAGGTTCGACCCAGTCTGAGATTTTTGATAATCCTTTTCCCAAGAACTTAGGGAGAAATTCACAAGTATCACTAATCTGTGAGCATTACATGATTCCAATGAGAAAAAAAGTGAACCACACATTACGTTGGTGGTGGCATTTAAAGCGAAGTAATTTTGATTTATTTAAATGTTTTGAAATATTCATACATGCAAGTTTGATATAGATTGGATAAGTATATTATTAAAAATAAGCAAAATCAATGCAAATTTTGATTTCATCGCCGCCTGCTTCTCCTCTCCCAGCCTGCTTCTCCTGCCCTTCGCCTCCTGCTCCTAAAGAAATTTGGCTCTAAATCACTCAATTATCATTGAAATATCTCGAAAATTTGCATTTGGGACAACATGGGTGTGGAGGGGCCTCGGTAGTATGAATAAGGGTCCAAACGCTACTATACGTTTGGTTAGAAGGCAAAACCATGCGGGAACCACCGTTTCTTGGACAACTGTGCAACGGGAGAAAAACTCTCACGCTTACAAACTAAGTTCAAATGTGCAAACAGCATGCTCTACGGATAGCTTGAACAATTGCCCGAAGCATAGCATTCTTAGATTTTCGAGTTTTGCGCTGAAAATTTACTTATGATTGAAAATGTGTCAACACAACTTACCGTGTTCCATTGTTTTGCCCACTGCCTGCTTCCCGGAAGGGCCTTCGCCTCACTTTACGCTCTGCTCTTTTTGGAGAAGGAGGCCGAGATTGGAGGCCGTGTTGCAGAAGTTATCTCTTGCAAGATTTATTCACCCATCATGCTATTGCTTTATACATTCCAGTCAACTATTTTGCAGCTTTCTTACTTGGTTTGTTTGATTTGATTCTTTACGTCCCATCAACAATCTTTCAGTTAAACAGGGACGGGTCTTCCTGGGTTGAACCAGTACTAAGCTGGGATAATTGTGTCTTGCTCAAGGACCACAAGGCAGTAACGCCAGTGAGGCTCGAACCCGCAGCCCTTCGGTCTTGAGTCAAGCACTCTACCACTGAGCCACTGCCCTCCCTTAAATCTCAAGTCTTCTTCGTTAGAGTGACAAAATTTAAAAAATGTTGTCTGTTGCAAATTCTAGGCAAGGCTTTAATGGTAAGATGGGCCTTACTAACAACTTGTCCTACCAAGGGTTTAAGCCTTAATGCGCCAATCGCAACAAAAGTCCTCTGCTTTTCACGTCTGCTGAAATTTTTAAGAAGCCTCTATGGCAAACAGTGTGGACCCAGATCAGACTGGGTCCACGCTGTTTGCTTCTATACGTATTTCGTCAGTAACGCTAGGCAATTATTTGCAGCAGACGACTTCAGCAGACGACATTTTCAGATGCATTTTTTCTTGACCCTTAAAAGGTAAATACCACAAAACCTTCTTCACTGGAGAAGACCACAAGGGCACATAAGGTCAAGATGAGACCAAGCAGCATGTTTGTGGTTAGAATATGTCAGACATATGATAATTATTTGTTATTGATGTAATATGATTTCCTCCTTTTTTGAGTCACCTAGTGCCAGAGGATACAGTTTAACTCTTAAGACGTCAATCATAACTGTAGCAGACAACAAATTTTGTGTCATCCTACTGCATATGCAGTGTGTATAAGACTTGATGTTTCAAATGAATCGTCTGCAGACAATTTACTTGAAATATCTTGCTACAATGTTAACTTTGTCAGTCTTTTTCTGTAACTATTCCATTTTGCTCGTACAATGTTAACTTTGTGACAATTTCAATCTTAACCCCTTATGGTTGTCACAAAATGTCATCAAATGGACTTCAGACTAATATTAACATGGAAGCAATCACTATCAACCCTGAATAGACTGCTCCTATTAGGGAGCAGTCTGATCTGGGTCCATATTGTTTGCAATATTGGCCACCAAAGTACATACACAAAAAAGAGAGCAGATGACAATTGTTTGAATGGCAGGAAAAGAGTAAAGCTGGAAGTGCCATTGCAGCAGGACAAATTTTGAACTATACTTAACTTCTAAAGAAACCTGACACATACTGTGTCAATATTTTGATAGTAAATGATTATGATGCACACTTGTCTTTCCATTGAGTAAAGTTAAACAAAGGTAGACTAAAATGCACTAAAATAATTTGAAAAGATATGCACCTAGCTCTATAATTTGTTATTTACGAGTTTGAAGAAAGTAAAAAGTGTAAGGTTCAGTATATCTTTCTTGATTTTCAGGGAAATTAAGGCTTAATATTTCATGTGACTTTTCTCCATTGAAATATCAAGCTATATATTTTTTTAACCCTTACCCTGTCCCTATTTTTTGTCTTAAAAATGTAGTCTGCTTTTTACATCTGCAGCAATACAGACTATTTTTTTCATGAAAGTAAACTATATGAACCCTGATCAGACTTCTCCCAAGTCAGACTGCCCCCACTCAGGGGTCGACGGTGATTGCTATGACTTCGAAAAATGCAGCAATTACTATAAAAGTTTATGGTGGTGATAACAGATGAAATTCTTTTTCTTTCACTTTATTGGGTGACCTTAGGGTGGTCATATTGCACTGGTGTCATCACCATATTAGCCCTTAAAGGGTCAATAACGACTGCAGCAGATGGCAAATTTTTGTGACATCTTTCCTAATTTTCAGAAAAACTAAGGTACAATATTTCATGAGAATCGTCTGCCAGCTGACGATTCTCATGAAATATCATGCCTTATTTTTTTGTTTGCAAAAGCAAGCAAAATTTGAAATTTTCGACTGCTGCAACTTGTAGGTGGTGCTTTAATGGGTTAGTAACCCTTTCTTTATTGAGTCGTTTTTTTCAGTCCACTAAAGGTTTTTTCTTTGTAGAGTCTATATTCTTACTGATTTTTTGGATTTTTTTTTTAGCGTCAGCTGAGTGAGTGAGTTTGTGTTTAATGTCCACCAGGTAAGGTATTATGGAGACAGGACTTAGAGTCTTAGCCGACATATTGGAGGAGCCGGGGATCACATGTAGCCAGGAATCACATGGCGAGTGGTTTATCTACTACACCACGGTAGCTTCTTTTGTGTCTGATGAAATAAGCTCATTTTAACGGCTATAAATTAAAGTAAGAGACTTGCTGGTTTTGCAATCCTCTTGCTGAGGAAGAGAGAGCTGGTGGCTTAACTTCTGTAGTGTTCTTGCTGTTGTGTTACTGTTAACTAGTGTACTGTATCTCTTCCTCGTGGTCCCATGGGTTGTTCTGTGGTTTGTGATTATGGCATTTTCTGGCCTCCTAGGTTATAAAACGTTTTTCATGCTCAACTCAACTGAACATGAAATTTCAACTGCTCATAAAGCTAAAATACCGACAAATAAAGAAGTTTCTTGCTTTAAGTCTCGATGTTATGTTTATCATGCTAATAAATGTTAAAATGCCAACAATTGTTGGCATTTTAACATTAATTAGCAAGATAAAATTAATGCTCAGCTGAGTTGAGCATGAAAAAAGTTTTATAACCTCCGGGCCTAGACACACATACTTGCTTTTGGCACAAATCTAGTGTACTCTGAGTATCAACTCACTAGTCCAGTCATATGAAGAAAAGACAGGACATTTGGGGCCATCTTTCTGCACTGTCATTGGTAATTTTCGACTGGCTGTCAATACATACAGCCTGGGGATGGTGTTATTAACATACACTTAATACCTAAGTTATTACTTTAGTCCAAATAAATCTTGATTAACCCAAAATTTACTGTAGTTCTAAACTCCCCAATGGCAAGTTTCTGTTTTCATAGTCAATCATCATGCCAGTCAATCTAAGATGCTCCCCATATATAAAGAAGCTAAAAACCGACCTTTTCGATGCTTAAAGGACCAACTTTGTGTTTTTTTCTTGATTTCTAAGGAAAACAACGTTTAATATTTCATATGAAGTGTTTGCTATCAAGTCTCTTAAAGCAGGAATAAAGTTTGAAACTGCCATCTGCTTCATTTTTGGGTGGCGTTTCATTCACAGATTTACAAAAAATGCAATCTCCTCCTTAACCCTTTACCTCATAGAGACGCCTATTAACCCTTTTGCAAAGCTGCCTGATCAGGGTCTGCTCTGTTTGCTCATGGAAATATGATATATTGTGGACCTGAAAAGTAGTTTCTTTGTTCTATGTACAGTAAAACCTGTCTTAAGATACTACTCAAACAGAACTACAAAATCGGTTTTCAACACGATTGTCGCTTAATGCAGGTCAGAAGTATTGCAGAATGCTCCAAGGGAGCATTCTGCAATTTTTTCGACCTTCATTAAGTTACAACTTCCATTAAGATCTCTGTTTTGTCTATTTTTAAGTGGCCGCTTAAGAAAGGTTTTACTGTATCATGAAAATTTATTCGTAAAATAATCCATAGTGGGTGGATGGAGTCTAGCATGAATATTCATGAAGGAAAGGGTTAACATGGATCTGGTGCATCATTTATAAGATGTTTCTTATGGCTTCAACATATGCTTTGAGTCAAAAGAGGAAAGATTATCACAATTTCTATTCAAAGAATGTCACTTTATTGCTACTTTATAAATAGAGAAAAGTTCAATCATCATGTCACATAACAACAGATTAACATGAAATCTGCTAATATTCAGACTTTTCCAGAAGAGGAGATAAAATTACTACTTGCACAGGTTTAGATAAACAAAAAAATTCAGCGTAAAATTGTAAATTTTTTCTTACCCATCAATTTTAACATATGTTTTGGGTGCTCAAAAGAACCGTCTCATTTAGACGGTTCTTTTGAGTACCCACAACATATGTTTTGGTTGAGAAATAAGAAAATTAAATTTTCGTTACACACTCTTAACTAAAGTCCTGTACTTGGATTTAAAATGGCTTTTCTCAAGATCATAATTATGTTTTTCTATACTAAAGTAATAGTAAAAGCTTTTTGTGAAAGCTGCAACTTGTCATCTTCCCACTCAATCTGACCTCATAGAATACTAGTAATCACAAGGCATCATACACCTAGTTATCTTTCTTGTTGGAGACACCCAATGATGGTTTCAACTCTATCGTAATGTACCTTGAACATATTTTTTTTTCTTAACTAAGATGAAACCTTTATTATTCAGTTTTTAAGGTTCTTAGATTTATACATATTGAAGTTCAAAGTCTCAGAATCTTTTCATTACAGTGTAATCACATTATCAAAATGATTAATACCCTGTTTGGTGTCTCCAACATGGTCGATAAAGGGAGAATAATCTTACAAAACTTTGGTCTCTGCAGCATCTCAGTCAATCTTTTGATGGTTAAATCATTTTCAGGATAGCCACCAACTCTCCTGATTCTTCATTGCTCACCTTGGAAATAAGTACCAAATCTCATGCCAAATTGCAGTTTAATTTTAAAATCTTGTGACCTTGAAATGACAATTACTAGAAAGGTGTCAAACCAAGAAAACTGCAATGTCAAAGTATTTTCAGCCTGCACATATATATAGATAAATAAAAATCTATATAAAAAGGTTAAGTCAATTAGTACAAAGTAAGTAATCTGCCAGTCATTTCTTCTTATAGAGGTTTAGAGGCTTATCTTATTAACTCTTTGCATGCTGTCTAATTTTTCATGTTTTTGTTGTTGTCCGAAGACTCTTTTTTTCAAAATTAACTTTTTTCAACAAATTTTTTCAGGCACACTATCAGAGTGTCAAATAGTTTGGATCCAGTTCAGGACTGACATTCTGTCAGTCCTGATCTGGGTCCAAACTGTCTGCAAAGGTTATCCGTAGACGACAAAAGTCACCGCTAGCAAGTAAAGAATTGAACATAGGAGTTTATTTGTAACACTTAATCCACCCACCTAAAAAGTGGTCAGCTTGTACACTGGTCAACTTGTTTTGTTTTGATGATTTTCAACCCAGTGAACAGTTGTGGGCATTACAAGAAGGTCAGTTACACTGACCTCACTTTCAGGGCTAACTCGGGCTCAGAATTTGTTGTAGCCAACACTGTAGCCAAACGGAAAAAGTTGGAGCCAAATGAAATTAAATTTAGCCAAGGTTTTAGCCAGAAAGTAGTATCAACAAGTTGTTTTGTATTTAACTCTTTGCTCGCTAGGGTCGATTTTTGTTGTCTGCTGATAAACTTTGCAAACAGTTTGGACCCAGATCAGGCCCGACAAAATGTCGGGCCTGATCTGGATCCAAACTGTTTACACTCTGATGGTATTAAAAAGATCCAGCACCCAACAACCAAAGAGTAAAATAATTAAGTATGAAGAAATAATAAAAGCGAAATATTTGAAAATCCAAAAGCTGATCAAAATACACTTTTTCGCAAAAATGTAATTTTTGAACCACCTAGACTGCACTTTTAGCCAATGACTTATATTTGTAGCCACTGTACAATTTCAGTAGCAAATGGCTACAATGGCTAATGGCAGGGTGAGCCCTGACTTTTTTCATGCAGTTCAATCAGGGGTATGCTATGCACATCCCTTTGTCAGTAACTGACAACTGGTAGTGGAAAGGAAACCTCATAATTTTTAGTCTGAAGCATCAAGCTGTGCTACCAGGCCTTATGTTATTATATAACTCTTTGCCTGCTAGTTTCATCTGCTGGGAATTTGATAATTTGAAAATGTTGTTTGTATACTACAAATTCTAGGGGTTAACTTACATTTAAGACTGATTACTTATTAAGCTATCCTAATAAATCTTTAAAATTCTTTATAGATACCATGTGTCAAAAAGTCAGACTTTAAGTCTCTTAAACTTGAAAACTTTTTTAAATTGATTTTTCAACATCACAATATCAAGTTATTTGCTATGTAAGCAAACACATAGTCCTTGCTCAGACTGCTCCTCTTGAGTTCTGACACTTTCTTTTTGCATGATTTTCTCTCTTCCCATGTTAAAAAAATCCCACAAGTATCATAAAGAGTTATGAACATGCCCGAGGTTACAATTGACATTTATGTTACTGTATTCAACATACTTAACACACTGTGCACATAATTTAGTCGGCATTGTATCAATGTATGAGTTTTAAACCTTTACTCCATAGGCTATTATTAGATTATGACATCATTTTCTATTTTTAGATAACATTGAAAAAAAATCAAGAAAAATTTAAGTAAAGTTTTAAATACTTTTGAAAATATTATGGGAAAAGGAGGATTTGCTCTAAAGGAGCAAATGCTCCATTTTCCATACTATTTTCAAATACTTGATATTCCAAAGGCATCAAAAGGCGTTATTATGGAGTAAAGGGTTAATGAATAGTTCTCATAATGCATGTGTATTTTTGAACAGTTTACATATTGTATTTGAATTATTGAACATTTCACATCTTGTACAAATATTATTGAGCAGTTCACATCTAATTTATGTATGATGATCAATTCACACATTGTATGTGTATTATTGAGCAGTTAACATCTTGTATGTGTAATATTGGGCAGTTCACATCTTGCATGTGTATAATTGAGTTGTTCACATCTTGTATATATCTTATTGAGCAGTTCACATGTTGTATGTGTATTATTTAGCAGTTCACACCATGTATATGTATTATTGAGCTGTGCACTATTGAACAGTTTACATCTTATATTCAAATTATTGAGTATTTCACATCTTGCACATATATTATTGAGCAGTTCACACCTCATTTATGTATGATTAACAGTTCACATATTCTATGTGTATTATTGAGCAGTTAACATCTTGTATGTGTAATATTGAGCAGTTCACATCCTGTATGTATATTATTGAGTAGTTCACATCATGTATATGTCTTATTGAGCAGTTCACATTTTGTATGTGTATAATTAAGAAATAGATCAACTCTAGCAGTAAATTGTTGTGTAATAATTCACTGTTTGGAGGTCAGTTGTAAAGAAGATCAAATCACGAAAGTGCAGCGCGAGTGATTTATCTTCGTACAACTGACCGCCAAACAGTGAATCATTACCCAAAAAATTATGCACTAGAGCTGATCTATTTCGATTCTAACACACAATAAACACTAAAAACACATTTGCAGTCTTAAGCTTCTTCCAACTTTCTGCCATTGCACTGAAGAACTCCCACCAATACTTAGACTACGTCATATTCTTTTACGCGTATTTGTAACGTCTTTCAAGCATAAAAACGACGTCACACCATCTAACGCCATGAATGACGTCATTTTCCAGCAGTAACTGATGTCAGTTGGCACGCACTTTCCCCGCACTCTCTAAACTGTGAATTATTGTTTGATATATCACACTTTTTTAGCATTGGCTCTATAGGTGAGGTGTGTTAGAATTGAGCAGATCACATTGTGCATGTGTATTATTGAGCAACTCACATCTTGTATGTGTATTATTGAGCAGTTAACATTGTGTATGTGTATTATTGAGCAGTTCACATTGTGCATGTGTATTATTGAGCAGCTCACATCTTGTATGTGTATTATTGAGCAGTTTACATCTTGTATTTGTATTATTGAGCAGTTCACATTGTGCATGTGTATTATTGAGCAGCTCACATCTTGTATGTGTATTATTGAGCAGTTCATGTCTTGTATGTGTATTATTGAGCAGTTCACATCTTGTATCTGTTGTATTGAGCAGTTCACATCTTGTATGTGTAATATTGAGTGGTCCACATCTTGTATGTGTATCATTGAGCAGTCCACATCTTTTATGTGTATTACTGAATTAGTCATATAATACAAGTGCATTATTAAACATGTCATATCTTGTATGTAAACGTTTTAACATATCACACAATGTATGTTTATAAAGAACATTTCACACAATGAAGAAAAAGTCTGATCAGGATCTTCACTGTTTGCTTTTCTGACAAGCATTTAGTGAGACCAATATTTTATTTGAGAACAGAAAGAGAAAAGTGTTAAAATTTTAGAATGTGTACCTTTACAAGAACAAATATCTTACCTTCAGAGAAAACTCATCTTTCTGACCTTTACCAAAATATCCTTTATGCACAACTTTCTGTAAACAAACAAACACAGGCAGTCTAAACACCTCAAATAAAAAAAAAAATCTTTTGACATTTATAACCAAACTTTGTTCAGTCACAATTTTTTCTGCAAACCAAACACAATTTTAATCCAATAGACACTAAATCCTATATTGGCTCAGAAACTTTCTCTTTATTCTTTACATGCTGGGTTATTTTGCATGCTGTTTTGTCATCTGCTGTTTTTTTTCAAAATTAATGTTTTCAAAAAATTATCTCAGGAATATCATCAGAGTGACAAACAGTTTGGATCCAGATCAGGCCCGACATTTTATCTGGCCTCATCTGGATCTAAACTGCTTGCAAAGGTGATCAGCAGACGACAAAAATCACCACTAGCGGAAAGAATTAATGGAATCATCAAATGCATGATCTAGACTAATCCATTTTTAATACCAACCAAATCACTGTCAAATACACTAGTGGTCGCTGCTTAGATTGTCCCTTCTCTTCTAGTCTTGTAACATATTTGTTGCACATGCTTTCTCTCTTTGATCACAGGTAAAACTTAAAAAAAAATTACCCATAAAATGCATTTGAAAACATATAATAAATGACAGTTCACATTTAAAAAAAATCCTTTTTGTTCAAAAATATAGAAAAAAGTCACCTGTTACCAGTCATGACTAACACTTTAAGGGTTAAAAGAATAAAACATACATATCCATAAAAAATTAAATCTTAAATCCAATTACTCAGTCTTTAAAACTTCAAAGATAAGTATTTAATCCTAAGTGAAAGTGATCGGTAATAACTTATAATCGGAGATCAAAATATGATTGACGCCTTTATCTATTGGGTCACTTTTATGTCAAAGTGGGGTATAAACTGACAAGTAGCTAATCAATTACCTAAGTCAAGTGAAAACTACAACATTCCTTTAAAACATTTCCACTGCCATTCACGACTAGAGTTGTCTGCTTTGTCATCCGCTGTTGCATTTTGGAAACCTCTAAAATAAACATACTGTGTGCATGCATGTTTGAACTACCAATACAGTAAAACCTTTCATAAGTGACCACTCAAAAAGAAGACCTAAATGTTTTTTCAAGCCTGATTATGGCTTAATGCAGGTCAAGTGTATTGCATATTGTGGAATGCTACTAGGGGAGCATTCTGCAATACTTTGGACCTTCATTAAGCTACTGTTGTCATTAAGATCTTTTTTTGCCTATTTTTGAGTGGCCGCCTAAGACATGTTTTACTGTAGTCTGCTATTAACTCTTTGCATGCTGAGTAATTTTTCAGGATATTTTTTTATCTGCAGATATTTTTCAATATATTTTTTACAAAATATTTTAGGGAATAACATCAGAGTGTCAAACAGCTTGGATCCAGATCAGACCTGACATTGCAAAGGTCATCAGCGGAGGTAGCAGGCAAAGTGTAAAATTGCAGCAAATTTTATCATCGCCATCATCATCATCATCATCATCATCATCATCATCATCATCATCATCATCATCATCATTATCATCATCACCACCATATGTTAGTGGGCCCTCTCTGCTGCACACAGTGCAGATCTTACTTTGGGTAAGACTGCTACTTGTATATTTGAATCAAAGTTTTATGGCAGAATGCCCTTCCTTTCACCAACTCAGACTTTCAGCAGTCCAAGAGCTCGGCCTGTTCCCCATGTTTTGTCGGGCCTCATCTGGGTCCAAACAGTGTGAAAAGGTTAACAACTTATCAGCATATAACAAAATAGTTAATGTGTTACTATATGAACTTCTGATTTCCAGTTAGACTGGCTCCAGTCCTTAAAACAATTTTTCATCAATGTTTCATATCATATACTTGTAGCTAGTCTAAATCTAATGGCTCTGTTTTAAATTTTGAAAAGTTGCGTGCATGAAACGCATATTATGGTGAACATAGAATACTTTTGTTTTCTTACTGAAAGAAAATACAGTGCACACAAGTAAGTTTTAGCTTAAATTTGCCCTTGAAATTTTGGTCATCATCACCACTTTATCATGGTTCATTGTCTTTGGTCTGAAATCGGTTGACAGTGTTTGCATTGGCATTTGCATTGGAGTGATTGTAAGTGGTTTCAAAAGAGACCTCCAAGAAAGACCTTGAAATCTTTTGGCAAATTTTAGTCAATTTTGCATGGATCCTCCCTCCCCTATAGAAAGGGTAGATAAATATATATCAGACATCATTAGAACTGTTACTATTAATGGTGTATTTTACATACTTACTACTGCTCTTCTTTGTGGACTGATGCCAGTCATATGCCAGTCATGTCTGGAATCTGTAAACAGATAAACTTACAAACAGTGTATGCCCTGTTGAAAAGATGTGACATCTCAAAGGGATCTGTGGTAAAATATTCATAAGGGCATTTGTAAATCAAAAATTGAATTCAGATCCAGATGACCCTCAAAACATAATATTAACCCTTTGTATACTGGAAACAGGGTTGCCACTCAACATCCATTTCAAAATTCCCTGACTTATATAATCTCACTTTTTCCAGGGAGGTCCAATTGCTTATTCTTATACCTATATAACTTGTGATTTTCAGGCCCACCGTCCCCACCTCTCGATCCTCGCATGTACCCACACTTACATCTGCTTTCCAGCAAGTGCATAACTTGAACATGTATATCATTGTCTGTGCATGCCCGATATTCTGAAGATCAACCTGTCTGCTATGACACATCACGGACCAAACACAGGGATTGTGTTGATATGTGGTATGCATTACTCAAAACTCTGCCATTAAGAAGTAGTAAGCAGAAAATGGCTGTAAATAATCCCTCTGTGGAGGCATCAAGCCACCTTTGTTAGCCAAACCATAACAATATTTTAGCGGCAGAATGGAAATATTTTATTAAACAAACATTTTTGATACGTTTTGCACATGGTCAAGACAAGTCATGGTAGTTTTCTAGTGATATGTGACGATGCCTATTGATACAAAATTGAATTAACCAATCAGGCAAATCACATGACTTTTTGCCACATTTGGTAAATAAGTATGTCACAAGTACCCACAATGTTGTAATCAGATACTGGTCAGTATTTGTAGATAATAACATGTATATATATTTGTACAAGCCTCCAGATAAGAGTGCGTATTGGAAAATTATTTTCTTTATTCCTCATCCAAAACATATGTTGTGGGTACTCAAAACACATGTTTAAATTAATGGGTAAGAAAATAATTAAAATTTTACGCAAATAAAATTTCCTTATCTGGACCTATATTTGTATACACATGTACAATTGGAGACAGAAACAATTTCAGACTGCATGGAAAACAGTATCCTACTACATTTAATATATATATTTTCCAGAAGCCAGTAGACCTGGATCAGAAATGTTTCAAAAGTGGATATATCTGGACTAATCAGGACAATGGTTTTAAACATTGACTTTTCTTTACAAGTTGAACCATGAAATTATTTTTACAAGTTGACATGCCAAAATATTGGGCAGGGGAACATTCTATGACAGTGATTTGTTTTTTGCAGAATGAACCTCTGTAGCTAACATAATACAGAGGGATCTTTTAATAAAGTACTTACAAAGGAGCTCTCCAATTACATGTTCAGATCCAAAGGATGACACTTCAATGTGATCTCTGCAATTGGCATTAGCAAGGATATAGTCCTTTAATGTGTGACATTTGGATTCCATTCGGAGTTATTTTTATTTGGATGTTTATTGGCAATGAAAATAATGGCATCACCAAAATTATATCTTGGCAAGGGTCAAGCAGGCAGTGATCCTCTTGATCAGGAGACAGTGTGATATCTGAGTGTGATATCATATCCAACTGATATCATACCTCCATACATCTAATCTTTTCATAAAGTTGCAGATCTGCTTCTTAAATTTAACATCAGTAGCTTTACTTAAAGGCTATATGATGAGCATAATCACACACTCAAAAACATCATATGATGTAGCTACTATTCATATTACACCGTTTAATATTATGAATAGTAGCGCTGAATTCAGGCTACATCATATGATGTTTTTGTGTGTGTTTTTATGCCCATCAGTAAAGCTACTGATGTTAAATTTAACAAGCGTTCTATATCAATTTGAGATCAAGATTCTAGAGGGTGTAACACCCTCTAGAACCTTGATCTCAAATTGATACTTTTGTTTAAATACCAGTGTGCTCCAGCTGCGCATATTGAGATCTGCCAGATCAACACGATTAAATATGTTTCATAATGATGAAAGGTGCTGAGTAACATGGAGGTGAATTTAAGAGTGGGCTGCAACATTTTTCAGAAAACTAGTACTTGTTTTATTTTTTCACCTGCAGGCTTTCCACTGTATCATATGTCAATTTTAGTTCTGTTCTCTGCTACATTCTGTCTGTAAATTGTGTGTTTCCTTATTTATATTCAAATTCATTATCATTTGTTTGACAAAGTGTACGGTTGAAGGGCTCTCGCGCGAAAGAAGCCAGTTTTACTTTCATTTTCAACAATCTCTCAAGAGGATGATTTGAGTTATTTCCCTTGACAATTACTGAGCGGGGAACCAGGTCAAAAAGAAGAGCAAAGCGAAAGTAAACAAACAAAGGTGTGGAGTAAAATCGTTGAAAAAAGACTGAAACAGCTAAATCAAGTTCAACTATTGCTACTACAATGTCTGCTCTTGATGAAGACGATAACTCTGACATGCATCCAATAGCAAACGACGTTTTACAAGCGGTAAGTGTATCCTTTTATTGTTTGTCACTTGCACTAGTACAAGTTTAAGCTTTTCAGAAAAAAAACTTGTAGTTGTTTTCACTGGGAAACCCAGGTCTAACAGGTGCTGGTGGGGTGGTGTATTTGGATAGGTATGAGATGGGGCCGGTACTGATGAAGAAAGGTGTGAGTACATATAGCAATAACTTACAGGAGAATTAGTAGGGATACAGATAAGCTTTGAATTCATTGCTGATGTGAGCCAAGTTGAAAATAGAAAAATACATGTATCAAGTGTAGGCCCAGAGGGGGGACAGGGGGTCCAGACCCCCCTGGAAAATCATAAGTTATATGGGTTTCTATAGGGAATAAGCAATTGGGCCCCCTGGAAAAAGTTGGACCCCCCTGGAAAATGTTGGACCCCCTCCGGAATCTTGACAAATGAAGTTTCCTTTGAAATTAACCATTTGAGGTCAGAGCTTTTTTTGTCAAATTGACCTGGACCCCCCCCCACTCCCCCCCTGACGAAAATTCCTGGATCCACGCATGTGTATTCACAGATTTTCAGGGGACAATTGTCTCAGCATTTCATAATCAAATCTCATCAAATAAAATAGAAATAGTTACATCTATAAAGCAGCATATTAAACAGATTGGTGAAAAGGGAAACTAGATCAATGTTTACTGGGTTCCAGGACATAAAGACATATTGGGAAATGAGTTAGCAGATCAGCAAGCTAAAGCAGGGGCAGAGGAGATGGTATCAGTAAAGGACCAGGTTGTAATGCATGCACGGATCCAGGAATTTTCATCAGGGGGGTCCAGGTCAGTCTAACAAAAAAAGCTCTGACAATGTTTTTGTTTTTTTTTAGTCCTCAGCTTATTTTACAGAAGTCAAATGGTCAATTTCAAAGAAATCTATCATTTTTCAAGGTTCCAGAGGGGGTCAAAAAATTTTCCAGGGGGGGGGGGGTCCAACTTTTTCCAGGGGGGGGGGTCCAATTGCTTATTCCCTATAGAAACCCATATAACTTGTGATTTTCCAGGGGGGGGTCCGGACCCCCGGTCCCCCCCCCTCTTGATCCATACTTGTAACGGATATGTATAAGAGGGAGGCTATTACAGAATTCAAGCGACAGATAGGAGAGAAATGTAAATTGAAGTTTGAAAATTCACAGAAGGTAGGTAGATTACAAGAAACCTTTGACAAAGTGGGGAAAAGGGTTAGTCATGGTGAGAAGGATAGGACAAGTTTTTCAGCGCTTAATCAGATTCTATGTGGACATTCAAGGCTTAATATTAAAGTCATCAAGCCAAGTTAAACCCAAATCAGTCAAAGCTGTGCGATCAGTGTAAAGTTCCAGAAACTGTTGAACACTACCTTTTTGACTGTGATAAATATGAGGAAGAGAGAAAGGAGCTAGAAGAATCAGTGGAAGCCATTCTGTCAAGGGAAGGCATAATTTGCAGCATAATAGATTTAAAGGTATTATCAGGGAACAGAGAAGATACCAGTAGGCAGTCACTAGTGAAGGTAGTTTTAAACTAGTTTGTGCACTTCTTAAATTTATTCAATGCACCAAACGTTTTCAGTAAATTACTAGCCATGCATGCACACCTGGAGCAAAATTGAGTATAAGCACTTGGAGTATTTCACAGAAGAGAAAACAAAGTAAACTATGTATTCACCACATGACAATTCATACAAACTGAGTGAAAC
This sequence comes from Loripinus fragilis, assembly GCA_964019695.1. Classification (NCBI taxonomy): domain Eukaryota; kingdom Metazoa; phylum Mollusca; class Bivalvia; order Lucinida; family Lucinidae; genus Loripinus; species Loripinus fragilis. Next base: position 39,879,075 of record OZ026519.1, on the reverse strand, counting down.
AACTAAAATCTCTGGGCCAAAAGGTTCATGAAATAAACATGATTTGTGTAATTTGTAAACTTCAAGTGTAGGTGTCAAATCATCGGCAGTTGCGGATCTAATTGTCAGCTCATTTATGGCAGTTGCTGACCTGATTGTCTCGCTTTCGAAAACGAAACAAAACATTATATAGTCTACGCCCTGGCGGGTACACATCAGAGAGTGAGTAAGTTTTGTTGTAGTTGATGCTTTACATCCCAGTCGGTATTTTTTCAGCCATGTTGGTATGTTTTCCAGGGTTAAACCAGAACTAACAGTCTTAGCAGTGAGGATAAAGTGTCTAGGTCAAAGACAACACAATGCTCCCAGTGAGGCTTGAACCAGGGACATAGGCCAGTTAACCAAATTTTTTAAGCGTAAAATTGTGATTATTTTCTTACCCATCAGTTTAAACATGTGTTTCTAGTGCTCAAAAGAACCATCTCGATGAGACGGTTCTTTTGATACCCACAACATATGTTTTGGTTGCGAGATAAGAAAGATAATTTTCTGTTATGTACTCTTATCTGGGGGCCTGCTGGGACCTCTTGATCTTAAGTCATGCACTCTACAGTCTACCACTGCAGTGATTGCGTTCTTATTCAGAGAGCGAAAGAGAATGTCTAGAAAAAACTGCTCAAAAAGTAGATTTGGTTTTACTGGTGGGTGACCCTCTACAAAGATTGTTCAAATCCTATTGATCTGTTGAAAAATCATGGCTGCCATGGTGTGGGGCCAGTTTCTCCTTTGTATATTTGAACTCCTGGGCTGATTAGATAATAATTAGGCACAAATAGTTCTTTTAACCTGTAAAGTCTTATTGAAACTTCTGATCCATCAAATCAAAATACCGGTAACTGGATGCTGGACTCAAAATAGCTTTCCTCTGATCTTAATAAAAGTCATTCTCAGGTGAGTGTCCCAGGGCCCAAGGGTCCTCTTGTTCAGATATTTGATGCTAAGCAGGGTGATCCCAATAAGTTTATGAGATGAGGAAGGCGTCTGCCACATAGGTGATGCATTGCTTGTTCTTTCAGATACATGTATATGATGCTAAGCAGGGTGATCCTAGTAAGTTTGAGAGTTGAGGAAGGTGCCTATCACATACATGTATTTGATGCTTTGTTTGTATTTTTCAGATATTTGCTGCAAAGCAGGGTGATCCCCATTGTTTAACCCTATTGCAGTCAGAAAGGCCAAAATTGCATACAATTTTGGCCTTTCTGATTACAAAAGGGTTTAGAGATGAGGAAGGTGCCTGTCAAATACAAATACATTTGATGTATTTTTACTTTTCAGATATTTGATGCAAAGCAAGGTGATCCAATACTGGTTTCAGTGTTTCTTGGAGATCATCAGATGGATAAAGGTACCTGTAACATATTTGATGCATTGTTTGTATTTTTCAGATATTTGATGCTAAGCAGGGTGATCCCAATAGGTTTCAGAGCTTCTGGGAGATGGATGATGAAGATACCAGTCACATATTTGATGCATTGTTTTTGTTGCTAAACAGGGTGATCCCAATAGGTTTCAGAGCTTCTGGGAGATGGACTAGGATGGTGCCTGCTACATATTTGATGCATTGTTTGTATTTTTCAGATATTTGATGCTAAACAGGGTGATCCCAATTTTTTAACCCTTTTGCACTCAGAAAGGCCAAAATTGCATACAATTTTGGCCTGAGTACAAAAGCGTTAAAAGATGAGGAAGGTGTCTGTCACATACAACTGTATTTGATGCATTTTTATTTTTCAGATATTTGATGCTAAACAAGGTGATCCTAATAGGTTTCAAAGTTTTTGGGAAATGGACGAGGAAGGTGTGGACGAGGAATCCATGGAGGAAATACAAAGTAGAGTATCTATCACATAAATAGAATATCTTACATGAGTGCTCATGTTTTATTGAATTTATTAAACGAGTTGGGGAAAAGAGATAAAATGCGAGCTTGCCGAGCATTTTATCTCTTTTTCGCAACGAGTTTAATAAATTCAATAATACAAGAGCACGAATGTAAGATCCTCTATTTATCATATGACATATACTTTGAAATCGGATTTGTGACGTAAAAACGTTATAATTTTGCCATTATGTAGGCAACATTTTATGGACATCATAACGTTTCCCGTAAATCCATAAACCACTAGTGGTTTATCGATTTTATTGCATGGCGTTATTTCACTCCCAGACGTGACGTCATATGATAAAGGGTCATTCATGACTGCAGCAGACCATGCATTTACATTTTTTTTCTCATATTTTGGTAAAAATAAGGCTTGACAATTCATATTAACAGTCTGCCAGCAAATATTATTTTAGCCCTTAAAGCGCCACCTATAATTTGCAGCAGACGACAATTGCAAATTTTGCGGCTTTTTCTAAAATAACAAATAAGGCATGATATTTCATGAGAATGGCAGACGATTCTCGCGTAATATCATACCTTATTTTTGTCAAAAATTGGGAAAGATGTCACAAAATTTGTCATCTGCTGCAGTTGTGATTGGCGCTTTAAGAGTTAATTTGAAAATGCTGTTTGCTGCAATTTTTTTGTGGCACTTTTATAGGAGAGCCATTGTCATGCAGAACAATTTGGAGACATAAAATATGTAGTATGTGTAGCTAGATTTATTATAATACAACAGTACAAATGTTCACAAATTTTGCTTGGTTTATGCTTTTACATCCCAGTCAATAGCTATGTTCATGTCTAGATGGTCAGTTAACCCTGAACCACACTTTTTCCTGAGTGGTTAACCGGTACTTTGTGCACATACTTTCCCTTGTAACGGAAAACCAACCTTTCTTCAATCAGCGAAAGGAGAAGAATGACCATAGAAAATATTTGATTATCAATCTCCATGAAAGTATGGGAGGGGGCCAGGATCCAATTCACGACTTCTGGATCTGCAATCGGTCTCGCTACTGATTGTGCTACGGGGCTTGGTGACACAAGTGGTTTATATTGAGCTGTCAATGATCTAGCAGTTTTAGCAAAAAAAGTACATGTAATTTGTTTTTGTGCATGCATTATATGTAATGTGTCACATTTACGACAATTTGTATCAATAAAATTTCTCAAGAATTTACCATCTCATCAATTTTATCATTTCTTCAATTATATTTACCCGGGCTTGAATACCCAAACGTAATACCCAGAATGTTGAACATTCACACTTTAAAATACGTTTGGGTGAAATTTGATTTTCTTTTGAGGAAAATGTTTTGAGGAATTTAAAGACTTCAGAATGCAGTATTTTCCAATATACTTTGATTATTTAAAAATGCCAACTCCGTTTAGCTCAAACTACTAAAAACTTAGCGAAACATCTCAGGGCTTCATCCATATTTTTTGGGATGATGGCACTGGCAAAATTTTTATAAAAATACTGAGAAAATGCTGAAGTTGGGATAAAATCAAAATAACATAACAATGAGGAACAGAAATTGTCCTAAAAATCAAGATAACTAGGTTGCAGTTTGGCAAATACAAGCCTCTATGTATTCTTAGCCTACCAGGTCTTAAATCAGGGGCCAAGTTCTCTAAAAAAAAACAACACCTAATTTAATTATGGGGTCTCGGAAAAACATGAAATTGGTAAAATGGGGAGCTATTTTCAATTGGGAATGGCGCCAATTTTTGAAACTTCTAGAAAAAGACTATGTTTTTATAAATCCTGTACAAAAGAGCTTAACTTTTACCTGATATTGATCTCTTTTGCTGAAAGTGATTTTTTTTGCTGATCACTTTGCAATGTCCATCCTGATCTGGGTTCAAACTCACACTGGATAGGAGGCAATTGAAAACGCTCTTAACAATCGATGAATGCGGATCAATAATCGCTAGCCACAGTGTTTCTTACGATTTTTATCTACTTTTGTTGATAGTATTAAAGTTTTCGATTGCCATCTATCCGGTGTGAAACTATTTGACAGTGGTGATATTCCTGACTGATTGTATGATGAAATTTTCTTGAAAAAAAAACAAACAAAAAACAATCAGATGACAAAATATTATGAAAAATTCCTCACCATGCAGAGTTAAAATGTAGACTTCACTATTGTCGTCTGCTGATACCTTTTTCATACACTTTGGATCCAGATCAGGCCCGACAAAATGTCGGGCCTGATCAGGATCCAAACTGTTGACACTGATGGCATTCATGTAATGATTATTTTGAAAAAATTGGTTTTGAAAAAAATCAGCAGACGACAAAAACATGCAGAATTACCCAGCAGGCAGAGTTCAGACTGTATTTATTTCTACAGAGGATCCTAGAAAGAAAATACTGTGGGCAGCAGAAAACAATATGATGGAAACAGTTAAGGAATTACTGGATATCCAACCAGATCTGATCCACAGCCAGGACGGTGATGGATATACCCCACTTCACAGAGCATGTTACAATGGCCACATCCATATGGTTAAGGTAAGAGTGGTTTGCAATGGAATTCTTGAAAAGTGATCCAATTTGGGTAAATATACTAAAATTTCGAACAATTTTTTCTTTCTGTTCTCAAATAAAATGTTGTTACCAAGACTGGAATTCACAAAATGCTTGCCAGAATAGCAAACAGGAAAAACTGATCAGACTGTTTCTTTAGAAGCAGTCTGATGAGTCTGCACCTATGCCTTTTTGGGCAGGCAACTGATGTTTGAAATTTTAGTACATCTACAGTTAATCTGTGTGCTTGAAAGGTTTGTATGCTGTTTTGTCTTCTGTTTTTTTTTGTTTTGTTTTTTTTTCTAAATCAACTTCGTTCAAATAAAAAATCAGTAATGTCATTAGTGTCAAACAGATTGGATCCAGATCAAACCTTCATTTTGTCGGACCTGTTTTGGGATCAAAATGTTAGCAAAGTTTGTCAGCAGATGTCAAATATATTGGGCAGAAAGAGAATGGTTCTCATTGCATAAGTATAAGGCAACGGTGTGGAAATAGCAAAAGGTCATACTTGCTCAGGGACAAGTAGAAAGTTTTACTTGTCCTAAAGCACAGAAAATGCACAAAGAGCTTAGGTAATAGGCCTAAATATGCTTAAACAGTTTACATGTATAACCACTTTCAAAAACAGTATAAAACCAGATTTAAACTATTTAAAACAGTGTAGATCCAGATCAGCTGGCTTCTGAAGCAAGCTGATCAGGTTCCACACTGTATTCCCCACAACATGTCAGTTCATGGAAATTATAGAATATGAAATACAAAATTGTATTCACTCTCTGGAAACTTGTACCAGGACAAGTAAAACAAAAATTTTAACTTGTCCTGAATTTGTTTGTTGGTTTGTTTGTTTTTGTTGCTTTACATCCCAAGTCAACAGCTATGGTCATTGCAGGACGGTCAGTTCACCTAACCACACTTTTTCCTGGGCAGGCTTGAACAAGCGGTTAACCAGTAATTCGTGCACATACTTTCGCTTGTAACTGACAACAACCCTTCTTGAATGAATCAGCGGAAGGGAGGAGAATGACTGTAGAAATTATTTCATGATCAATCTCCACGAAAGTATGGGACCGGGCCGGGATCGAACTCGCGACCCCTGGAATTGCAGTCAGACACGCATCTGTAGCCAGACACGTTACCAACTGCGCCACGCGGCCCGGTAACTTGTCCTGAATAAAATGGGTCCAGGTAGGGCAAAACAGGCATGGTATTTCCATAGCCCTGAATAAGGTTACTCTTTAAATGGGCCTCGCCGCGAGAAAACCTGTCTTCGGTGGTTTGCGAACAACAAAGGTGCAGACCAGCCTGCGCATACGCGCAGTCTGATCAGCGCCTTTGTTATTCGCTTATTGTAAAGAATCATATCCAGGCTTGATACAAGTGAAATTTCAATTTTCTAGCTAGTCTCTGTAGCTAAGCAGGCTGGTTTGAGTCTCGCTATGTCGGAAACCCCGAAGACAGGTTTTTTCGCGTCGCAGCCCAAATGTACTCATTCACTTATTAAGTGGGATAGAGGCCTTATTTTTAGCATGACTTCTACTTACATCTTTCTGTAGCATCTCATCAGTTTCTGCATTGTTAGATAAAGGCAAAGTGATATTCTGGTGCAAAAAACTCTAACCTCTCAAAATATATAAGGGAAAATCCATATAATTTTGGATGATGGTTGAAGATTCCATCCAACAAGATGTGGATATAATTTTACCCATTTCCGGCTGTTCATGACAATTGATGTCTGCACTCTCTCACTTACTTACCTTTATTGCAACTTATATATCAAAGATCAGACTGCTACCTTAGGAGCATATGAGAGCAGGCTGATCTGGGTTTATTGTGTTGGCTTCCATGGTAGAAATATTGGGGAGTGCCTTTGAAATATACAACAGAAGTAGTAAGTCATTTATTTAGCAGAGCTGTCGAAAAAAAAAAGATTTTAATTTCCATTTCAGTATCTTATTGAGCAAGGAGCGAAAATTGAAGCTCAGACTCAAGATGGGTGGCGCCCCCTTCACAGTGCAGCCAGGTGGAACCAGACAGAAGTGATCTCCCTTCTCTTACAGTATGGGGTGAACATAAATGCCCAGACAAACGGTGGTCAGACTGCCCTGCATTTAGCATCCACTGATAAAGATAGTCGAAATACATTAGAAATTTTACTGATGGACAGAAATATTGATGTTAGTTTAAAAAACAGTATGGGAGAAACTGCATATGAAATTTGCAGACGGACTAGTGAGAATTGTCTTTTATTTGAGATTAGAGAGGAAAGCATTAATAAATTAAAAGAACCTTGAGATGCACTTAATTAAATCTGTCTCAACTCTTTTCCCACTAGCAGCAGCTTTTGTTGTCTGGTGATAATTTAGCATTTAGTTTGGACCCAGTTCAGGCCCGACATCAAACAGTTTGGATCAAGATCAGGCCCCATGTCCGTCCTGATCTTTGTACAAACTGTTTGACACTTTGATGGTATTCCTGAAAGATTTTTTGGAAAAAAAATCAGCAGCAGACCACACAAAAAAAACAAAAACATGCAAAATTACCCAGCATGCAAAGAATTAATCTTAAAGCACCAATCACAACTGCAGCAGATGCAGGGTTCGCACAGGCTTGAAAAGAACTTGAATTTAGAGGGCTTTTTTTGAAAAGTCCCTGAAAATTAAATCTGCCTTGAAAAGTACTGCAAAATCGCTCAAAAGCCTTGAAAAGTCCTTGAATTCTACTATTTTCTGTAGGACTTAGCACTGTTGATAGAGACCTAAATCCGTATAAAATTGCTGTGACTTTATTTGGTGCAGCATATGCTGTACCAAATATAGGCATAACAATTTTGTACTAATTTTCTAGCACTCATGTCTCCATTATCTCCGTCTAGCATTTCTGAAGTAGTATTTAAACACTTAGATCAGTATTATTCATAATCTTTTAGTCCTTGAAAACTGTAGGCGAGGCTTTTAGAAGTCCTTGAAAAGTCCTTGAATTCTACTCAAACTTGCCTGTATGAACCCGGAGATGACAAGGGTAATAAGACCTGACATATCATGTGAACTGTCTGCTGATATAGGAACCTGCTCCTAAGACAGCATGTCTTTGGGACCTGGGAGCAGGTTAGACTTAGACCAGTCTGCCCAGCTACAAAGACTATGGAAGATGATCTTGATTTTGAACACTAGTTGCCTGCCAAAAAGGCCCAGACAAACAATGCAGATCCAAATCAGACTACTTCTAAAAGATACCGATTACTTCTAAAGATACAATCCCATCAGGATCTTTCCTATTTGCTACTCTAAGACAAACAGTGCAGATCCAAATCAGACTACTTGTAAAGTTACGGACTAGTTCTTAAGATACTGTCCCATCAGGATCTTCGCTGTTTGCTATTCTAAGACAAACAGTGCAGACCCAGACCCTGAAGAAGCAGTCTGATCAGGGTCTTCCCTGTTTGCTATTCTGACAAGCATTTTGTGAAAATTCAAGCCCTGATAACTAACATTTTGGAAATTGAAAAATGCTAATGGAGCTGTTACACTTCTAAAAAATCCCAAGACAAACAGTGCAGATCTAAATCAGACTACTTCTAAAGATACTGACTACTTCTAAAGATACAGTCCCATCAGGATCTTCCCTGTTTGGTATTCTAAGACAAACAGTGCAGACCCAGATCAAACTAGAAGCAGTCTGATCATGGTCTTCCCTATTTGCTATTCTGACAAGCATTTTGTGAATTCCAGCCTTGATAACAAACATTTTGGGAATTCGAAAAATGTTATACGGAGCTGTGGCAGATCAGACTGCATAGATATGCAGGCTGAACTGCATGTTTGATGTTCTCACACAAGAAGAAATGGTTTTATCACAAAGTGAAACATAGGGAGCGCAGTGGCTCAGTGGTAGAGTGCTCACCGGCGTCACTGCGTTGTGGTCCTTGAGCACGACACATTTATCCTAGCTTAGTACTGGTTCAACCCAGGAAGACCCGTCCCGCATAACTGAAATATTGTTGAGTGGACGTAATGAATCAAATCAAACAAAGTGAAACATATAAATAAATACCAATGCTATACAGTGAGTGAGTGTCTTTCGTCCAACCAACAGCTAAAATCATATGGAGACTGGGCCACGGCTAAGAGCCTCATCAGAGAGACTGGAGGAGTCAGTGATCGAAACTTGGAGAATCCTGGGTACAAGGCGGATAGTTTATTCACCACACCATGGCGTCTTCTCCAATGCTATACCATGTACATGTAATTGGGAAAGCAGGAGTTTAATCCTTTGTGTACAAATGGATTCCTTATTAAGGTTTGATACAATAAACTTGGGATAGTCCATTAAATATATATTGAAAGGCCACATATTATAATTTCCAAATGCTATTGTATTTCTTTCTCTGAAGATCATGTTTAGGCTTGGCATTCATCTGGGTCATCACTGTTTGCAAAAGTAAACATTTAAGAGTTTCCAGTTTATCCTTTTCCTGTCAATAATTTTTGTCCAGAGAATGTTGTCTGCTTATTTTGAAATGCTATATGGACTACTTTTATCTATGAAGCAAACACTATGAACCCTGATCAGACTGCTACAAGGAGCAGTCTGATCTGGGTTCACATTATTTGCAATATAGGCAACCAAAGCAGAGCAGCAGATGAAAAGGCAGACAACATTTGTTGTGAATAGTTGGAAGTAAAATGAATGAAGATTGTAATTTCAAAATTTTATTCATGATAATGATGCAAAATGACAAAAACACATCAAACACAATATTTTCGATTTATGGAAATTACTTTCAAATGTGGAATTGAGGATTTTGAGAATTACTTTTGGGTATAGGAGTACTATTTTAAAGTCAGTTTTAACTCCAATAATGAATTGCTCCAGATAAGCTTTCAGGTCAATATTCAACTGATGCATTCTTTTGAGGTTAACATCAGGATTTATCAACCCAAGAACAGTGATGTTAACCAAGGCGAAGTCGAGGTAAACATCATTTTCGAGGGTTGACTAATCCTGATGTTTACCAGAAAAGAATGCACAAATTGTTTTGTTATATGACATTGTCTCTCTTTTCCTAGTTTTATTTTAAGTATTTTCATATTTATAAATTTACTCAAGTCAGATATTCCTAGTATACTTTCACTAGGAAGATTATTTCAACAATATACTTTCCAAATTTCTGCAACTTTTATGAGATAAGCGAAATAATTGCATTTTTAACCCATATATGCCTAGCGTCCTTTTTCTGGGACATAGGCCAATAGTGCAGACCCAGATCAGACACCCCCAGTCTAACACAGAGTCTGATCAGGGTATCCACTGTTTGCTTGCATAATTTTCTATTAAAATTTGAATAAAAATTAAAAATACCACCAAACATCCCTTGAAACAGAAATGGACTGTTTCAATTGATAACAGTGGGAAACTCCATTTATAGGTATAAATGGGTTAAATGCTGTTGTCATACAGTGAACAAATTCTGAATTCAATTTATTTTACCTGTGAAATATACATAAGAAATCAGTCAGTGTTTTAATGTCTATTTTTAGCTCTTGTCAGCACTGACAAAAGCCATGTCATCTGGGCTAGATTTAGTTCAATCTATTTTTAGCTCTCTGTCAGCACTGACAAAACTAATGTTAACCTGTCTTAAGCTCATCACTGTTTGACATCATGATCTGTCACAACTAGTGCAAGCTAGTTTCAGCCAATCAGAGAAGGTCTTTTATATAAGAGTCATATAACAATAGGGTATTTACCCCACCTAATCATTATTAATGATATATTTTCAAAACAGTTGCATATTTTTTTACTGCAAATACTTTTAACTCTATCGTTGTTAGTGGCTACTTTTGTCATCTGTCGATAGCCTCTGAAAACAGTTCGGACCCCGATCAGGACTGAAAATATGTCGGTCCGGATCTGGATCCAAACCATTTGACACCCTGATACTGTTCCTAAAAGAATCTTTTGGAAAAAGGTAATTTTGAAAAAGTCGGCTGACGACAAGAAAAGCTTGAAAAATCACCCAGCATGCAAAGGGTTAGGTATTCATAAATTAACTTTTGATTGGACTGATTGAGCACCCTTGCTATGAATCTGATTGTAATTTTTTTTATTACACTAAATGCTTGAATCATATGAGACAATTTAATAATGCAAAGGCAAAAAAGAGATTTAATAAAAGGACATCAGATATCTCATCCAGAGAACTCTCAGTTTCAACCAACATATTATCGTATTTTTTGACCCTGAAGTTCATGCTAATTTAATCTCTGATCTGTTATCGGTAGTTTTCGCCAAATATAAGGAACTAATTATGTTATTTTGAAATGAAATGTCTGATATAAGTAGCAGTTCTTCAATATCGTCCGCTGTAGTGTAGAGGGAAAGGCGCAGGACTTGTAACATATAGCAGGTAGGTTTGAATTTCACGTGGAGCGTTTCATTTTATTTTTTTTCCTGTAAGAAAGGTTTGTATGCGCTAAAAACAAGAAAGCTTGAAAATGCTGTTGGTGTTTTTTTTTCATTTCTCGCCTGCGTGCAAATTATGTAAAGTAAATGTTAATGTACACATGATAACACTGCAGTTGCTACATTTAGTAAACCAAGCATGTCAGACAACCAATCTTGGCTCTAAGGCGAAACAGTCTTGATTTGCCAGCCACTAAACGCGTGATCACATGTAAATGTGAACATATACACATTTGCACAAAAAATATGCATGTTTATGCTTTTCTAGAGTTTATCGTCATGTCAGTACATAGAAACTACTTTAATGGAAGAAAAAAACTCCTTGCGGGATCGACTTGCCTCCTCTATAATAGGAGCCCTGTGATTAGCCCACTACACTACAGAGGACGAACCGTTATGATACATTGAATTTCAGAGAACCTAATTTATTCCCGTATATTTGGCAAAAACTATCAATAATAGGTCTGAGATAAAATTAGCATAGGTCACAACCGTTGAACCTCAGGGTAAAAAAACATGACAATAATTCCCTAGTACTCAGAAGAACTGTCTCAATCAGACAGCTCTTCTTAACACCCACAATATGTTTTCATGGTGTGTTAAGAAAATCGCTTTCAATAAAGTTACAGTTTATAGCCTTTGAGTCCATCAGGTCACAAATTATCTATTAAATGTTGCCAACCATAAGCCACCACAAATGAATGAACACTTTTAAAATAATAATTCATTTATGGAAGATTATGTCTAGCGATGTTCTAACACTTTTCAGACCAATGAAATTTCCATAAAGCTACATGCAATAATTTCAGAATGTTTTTTTTTGTATATATTGAGGTGTCACAGGCTATAATATCTAAATGTCTTGCTCAAGGACACAATTCAGTGACTCAGCTGGCCACGACTTTGATCACCAGTCTAACACTCTACCAACTGAGCCACTGCACTCCCCATCCATACTGTTTGCTAAGGTACCCATTTCAGGGTATTTTTTTCCTTTGAATGTCAAAAGATAACAAATTTTTATCCACAAGCATCATGAAAATGCATTTGATTAGATTTTACAATTATATCAAATATAAACAGAAGCTATAAAGTGTAAAATGAGGCATCCACAGTCTCGGTTTAACTATATGAAAGTCCATATTTTTGACACACCTCAGCTTATTTACTCTAATTGGAATAAACTTGGCATACACTTTGATGGTTGAGCACTCTAACTCTTCAATTTTCAGACTAAACAAAAGTCTGCATTATCTGTACACCGCTACTTTCTTTGGTCCAAATCTAGCACCAAACTTGGCATATACCTTGATAGTTAAGCACTCTAACTCTGCAATTATTAGACTAAGTAGAAGCATACGTTATCTGTACACTTCGGCTTCTTTTCTTTTATTGGGTCCAAATTTAGCACCAAACTTGGCATATGTCTCCTGACCAATAATAACATGTACTATTATACTCTCAAAGTCCGAGTCATTCTCAGTGCCGGTTACTGTTGCTTCTTTATATAGCCAGCTGAAATATGAAAAAAAATACCTAAAGGGGTACGTGCATTGAGAGACTCAAAAAATAAAAGTTGCTCACCACAAGTTTCTTCTTATTAGCTTATTAGAACATTAGCCTAAGTTTTAAAGTCTGGTAATGTATTGATTCAACATTTACAGTTGCTATGGTAACAAAAAATGGCCACCAATATAGGCTGAACATAGGCAAATGACCATTTTGGTGCATTTGAGACAAGAAACAAAAGAATTAACATAGAGCACAAGCAAATAACAAAAAAATATTTTAACAAAGGATGAGATATCACGGCACACAATATATTAAAAGGTTTTTTTGGTATTCGCTTATACTGATATCTAATTCTTAAAATATCAGTCTTCAAAAGCCTTAACTTTGGCAGAAAATGACAATTTCTCTATATTAAGCCTATTTGGTCCGCCACTTTTTGTTACCATAGCAACAGTAAAAGTAAAATAAAAGCCAGGATATTACACTTGGGTTTTTCTTCTAATAAACCAATTGGATGAAATTGGTGAAACACAACTTTCAGTTTTGGGCTCCAGAAGGGGCCAAATTTGCCCTTAATGCACATAGCTCTTTAACCCTTATCCTGTCACTATATTGATATTGAAAAGATGTCTGCTTTTTATGTCTGCTGCATATATACAAGTGCACTTCAGACTAGATTTTTTCCATGAAAGAACAATATGAACCCAGATCAGGAATAGCATGGTCATCAGAGTGTCAAACAGTCTGGATCCTGATTAGGCCCGACATTTTGTCGGGCCTGATCTGGGTCCAAACTGTTTATAAAGGTTATCAGCAGACAACACTAGTATGTAAACAGTTAACACAACACATTTGACCAATTAGCCGCAATGAGTACACATCTACAAATATATTTCTGATGCCACAAAGAACTTTGCTGGGTATTTCGGTGATGATCATTTTTAAATATGATGAATGAGCATGTAGAAAGTTATTGGTGATTCCTGTGTGTATGTGGAAAGATTCTTTCTGTATCATTTCCCTTTGGTTTGTATTTCACGCTGCAGTTATTTTGTGCTTTAAGACTTGATCTTAAAGTAATATTGGAAAAAATGATTTATTGTCCCAGGAAATAAATATTAAACATAAGTATTGATTTTTTTTTATTTAAACCCGATGACAGATCTACTTATAGATTCACTTTTCATTTCAACAGAAGAAGCCATGTTGGCTCTGAGTTTAATGAAAGGAACTGCTCAGCGATACTGAATCATTTTTCAAGCAAGGATACAATGCATAAGTCCACTGAAAAAATTGTTCATGCTATAGAGCTTACAGTTAGGAGTAAACAATCCAGTATACACTGAAGGCGGCTAAGCTTGTAGCAGCTTAAGTTGGATGTGTAGTACCAAAAGATGTACAGTTTTGGTAAAATTGAGAGAATAAGGCCAAAACAAATATTGAATTGTTTCTCAGGCCATTTTTTTGAAAAACAGGTTCCACAGGGGAGGTTTTTATTTTTATTCAGCAAAAAAACAGATGCGTTAACTTTTTTTCTTTGAAACTTCGAACGCTATTTTTTGAAAGTTGTGCTTGAACAGCTATTTCATCAGATATTTTTCAAGTCAGGTCATAAAACTTGATAGAGAAAGCCTCTGAATATCAAGTCGATTTGACTTCATCACCGATGCATAAAACTTACACTGTTGGGGCTCGAAATCGGGTGCAATCAAACCGGAAATGGATGCAGGAATAAACTACACAGCATTACCCGCAATGGACCACAAGCCCGAGTGGAACCGCATGGCTGTTACCGATAACGCTGTTACCGATAATGTTATGTAACTGGAAATGCAGTTTTTATTGATTTTTATTGTTAGAAAGCAATAAAAAACAGTAATGCAGGACTTTTAAAACAGATACAGCAGTGCCTGAGAAACAATTCATTTATTTTATCTGGCCTGAAATACTAACTTTAAATGTGGTCCACTAAGTGGTACTCTAATCTTCTTAACCAGGTATCCCATGTTCCTGAGAAGTCTATTCTGTATCTCATCTCTCAAGTCCTCAAGACCCTCTCCTGTCACTGAGGATATATAGAAACAGCTGCTGTCTTCTTCGGGAACCGGCCTGAAATAAATGTAACCAGTATGTGTGCAAAAAACGGGAGATTTACGTTTGAGCTGATCCATAATACGAAAGAGCAGATTTATTTTTACGAAAGAGCGGAGAATTATATGGCAAAAGAGCTGATGTTTAAATAATTCAAATGAGTGAATTTTCCAGGTAAATATCCAGATGCAGTGGCAGGTCAAGGATACCTGGTAAGGGGGTTCATATGTATAAAGGTGTGGGGTTCGCTTAGCTGATTTTATCTCATTTATCTTAAATATCCCATGAAAATGAAATAATTTGGTCTCACTGAGACCAAATTATTTCATTTTCATTGGATATTTGATAGTGGGGAGTAGGGGGTGAACCCTTGCCACTACTATGCGCTCCCAATCACATATTAAGGACTTAGCAAAATTGGCCATTACAGGTCATACAACTGAGTGAATACTTATTTAAAGGTCATTACCAGGAAAATTCGCTAATTTGAATATTTATCCATCCGCTCTTTTGACTATATGGTTCTCCACTCATTTCATACTCAGTCATGGTATAATTTACACCCAAACGTAATTGGCCCGCAAAAACACATATAGATGCTGGCAAAAAATTCGCATGAAATATGTTGTTTTCCCTGTCAGAAAATCTAGTAAAACATAGTAAATATTTTTCCATTGCTGCAGCTGTGATTTGGCCTTATAAGATTTGCGGCTAAAATCTAAAATATGTTTCAAGCACCAACTTTGAACTACCCCTACCTCGAAGTTCCCCATGCTATACAGATACAAAAATAAACCGGCCCATATTTAAGTTTGTTAAAGAATCTACTTAATCAACAGATTTTTAAACATTACAGTAATTGAAAATAGTTTTCTCAGGAAAGTAGTCTCAACAGGGTCTAAACAGTATATCTCTGCCTATTTTCTCTGTAAATACTTCCATGATGCATTTGCCATAGACTAGTCGTCAATAAAGAAGTTAAAGGCAAGATTCATGGGCCCACCAGCAGAAACATAGTTATCTGTATGTGGTAGTGAGTGGGCGGAGCTTAGCTACTTTCAGATTAGATTAGATTGACCTGATCTAGCTGACGAGCAGCTAGGCCACAAAACTGATAAGAGCTGTCAGTCATTTCACAGGTCAAACCCACAGAAAATTTGGTCTGGTTTGATGCTTAACTTCCCAGTCAACAGCTATGGTAATGTCGGGATGTTCAGTTCACCTAACCACACTTTTTTCTGGGCAGGCTTGACTAAGTGGTTAACCAGTACTTTGTGAACATACTTTCGCTTGTAACTGACAACAACCCTTCTTGAATCAGCGGAAGGAGAAGAAAGGCCATTGAAATTATTTCATGATCAACCTCCACGAAAGTATGGGACAGGGCCTGGATCATCTTGTGAACCCTGGATCTGCAGTCAGACACATATTTGCAGTCAGACAAGCTTCAGACTGAGCTATGTGGCCCGGAATTCCACAGAAAAGCAGTAACCAATCAAATTAGAGATATGTACAGGAGCTGCTCTAGATATTTGGGCCTTGTTGCGAGAAAACCTGTTTTCGGGGATTCCGACAAAGCGAGTTTCAAACCAGTCTCCTCAGCTACAGAGACTAGCTAGTGAATTGAAATTTCACCTGTACCAAGTTTACATATGATACTTTCCAAAACGCGAATAACAAAGGCGCTGGTCAGTCTGCGCCGATGCGCAGGCTGGTCTGCCCCTTTGTTGTTCACAAACCCCCGAAGACAGGTTTTCTCCCGACAAGGCCCATTTACTTGTTGGCAAGCCATTAGATTTATGATAGGTGACAAATTTAGCCTGTTATAGTAAACTCCTGTCTTGAATTGGCAGGTCACCACTGGTTGGACATTTATCTATCTTGTAATCCACTTCAATTGGGCATTGACAGGAGAAAATCTGACTTTGTTGGGTGCAAACAGCAAAGGCACAGACCAGCCTGCATATCCACTCAGTCTGATCTGCACCTTGATTTTTCACATGCAACAAAGTATAATACTTAAGCTTGCTTTGTGCAAAATTTCGTTATTATATCTAATCTTTTTACCTTAGCAGAATGGCTTCAGTCTTTCTTCAGGTTTTCTCGTGTCCTGCCCCAGTTATTGAGTTGACTTACTGTTCTAGTTTATCCATCTTGTTACACACTTCTATCATGGAGTCCAGTTGCTCCTCAGATAACATGGTTTTCACAGTTTCCAGGACATTCAATCTCTGGTACGTTGTATCAGGGTGACTAAGGTCTCGAACATGAACAACCAGGTCCTGTAACACAGTAAACAAGTTATTTGCAGATTATTTTCAAGCTTCTGAGTGCGTATCCCAAAAATTAATTTTCTTATTTCTCCACAAAAACATATGATGTTTGTACTCAAAAGAACCATCTCAATGAGCACCCAAAACATATGTTAAAACTGATGGGTAAGAAAAATTTTACACTTTTACGCTCAAAAATTTTGTTTGTCTAAACCTGTGATACAGTATTCAACTTTTAAAATAAGCATGCATGCTCTTATAAGCACTTATTTAGTACTTATATTTATGGATGTTTATACTATACTGCTGATTTCAAGCCATTCCAGTCATGTAAAATTATTGTATACATATGGATTCTTCCTTCTGGTTTGATACAATAAACTTGAGATAATCCATTGTACATATCTAGGGGTGTCAGGTTATAGTTTTCAGAAAATATTGTATTCTTTTTTCTGAAGATCTTTGCCTTTACAAACAGCATAGACCCTGATAAAATGCAGCATTTTGCTGCACTTCATCTGGATCTTCTCTGTTTGTAGAAGTACTCATTTAAAGGTTTCTCGAATACAAATGGTTAATATTAATATAGTTGAACTTCGATAGCTCAAACTCGTCGGGACCATTGGTGCGAGTTTGATC
The DNA here is from genome assembly GCA_964019695.1 of Loripinus fragilis. Taxonomy (NCBI): domain Eukaryota; kingdom Metazoa; phylum Mollusca; class Bivalvia; order Lucinida; family Lucinidae; genus Loripinus; species Loripinus fragilis. Next base: position 39,861,626 of record OZ026519.1, on the reverse strand, counting down.
CATCGATGGGTTCGAGGGATACCTGGACTCACAATTTTCAAGGTAGTTCATGTGTACTTTATGTTTACCATGGACACTATTTTCTGATCAAAGCCATGGATCATAAATTACCTGGATATGAAACTGCAATAGATTTGCTAATAATTGTTTCCCAATGATTGCCGCGTCGAAATACAGGTAAATCCGATAATTTAATGACCACTTTACAAATATTGAGATCCATACATCTACGTATATTTTTTTTCCTTATGTTCCAGCAACTTGGGGGTAACGGTAGCCAATAAACTGAAAATTTCTCCAGCTAAAATTTGATACCAAACAATCTAGTGATCTCAGGAAAAAAATAACCAAGAAAAAAAGAACACGCATCAGGCCTTAGGGATTACCGTAGGCAAAAATCCTTGTGTCCTTTTTGTAAAACATAGGCAAACAGTGCAGACCCAGATCAGAAACCGCAGAACACAGCGTCTGATCAGGGTATCCACTGTTTGCTTATTCTTACAGAACATTCTATAAAAATGAAAAAATGCTACCCAACACCCCTTAAAACGAAAATGGACTGGTCCAATTGACTGGAGTGGGAAATTCCATTCGGCGTAAATGGGTTAAATAATGCAATTTAAATAGAAATATGGTATCTTTTGTTTAATTCTTGTGACATAATTCTGTTAATTGGCTATTAATTTATTGTCAGTTGTTGAGAATATCGCTTCAAAAATTAGACGGTTTGGTTGAAGAGATATTTTAACAAAGTCGCAGAAATAATTACTGCTCATAGACACCCTACCAACTCCCTTATTAATTGTTAACCAAACGCTTAAGGGATTAAAATGAAGTGTATCTATGGTTGACATAGCATCTTTTATTATTTAAGATATGTTTTTCACGCTTTTAAAATCTGCAATGTGTTTAAATTCCTGGTGTACATTAGAGGCAATGTTTAGGTTTCTGACATTTCCGCCATTTTGTTATGTGAAAATACGAAAAAAAAGACGATTTTGCTAGCATTTTAACTGCATGGTTTTATTTTGTTTTTGCTAAAAAATTTGATATGCTGGTTAGAAAATATGTGTACTTTATGTATCAAGTGTCAAATATATCCAAATTACTCACATTAATTAGCTTTAGAACCGACAACTTCGGTGGTAAAATTGGAAGTTTTATCATTTTCAAGATGGCCGATTGTACACAACGAAATTTGTCCAAATCAACACGAAAATTAACCATTATCCAGTGATTTTATTCCAACATAGCAAATATGAGATATACTTACCAACTTATTCTCTTATATTCCGTAAGAATTTTCTCCATTTAACATGAATATTCACGATTTTAATATTGAAAACTTTCCTATGAACAGCCTTTTTGAAAATGGCGGCAGAAAGGTATTTATCTCGGTGTATACCCGATTCACGCGTAGGCAATAATATTGGTAAAATAGATAAGAACCCAGTCCCTTCAATATACGTTCCTGTCAAAGCTGCTAAGTGCACATGGCAGATCTGTCATTTATGTCAATTTACCCATTTGCACGCTAGAATTAAAATGATAAATGACATGTGTTTGCAATTATGCATCTGCAGAAAGTAAACACCTTGATCAGCATGCACATATGCACATGTTGATCATTACAATTGCTATCCCATCTGCTATCACTATTTAGTTGTCCGGTTTGTGGTCTAGTGAGCGATGACAAGCAACATCTTTATACAAACATGCCTGGATATTTAAAACAAAGTGGCGGATCAGACTGTACTCCCGCACAGTCTGATGCCCGTCTGAATCCAGCCAGCACACGGTGTCGGGCGACTATCGGCCCGCCAGTAAAATGTCATTCGAATGTTGTTGCTGTGGCGGGCGGATGTTAAGCAGGAATAAAGAACCTATGTGACCAGATTGTACTCTGAATCGAACTATGAACTGTTGATATCAAAACATCTCATTTGTTGTGGGGTGACAAGTGAGAACTTAATTACACTACTCAAATCAAAATTTTGATCTAATAAATTGCAGCTAATCGTGTATTGACACATTCCGCTCAATGAATGAATTTGTCAATAAGGTTTACCCAACACAAAATCATCATTGTCAAGGAGCGCTTATGAAAAATAATTAAATTCATTATCCTTCATAGAGTATCAATGTAAATATCAAGCATCTGAATGATTCATGTTAGGTAAATATTGGTTCAAGCCAGCCAAATGTTTACACATTGAAAATTACCATGCGGTCCGTGTTCCGAGTTTGAGAGTTTGAGCCATCGTTGTTAAAGCCTGGGGTGCATTTTTACATTAAATATATAGGGAATATGCCGGGACTGACGAATGAATTCCAGCGATCCATGGTGTTCAAAACAGACGAGTTCGAGCGACCAAAGTTCTACTGTATGGGTTAGCCATTAGGAAAAAAAGTTTGATTCCTGATCAATTAGATTCATCAGAAGTCATCTGAGCTGATCACTGTTTTCAATGAAGAATAGAAGCTTCAAGTACAAAAAAATATAACTGACAGCTAATACAGGGTTCATACAGGCAAGCTTGAGTAAAATTCAAGCGCTTTTCAAAGACTTCTAAAAGCCTCTCCTATAGTTTTCAAGGACTTAAAGATAATGAAAAATACTTATCTAAGTGTCAAAATTCTACTTCTGAAATGCTAAACTGAGATAATGGAGACATCAGTATTAGAAAATTAGTATAAAATTGTTATGCCAATATTTGGTGCAGCATATGCTGCATCAAATAAAGGCACAACAATTTTATACTGATTTAGGTCTCTATCAACAGTGATAAGTCCTACAGAAAATAGTGAATTCAAGGACTTTTCAAGGTTTTTGTGTGCTTTTCCAGTACTTTTCAAGGCAGATTTAATTTTCAAGGACTTTTCAAGACAGCTCTCTAAATTCAAGTACTTTTCAAGCCTTGCTAACCCTGTAATACCAATCACAAAAGCCTTTAAATGCCCATACTGAGGAATCCAACGATGCTAGAGGTCTAAACTTTGATCAGAGCCTTCATCTACTTCTATACTTATTATGCATATGAGAAGTGATGGCCCTGACAAGACTGTGTATGCACAGACTCGTCTGACCCTGACAAGACTGTGTATGCACAGACTCGTCTGAACCTTCCCTTCTCACTGATGTGATAAGAATCTTGTGTGCATGCATATTTTCTACAAGATGTTTTCTAAGGGTATTTCAGGCCTCTGGTTGGGTAGTATGATTTAACTCTTTCCTTTCTAGATGCACATTTTTTCGTCGTGTGTTTGTTTGAGGTTTTAAGTCCCAGTCAACAGCTATGGTCATGTCAAGATGGTCAGTTCACCTAACCACACTTTTTTCTAGGCAAGCTTGAACTAAACTCTAGTTTTTATGTTTTTCACATTGATTTTCGGCGATAGCTTTTTTATTATCAATTTTAGCAAACTGTGTTCGCGATGAAAGTTGTAGAGAAAAATTAGCAGCAGTTTCTCCAAATGGTTCCATAATCAAAGATGCTGCAGTTAACCCTGCGCATAGATGCACTCTTTGAGATTTTTAATCTTAGCTCAAATAAACTAAGATAAATATGTCAGTCAAAAAACTGCATTGCGCCCCCCTAATTCACTAACTAAAGCGATGGATGGCTTGTTTAAATTTATTGGAAATCACGCCTGGTTCGCTCGTGCGTTAAGCTACTTGGGTCATCTCGAAACCGCTCGTTTTGGAGCATGTGCATAAGAGAAAAATAGCATGTCATGCGTAATCACAGCTTCTGCTCCTGCAAATGATCACGCTCAAATTAGATGCTGTATTTTATGGGTTTGAAAACAGCAGGATTATGCTATGTACAGCCACTAAATAACTGTATATTCACCGCTTGTGAATATTCTTTCTCTTTTCTTTTTTAGTGATTTTTCAGGTTTACCATGATTTCCAGAGCTTGTGGGAACACTGCTAGATACTCACTGCACAAACAGCATCTTCAAGAGTTGCAGCAAAAGCATTGTAGAGAGTATACGGAATGTTAGAGATGAACCCCACAGTATCCATGTACACAGCCTTCATTTTACATGGCAAAAGTCCTCCATGGGCAGTAACATCTAACGTAGCAAACAGACGGTTCTCAGGCATCATGTCTTTGTCTCCTGTTAATGCTTTGATTAGAGTTGTTTTACCTGAAACAAGAATTGCAGGGCAGTCCTCTTATAACACACAACATTATAACTCTGATTTGGATACAACACAGTCATGTTGTGGCTCCCAAATTTTTTACAAACTTAACAAACGAATTACAGGAAAATGACCATTAACCCTAAAAGCTTCAAGAAAAAAATGCATCTGAATGTCGTCTGCTGAAGTCGTCTGCTGCAAATAATTGCTTAACATTACTGACGAATTAAGTATAGAAGCAAACAGCATGGACCCAGAACAGACTGCTCCTATAGGAGCAGTCTGATCTGGGTCCACACTGTTTGCCTTAGAGGCTTCTTAAACATTTCAGCAGACTATAGGAGCAGTCTGATCTGGGTCCACACTGTTTGCCATAGAGGCTTCTTAAACATTTCAGCAGACGAGAAAAGCAGATAACTTTGGTTGCGATTGGTGCATTAAGGGTTAAATGGTCATTTTCCTATAATTTCTTTGTAAAATTGTCCCTTTATAACATGGCTCACTTATAACACAGTCTATTTCTAAGGACCACAAATATATACTTATTATTATTTTTGTTTGTTTGATTTGATTCTTTATGACCCAGTCAACAATTTTTCAGTTCTTCCTGGGTTGATCCAGTATTAAAAAAGGATTATGTGTCTTGCTCAAGGACACAACGCAGTGAGGCTTGAACCTGCAACCACTCGGTTTCGAGTCAAGCATTCTAACACTGAGCCACTGGGCTCCCTATACACATTATTAAAATTGTTACTTGATCAATGAATGGAATGGTAGATTATTCAGTAGATTAGCAAAGGAAAAATATTTACCAGCATTGGTGTAGCCAATCACAGCCACTGTAGGTATCTTCCTCTTCAACCTATTTTGACGATTAACAGTTCGCTGTTTCTTTAATTTTGACACAGTTTCACGCAGTTTTGCCTCTCTATTCTAAAACAAAACAGTACATAGAATCAAGTCATATAGGCATTATCCAAGGGAACTTGATAGTGTTGCATGCGAACAACAAAGGCGCTGACTAACCTGTGCTGATCAAGGTAATACCCAGGCTGATCAGCGCCTTTATAATTTGCTCTTAGGAATATTATGTACAATACAGTAAACCTGTGTAAAACAGCCACTCAAAAATAGACAAAACAAAGATCTTAATGACAAATGGTAGCTTAATGAAGGTCGAAAGTATTGCAGAATGCTCCCCTTGGAGCATTCTGCAATCCTTTTGACCTGCATTAAGAGATAATTAGTCCTGAAAACCAATTTTTGGTCTTTTTGAGAGTGGCCGTTTTACACAGGTTTCAATTATCTAGCTACAGTAAATATTCTAAAATTCCAAACACTAGTTGCCTGCCAAAAAGGCCTAGACAAACAGGGCAGACCCAGATCAGACTGCAGAAGCAGTCTTATCAGGGTCTTCCCTGTTTACTATTCTGACTTCCAGCCCTGAATTACATATTTTATTTGAGAACAAAAAGAGAAAAGTGTTCAAATTTTAGAACTTTTACTGCAACATGCTGAAATGGGTCTTACCTGGTTTGAGAGCCCAAAGACAGTTTTTTTTTCCTGACAAGGCCTGTACGATAGAAAAATGGCTCTGGCCTGACTGTATCTTTACTCACTGAGATGACCTACAGTCTAAATTATGATGCTTACCCTTTCTAGTCTTATGGAATATTCCTTCCAGTTTGATAAAATACATTTAGTACTTTGATTTATCCCTGTTGGAAAGCATGTAGTGTGACGTTTAAGCATAGCAGGAAACACAATCGCTCACAGCCTGTACATGTTCTAACTCCTCCGCTAATTCTATGGTATCAGTCTGCTTTGATTGGGCTGAGGATGTTCTGATTGGTGCTGTACAGTAAAATTTGTGACATTAAATGCACATATATGTATTTTTTTTTCAGATAAAACTGGTGTTCAAATTTTAGAAATCTTAAAAAGAGTGATTCATAAATTATTAAAATTTCAATATTTTAGAGTGCTTTAACTCTCAGGACAAAATCCTTACCCAGGCCTCCAGATAAGAGTGTGTAACTGAAAATTATTTATCTTATTCCTCAACCAAAACATATGTTGTGGGTACTCAAACGAACCGTCTCGATGAGATGGTTCTTTTGAGCACCCAATACATTTAAACGGATAGATAAGAAAATAATTGCAATTTTACGCAAATTATTTTGCTTAACTGGCCCTATGCTTACCCCTTAAACTTACCAGTACTGGGAAGTTTACAGTTGAGCACTATGTCAATTACTGAAGTAATGTCCCAACTTACCAGTACTGGGGAGTTTACAGTTGAGCACTATGTCAATTACTGAAGTAATGTCCCATTACATAGACTCTTTTCTAATAAACTGTCAACAAGGTGTTTCCCAAGGCACAACAAAAATGCCTTTTTATGCACTTCAGAATTTAAAGAGACTATGTCTGTAACTATGAACATTTTTCGAAAAATTTTCTTTTCTTTTTAAATCATTTGTAAAAATAGAATTAAGTTATGTTTTTGCAATAAATATGTTCAGTACAGCTGAAAACTGCATGGAAAAGCGAACTATTTTATAAAATCAGGTGTTTTTTCTCTTGTTTGTAATTATTTACGTCCCTCCAATAATTCCAGAGAGTTGATTTTTAACATAAATGCTGTTGTTTTGATAGTGATAAATTGTTAAGACTTATGAAAATGGTAAAATGTTTACCTGAATTTAAGTATTTTTACTGTACTCTTGAAAAAAAGAAAATTTCTTCTAAAATTAGAAGATCAAAAGTTACAGACTATGCAGCTTTAACGCTGGTAATGATATGGAATTCCATTGTTATCAAACATTTATTTAACAGTACATGTAGGGCTAAATATGATAAATAGGTGAATTAAATGCCTTATAAAATCAGGTGGGTAGGGTACAATGAAGCCTGAATGATAGTAACATTACAATCTGACTACCTACAGTAAAGCCTGACTTAAAACGGCCACTCAAAAAGACCAAAAATTGGTTTTAAAGACCGATTATCACTTAATGCAGGTCAAAAGTATTGCAGAATGCTCAAAAGTATTGCAAAATCCTCCGCAATACTTTCGACCTTCATTAAATTACCATTTTTCACTAAGACCTTTGATTTGTCTATTTTTTGGTGGCCATTTTAGACAATTTTTACTGTATTGTGCAGTAACTATTCTTGTTTATAGATCAACACTTTATAACTGTGTAAAATGGAAGGTTCTTTGAACTCATTTCATGCTCATCACACATTAGCATAAATTTGTTCTGGTCATAACTTTTAAAATACTAACTATTGTTGGATGTTAAAAAATAAGACCAGAAAAAATGGCATTATTTACTGATCTGAGCAAGAAAATATTTCTTGATAATTTGTAAAGGTTTCAAAATTCATGCTCAAGGCTAGACCTAAACATTGTGTGTTACCTGTAGAAATGCTGTTCTGGCTTGCAAATATCTGTATTTATCAGCTATATGATGTGGCATATGTACCCCTCCGGTTCTACCACTCCGCTCATTTGCATTCAGGTGTTTCTCTTCAATACGAGACCTAAAACATTTACATAATCTGTGTTCCATATGCACATGCCATTTCTCCCACTGTGTGATAAAATATTCCCAAATTCGACCTATTTGCAAACTGATTCCCATGACTTAATAATTCCTATGCTGTTCTGGCTTGCAAATATCTATATTTATTAGCTATATGTTGAGACATATGTAGGTTTCATTTTGATTCGTTGAAAGGCAAAAAAGTGTTTGTTAAACCAACCAGTATACAAAAAATGTCTAGGTCTAAGGGCAGATAACTCATGAACAGCTCTACCAATCTGGACAATAAAGATATCTTGTACACTTTTACATTATGGTGATGTCTTTTTGGTTTATTGAAAATTGAACAAGAAGTTTCCAAAGTGCCAGCATACAATTTAACAAGTCGAAGGGCACATAACTCATATAGATTTTAGACTTTAAAGCTGATCATGCTCATAAGCACAAGAGTTTTGCAGCAAGAGGTAAAAGAGAAGACTGCAAAACGAGTTTATAGGCAGCCGAAGAATGCCATTAAAGACATACAACAACAACAACAACAACAACAACAACAACAACAACAACAAAGTAATATACATGTAATGTCACATATTAAAATTGCTAAACCACTTTTGGTTTACATATTAAGCAATGTTATGTAATAATGACCATAACAACAATATGTATTATATGGCAAAATTTTAGCTTTTTTTTGACCGCAGAAAAGATGCAATTTGGCCATGTTTCATGCACACACAAAAACAAACACAACATGTGTCATTATTCGATAGGAAGGGCATATAAATACTCTGCTTTGTAGGATAGGAAATCAAACCCTTAGGGTCAGTTTCAACATGGATTTGGCATGGCAAGCATTCCAACCCGTGTGGGCGTGATTTCCATATCAAACATGGCCAAACCAGGCTAGATCCATATACTTTTTGATGAGCTGAAAGCCTATCTTCTATTGATTAAAAAGAGAATTACCATATTTGACTTAAAAAGGGCACTATATTCTTCAAGGAATAAGCTAGGGGGTGACTAGGGCAAAATAGTCACCATAGGAGCCGAAATGGGAGTCTCCCTATAGATTTTTTTTACAATTTTCATTCAGTCACCACATAATAGCAAGTTGTGGCGACAATCTACTACAGTACCACTTTCATCCTTCCATCCTTCCATTTAATGGCAATAGTAAGTGTAATGGCTAATTTGCTTTTGAATTGACAGAAAATACCGTAAGTTTGCGCTATGACTTCTCCCTATCTGACTGTCATTTTTGGGAGGGAGAAGTCAATTCGTACTACTGTCAGGGCCCAGCTTGAACTCTGTGTATAATAACTTCTTTTTAAAACTCTATACCCACTCTTGTAAAAAGTGAAGATCCAGATCAGCTGGCTTCAGGAAACACTCTCTTTAAGGGGATGTTCACCCAAAGTGTCACAATATTGCAAACAGTATAAAACCAGGAAGTGACTCAAAAACTACTGATAAGCATGCTGCCGATTGCTCAAAAGCTGTATGTCGGGGCATAAAGTGATCTGTGTGAGATGTCAAATTTTTTCATACAACAATATTGCCAAAGGTATCCGTCTCCTAGATAAAAAAAGCCATTTTTGTTTATACAGGAAAAAAATCATACCAGTTGGAGCATTCTGTAATACTTTTGACCTGAATTAAGCAATAATTGGTCTTGAAAACCAATTTTCTGTCCCTTTAAGAGTGGCCGTTTTACACAGGTTTTACTGTAGTGTAAAACATCTAAGATGCTCAGTGTGCTCTTATCAGAAAGTGTGCACTTCATAGATCAAATATGGTATGCATCATGTGATGCTTTTGCTTACCTTACAAAAGGAATTTCAGCCAGAGCTACTTGGAGTTTAGCTTCTCGAGATTTGGCATGGTCCTTGAAAATCTGTAGAACAAGGGTATACCTAAGAATAGAGTATACACATACTTATTTAACCCTTTCCATCATGAATATTCATGCTAAGCTCCCCCCACTATGAATAATTATATAAATAAATTTTCACGCTTGTACATAGAACAAAGAAATTACTTGTCAGGTCCACTAGTGAAGGATCATATCTAATCATATATTATTCAACTTTTAGGCCACTGTCTAGTCACACCCCCAATTGGTTCCTATCTACGTTAGCTTTATCAGAGACCAAGGCATTGCATACCGTGTGGAGATACAGTGACCTAGTAGTTGAAATTCTAAATAATACCCATAAGCAAATAGAGTAGACCCTGATCAGGCAAATCTGACAAGAGCTGCCTGATCTGGGTCTGCTCTGTTTATAAAAAAAAAGTTATCTCTATGAGGTAATGGGTTGATGGTTAATTATAATAAGGTTCATACATGCAAGACTATGTAAAATTCAAGGACTTTTCAAGGACCACTAGATGCGCCCCTACAGTTTTCAAGGATAACAGTGTTATACAATTGAACAGGCATACAAATGAAAAGACAAATACTAAATTCAAATGATGGGGGTATAAATATGCCTGAGTGGTTAAGAATGCATTTTGTTGAAAAAAATCCACTTAAAAGGCAAAAGCATGAAGTTCTAAATGACCATGTGATAAACATATGCTTGCATTAAATTTTGCTGATATTCCATGTGAAATTTAAGCACATGTATAAAAGAAAAAAGTAGCCCAAAGGGCAACAATCGCTCACCTGGGAGCCAGCATAATGTTTGGTGATACATTGATTTATGATGCTCAAAGGCAGGTTACTCTGAACTTGAAACAGTGACCACGAACTAATTCAAAAACATAAGATATTATGCCAGTCCTGGTTATCAGCAAGTATTAAAAAGATCTAAATAAAAATGGTTGATGCTCAAGGGCAGCTAACACTGTAGTCAGTGATGGGATCTGACAGATCTATACTTTAATGTATGTCCTATATGTATGTATGTTTTTGTTGCTTTACGTCCCATGTCAACAGCTATGGTCATTGCGGGACGGTCAGTTCACATAACCACACTTTTTCCTGGGCAAGCTTGAGCAAGCGGTTAACCAGTAATTTGTGCACATACTTTCGCTTGTAACTGACAACAATCCTTCTTGAATAAATCAGCGGAAGGGAGGAGAATGACCGTAGAAATTATTTCATGATCAATCTCCACGAAAGTATGGGACCGGGCCGGGATCGAACTCGCGACCCCTGGATCTGCAGTCAGACACGCATCTGTTGCCAGACACGTTACCGACTGCGCTACGCGGCCCGGTTCTAATGTATGTCCTGATAACCTAAAAGGATTAAAAGATCAAATGAAAAATGAAGGCGCTAGAGTGGTCACAACATTATACAGCTATATTTAGATGCTCAAGTGCAGCTAACTCTGTAATTGGTGGTCAGGTGTGGCGGATACTCTAACTCATTCGAGCTTTTATGGGTGTCCTTGATACCTGCAAAACTGAGGAAGATCCATTCAAAAATGAAGGTGCTAGAGTGGTCATAAAAAGATCTCCCTTTGTATGTCTATGCAGATTTTTTATGATGCTCAAAGGCAGTTAAATCAACAGTCTGAGGCTGGTTCTACTTAAGGTTCAAACTCATTTAAGTTCTTATGGTTGCCCTTGTTACCTGAAAGAATGAAGAAGATCCATTCAAAAGTGAGGGCACTAGAGCGGTCACAACATTATCCATCAGTTTTGAAGATGCTCAAGGGGAGCTAACTCCATAATAGGTGATGGGATCTTGACGAAATTCAAACTCATCCAAGCTTTAATAGTTGTCCTTCTTGTCTGTAAGAATAAAGAAGATCCATTGGAAATTGAAAGCACTAGAGTGGTCACAACATTTCTCCCATTATCAGTCTATGGAGATTTTCCAGACGATCAAGGGCAGCTAACTCCACATTCCAAGTTCCCATCTGGCCAAATTTCGAACCCATCCGAGAATTTATGGGTGTCCATGTTGCTTGCAAGAATGAAGAAGATCCAATCAAAAGTGAAGGCACTGGTGTGGTAACAGCATTTCTCCCATTATAAGTCATTTTTCAAGATGCTCAAGGGCAGCTAACTCATAAGTCCCTGGTCAGATCATGCTGAATTTCAAACTCATCCAAGCTTTTATGGTTGTCCTTGTTACATGAAAGAAGAAGATCAAATCAAAAATGTAGACACTAGAGTGGTCACAACATTATCTATCAATTTATAAGATGCTCAAGGGGAGCTAACTCCATAATAGGTGATAGGATCTTGACGAAATTCAAACTCATCCAAGCTTTAATAGTTGCCCTTCTTGTCTGTAAGAATAAAGAAGATCCATTCGAAATTGGAAGCACTAGAGTGGTCACAACATTTCTCCCATTATTAGTCTATGGAGATTTTCCAGACGCTCAGGAGCAGCTAAGTCCAAGTTCCCATCTGGCCAAATTTCAAACCCATCCGAGAATTTATGGGTGTCCATGTTGCCTGCAAGAATGAAGAAGATCCACTTTAAAGTGAAGGCACTGGAGTGGTAACAGCATTTCTCCCATTGTAAGTCTATGGGGATTTTTCCAAACCCTCAAGGGCATGTAACTCATAAGTCCCTGGTAGGATCCTGCTGAATTTCAAACCCATCCGAGATATTATGGGTTTCCTTGTTGCCTGCAAGAATGAAGAAGATCAGATCAAAAATGAAGGCGCTAGAGTGGTCACAACATTATTCATTGATTTTTCAGATGCTCAAGGGCAGATAACTCTGTAGTCAGTGATGGAATCTTGCGGAAATTCAAACTCATCCGAGCTTTTATGGTTGGTCTAATTACCTGCAAAAATGAAGAAGATCCATCCAAAAATGAAGGTACTATAGTGGTCACAACATTTCACCCATAATAAGTCTATGGGGATTTTACCAGACGCTCAAGGGCAGCTAACTCATAAGTCCCTGGTCCGATCTTGCCGAATTTCGAACCCATTCAAGATATTATAGTTTTCTTGTTACCTGAAAGAATAAAGAAGAACCAATCAAAAATGAGGGAGCTAGAGTGGCCACAAGATTTTCCTCAATATAACCCTATGGGAGCTATCTGTTGCCATGGAAACCAGAGTTCTAATCCAATTTTGCCCAAAACCTAAAGCAGTCAATCCCCCACCCCAATGATGCTCCAGATGAAACTTGATCTTGATAGGACAGCTGGTCTCAGAGATATTCATGTTTGAAAGTGTGAACGGACGGACGCACGGATGGACGCCGGCTCGAGTCCCATACTATAAGCTCACCGAGAGCCTTCGGCTCAGGTGGGCTAAAAAAGCAGAATAGCAAAAGGCAGTGTATTATGTTTGGGTTGATGCTTAGCCTCCCAGTCAATGGAGACAGTCAGTTCACCTAACCACACTTTTTTCCTGAGCAAGGTTGACTAAGCAGTTAACCAGTACTCCCTGCACATACTTTCGCTTGTAACTGACAACAACCCTTCTTGAATCAACGGAAGGGCGGAGAATGGCTGTAGAACTTATTTCATGATCAATCTCCATGAAAGTATGGGACCGGGCCGGATCAAACTCGTGACCCCTGGATCTCAAACTCTTTGAGGATCAATATAATAAATTCCACATTAAGGACGATAAGACCCCAGGCTTTCAGATAAAAATTGCATTGAACAGTCAATTTTTCTATTTCTAGCTAAAACATGTTGTGGCTACTCAAAAGAAATATCTCAATGAAAGGGTTCTTTAGAGCACACACAACATATGTTTAAACTGATATAGAAGAAAATGATCACAATTTTATTCTCAAATTGTTGTTCATCTAGATTTATAGATTACCTATACCTGTCAAAGACTGGCAATCCCCATAAGTTCTGTAGATAATTCAGCTGCACCTGGCTTAATACATCGAGACTAAGGAAGATAGCGCTCACACCTGGTGTGTTCCTGATGTTCTCTGAAAGCATCTGTAACTGGCCCTTTCTGAACACAGTCTTATATCTCGGGTCTGTCAATCTTTTCTGCTCCTGCAAAAGTGAACCTTTATCATGATGGATATTTTCATGTACTACACTCCTCTCCAATCCTGCAACAGTTAAAGTCACTTGGTCCATCTCTAAGGTCCAGAAAAGCAAATTATTTTAGCTTAAAATTGTGACTATTTTCTTATCCATCAAGTCAAACTCAAACAAACCATCTCAAAAATTAGAAAACTGAAGTTGCAAAAAAAATCAGTAATCTGTTGTGCACTCAAAGGAAAAGGAATTCAATCAAGTTGATAAGTTAATAGCCAAAGAATAATAGATCCAAATCTGCAAGTACAACCAGATATGGGGCTATACAGTAAAACCTGTGTAAAACGGCCATTCAAAAATAGATAAAATAAAGATCTTAATGACAAATGGTAGCTTAATGAAGGTCAAAAGTATGGCAGAATGGAGCTTTCTGCAATACTTTTGACCTGTATTAAGCGATAATTGGTCTTGAAAACCAATTTTCGGTCTTTTTGAGAGTGGCCATTTTACAAAGGTTTTACTGTTTGTGTGATTTTATCCCTTTCTTAATGCCCAGATGTGGAAACGCATACACAGGTACATTGTTATACCCACTTTTTTGTTAAAAAATAGGGTATATTAATTTTGCATCAAAGACAATCTTTCATCCTTCTGTCTGTCTGTGTCCACAAATAGACCCTTGTTAGCTACTTTGAATTTCCACAAATTCTCTACTTTTTCTAACATAGAAAATATTCAACAAGTTTTGCCCCTCTTATGGCATTCAAGAGTACCTTTGTGGAAAAAAGAAAGAATTTTATTTAAAAAAAAGGTGCAAAATTACTAACATGCAAAAGCTACTTACCTTTGCAACAACATACCAATTTGGCAGTGAGCTCACCAAAGCACAAGATTCCTCTAGCATCAATGATGCATTTGTCTTCGATTGCTGAATGGTTGGTCGTATAACTGGCAAAAAATAAATACAACCAAGATACAGTCAATTCTCATTAATCCTTTTCCAACCAGTCACAACTTTTGTTGTCTGTTCTCTTATCTACTTATGCTCTTAGGTACATGTAGCCTATATTGCAAACAATATGGACCTAGATCAGACTGCTCCCCAAGGAAGCAGTCTGATCAGAGTTCATTGTGCTTGCTAGCATGTGAAATGCCTGTGAATATATACAGACATAAAATTGCAGATAACCTTTTCTGGACAAAATTTTTTTGGGCAGGATAAGTGTTAACTATACATATGCGAAAGGACCCAAATTTTCTATTTTGAGTTATCAGTACCGTAGTTTGAGCTATGAGGAGTTGGTCTGTAAATGACATGGGCCTCGAGGTGAGACAATCTGTCTTCTGGGGTTTCAACCATATAAAGCTCAAACCAGCTGCATATACCATTCTGAATTTTCTCTATTTCTGGGTGTGTTTGATCAGTGCTTAAGTCTGCATATTCAGAAACTAATTTAAGCCCTTTAAGCATAATCTCAACTACCATATATACTGTTCATATGACTATGAAATTGATAAATGTAGCCAACTCAGTTGTGAAGGGGGTTTGTATAATTCAGCAGTTGAAGGAAACTCACTTCAGTGGTCTGCTCACTTTTCTTTTCAAAATTTAACTTTTTTTCAGAAAATTCTTTCAGGAACACTTTTAGAGTTTCATTGAAAGGTTGCATTTTACAGACTACTAGAGAAGGTTGAGTTATTTATAGTTAATTTTCTTCTTATTTCTCAATCAAAACATATGATGTAGGTATTCAAAAGTACTCTTTGAGCACCCAAAACATATGTTGAAAATTGATAGATAAAAAAATATTCACATTTTTATGCTCATTTTTTAAAATCTAGATCTATCAATTTACCCCAGATTTCTGGTTCCAATTTCAGTACACCAAAAAGCTTATTTTCTACAGCTAAAATGGGTAAGGTACTGCCTACCTGGTTGTATAAGATAGATCCTATGGCCTGCACCGGGGATGTTACAATAATATCGTACACACTCATTGTACTCTTGATCATCCTTCAGGAGCTCATCAGCTGAAAACATTCATGACTGTATCAAAATCGAAATATGGTGCCGTCTCTTCAATTTTTTGCAGACTCGGTAATTTTTCATGCTTTTGTGGTCTGCTCACTTTTCTTTTCAAAATTTAACTTTTTTTCAGAAAATTCTTTCAGGAACACTTTTAGAGTTTCAGTCCTGATATGGACCTTAACTGTTTTCAAAGGTTATCAGCAGAGGACAAGTCGCGCTAGCAAGGAATACATTACATTAAATCACACCACGTTATATAACAGATTTGGATATAACACACATGTTGTCGCTCCCATTTTTTTAATCATGGAGGTTTTAATAGGGAAATGAGTATGAAATAGACATTTTCCTTTAATTCCTTTATAATTCGTCGCTTATAACAGGATTAACTTATAACAGAGTATATTCTAATATCCTATAATAGACCCCAAAATATAGTTTTGTAAAGGGTCTGCAACGTATATAGCACAGTTGACCTTAAAAGGGCACACATTCTTAAGTGAACACATTGAGTATTTTGGGGTTGTTTACACTACTTATACACAGCCTTCTGATTTCCATTGAATGGCATTCAATCCAACATTGTAAATTTCACTTTCCTCATTAATATGGAATCATTGTGTAAGTGGAAAACAGGGTGAATCAGAAGACATTCATCTGGGCAGGGATCTACACAGTTTTCCGAAAAAACATTTTGGAAAAGCCATCAACTTTAGTGTAGGACGTATACAGTAATATGCTGTAAATTCTATTGTTACCTTACCATCTTTGAAATAAACTTCTGATTTTCTGCCAGTCAAGTGGTGAAATTTTATGATTAATATGGATGGAATCATTGGATTCATCTTGTTAATTCTAAAACAAGTAGATCCTGATAAGCTAGCCTCATCTGGGTTTACACTGTTTTCCAAAAATAATATAAAATTTTGAAAGTCATGCACACAGTGCACTTATTAGGGTAATTACTCATAGGTCTAGGTAAATAAAATGTTTGAGTATAAAATTGTGAATATTTTCTTACCCATCAGTTTTAACATATGTTTTGGACGCTTAAAAGAACCATCTCATTGAGATGGTTCTTTTGAGCACCCAAAACATAAAGTTTTGTTGATATAAGAAAATTAATTTTCAATTAATATTACATGTATGCAATTTCTAAGGGCTTTATTACTGTTGTCAGGGCTCACCCTGCCATTAGCCATTGTAGCCATTTGCTACTAAAAATGTAGAGTGGCTACAAATATAAGTCATTGGCTAAAAGTACACTCTGTGTGGTTCAAAAATTACATTATCTGCAAAAAAATATATTTTAATATCCAATATTGCTTTTGCTATTCCTTCACACTTTATTATTGTGCCATATTTTAACTCTTTGAATGCTGGATTTTTTATTACCATTAGGGTGTCAAACAGTTTGGATCCAGATCAGGCTCGACATTTTGTCGGGCCTGATCTGGGTCCAAACTGTTTGAAAATGTTATCAGCAGATGACAAAAGTCGCCGCTAGCTGGCAAAGAGTTAAATACAGAACAACTTCTTTTTACTACATTTTTGTAAGTGTACTTCCTGGCCAAAACCTTGGCTAAAGTCAATTTCATTTGGCTCTGGCTTAAGTGTTGGCTACAACAAATTCTGAGCCGGGGTAAGCCCTAGTTGTGTATTCTCGTGTTCACTTACCATCTTTGAAAAAATCTTGATCTTTTTCACCCTCATCATCTTTATGAATTTCGTCATTGTCATAATCCTGGTTATGCTGCATTACACTGCTACAATGGAAACTTCTCTGAGACTCACGGTTTCTGACTGCAGTCAATTGTCTATCGTTCAGTAAACTAAAACCGGTCAACCATCTATCACCAGACTGGATCTGTTGTGTTCCACTGCTATAGTGCAAGTTTCTCCCATAGTTTTTGACTGCAGTCAATTGTCTATCGCTCAGTAAACTAAAACCACGCAACTGTCTGTCACCAGACTGACACTGTTGTCTTTCACTATTACAATTTAATCTTCTTTCACATTTTGTTAAGCCAGTCAACTGTGAACCCTCAAATGTTTCAGCTGACTTGATGAAACTACAAAAGTTAACCACACCCTCAGTACAGGTATATGGTTTTAGGAGGTCTGTTTTGAAACCACCAGAAACCCATTTCTGACATTTTTTACCGCTCTTAAATCTAATCAATTGGAAAAACTGTTTCATTTCTGCACTATCCTGTATAAACACTTTAAAATACTGCCACAGTAGACAAAGCAGATGACTTTAGCCACTAATTGCAGAGAAAATGTTAGAACCAACAAGCATACACAAACCTTATTTTTTAACTACCGTAAGTTAGTCATGAATAGGTATCTTTGAAGATGGCTGCTGTTTTGGTTTCGGATCATAGCCAATTCTTTCATGAATCATATCTGTCTTTGAGTGGAAGGTAGAAGGTGTGTCTAAGGCTGACGGCAGTTCTGTTAAGATTTTATTCTTCTCTTCTTTCTCTTTTTTCATTACCTCATATTCCTTTTCAATATCTATTAACTTTAATTCAATCCTTGTGGGGTCCCTGCGCAACATTTTGTCTGAAATAAATAAGACCAGGGCTGTGGAAATACCATGCCCGACTTGTCAGACCTGGTCCCATTTCATTCAGGACAAGTTGACAATTTCAACCTACTTGTCCTTGGACAGGTACAAAATTTGTATAAAGTTAATAAAATTTTGTATTTAATATTTTGCTTAATCATTATGAGTTCACATGTTGCATTGAAAACAGTGTGGATCCTGATCAGGTGGCTTCTGAAGAAGCCAGCTGATCTGGATCTACACTGTTTACAAGAGAGTTGATATCTGCATGGTTTCATACTGTTTTGGAAAGTGAAAATTGTTTATGCACAGAAAGGTATCAGCTAATCTGTACTATCGGACAAGTAAATTTTTCTTTGGACAAGTACATTATGGCCATTTACTTGTCCTTGGACAAGTAGAAAATTTTACTATTTCCGCACCCCTGAATAAGACTAAAAATAACACAGACCTTTAGTTAAGAGTGTGTAACAGAAAAATCATTTTTATTTCTCAACCAAAACATATGTTGTCAGTACCAAAAAGAACCGTCTCAATGAGACAGCTCTTTTGAGCACTTAAAACTTATAATAAAAATTATGGGTAAGAAAATATTGACAATTTTACGCTGAAAATATTTTTGTTTATTTAAACCTGTGATAACATGTACGGTAAATGTTCTAAAATTTCTAACACTTTTTTCTTTCTGTTCTTAAGAAAAGTTGGTTTCAGGGCTGAAATTCACATAATGTTTGTCAGAATAGCAAACAGGGATGACCCAGATCAGACTGCTTCTTCAGAAGCGGTCTGATCTGGGTCTACACTGTTTGTCTACTAAGGCATTTTTTTTATCACTTCATACCCTTTTCAATATCTACAGTGTATCAACTTTGATTCAAGCCTTGTATGATCTCTGCGATACATTTTGTCTGAAATAAATAAGACTTAAAAACATGTACGGTAAATAGTTTTTCTATTTAATAACTATTTGCATGCTGGGTAATTTTTCATGCAAGCGGTGTCATCTGCACTTCTTTCAAAATAAACTTTTTCGAAAATTTATTTCAGGAACACTACCAAAGTGTCAAAAGGTTTGGATCCAGATCAGTATGGACATTTGGTCCAAAGAATTTGCAAGGGTTATCAGCAGACAACAAAAAAAGCTTCTACCATGGCAAGAGTTATATGTTAGTACTGGTGTTGAGATGATTTTAAACAATTAGTAATGTAATTTTGGCTCAAATTCGAACTGCTTATTTTATCTTTGACCATCATTGCAATCACTGGCTAAACCATAAAATGGGTGTTAAGATATCTTTTAAATGTTTTTCTCCACACAAACATATGTTGTTGGTATTCATTCGAATCATTTCAATGAGATGCTTCAAATGAGAACCCCATTCTTGTTTACCCAGGGGTAAAGCATTCCATTTCACTCTTTCCATCACCCCTGATTTTTAAGTGGAATTGTTAATTTGGTTTGTGCTTTAACATAGTGTAACAGTCAACAGCTATGGTCATGTTGAGACAGTCAGACAACTTAATTAACCACACTTTTTCTGATCAAGCTTAAACTAAGCGGTTAACCAGTACTTAGTGCAGATACTTTCGCTTGAAACTTACAATAGCCTTTCTTGAATCAGCGGAATAAGCTACATGCACAGTTTTAGATATTAAACAAAATTTGCAGCGTACAATTTAAATATTTTCCTACCTGTAATTTTGAACATATGTTTTAGGTGCTCAAAAGAACCATCTCACTGAGACGGTTCTTTTAAGTACCCACAACATATGTTTCGTTTGAGAAATAAGAAAATGATTTTTCTGTTATGCACTCTTAACTCAAGTCCTGGCTTCTTCTTCTTCTTCCATAGAAGGCACTGTCTCGGGGTCCGGTACCGGACCCCTAGACTACGGGGCTACGGGTCCGGTACCGCACACCGAGCCGCACCTATAAGGACTGTCTCGGAGTCCGGTAGTTTGTGAAACAACTACTCGGCATGTCTAGGGATACGGGGATGCGTGTCCGTACCTGCACGTATATGTAGTAACTGTTATTTTACCAACAAAAACTCGTGTTAAAGTTTCACTTTGCTTCGTCCGCCATCTTTGATCATCTGTATTTACTGTCACACTATTCAAACAAGTATAAGCTTATACAAAAAGGATAAGATTTTTAACGGACAAGAGTGAATAAAAACATAAATTAACTAGATATAATTTGTCTTACTTTATTCCTTTTATTTTTCTTATCCTAATTTTTTCAATAAGGTCATGAATAAAGGTAATTAATGTCAGGGGGAACTTACTTTCGCATCAGTGAATTGGCGCAGGGTTTGATGTCCTTTAATTGGTGTTTGTCTCAATGTTTTTATTAATCTATTGTTGTTATCTGTCTGATTATTAACCTAAAGGTAAATACCAATTTGCACTTTCATTGAAGTAAGCGAACGGTGATTGCAGGTGTTTAATTGCTTTCATACCGGCTAATTGGTCACACAACTGTTTGTCTGTCTGTCTGTCCGCCCGTCCATCCACCACAACCACCAGTGAAACGCATAGGCCGATGGTGGTCCGAAGTTATTCAAAATAAAACAGCTTAAAACGTGGGCCGATTTTGGCCCGATATAACATGCTAGCACGGGAAGTTATTCACAGCGTTGAGACGGTTCTTTTGAGCACCCAAAAGCTTAAGACCAAATAAGCACACAAAATCAGACCACTGTCGAACATCAGCCAAACGCATGGGCCGATGGTGGCTCGGTAATAGCATGCTTGCACAGGACGTTATTCACAACAAAACAGCTATATATGACTATTAATCTCTACGAAATGTGGTGCTCAGAAATTTATGATAGGGATCTAACATCAGTTGGGCGTATTCATGATGCGATGATCCAGAGGGGGGGGGGGGGGCAGGGGATCCGGAGCCCCCTCCCCCTGAAAAATCATAAGAAATATATACTGATCAGGATCCCCTGAAAAATTAAAAAGCTACTAAGCCAGCAATGTTGGGCCATCATTAGCACGCCAGCGAAACGCCATTTATGTTCTGCTAGATTATTCCAGTCCAGTCTTTGTAGCAAACAGTGTGGATCCGGATTAAACTGCTCTCCTAAGAGCAGTCTGATCCAGGTCCACAATGTTTGTCTGTACGGAGAAATTAGCCATTGACGTAAGCATAAGTTGCATTTTCCTTACATAACGACCCATATGTCCTCTACTAGTTCGTTATTGAAAGACGTCTTTGAAGCAATCAATATTTACCCAGATCTCATAGGAGCAGTCTGATCCTGGTCCCAAATGTTTGTCTGTACGGGGATATTGGCCATTGACGTAAGCATAAGTTGCATTTCCCTGACATAACGACCCATAAGCCGTCTTTGTAGCAAACAGTGTGGTCCCGTATCAAACTGCTATCCTAGGAGTAGCCTGAACCGGATTCGCAATGTTTGTCTTCCGTAAGACGTCTTTGTAGCAAACAGTTTGGACCCAAATCTGACTGCTCTCCTAGGAACAGTCTGATAAGGGTCCACGGCGAAATTAGCCGTTGGCATAAGCTTTTACATGTAGCAGATAACTCCAGCAGACGTAAATTTTAGATGCATTTCCGCGATTGAGTCGTTCAACCTATGTAGATCAATTTGTAACATCTCTGTAACAAATAGAGTGGACCGAGATTAGACTTATCATAGGAGCAGTCTGATCTTGTTCATCACTGTTTGTCATTATTTTAGATGCATTTCCGCGATCAAGTCTTCAACCTTAGGATATCCATTTGTAAATTCTCTCTAGCAAACAGTGTGGATTCAGATCAGACTGTTAATAGTGTTATCGTATGAGCAGTCTGATCCTGTTCAACACTGTTTGTATATATGCTAAAAAGTCATTTCCTTTTTGGACCATATCAGTTTAATAAAAAGACCAAAAAAAAGACTCCGAGTCTTCTTATAAAGCTATGTCCGAATGTCAAAAGATGCCAGCAAGATCCACTGCCGTTGTCCCAGTAGTGAGTCTCTTTGAAAGCTATAGTTAAATAATGAATCTTCACTACAGACTATGTAAGCTTATTTGACATTGTTCACTCATCTCACTAATCAGCTGCCAACAAATGGTTTAATTGGTTCCTTTAATTGAAGATGTGAAGATAATTGATTTGTTACAGGTGAGCTAAGTTACTTTACCGTTATTATTTATATACCTTTTGTATAAGCTTAACTGTTTGAATAGTGTGACGCATGACAGTAAATACAGATTGGTTTCCCTTTGAGGATCGAAGATGGCGGACAAAGCAAAGTGAAACTTCAACATGAGTTTTTGTTGGTAAAATAACTGTTACTACATATATACGTGCAGGTGCGGACCCGTATCCCTAGACTTGTCAGTAGTTGTTTAACAAACTACCGGACCCCGAGACAGTCCTCATAGGCGTGACTCCGGGTCCGGTACCGGACCCCTAGAATCAGTGTCTAGGGGTCCAGTACCGGACCCGTAGCCCGTAGTCTAGAGGTCCGGTACCGGTCCCGGAGACAGTGCCTCCATAGAAAGGTCAGGATTCTTACATGTGTACACATATAGAAGAATGACTGTCGAATATATTTATCTCTATCTCTAGACTATATACTGCCAGAAAGCCCACACAGACAACAGGATAATGCCCGTAAAACATCAACAAAGCAATCAAACATAAAATGAAAATAAAATGACCCTACCAAATTTGACGCACGAGAAAAAGAGAAAGGCTATTTGCCCGACAGTCGTTTATGTTCGATCACTTCCGGTAAATTTACTCTCGCAGGTCTACAAATTCGAGCAATTTGAGGATAGAATTCTTCACCTGAACGAAGAAGCTTGACCTTTAACAGATTCTCATTACTTCTCTGGTATTGAGCAGGAATTTGCAAGGTTTTACAGCCGCCAGGTGCAGGTCTTTCGGACAAGGTCAGACCAAGAGCACCAGTTTTCGTGGTAGCCCCCATAATCGTGGTATTGGAAAAGAAGCCACCATTTTTCAAAGCTTTGAAGTAGAGCTTTAATGTATTGTCAGCACCAAATGAATACAATTTCTGATCATTCAATATTTGGCATATGACATAACTAATGACCTTTGAC
Organism: Loripinus fragilis; assembly: GCA_964019695.1. NCBI lineage: Eukaryota > Metazoa > Mollusca > Bivalvia > Lucinida > Lucinidae > Loripinus > Loripinus fragilis. The sequence continues at coordinate 39,838,306 of OZ026519.1, read as the reverse complement.
GGATCGATAAAAGACAGCGTGGTAGCTCAGTGTTTAGTACCAAATAAAAGGCGAAAGCGTAGAAGGAACAAATCTTCACATGCTTCTAGATCTGCAAGTCAGCATACAGATAAGAAACTTAAAGATTCTTCCAACGTTCGGTTAGCACAACAGAAGCCAAAGATGAAATCTTCAGCTCGAGTGGCAAGTCAGCATACGGATAAGAAACGTGAAGATTCTTCCGATGTCCAACTAGCACAACCGAAGCCAAAGAAGAAATCCCCAGCTCAAGTGGCAAGGGATCGTGCCAGGCGAAGAGAGTTCTGGAAACGTATGCGAATACCCAGACAGCTTAGAGCTGAAAACCTCGCTTTGCACTACCGACTATAAGCACAGAAGGAAGCCAGTCCACAGTCCTCCGTGGTCAGCCAGTCAGAGTCAGAGAACTCCAGCTGCTTGGATCGTACATCTGATGATTCTAAGTCACACCAGCTGCAAGAAACAGAGACGGTAGCCAGTCCACAATTTTCTGTGGTCAGCCAGTCAGAGAACTTCGCCTGCTTGGATTGTACATCTGATGTTTCTCAGTCTTCCAGATATTTAACCATTGAAGGAGACGTTGTCAACACACTTTTCACAGCCCAAGTTCAATCGGATTTAAATAAACTGTCTGCAGAGGCTGCAGTTGAGCATTCTAGTATTTCAGTGGATAAATGTTATGATTCGGAAATTATGTGTACACATTGTTTGAAAAAAGGAAGTTTGACAGCTTTACGTCGCTGTACAGGCTGTAAAAGCTCCAGCTACTGTAGCAAAGACTGCCAGAGATCAGATTGACCCTTGCATAAGCAGCTGTGCAAATCAATCCAATCTCAAAACCCACAAAATAAACTGTAATAGCTCACTTTGTACATAGAACTTCAGGTGAAGGTGTTTGAGACTTTTAAAACTGAAAAAGCTCATCCTTGTACACAGAACTTCTTGTGGTGTTGGAAGACTTAGTCAATTGATTACTCACTGTGTTATATTGTACAGTGGTGTTGGTGACATTTAGTGTTTAGAACATTTTTATCCATTATCCCCCTTTTACCGGTTTATCCGGGTGCGCTGATAAGTCAGCGGCGGATCTCTACGAAACAACAACAACAATTGCCTCTGGTGCTAGATGTCTGAGGTTCGACCCTCGCTCGCTGTGAGGAAAAGTATTGGTGTTCGAACATGCTTTCCATAGTGACATTTGTAGGGAAGACTAAATACAGTGGGGGTCCAGGTCCAGAGGGTGTTCACTCAAAGTAAGAAAGAAGGCAAAGATCTGGAATCAATACAATCAAGCACCACTCCTGATTCAGGACTGGTGCAGAACAACTAGGCCCACATAAAAATCGGCCCAAGACAACTCAGCCCAATTTAAGTTTATAATTAGACAACTCGTCCCACATTTAAGAGGGATTAAAGCAGGGTTTTACAGGACACAATATCCTGCGTCTTATACGCATAAATCATTAGGTAGGACCCGTCAATTCACCTTACCTGCGTCCGCTGGGACGCAAATGTGTTTGTTGTGCCTTTCATTAAAATCTCAAATTCCACAGTTATTTCGTTCCCATATTTACAGGCTATCTATAAATAAATAGGACAGGTGCTCTTGTTTTAGACTGCTGCACTGACCTCGTAGGTAAATGAGAAGTGAAAACATCCATGCAAACATCGGCCGTGAAAAAAAGTCGTAAAATACCATGCTTTCTCTCAGGTCCGCTCTGCTAAAAAGCATGGAAAACATATACTGATTTGTCCATCACCGACTTTGTGTATTGATTTTTCAACACTCAGCCGACCGCTCAAGCGTGAAGGACAATTATCTTGACAGTTTTCTTTCTTTTGTATATGCCAAATTACATAACATTTTCACTTGGAAAGGGTCAAGTCGGCAAAGATAAAGGCAGAATAGATCAAAGATACCAGAGACTTCAGATAAGTGGAGACTTGTAGACAGATAGATATAATACAATGACAGCAAGATCATGTGTATTTCAAATTTACCAACCAAATTTCTCAGAATGGAAAGCAAGTAGCAGTCAGACTGTCTGATCAGTGACTGTTTTCTTGTGTGTTTTTTTATCTCAATTAGAACAGTCTGATCAGAGACTGTTTTTTCTGTCTTCTGGATGCAGCAATCTATCACTTCTCCCGATTTTCTCAAACTTCTCCCTATTTGTACTGGAGGGAGACCCTAAATTTAAGGGCTAGCTTGGTCCCTGCATATTATAGGGCCAAGTTCAGCTTTTGTAAAAAAAGGTGTATAGGATTGTGTTTCACTGATGGTAATATGTGGCCCTCAAAAAAAATCAAATGGCCCCCCAAAAACTCGGAAGGGGGCCAAACATATGGCCCTCAAAATTACTGACCTGGGGACAACACTGAGCCTTCACGGAAGGATGTACTACCTTCCAAAATTCGAAGCTTATATAAAAAGATGGGACCCCCAATTTCAATGATGGGACCCCCATCATATTCAAAGTTGAGTCCCAAGGACCCCCAAACATTCAACTTGGTGTAAAACCCTGGATTAAAGTATGTATGTTTCATCATTAACTGGAAGATTCGCCTCTTCATGTAAGCCAAAGAATTAAGTATCCTTAGTTTTCAGCTGGTACCACACAGCTACAGTGTGAATGGTCAGGACTCGGATGGCCAAATGTGAAGGGGATAATTTTGTTTGGTTTCAGCTCAGACCCAGTATCACTGGGTCCATGGTTTCAGTCAACAACTTTGGTCATGCCGGGATGGTCAGTTCACCGAACTGTTTCATGATCAAACTCGTAAGGAACTGGGCCAGGATCAAACTGACGACCCCTAGGGGACAAGACAAGGACATTTATTACATACATACATACATATATGTACATGTATATACTGGCAAGCTAAAATCATGTTCAGACAGACAGACAAACAGATTAAATAGAAAAATACATAATCATGTACAGAGATATTGATAGAAACATACATGCACATGCATGCCAAGGCATGCATGTGCATGTACAAATAGGTTGGCTTATAGAGACATACGTGTACATGTATGCTAATACTGGTTGAATCATACATGAGCATGCAAGTGGTATGTACTTCGATAAAAATATGGGCCGAGTTGTCTTATGAGTTTGGGCTGAATTGTCTTATAAACTTGGGCCGAGTTGTCTTGGGCTGAGCTTTTTGTGGGCCGAGTTGGCATGGGCCTAGTTGGCTTTGGGCCGAGTTGTCCGTAATTCATACAGGACACCACATGGGAGATGGACAATTTTAAGCACAATAATACATCACATACAAGAGAGCCAAGAGGTCAGACCTCAAGTTCCCAGCAGGTGACCACAAGGCTGCAATGAACAGACAAGAAAACAAGACAAACACAAAACATAATAACAAAATGATCCACAAAAGAAACACCACCTTGGAATGGTCAGTAAAAATTACTTTTACTGTAAACCCCCTAGGAGACATACTCATTTCATTTTCATAGAGAATTTTTGCAAAATCTGGAAAATTAATAAATAATATGGTAAAATTAACAAATCGAACCCCCTTTGTAAATTTGAACCCCCTATGAAGAAATTCTGGATCCACCCCTGAAATAGGTGTGCCTCCCACCAGATCAGGACCTAAATTGGCTCTCCCATGTGCAAGGAAAGTCAACCCCTGTGCAGGTTAAAGAACTCTATGGTAATTTAGTCTTTAGATATGGTTACTTGTAGGCTTTCATCCTGCAACCACAAGTGTACAAAGTACATACCTATCTGTATAAAGAGATCATGAAGATAGATAGATACAGATAATCTGTTTTCATGCAGTACGATATGTTGAAGCCAACAATACTGGCTTTATTCAACCGGGAGGAGTGCTCAAAATTTAGTCTCTTTTAGCAATTAACATCCTGAATGTTTCCGTTGTATCACAATTCACCATATTGTCACAAGAAAGTTTCGAGTCAAATGTTGTTCTTACGAATAAAAGAGTTTCTATATATTGTTCTGATTTAGCTGGGATTGGTTTAAAACACTGGTTATATTGCATCTTGATCTTTCTAATATATTTTTCTTTGCAAAGTCTTCAAATTGCTTTGCATGGATGGTACATTTGGGTCTCTGAGCCCTTAAATAGTGCTCAATGTTAATAGCTGGTACTGTGGTACATGCCCTTTCACCTCCTTGTCCACTATCTGCTATTCATGGCCTCGATGGCACCAAGTTCTCAGTTGGGCCAAATAAAAAAATAAGTGATTGAGTAACAGGTCCGAAAATTTCACCTTTCAAAATGCATAAAATAATATATTTTCCACAAAACCATAAAAAATTCTAGGTTTCACCAGTAGATTTAGGTATGGTTGGGCTACCCTAAATGCTAACCACAGGTATTTTTTTATTTTGGTCTTGTAGGTGGTTCCCACATGTAAGTGGTCATCTCACTGGTAACTATTTTCTATTGTACATAAATTCAAGATGGCTGAATAGGAATATTAGCCTCTTTTGTCCTTGTCTCTTCTAGGGATAGCATGTCGAGATCAGCGAACATGTTTGTTACGCACGCATCCCTCATGTCTGCCATGGACTAGCTTCTTGTCACCTGTGATGAACCAGGCTGCTGATATCTGTAATCTCTCTAGTCTGTCTATGTTAATGGCAGGCATCTAGTTAAGATTGCGTACCTGAAAATTATTTTTTTTCTTATTTCTCAACCAAAACATATGTTGTGGGTACTCAAAAGAACCGTCTCAATGAGACAGTTCTTTTGGGCACCCAAAACATATGTTTAAACTGTTGGGTAAGAAAATAATCACAATTTTACGCTAAAAAAACTTGCTTAACTGGCCCTATGTTGGGGTCCCAAACAACACTCCTATAATACTCTATTTTGGAATGGACCAGAGCCAGGTAAGCATTCTTCCTGCATTGCAAGGCAGTGTGTAGTGGCGTAGATTTCTTCTGAGGAAGCCTAGAGTGGAAATGACTTTCTTGCTGGTGTTATTGATGTGGGTTTCCCATTTCATGTCCTTAGAAAATGTAATTCCTGGGTATGGGTTGTCTTGTATTTTTCTGAGGTTTTCTTCTTTGATGTTGTAGAAGTGACATGATTTTGATTTGGTACTAAGCAGGTAGCATTTTTTGGCATTGAATTTCATACCCCAGTCATCAGCCCAAATCTGTAAGTTGTTGAGGTCCTGTTAGAGGGTTTGATCTGTGTGAGTTGACACACTCTGGTTAGAGTCTTTTAGCAGCTTATATAATCGGTTGAGGGGAGGGGGGGGGTGTTAGCTTTCTTAGACTTATAATGGGGGAAAATCTTTTCACTAAATCCATGAGGCCCACAGCTTACATATATAGTATGTAGCAATGTTTTATGGTCCCCTATATAAACCCTGCTAACCATGCCCCTTAGGTCCAAATTGGCATCATGCTGGGGGTCACTTGCTCCTATAGGCTAAAAAAAAAAAAAAACTTCACATTTTTATTCTTAAACCATGAGGCCAAAAACAGCACAGGTGAGCGATATAGGTTCATTGAGCCTCTTGTTCATGTTTTACATTTGAATTTCAGAATGCAAGTGATGACAGCATGAGAATTCTTTAGACTCCCTATACTTTGACATATGTTGATGTTTTGCTGATCGAGTTCAAGAGACAACATGTACACTCCGGATGAACCAGTTGTTCTTGAACTGGACAAGCATAGAACCACTCCAGTAAGTGTACTTGCCCCAACCCATTTAACTCTCGGTCCGTGGAACCACCCCAAACCAACCCAAAACACCCAAAACCACTCCAAACCACCTCTAAACCACTGCAAACCACATTCTAAATACCCAGAAGTTGTGTTTGTGATAGTATCAATACTTGAAGAACACATTTAAAAGCGTTTTTATTACGTCGACCTGCCGTGGTAGCCCCAAACTACATATAAACCACCCCAAACCACATATACAGGTAACCACCCCAAACCACATCAGACCAGTCTCCCTGTACACAAACAAGCTAATCTACCTCTAGGGCTGCAACAATACAGTTACGACACAATACGATACGTATCACAATATTTGCCTCACGATACAATATGTATCGTGATACATTTTTGACCACTTTAGATTCTTATAAATAACAGATTTATGACACTAGGAGAAATAAATACTCAAATATTAACCCTTGTCATGCTGGATGTTTTTATTTACTACGCTCTTTCCCAGTTTTTATCAAATTCTTTTAAAATATTTCAATTATTAGCATGCATTTACAAGCAGAGCCGAAAACTGTGTAGATTAAGATCAGCTGGGTTCTCAAAAGCCAACTGATCTTGATCTACACTGTTTCAAAACAGGTTAAATCAAGAGTTTAGCATGGAAAAGGGTTTACTAATTAAAGCAGAACAATTAAAAAGGAAAATGGTTACATTCCTTTGTACAAAAACATATATTTTAAAAATTAATTTCTAATATATAACAATAAGTGCTGTATCGTTAGCGTATCGTGAAATGACCTCACAATACAATACGCCTATCGTCAGAAAACGTAATAATAATAATAATAATAATAATAGTCTTTATTTTCAGAGGGTAACACATTTAGCAAAAAAAAAAAAGCTAATCTTCCATGAGGCCCTCTATGAACTACCACCAAAAAATAATACCAGTATAAAATACAAAGATGATTTACATGTATACAAGATAATATAAACATCATGGAACACTTTCAAACCTACATACACACAGGCATACTTTTTTACATAAGTATCATATATATCATGCCTCTAGATACAAGTGATTGGTAATACCAATTTTATCTACATACATGGGTTCTCAAAAGAAGCGTCTCAATGAGACGCTTCTTATGAGCACCAAACTAATTAATCAAACTGGGGAACAAAACATATTCACAATTTTACGCTCAAAATTATGTTCATATGGACATATAATTATATCAGTTTCAAAGATTAAAAGATAGACTGGATTTCATCCACTTAATACAATGTCTATGAAAAGAGTCAACAGTTTCTAAATTCTTTAAACAGTCTGGTAAGTTGTTCCAAATGACTGGACCTGAATAAATTAAGATACGATACGATTTCAGTAAAATCATTGCAGCTCTACCTACCTCCCCCACACCCATTCACACACCCCCTCCCCCTCTCTCTCTTTCCTACTCTTTCTCTTTCTCTCTCTCTCTCTCTCTCTCTCTGGACACAGTAAATCCCCTTTTTTCGCTTCACACCTATCATTGTGAAGATCAAACATGTGATGTGCTTTTAGTCCTTATTCGGAAGCTAATTTGTCCATATTTAATTTCAACTGCTTGTATGCAATTAATTAAGTAATCAGTTGAAAGAATAAAATTACTGTCGCAGATTAATTAAAGATAAAACATATGATGCACCTTTAGTTTGGGGTGGTTAGATTTGGTTTCGTGGTGGTTTGGCATGGTTTGGGGCTAACATGGCAGGTCAACGTAATAAAAATGCTTTTAGATATGTTCTTTAATTATTGATACTATCACAAAAACATATTCTGGGTTTGAAGAATGTGGTTTGGGGTGGTTTAGATGTGGTTTGGGGTGGTTTGGTGGTGGTTTGGGGCGAACATGGCAGGTCAACGTAATAAATATGCTTTTAAATATATTCTTTAATTATTGATACTATCACAAAAACATTCTGGGTGTTAAGAAAGTGGTTTGGGATGGTTTAGAGGTGGTTTGGAGGTGGTTTGGGGTGTTTCCACTGACCCTTTAACTCTTAGCATTCTGGGTTATATTCTGCCTTTTTTTTAATCAACTTTTTAAAAACAATTCTATCAGAGTGTCAAATGGTTAGGATACAGATCAGGACTGACATTCTGTCGGTCTGGATTCAAGCTGTTTGCAAAGGTTATCAGCAGATGACAAAATGTCTCCCCTAGCAAGGAAAGAGTTAAACATAGTCAGGGCTCCAGATCAACAAAAAATGTGGATGTAAAGTCGTGACTAATCACTATTATCAGATCTATCAGTCTACTCATATGTTTTGGGTACTTAAAAGAACCATCTCATAATGATATTGACAGGTTTTTCCTGGACTCAGGATTGAGAGTCTCAGACTCCCAAAATGTTGTCTGGTACTCTCAAATAATAATCTTGTGGGTCCTACAGGGCTCTCAATAATTGTGAAGGAAATTACATTTTAGTTGATTTATAAACAGATTTTTTGAAAACTAATAGCTTGTTGAAATTAGTTTCTGCTTTGGATCTTGATTTGAGAATTATAAAATTCATTTTAGTTGTTTATTAGTTATCTTTGTCATAATATGGAGTTGTGTTTTATATGGGACTCTCACAGTTTGCAGGAGGACTCTCAAGAACCAAATGTGAGAGTCCCAAGGACTCCGTTAGTACAAAGCCGAGGGAAAACCCTGTATTGATATGGTATTTTTGGTTGATAATGAGAAAAGTAAATCATAATTACCCCTATTTAATGGGAAGGTAGCTAATCCTTGTCTAGCTTCCCACAAATGAGACATTAGGAGACAGTGCAATCTCAGATGTGATGCGATGCACTTTTTGCTTTCATAAAGGTTAGCTACAAGCTAAGTACAATTTTGAAAAGAATAGTAGGCCATTTGAAAGAGCATGGAATATTCTATTCTAGATTAACTCTTATTTGGCGGGAGCGCAGTGGCTCAGTGGTAGAGTGCTTGACTCGAGACCGAAGGTTAGCGGGTTCGAGCCTCACCGGCCTCACTGCGTTGTGGTCCTTGAGCAAGACACATTTATCCTAGCTTAGTACTGGTTAAACCCAGGAAGAACCGTCCCGCATAACTGAAAGATTGTTGAGTGGACGTAAAGAATCAAATCAAACAAACAAAACTCTTATTTGATATTATATCTTCTATCAAGTTTGATACGTAGAGAATCTTACATGATAAGTACATGTATTTGAAATCACATTTTTGGCATTAGTAGTTGACCATTATGTATGTAGTGTTGTAATGGACGTCATTACATAAAAAGTTACTAGATATGTTAACCACTAATAGTTATCCCACACGAATGATTTATAGTGTTATATCACTCCCTGATGCACATCATATGATAAAATAATTTTCTAGGATAATAATTATCCCGGTATTTTTAGGTTTACAGGTTGTATTTTATTTCTTTAGAAGAGTAATACAGATTCTTATTTTCATAAAGAAAAGACAGTTTTCATTTTCAGATAATTAATGAATATTTTCTGGTAAGTCGGGAAAAAGGCTTTAAAAATATTATTACTTTTGAATTAAACTTTTATGTTTGTGTTTATTTTCAGGCGAAAGTTGAAAGAGTTGTAATTAATGGCGTGGGTAGAACTAAAGATGATCTGGTTATCAAGCATGTTGAGCCAATTCTTCAGGCAAAGAACTTCACAGAAGTAAGTATTAACCCTAGGCCATTGCATTCCCTAAACAAGTACTTTGCAAACTGTGAAGATCCAGATGAAATGCAGCAGAGGTCAAAACTATCTTCAATGACAGAAACATGTCTGGAAATTCTGACCTTAAAATAAATAATGGACATTGTTGCACACCGGATAGGGATATCTGATTTTTTATCGTGGGATAGAAAATCTTATCTTACCCATGCTATCCTACCCAGGCTGTCAGGTGAAGGCTGTACATTGGTTGTGTTGGAACTCACCCACATGGTCGTCAAGTTAAGTCATTGTTATGCTAAAATGACGTCATCATGTGGTGTTGCGCATCTCCCCGTATTCAGGAACTTTGGGTTTCAAACATAAAAATGCAAAATTTAATGGTGAGCAAGAAAAAGAATCCATTATTCGTGTGAGGGTGGGATATAAAAATCCATCCCTCGGGATCACCGTTTGTCATCACTCGGCAAGCCTCATGATGCCAAATGGTGATCCTCTGGACAGATTTTTTCTATTCTACCCTCACACTCATGATATATTCTTATAATCCCACCCTGCATTTCCGTCCCTCGGGATCACTGTTTGTCATCACTCGGCAAGCCTCGAGATGCCAAACGGCGATCCTCGAGACAGACTTTCCTATCCTACCATCACTTTCATGATATATTCTTATAATCCCACCCTTATTGCATTTATCTGTATGGGATAATCCATCAGAATACAAAGAGTTAATAGTGAAATAAAGTAGTTCAGAAAAACAGCTCCTGTCTATAGTCCTAATCCTATTTTTATTTGAACAGATGTTGGAGAAAAGTATTGAGGCCAGGGGTACTCTTGAGAGACTAGGAATATTTAAAGCAATCAACATAAAGGTCGACACTTACAAATGTAAGTAATAGTATGGTAAGGTTACTGCTCTAAAATTTTGAACAGTAGTTGCCTGCCACAAAAGCCTCTTAGACAAACAGGGCAGACCCAGATCAGACTGCTTCTGAAGAAGCAGCTTGATCAGGGTCTTCCCTGTTGGCTTTTTTGACAAGCATTTTGTGAGTTTTGGACTAAATCAACATTTTATTTGAGAACAGAAAGTAAAAAAGTGAGAACAGAAAGAAAAAAGTGTTTGAAATTTTAGAACATTTACCATAGTCATTTTAAGCTGATACCTCATAAGTAGTGACTTACCTATAATAATTTAGGAATAAATTGGATCTAAAACAGATGATATATTTTTGTTACTATGTCACCCTCAACCCCCACCACCACCACTACCAAATTATTTGGGGAAACATGCTTTTGGGTGAGTGATCTGACTGTCTGTCCATCTGTCATGCTTTCCTACTTGCTGCATATCTACTGAAACTCTGGTCCGATAAATTTTCACTCGCATGTTCATCTCAATGAGACAATATGGGCCGCGTCGCGACAAAACATGTCTTTGGGATTTCCGACAAAGCGAGACACATACCAGACTCCTCAGCTACAGAGACTAGCTAGAAAACAGAAATTTCGCTCGTAGCAAGTCTAGATATGACACTTTCCAATAAGAGAACAGCAAAGGTGCTGATCAGACTGCGTGGATGCGCAGGCTGGTCTGCGCCTTTGTTATTCAAAAACACCGAAGACAGGGTTTCTAGCGTCGAGGCCCACATGTAGATCAATGAATTAAGTTACCTCATGCATGTCAGGTACTCAACAATCATAACAGCTCTGTGGGCTCAGGTCCCAATAAAATATTTCTTTGATGTCAACCTTGATGAGATGATGATATTATCCACCTCACCCATGGTCAGATTCTGAAAACCAAATGAGAGTCAGCCATGGGAATCTAGAACACTTAGTCATGTTTTAAACCAATTATGAGGGCAATTTTTTTTTTACCTTTTGGGATTAAGGTCAGAAGATCATTGGGTTGGTGATTTTATAGGCGTAAATCTTTACTTTTTTGTGGATAGCTAAGAAAGCACAACATCTTCAGGTGGACAGTGCAGATTGGGCATACATGCCAATTTTGATTAAAATTGCAGGGGATTTTCTGCCCTTCTCTAGGGGCCGAATTTCAGCCCCATTCCCAATCGAGAATAACCACCCTTTTTCCCAATACCATGTCTGTTTTTCCCTAATTAAGAAAAGTAAAAGAATTTTTTTTTTTTTTTTACTTTTTTTAGACACCACTTCCACTTATGAGAAGCAATGACCCATATCAGAATTTGTTAATTTCTCCCAATTTCGATGTTAAGTCGATCATTTTCCCCAATTTTGGCCGGGGTCCTTTTCCCAAAATTGCTGGAAAAAGCCCTGAATTGTTTTTGTCATGATGAAGCTCTTATTCTTCAGAATCCATTTATGTATATATGAACTCTCTTTCTTCTTCAGCGTCAGACAAAAGTAGACCGGGTTACCAAATAGTTTACAAAGTAGAAGAAAAGCGGCTCTTCTCAGGTGGAGTGAACACATTAGTGGGGCAGAATGATGCTAGTCTGGTAAGTTTCTTGACAGTGGGAATCTTCCTTCAAGATTGATGCAATTAAGATATACTATGCACAATAAGTTTAGCAATTTCTTATGTTCCGCATCTTGTTTGTGCTCATCTTTGAGCAGTGTCGATCAATTTCAATTGCAATGACGAGAACAGGATTTTAGGCAAATGAAACCACGAAATTTCAGACACCATCCTTTAAATGGGCATTTGGGGAGAGCAAGAATTGCAGAAGGGGTCAGTAAGCAAAAATCACATCCGTTGTACGCAATGCTAAAATGATAAGCATGTGATTTTCGTTCGGTGGTCTTTCATCTTCCTCATGCATCATAGGCCTATAAAACCTATTGGTTATGTGACAGATGTGATAGAGATTTCATGCTGAAAAAATCAGCTGCCATCAATGACGTCAAAACGTAGTCATCATTTGATTAAACTTCTAATGGTAATTGGCATGCCAACTCAACAGAGACTCAGTTTACAAGATATCATAGGCTTACAATGTAACTCATCTTATGGTTGATTAAATCTTAAGTTACTGAAAAAAGGTGCGACGCATTTGCGAGATAATGGTGACGTTAGATTTTAACTTTCGGCTCGTGCACTGTAGTAGTGAAGATGTTTCATTCAACATTATTTGTCTGAATGTGTTTGAAGGCATCAAGCAGTTTTACCTGTTAATGTGGTTCAAGAAAACCCGACTAGAAACACCGTTTAAAGGTGATAACATAAAAGCATTAGTAAAAAACGTCAAATTGTGAAAACTTGGTCCTTTATTTCTCTGAGAAAGTTCAAAAAATTGCAGCATTTGCTATGCTTTTTTGGTTTTCAGTGACCAGACAATCGTTTGAAAATGGTTTTTGATTCCCCCAATGATCAGAAATACCCACGTTACCCGCTAGTCTTAAAATTAAACGTCACTTTAGCACCGCCGCTGCGTTTGGTAATTCTGTATTTTTTTAAATGGAAAATCTTGTCAGATGATCGGCGCTTGTATCTTCATGATAGCAAATGAAACTCGAGATCTGATGTGGATGGGCTCACCCATACAAAACAATTGCTAAATTTATTGTGCATAGTATAGATGTTCCATCATCCAGATATACAGTAAAAACTTCTTATTAAAGCAGCCATTCAAAAATAGAAAAAAACAAAGATCTTTATGACAAATGGTAGCTTAATGCAGGTCAAAAGTATTGCAGAATGCTCTAAGGGGTGCATTCTGCAATACTTTTGACCTGCATTAAGCGGCATTAAGCAATAATTGATCTTGAAAACCAATTTTTGGTATTTTTTTAGTGGCCACTTAAGACAGGTTTTACTGCATAAATTTTGTCATCTTACGTTTCTGATAAAATAACAATCATCCAGATGGGAGGGCTATTTACTATTTATGCCCCTAACTTTGGAAAGTTGAGGGGCTTATTGCTTTAGTTTTGTCCACCCATCATTCTAACGAAGCCATCTGATCAGGATTTACACTGTCTTTCATCCACACAATGACTTAATGATAATAATAAAATTGCACCACTGAGCTGGCTGGAAATCAGAAGTTGATATAGTAGTCACAACTCACAAAGAACATACCATGCGTGTGCCGATTAGTACCAGGCACCAAGGCTATAAAACTTTTTCCATGCTCAACTCAACTGAGTATGAAATTTCAACTGCTCCTAAAAACTAAAATGTTGAAAAATAAAGACTTTCTTGCTTTCAATCTCTCATATGCTGTTTTTATCATTTATGAACATGATAAAGTTCATGCTCAGTTGAGTTTAGCATGAAAAAAGTTTTATAGCCTCAGGGCTGGGTCTTTTTGTGCATATTATCAGCATGTTCTACTCCAATGATAGTTTGCAGAGTTTCTGCCTTTGATGTTAAAGTTTGCCTGGGTAACTCTCCAATGCATTTTTTCTGTCATCTTAAATCATACAAGATATAATAAGCTTTTCCGGTAGAGGTTGGAGATATATATTTTTCTTGAAAGCAAACACTAAATTAGAATTTCAGAGGAGTGGCTGCGTGGTAGAGTGCTTGACTTGAGAAGTTGAGATTTAGGGGTGGCTGGTTCAAGCCTCACCAGAGGAACTGCATTGTCTCATTGAGCAAGACATTTTATCTTCGTACTGGTTCAACCCAGGAAACACCTGGACATGACTGAAAAATTGTTGACTGGGATGTGAAGCACCAACACAAAGAAACAAAACAATGGTTTATATTGAAGTTTGTCTGTGCAACCACAGTGGGAGATATTTCATTTTTTTGCTAAAAGCTTCTTTTATAAATATGTTTTTATCTTCAGTTATTTTCGTTAAGAGTTCCCAATCTGTTTGGTAGAGCAGAGAAGCTGACTTCAGAATATACTCATGGGACAAAACAGAGCCGAGGGATAGGAGTGCAATTTACTAAACCTGTTAACGGAAACCCTGATGTGTTGTAAGTGGATATTATTAACTACAGGGTTTTTTTTGGCCCGTTTTGACGATCGATATTCGGTCGTGTTCCCAATGCCAAAATGTATGTTTTTTTCCCAATTTGAATAAGAAAATTCCCAATTCAAGGAACAAAAAAAAACGGGAGAAAAAATAACAAAATATCGCCATTTTAGGATGTTTATGTTTGTGGTTGAAAGAGCGGGTCCGAACAGTCCGAATGATACAAGGGAATTAACCAAATATTGCAAACTCCCAAACGGTAACGTCCCTTTGCGGCAATTCAGCAGAATTTATTCGAGAAGGTGCCGGGGAGTTTGTATACTTAAGGAATAAAGAAACGCAACAGACAAAAATATAATTTTTGCGTGTTTAAATGACGGTTTGGTGAAATCTCTTTTGAAAACTTCTTATTGAGTATAAATAGCATGTGATGAAATGCCAAAACGTCATTTTAACGCTACATTTTACGCTACAAGATGAAAACATATGAAAACGTAAAATGTGACGTTAACGTCAGAATAAAGATCAAGAAACCTCGTCTTTTTCATGTTTGGTTATTTGGCGTCGATTTAACAATGTGCAAATCAAACAAATGCCAATCATATTCGTAATGCAATCAAATATTGCGTCAAAACCCGCTGCTTGAATGGCATGATACACAATGGTAGTGAATAAACGATAAACGTCACTTAGAGCCGCCGGGTTTGGGTCGCTGGTGAACATACGGCATAAGATAAACCTAGAGACATCAGAACATGCTTTCTGGGGAAACTGACTTTTCTGATACCGTAGAAATACGCTGGTAAGGTGTTTATATTGACGTTAGCCAAACAAAACATGGCATAATGCGAAAGAAAACATCTGATTTCATGTCGAGAGTGAGAATCCAAACTTGTTAACTGTAACCTAAATTTTGTCACTGGACCATTTTATCATTAGAAAAACACATAAACATCATGGAAACCATTAAAACGTAGGATATCGAATTTTGACGTCAGAATTGAGTTTTTTTTGACGCCTGAAGATCTCAAGTCATAATTCTTGAACAAAACGTCCTTGTAATGAATAAATCTCAAACAGAAAAGAAAAATTACGCGTTTCACGCAATATTCAGAGTTGACGTTAATGACGCTAAGTCGTTTAAGAGTTTTACAGAAACGTCGCCATCTGATCATTTCTTTGATCCGCAATCTATGCCAATACTTTTTAAAACAATAAACCGATGGTTGATTCAAACTTTGATTTAATTGACCCTGTTTCAGCAGTTTACTACGGGGGGTCAGGCTGGTTACGCGCATACCAAAACGATTACGTAATCGATAATTACGTTAAACCTGCTGTAATTTGACGGACACATACTGCTCCTTTGGATAGATATCATTTGCTCTAAAAACTTGCATCATATTGTATGCTCACAATGACTTGAAGTGTTTGTTGCGTTTCTTTATTCCTTAAGTATAATAAACACACATGGTTTATTTTACTGGTACCCTACTCTGGCGTATTAATTTAGATTAAACGGGGCACCTTTCTCATAACAAAAAAAGAAAAAGCTTGTAACATATTTTCGCGATGTCGCACAATACGAAATATTACAGAAAGAAACTAAAAAAACGGAGTCAAGTAAAAAAATAGATGTGCTTTTTCGTCAGAAAGCATAAGCATCGGAGAATTCTGCAAATATCACCCCCCAAACAGACCGAAAAAGTAGAAGCATCGGCCGAAATTGCCGAATCGTCTGCTTCCACAAAAAATTGTCCGTCGACATCCGCTGGTGTACCTTCTCAGTGTGATGACACTCATTCAAATCATGACAGCAGCGATGACAATCAATCGTCTGATGGGTCCCAGAGCACACAAGATACATGTCTAGTTCCAGACCAGCGACTGTTTAGAAAAAATATTCTTATATTTCTCAAGCAAAACATATGTTGTGAGTACTCAAAAGAACCATCTTAATAAGAGGGTTCTTTTGAGCACCCACAACAAATGGTAAATCAGATTGTAAATCAGATTTCAGAATTTGCTTATGAGTCAGTGAAGAGTAAGAAGTTGAATAAACGAAATACTTGATATTTTTGTTTTTATTATAGGGTGTGTTTTTTCCCAATTTTGTATAAAACGACGCGAAAATTTCCAATTCTAGGGGTCGGGTCATGTTCCCAAAATGCTGAGAAAAAACCCTGAACTACAAATATGCCCCTTACCATACCTGTAATCATTGGCTTTATTGCTGGATTAATCCTAATTATCCCCACGCTTTTTTAAAAAAGCGTAGGGGATATTGCAATCGCCTCCGTCCGTCCGTCCGTCCGTCCGTCCGTCCGTCCGTCCGTCTGTCCGTCTGTCTGTCTGTCCGTCCGTCCGTCCGTCACGCTATCTCCTCCTAAACCATTGGACGAAATCCAACCAAATTCGGTGTGTGAGTTGCTCACATGAATAGGGTGTGCAACGGCACATTTTTTTTTGGCCCCGCCCCCTGGGGCCCTGGGGAGGGGCAAAAAGGTCAAATATCATTAAATATCATTAAATTTCAATTACAAAGTCAATTTCAAAGATTTTTTAACCAAACTTTGTGTGTCTTCTCACACATGAAAGATATAAAACATATCAGACGGGATTTTCATTTGGTCGCCTGGGTCATGCCCCAGGGGTCGGACTTAGGGGTACCGTGGGGGGTTTGGGGGTCAAAATTTTTTTTATTTCGAAATTCAACCAAATTTGGTGTGTGAGTTACTTACATGAATGGCACATGCACCGGCGCCATTTTTTGGGTCCCCACCCCCTGGGGCCTTGGGGAGGGGCCAAAAGGTCAAATATCATTAAATCTGAATTACAAAGTCAATTTCAAAGGTTTTAAAACCAAACTTTGTGTATCTTCTCACAAATGAAATATATATAACATATCAGACGGGATTTTCATTCGGCCGCCTGGGTCAAGCCCAGGGGTGGGACTTGGGGTACCGTGGGGGGTTGGGGGTAAAAAAATTTTTTTTTCCGAAATTCAACCAGATTTTGTGTGTGAGTTACTCACATGAATGGCACATGCACCAGCACAATTTTTTGGGTCCCCCCCCCCCCTGGGGCCTTGGGAAGGGTCAAAGGGTCAATTACTGTTAGATTTCTTTGAGAGCGTGGGGATTTGCGATGGCGCGCCATCGAATGTGTTCTAGTTATATTATAGGTTCTTCCATCTAGTCTGAAAGGTTGGGATGGTTCATTATACATATTAAGGGGTCACTGGTTAGAGTTTCCAACATAGGACGTATTCCAGTGTTTTAACTTCAGCAAGCAGTGCAGACACAGGCATTTCATATGTTCAGTCCTTCGAAAACGACAAAAAACTTGACAGATTTTGTAACTTTCAGAAACCTGTCTTAAGCAGCCACTGAAAAAGAAGACCAAAAATTGGTGTTCAATACTGTTTATTAATGCAATCTTTTAATGCAGGTTAAAAGTATTGCAGAATGCTCCAAAAGGAGCATTCTGCAATACTTTTGACCTTCATTAAGCTTCTATTTGCCATTAAGACCTTTGTCTATTTTTAAGTGGCCACTTAAGACATGTTTTACTGTATCCAATTAATCATGATCACTCGTATAAATATCTCTATGCATTATACCTTGTCTTGCATAATATCAATGTTCCTTTAGTTGATAACATTAACCCATATGAGCCTATTGTCCTTTTAATGGGACATACACAAACAGTACATACACATTTTTATAAAAGTAACTCGATCTGGCGCACTGTATCTCGCCCAGTGGATGAGGTCATACCATAGGATCACCCGAGACCCAAAGCCTGGAGGGTGACCAAATGGTATGACCTCATACTGTACACCAGATCAAATTACAAGTATGATTATATATTTATTATATACCTTTTTTCTGACATTATTCTGATTTTATAAATTGTTTTGGTCTTTAATCGATAAGAATGCGGGAATGTTTGCCTTTACGTTATGTCACGTCATGTTATGTGATGTTAGAACATCATGTTTTCCGTCTCTGGTTCCATGCTTGAAATTTACTTAAGGACACCGGGTTCAATTTCATTGTGAGAAACCTGCCCAAGAGAATTCAGCCATACTGCTACATCTTATCAAGTAAAGCCTTCCTGACCAATTAAGGCGAAAAAAACGGTACCTCACCGTGATTTGGAAAAAGTTAGGGTCGTTTCAAAAGTACCCTAAGAAATGCTTATTTTTGCATTGAGGTTAATGGAAAAGACTAAAATTTTGACATAGATGAGGAAATTTAAGATATACCTGCCCAAGAGAAATTAATGAATTTTAGATATAAGATGAACCTAAACATAATCTGTTAAAATTTGAAATAAAAATCAAAGGTCACCATCTTATATAAAAAAGGGGTCATCCTAAAAGTAGTATTTTTACATTAAAATTAGTACCTTGGATGAATTTTGTGTAATTTTGAATAGAAATAGTTTGATTTACTTTAGCAATAACTTTAATTATGCCTGTGCTGTGTTGAAGAAAAAGTTAGAGGCCAAAAATCTATAAAAATAAAAGAAGGGTCGTTACAAAAAGGATTTTTGATTATGAAATGTCAATTTTGATTAATTTTGACATAAATGCGGGAATTTAAGATATAACTGCCCAAGAGAAATAAATGAATTTTAGATATAAGATGAACCTAAACATAATCTGTTAAAATTTTAAATAAAAATCAAAGGTCACCGTCGTATATGAAAAAGGGGTCATCCTAAAAGTAGTATTTTTACATTTAAATTAGTACCTTGGATGGATTTTGTGTAATTTTGAGTTGAAATAGTTTGATTTACTTAAGCAATAACTTTAACTATGCATATACTGTGCTGAAGAATTAGTAAGAGGCCAAAAATCTATAAAAACAAAATTAAAGAAGGGTCGTTACAAAAGGATGTTTAATTATGAAAATGTCAATTTTGACATAAATGCAGGAATTTAAGGTAAATATGCCCAATAGAAATAAATGACTTCCATATATTTGATGAAGCTTAACATAATCAGGAAAAATATGAAATAAAAATCAAAGGTCACCACAGTATATGAAAAAGGGTCGTCCCAAAAGTAATATTACGGCATCAAATCAGTACCTCTGATTAATTCTGTATAATTCTGAATGGTACAAGTTAGATTTCGCTAGGGAAATAACCATAATTATGCCTTTGTAGTGTTGGTAAATTAGTTAGAGGCCAAATTTCTACCAACCTCTAAAAGGAGGGTCGTCAAAAAGGTTTTTATTATGAAAATGTCAATTTTGATTCATTTAGATATAAATGAGGAAATTTAAGATATATCTGCCCAAGAGAAATAAATATATTTTAGATATAAGATGAACCAAATTATTATCTGTTAAAATTTGACATAAAAACAAAAGGTCACCACAGTCTATGAAAAAGGGGTCGTCCTAAAAGTATTATTTTTACATTAAAATCTGTACCTTGGATGGAATTTGTGTAATTTCGAATAGAAATAGTAAGATTTACTTAAGCAATAACTTTAATTATGCCCGTGCTGTGTTGAAGAAAAAGTTAGAGGCCAAAAATCTATAAAAAATAAAAGAAGGGTCGTTACAAAAAGGATTTTTGATTATGAAAATGTCAATTTTGATTAATTTTGACATAAATGCGGGAGAGAAATAAATGAATTTTAGATATAAGATGAACCTAAACATAATCTGTTAAAATTTTAAATAAAAATCAAAGGTCACCGTCGTATATGAAAAAGGGGTCATCCTAAAAGTAGTATTTTTACATTTAAATTAGTACCTTGGATGGATTTTGTGTAATTTTGAGTTGAAATAGTTTGATTTACTTAAGCAATAACTTTAACTATGCATATACTGTGCTGAAGAATTAGTAAGAGGCCAAAAATCTATAAAAACAAAATTAAAGAAGGGTCGTTACAAAAGGATGTTTAATTATGAAAATGTCAATTTTGACATAAATGCAGGAATTTAAGGTAAATATGCCCAATAGAAATAAATGACTTCCATATATTTGATGAAGCTTAACATAACCAGGAAAAATATGAAATAAAAATCAAAGGTCACCACAGTATATGAAAAAGGGTCGTCCCAAAAGTAATATTACGGCATCAAATCAGTACCTCTGATTAATTCTGTATAATTCTGAATGGTACAAGTTAGATTTCGCTAGGGAAATAACCATAATTATGCCTTTGTAGTGTTGGTAAATTAGTTAGAGGCCAAATTTCTACCAACCTCTAAAAGGAGGGTCGTCAAAAAAGTTTTTATTATGAAAATGTCAATTTTGATTCATTTAGATATAAATGAGGAAATTTAAGATATATCTGCCCAAGAGAAATAAATATATTTTAGATATAAGATGAACCAAATTATTATCTGTTAAAATTTGACATAAAAACAAAAGGTCACCACAGTCTATGAAAAAGGGGTCGTCCTAAAAGTATTATTTTTACATTAAAATCTGTACCTTGGATGGAATTTGTGTAATTTCGAATAGAAATAGTAAGATTTACTTAAGCAATAACTTTAATTATGACTATACTCTGTTGAAGAATTAGTAAGAGGCCAAAAATCAAAAAAGAAAAGAAAAAAAAGAAAAAAAGTCATTACAAAAAGGATGTTTGATTGTGAAAATGTCAATTTTAATTAATTTTGACATTAATGCAGGAATTTAAGGTATATCTGCGTAATCGAAATAAATGACTTATATATATTATATGAACCTTAACATAATCTGGATAATATGAAATAAAAATCAAAGGTCACCGCAAGGGGTGATCCCAAAAGCAATAATTTTACACTATAAATTGGTACCTCGGTTGGATTTTGTGAAGTTCTGAATATAATGAGTTAGATTTACTGAAACATTAGCCCTCAATATGCCTTAACTATGTCGGTGAGCTAGTGAGAGACCTCATTTCTACGAAAATCTGAAAAACCGTCGTTACAAAATGGATTTGTAATTACAAAAATGACAATTTTGATCATTTTTGACTTAAAATGAGGAAATTTAAGATATATCTGCCCTAGATAAATTAATGATGTTTGGATATAAGATGAACCTAAACATAATTTGTTAAAATTTGAAAGGAAAACCAAAGGTCACCACAGTATTTGAAAAAGGGGTCATCCCAAAAGTAGTAATTTTACACTAGAAATTAGTACCTTGGTTGGATTTTGTGTAGTTCTGAATGTGATGAGTTACATTTACTGAATCAATAGCCGTTAATATGCATTTACAATGATAGTGAGCTAGTAAGAGACCTGATTTCTTCAAAAATCTGAAGAAGGGTTGTTCCAAAAATGATTTGTTATTATGAAAATGTCAATTTTGATCAAATTTGACCTAAAATGAGGAAATGAAAGATATATCTGCCCAATAGAAACAAACATTTTTTTTGTTATTTGATGAAAATTTACATGATCTGTACAAATTCAAATAAAAAACAAAGGTCATGCAGTATATGAAAAAGGGTTTGTCTGAAAAGCTGTATTTTTACATTAATATCTGTACCTCTGATGGAGTTGTGTATGTTTGAATAAGATGAGTTAGATTTACTGAAGCAATAACCCGAAGATGATCTGCGTCATTGTTAGACACAATCGCTTTTTTGATTTTGTCATAATATGATTGTCATTCAATATATAAACTGTCTTTTCTCAAGCATCTAGATAGCCTACATGAATGTGTGCGTGATAAAATAAATTTCCTTTTTATCAACCCAAACATATGATGAAGGGAACCGTCTCATTGAGACGGTTCTTTTGAGCACCATAACCAAATGTTTAACCGACAAATACAATATTCCTTTCCCTTTCCCCCATGATTTTTTTGTAATCTGTGACATTGTCATTTTTCTATGGTAGGGGTTATTGTTATTTGGTATAAAGGCTAACTTGTAAACTCAGCACAGTGTTTCTAGACAGCCTACTATGGTGATCAAAGCTTTCCCTACAAAGCATGCACAGATCCAGAGGGGACTGAAGGGTCAATAGTCAATACCCCCCCCCCACCCTCCCACTCAAAAAAGAAAAGAAAATGCAAGTGAAATTGCTAGATTTTCTTAGGAATCAACAATTGGACAATACCCCCTGCCCACCTGTCACTAATCATGCCTGGAAAATAATTGGATCCCATCCTGAAACGTTAGACAGTCAAACCACCTCTAACGGCTAAATTGTAAGGTAAAGTTGAGGATTGCAAAAAAAAAAAAAAAAAAAAAAAAATCACTCTCAGACCTTGTTTTATTGTCAGGTTACCTCCTGCAGAAAAATCTGGATCTGCACATGCAAGCGTCCACACAGATATTTTACTTTTAAACCTACATGTACCCCTGGGCTGTATATTCATTACTATGACGTTTCAATAAAATATGTAGGGATACCACCAAAATAAATTCACAATGACAATCGCTTTTCGAATCTCTGTTTTCACCAGGGCAGAGGTAGAGAAAGGGCAGAAGTAGTGGTTATTGTTTTTTAGTCCTCAACTTATTTTACAGTTTACTAAGGGGGTCCAATGGTTATATAACAGAGAAAACTATCCTTTTCCAAGGATCCAGAGGGGGTCCAATATTTTCCAGGGGGTCCAACTTTTTCCAAGGGTGTCCAAATGCTAATTTCTATAGAAACCCATATGTAACTTGTGATTTTCCAGATGAGGGGTGTGGACCCCCCCCCCCCTCTGGATCCGCACATGAGAATATCAGGTGGAATGCTTGTTTGTTTGATTCTTTACGTCCCATCAACAATCTTTCAGTTATAAAGGGACGGGTCTTCCTGGGTTGAACCATTACTAAGCTAGGATAAATGTAGCTTGCTCAAGGACACAACGCAGTGACGCCGATGAGGCTCGAACCCGCGGCCCCTCGGTCTCGAGTCAAGCATTCTAACCACTGAGCCACTGCGCTCCCACATCTGGTGGAATGATGCTACGCTTGATTTACTCAACCGAGAGCTTTTTGCCTGATTTATTTTGACATTATCGGTTAAAGAACTCACTTTTTATAACCTTTCACAATTTGTTTTTGCACAATAAAATAATCAAAGGGGAACAATTGCCGACTATCCGATTTTCTTATAATCGCAACTGCAATTTAAAATCGCTTTCGACTTCGGAGAGAATATGCAGTCCGGTTTCACGAAAATTCCTGCTTTCAATCACTTTAACCTAGTTGGTATTTGTTCTCAGATTGTTAACATATGACCTGGCTGATTTATTGACATTCATTTTTTTCCAAAAATGCGTTATTTACCGCTCACTAACTTGAAGTATTTTGCGTTTTTCCTCGCAGAAACTGACGTGTATTAGAAGTACGACGTCAACTTGTTTACGGAAGATGCGCACGTCGTATGCGCATCCGTTTCGAGGTCGGTGTCCTTAACGTAACATCGCCCCAAAAGCAGGTAACCGACGTTAGCCTCGTTTTAAAGGATAGTGATAGGGAATCAGAAAATCTCAGTTCGTTGATCCAGCATTCTGTATCAGATGGCCAGAAAACAGACAGTTCAAAAGTGGTATCATTTATAGGTATATGATAAAGACCCAGATCAGACACTGCAGAATGCGGCGTCTGATCAGGATCTCCACTGGTTCTATGTAAAATTTGAATAAAACGAGAAAGACCACCCAAAAACCCTTAAAATGGAAATGGACTGCTCCAATTGATAAGGGTTGGAGATCCCATTTGGCTGAAAGGGGTTAATCTGGGTAAAATGTACAAATTGCCTATTAATGCCCTGCCTTGACTTTCAGATTTGGTGCTAATTTATACCAGTCCTCTAGTGAATTTCCCTGGAGTGGATACAAGGAGTTGGCCAGAGGAATAGCTTTAGATCTTACTGTAAGTTCTACCCCATTGATTGAGCCATTTTCCACCATTCACCATTCATTCTCTCATCTGCTTATAAACTTTGGTATATATATTGCAAACACTATGGACCCAGATCAGACTGCTCCCTTAGCAGCAATCTGATCTACAGTCTTAGTGTTTGATGACACCAGGTAGGCAGCTTTCACAACCACACTGATTTATATCAAAAAAGCATTTTCAATCGCCCAAAACTATTAATTATGCTTTCCACTGCCAAAAGGATCATCTTAGAACACAAACATTATGTTATCAACTGCCAAAATATGTATTTTTGCAAGTGAAAATATTGGCCAATTGCATATGTTCCATGGGCATAGTGTTTCACAAATAATCTTTGTTATTTTTTTTCAGTTTCCATCTCTGATAGGGGATCATAATCTCAAGTTAGAGGGAGTCTGGCGAGATCTTCGTTGTTTATCTAATGTTACATCATTTGCTGTAAGGGAACAGTCTGGTCATACTCTTAAATCATGTCTGAAGGTAAGTATAGTCTCTGAACTCTCCTTGCTAGCTGAGGCTTTTGTCTTCTGCTGATAACATTTGCAAACTGTTTAAACCTAGATCAGATACAAACAGTTTGATACTCTGAATTCAAAGAGCACCAGCTTGAGTGGTATTGTGCTGTCTACTAGAAACTAATATTCCCGAAGAACTAGCCTATGAAAAAATGTCAGTACTATAGTAATGTTCAGGGAGAAGTTCTACGAACTCAAGCACTACAGATATTTACTTTTTTGAGGTGATTACCAAATATATTTCATTGAGTGTGTTGAAAACATCAGAATTATCACAAGTGCTTAGCACAAGTGAAAAGTATGATGTTTTCAACTCAAGAGATAAAATATATATGGTATTTACCAAAAATAGTAAATTTTCTTTTTATTTTATACTTTTTATAGGCTACATACCGAAAAGGGAGGTGCTGAAAATGCAAAAACGAAAAATTTTAGCAAAGTAAGTAAGGGTGCAAAGATCAGGAATCGATACAATCAAGTACCACACCTGACCCAGGATACCAATGGGAAAGTGACAAACTCACAGCTAGACACCACATACGAGAGCCAAGAGGTCAGCCCTTTCCCAGCAGGTGACCAGAAGGCACATATAAACAGACGCACACAAAGGCACAGCAAACACAAGACAGAAAAAAATAAAAGATCCACAAAAGAAGTACCGCCTTGGAACGGTCAGTAAAATATTTTACTGAAGGGTTTAAACCGGTTTCATGGCCCCAACCTCACCCTTCATTCAGATGTGGATCAAGACACATAGATATTTGGTTTGCATGAAAGACCCCTAACTTATCAATGCATTATCTAGAACATATAAATCAAGATACATGGGTCATCCAATAAGTTCTGGCAATGGTCTCATATATCAGAAACCGTTAATGAAATCAGAATTCTATTACCCATTGCATGTGCCCATAATTTTGGTACCAAAATATTCCTCATGTTCTAAGAAAATGCATACCCACACTTGATGTTTTCATTTACAAATAAGAAATTTATGGGCGTTTGAAGTTCTGAAGTGAAATGCATTAAGTGAATGGAAAAGTTAGAGGTAATCCAAAAAACGCTACAGTGAAAATGTTATACAATTATTGACTTCCATGAGGTAGACATAAGGATTTATCTACCTGCAAAAATGATAATTGACCGAGGCCGCTAGGCCGAGGTAAATATCACTTTTAAGGGTAGATAAATCCTTATGTCTACAGAAATTGAAGTCAATAACTGTTTTGTTATATGACTTTTCATTTAAGAATGAAAATTTTGCTACTTTCACTTTTGTTGTTAAAGACATGTTCAACCTTCAATCTAAGACATCTAAGAACTTTCTTATAAGTTTTAGAAACTGTTATTAAAATACTATAGTGTAGTATTTTGCATTTTCAAATGTATATGAATTCTCTTACTGAGGAATATAAAATATTAGTATCATAAAACTGTTTTTACGGTTTGTTTATTCAAACAAAGATAATTAAGCAAACAAAACAAGGCAAAACTGTTGTAAAAATATATGAAAGACTTTAATTTACCTGTTGGGAGGTGAAACAACAAATCATGTCAATTTCATGCAGCACAAGCTAGTTTCACACTCATACTATTTATAGCTCTCTGGAGGGTAATACTGCAGAAGTGTCAAAAATATTAACTTCTGGAAACTAGTTCAAGCTGGTTTTTAATGCAATATTAACTTGTGGATCAGTTTAGACCAATTTCCAGGTAGACAAAGAGATTTATGAAGACTAATTGGGCCAATCAGGAGACAGGTTTCTCTCCAGTCATATAACAAAGGCTGATATCAATCACTAGTGATTGATATCATATCAATTCACTAGTGATTGGTATCACTTTAATTTTTTCTTGATATGCATTGATTTCGCTTCTAAGTATAAAATAAAACCTAAAAATTGGTTTTATTCTTGTTAACCCTTTTCATTCTTGATACAAATAAACAGGTACTTTGGTAAACAGTGAAGACCCAGATGAAATTGCTGCATAAGGTGGCATTTCATCAAGGTCTGCACTATTTGCTGAGATAAAACAACCTTTAGGGACATAAATACATCATAATTTAGAAATTTCGACCTGTAATCCCTTAAAATACAAATTTCCATACTTATTGTATCAATATGTTTAGGATAAAGGGGTTAAGCTCTAATACATTTTCTGCTATGTTTTCAGCATTCATACATCAGAGACACGAGAGATGATTCTATCTTGCCTTCAGAGGGAACTCTCTTTAAACTAACACAGGTATGTATAGGAAATTTTCTTGCATTTTGAGAACATTGATTTTTACATGCTTTAACTCACAGTGGCTCAGTGGTAGAGTGCTTGACTCAAGACCGAAGGGCCGCGGGTTCGAGCCTCACCGGCGTCACTGTGTTGTGTCCTTGAGCAAGAACATTAATCCTAGCTTAGTACTGGTTCAACCCAGGAAGACCTGTCCCTTTATAACTGAAAGATTGTTGATGGGACGTATATGATCAAATCAAACAAAAGCTTGTTGCATGTTGGGTAATTTAGCATGATTTTTGTGAGTGCTGTTTTTTAACATCAGTTTACATCACTGTCAAACAGGTTGAATTTAGATCACAGCAGATGACACTAGCAGGAAAGAGTTAACCCTTAAAGCGCCAATCGCAACAAAAGTCGTCTGCTTTTCTCATCTGCTGAAATGTTTAAGAAGCCTCTATGGCAAACAGTGTGGCTCCAGATCAGACTGCTCCTATAGGAGCAGTCTGATCTGGGTCCATGCTGTTTGCTTCTATACATATTTTGTCAGTAATGATTGGCAATTATTTGCAGCAGACAACTTTAGCAGACGACATTTTCAGATTCATTTTTTTTCTTGGCGCTTTAAGGGTTAATATAATGCTAGGTCCTATGGATGGTGGAACTATAGGCCACAATTAATAGGTGGTGCTACTAGCCTGAAGTTGATTTGAGCCATGGCATGTGATTTCCAACAATGTGGCAAGTTTTGACAAGTGTAGACCATAGCTGTCGACTTGGGACGTAAAGCAACAAAACAAACAAACAAAATCTGGGTCTTCACTGTTTGCCAAAGTACCCATTTAGGGGTTTCCAGTATACAAAGGGTTATATAAAGCACTTCAAGGGTTATTAGCAATGTGCTCAGAGCTTGCACAACTCCTTCAAAAACAACACTGAATATTGTAAATTCGGAAACTTTCGCGAGGGTTTTATTTTCACGAAACTCGCGAAATGGGGAAATCACTCTGTTGTTTACTGATGTAGGTAAATCATTCCCTAATCCCGAATTTTTAACGTCACAAATATGTCTTTTAACGCTATTCGCGAAAATAAAATTCTTGCGAAAATTTCCGGATATACAGTAGACAGCACCTGTGTGCAACTTTTATGATGGCCGAGGATTTTGATCTGGTTACTTTTATATCGGACCCCATATCATTCCTCAATAATTTGTTTATCACTAATCTGTATATACAGTGCAGTTCCTTTTTAACACACCTTGTTATAATGCAGATTTTGGTAAACCACATCATGTTGTGGAGCCCAAAAGCTTTTACCATGGAATTTTACAAAGGAGTTATAAGAAAATGACCATAAAATGGTTATTTACTTATAACGTGGTCCATTTGGATGGACCCAAAATATAGTACATGTGAGCCAAGATATGAGATTTCCAACAATGTGGTATGTGCGGCCAGCAAAGCCTCAGATCAGCCTGCGCATACCCGCAATCTGATCAGAACCTTTGCTAGTCGCTTGAATATTCTAGTGAGTGTTAAGCTACTGACTGAACATCATTTAGAGTTTCTAAGCTTAAAAGGGAGCTGCAGAGGCTCATCTGAATCTACACTTGTTAAAATGCCACATTGTTGGAAATCACATGTCACAGCTCATGTATTATAAAAGGACTGTACTGTATCACATGCTTAAGTTGATGTTTTACATGCCAATCAACAACTTTTCAATCATGTCATGGGACATTTTCCTTGCTGAAACCAGTACTAAGCAACAGTGATAAAGTGTATTGCTCAAGGGTGAAAAACCTCCCTGATGGACAGTGGGATTGGAACCTGCGACCTCTTGGTCATTAGTCTGACACTTTATCAGCTTATTTTATAGTAAAGTGAAATAGTTGATGTTCTTTTATCAAGATTATTTGTTACAGGAATATGCCGGTTTTGGAGGCAATGCTCAGTTCTTCAAGAATGACGTGGAATTTCAAGCTAATAAGTCACTTTTCCTCAGTACTGTGAGTTGCATTTTCTTTCATGAAGGTTTAAGTGCTTTTAATTTAATTAAGAAATATGAGGTAATTAATTGATATTTTATGATAAATTGTACATATGCTCACATCAGATATAATAGAATTAGGGCCAGGTCCTGAGGTAATAAAACTTTTTTCAAACTCACTTGAGCATTAAATAATTTTAACCCTTAATCTGGCCAATATTTTTTGTCCAGAATAATATGGCATTTGCTTTTTACGTCTGCTGCATATCACTTATATAAGAATAACTTAAAATAATATGAATTGGCTTTTATCATACATAAGTATCTGTTCTATACAGTATTATGGACATGCTCTGAATTCATCCTTGTTTTTTTTTTATATTTGACATAGGTCAACCCAAGCAAAGTTTTCTATGCATAAAGAATCAAATTTTGATTATTTTCTTCCATATCAGGTAAGCATGTTTTTGATACTCAAAAGAACCGTCTCATCATCTCATTAAGACATTTCCTTTAAGTACCCACAACATATATTATGATTGAAAAATAAAAATATTAATTTATGATTACCCACTCTTATCTGGTGGTATGTTTCATATTTTTGTAGGTGCTACAGCTGTCCTTGGCTGGGGGAATCATGAAGCCGTTAGATTCTAATAAGGAGCTACTAATAAATGACAAGTTCTGGCTCGGTGGACCCCTCACATTACGGGGCTTCAGTATGAAAGGTGTTGGTCCTCATAGTGATGGTAAGGGATTTTGTTGATTTGTCAGCTTTTATATCAGCCTTAAACTCTCTGCATGCTGAAATATATTTCATTCTTTTGTTGTCCTCTGCCGACTTTTCAAAATTAATTTTTCAAGAAATTCTTTCAGGAACACAATCATAGTGTCAAACAGTTTGAATCCAGATCACGACCAATGTTTTGTTGGTCCTAGTCTGAATCCAAACTGTTTGCAAAGGTTGTCAGCAGACTACAAAAGTTGCCGCTAGCAAAGAAAGAGTTAAAAGATAATAAAGTAATTATTGAGCATTAATGCCTAGTGTCCTATTAATGGGAATTCAGCAAACAGTGAAGGTACAGAATGCAACATTTCATCAGGGTATACACTGTTAACTATCATAAAAGCCACTTTCAGCAACATAATTTTCTTAATTTCTACATTGAACCCCTAGCAATAAAGAATAGATTATGATTTTTTCTGTCATTATTAAGGGATGAACTGGTTTAAGACTTGTCCTACTGAACCGAGATTTATCCTTTTTTAAAAACACGGTAGATCCAGATCTGATTGAAAATAAAAACATGCATACAACTGGAATGCTACAGGTTAACAGGATAAAAAAATTGGGGAGGAGTGTAGTACATAAATATTCAGCATTTATGGTTAAGCTTTTGTTGAAAAGTGGGCTAGTTGATTGACTGGAGTACTTGTTTGTTTATGGTGATGCTTTAAGTCCCAGGCAACAATTTTTCAGTCATGTCGGGACAATATCTCTCGTCTTCCTGTGTTGAATCAATACTTAACAGAGGATAAAGTGTCTTGCTCAAGGACAGAACACAGTGTAACAGATAGGTCATGAACCACCTACCCATTGATTTCAAGTCTGAACCACTTTGCTCCAAAGAGGAGACCAGCAAACAGTTAACACTCATATCTTCTTAAGTACCCGCATGAACAAATGAAAGGGAAATTTCTGTGATTCAATAGAATTTTAAATTTTGTTTTGCTGCTGTGAAAAGCATTATATTTTAACCTTTAATCTGTGATTTTAGAAAACTACCTCTCTAGAGTTTAAAGCATCATGGACATTGTCAAATGCGTAAAATGTCAATGTTGAATCACGAGTTGTACAGTGCAATGATGAAGCTTTCAAATTGTGCTTTGAATGATAAAGATTTATGCTACTTCAATTTACATGCTGGATAGAAAAACAACATGATTGATCAAACAAATAAAATCTGTAATTTTGTTTTTGTCTTGGAATATGATACTCTTTAGCTGGACCTCTTTTTCCTGAACGCAAGTGAGCCTGTAACACTACACTGTAACCGGAAGAGCTTGAGGCTTAAAATAAAAAAAATCTAGAACAACACAATAGATTTGGCACCAAAGTGTTTCCTACGATATAATTAAGAAAATGAGTACACACACTTGATGTTCTCGTTCATTTATAAGAAAGTTACAGAAGTTTGAAATTCTGAAGTTGACTCAAGGAAAGAGATTTTCAAAATGGAGGTCTTCCAATTTTTTCAGCAGGGAACGACTGATGTATTACTCCTATGGTTAAAATTAGACGTGTCATATCTTGCTAGATTTGCCACAACACATAGTCACAAACTGTACTATTTTTTCGAAATTTACAATCATTTCAAGCAGAAGACATATATAGTTTATCAAATCTTTCTATTTAAAATATGGGATTTATCAACCTTGGAAGGTGAAAAATCATATAAAGAAACTTGTGCTAGGTTTATGAATCCCATATATGATCAATGCTATAGATATATGCTTTCACATATTGGCAGCAGAACATTAAGTGAATATTTTCTTCTTTGCTGAGTATATACATACATGTATTTTGTGAATCTGATCAATTAAAAAAGGGAAGTTTTCCCCATGTTCTTTTAGCGCGAACTTTATAATCTGCTAATAATCTTTACAAACAGTTTAGACCTAGATCAGGCCTGACAGAATGTTGGGCCAGATCTGGATCAAAGCTGTTTGACACTCTCTTGTAGCTCCTGAAAGAATATTTTGAAAATTAAGAGCAGATGACAAAAACAAAAATATGAAAAATTACCCAGCATGCAAAGAGTTAATTATAATTAATGCTAATGAATATTTTCAGGCAATGCTCTGGGAGCAGACACCTACTGTCTTGGAGCTCTCCACTTGTACACACCACTGCCATTTAAACCAGGGGAAGGAGGTTTTGGAGAATTATTTAGGTCACATCTTTTTGTCAATGTCGGCAACTGTGGAAATATGCAAGATTTTAATTTACGTGAGTATGAATATTTTTTATTCAATTCATTGCTCTTTTGACTACACAGCTGAGATCAAAGGGTCTCTGATTCTAGACTCACAGAGGCACTGAGCTGTGTCTTTGAGCAAATATTATGTCCTCTGCTTAGTACTGGTTCAACCCAGGAAGACAGGATATTGTCCTGACATGACTGAAAAATTGCTGACTGGGATGTAAAGTTTTAACACAACAAGACTACACACCACACTTTGGTTAATGCACTTTTTTGCTTTTTACGTCTGCTGCATAAATTCAGATGCTCAAAAGACTACTTTTACCATGAGCAAACAGAATGAACCCTAATCAGACTGATCTGGGTCCATGTAACTAAGGTACATCAGCAGATGATAAGACAGAGGAAACTTGATGTGAACCAACTTGGTGGGCCTTACACATAAATATATATTTAGAAAGCTGAGAGGCCAGCAGATGTAAAACCTTAAAAATTAAAGTTACCACCTTTTCTCCTGGTCACAACTGCTCCTCTTGTCTGCTTATGTTTATAGGTAGCCTATATTGCAAACAATATATACCTAGATCAGAAGGGAGCCGTCTGATCAGGGTTCATATTGTTTCAACGTTTGCTTCCATGAAAATATCTAGTCTGAAGTGCACTTGAATATATGCAGCAGATGTAAAAAGCAGACGACATTTTGAGGAAAAAAATTTTAGTAGCAGGCTCAGAGGTATCAGATACCCTTTAAACCTTTTTAGATTTGAGTGCACTTTTAAAAGTGCCTGCAAAACAAATTCCTCTGAAAATGCCATCTGCTGCATATTTTTGCCAACAATATTTTACAAATCTAAGAATAGGGACAAAAGTGTGGACCCAGATCAGACTGCTCCTATAGGAGCAGTCTGATTTGGGTCTACACTTTTTGCCAAAGACACTTACAAAACATTTCTACAGATGCGAAAGCAGACAACTTGTTGTGATTGGTGCTTTGATGGTAAAGAGGCATAGGTGACCAGAGAAGGCTCAGTCAGGCCTATGCCTGTGTGCAGCCTTGCCAATTGCATCCCTGTTTTTATTACACAAAGTATGGAAGTAGATGAAAGTTCAAACCAGAAACTAGTGTTTTGGCCCAACTGGATAGTGCACACCCATTTCTAAAGAACAGAACAGATAATTTTTTGATGTAAATGAAATAGTTTCTAGTCAATCAAATACAATAATAAAATGTATCTCTTGGTCACAAATACTTCTAAAATACTTAAATCAAGTTGTAGTGCTTAACTAACGATCTTGGTTTAGCCCATACATGCCAATAAAACTGCGGTTCTGATCGGCATTCATGGGTTTAGAATTACGATACTTTTAAATCAAATCAGTTCTATCATGCATTTCAATAACTGGAGGCTGGGCCCAATTCCATCATCCAGTCAGCTCTCACCCTTTGTGTAGGCACCTTTTCTGTTAAAAAGTTTTTTTATCCAGCCAAAATAATCACATATTTGGTATCATTAATATGATCATGAAGTTTATTATTGATGGTATTGAAAAAAGTCAGCTAAGCGCCAAAAAAGAAAAGAACATTTATTCAGGGTTTGTTATGTTGAAAATGGCAAGAAATTTGTCTGCATTTCTGTACTAAATGGATTTCTTTTTTCTTTTTTTTTTCATAAAGCGCAGACCTTTTATAACACACCTTGTTATAACACAGATTTGGGTATACATGTGGCTCCCAAATTTTTACCATGGAATTTTATAGTTAAATGACCGGGTCAGTTTCCTAAAATTCCTTTTTAACATTATGCCTTTATAACATGATTCACTTATAGCATGGCCCGTTCTTATGGACCATACACATAGCATTATAAAGGGACTGCACTGTACCATGTTTACTATCACCATTCTAATTCAGGATCATGTGAATGATAAAATAATTAATTGATTCAAAGTTCTATACCAGTTTAGGAAAACAGTGTAGATCCAGATCTTCTGGCCTCTGGTGAAATCAGCTGATCAGGAGCCACACTTTTTTCATCCAAATCTTGAATTTATATTATGTAAAGAAATCACAGCACTGGATTGTCTGAGGATCAGTGTAAACAACCCATACAGTACTCAGTGTACACTTAACTCTTTCCTTGCTTGCAACGACTTTTGTCATCTGCTGATAAGCTTTGCAAACAGTTTGGATCCAGATTAGAACCGACATTTTGATCTGTATCCAAGCTGTTTGACACTCTGATAGTGTTCCTGAAAGAATTTTTTGTAAAAGTTAATTTTGAAAAAGTTAGCAGACGACACCAAAAACACGAAAAATTACCCAGCATGCAAAGAGTTAAAGGAGTGTGTGTACTTATTAGCTTGAATACAATGAGAATCATATGTTTACTTTGGGTATTATTTGTTTGTCTACATTTTAGGGGAAGATTTCAGAGAGAATGCAAAAGCATTTAAAGATTCATTACGACTATCGTATGGTGCAGGTGTTGTTTTACGACTGGGTCGTATAGCTAGACTAGAACTCAACTATGTGTGGCCACTCTGGCTACTTCCTGGCGATAGGTGAGTTGACATTGTGTACATCTACTGCTTTCGCTTTAAAGTTCAATTAATATAAATACATTGCATGTCAAATTTTTCTTTCATCCCACATTAAGGCTATCTTGCTAACAGTGTTGATTGAGAATAGCCGTGTCATAAGCTCACTAGGGATCTAAATGGTTTGGCATGCAGTTGTTAAGTGATATCAATAGACTAAGTGACTTGTATTCACTCGCTAAAAATAGCCACTGATCATAATCTATATTTGCATTTTGAAGAAAGAAAAAAATATCATTCATCATGTTATCAAGTGCTAAATCTGATCACTGAAAAATCATTTTATATTTAGGGATATACGATCAGAAATTTAGTTTTATGGCGACCTTAAAACGTCATTTCCAACCGTATATCTGACGATATACCTCCCCAAATGAAAATTTTGAATATGGTCATCCCAATTCTAATGTACTTCTGCAGTCTCATCTCAAATTAGAGCGTTGGGAGCCACATAAAGCCGCATGCCATCCAATGAATGACTGAGATGATATTCCTGAAAGAGTTTTTCGAAAAAGTTGATTTTGAAAAAAATCAGCAGAGGACAAAGAGGCATGAAAAGTTTCCCAGGGGACAAAGAGCTAAATCCTTGTTCTGACCATATCACATGTACTCTTAGTAATTCTGTCATGAAATGTCATAGGTAGGTGCATCATAAAAGGATGTGTGGCTATCAAGAAAGTTCACACTCACAGACTTTTTTTTTTGTTTTATCTCAATTGGTCTGAAGTCACTGTAAAACATTATTTAGCGGGTATTTTTATTTGACACTTTTGGTGGTAAACACAAAAATCGCCAAAATATGAGACTGTGAAATACATTTGCGATTCAGTTACACAAAAGCAGTAAATGGACACACACCTTGAGTATATTGGTGAGGGAAAAAAGTTTAGCAACCAGTTATTATGGGTTTTCCCATAGGCGATCTAATTAGCATCAGATCTTTAGTGGGTGCACAAACATGTCAATTGTTTGAAAATGGTCTAATGGCTGCCTGCAAGAGGTCAAAAGAAACACATTCTGTTTTTTTGCGAGGATTTGATCTTCTGAGCATTTTAATTTCAAATGAAAGGGAGGTCGCTTGAAAAAATATGATTTTCAACTAAAAACTGTAGGAAAAGGGTGTAGTGAACAGAACATTCAGTTTTATACCGGGTTTCACTGTTTTGCTTTTAGATCTAAAGATTTCATGGAAAAATCAAACTTTTAGCAGAAAACTATTCTCGCTATTGCCAGCTGTTTTAGCAAGGGGACTTAAAATCTGTCTTTTCGTTGTGTGAAATGTCGACCAGTTAATGTCTCATCGTACTCGTAAACGTCAAGATATTTTTTTGATATTATGAAATTAAAAATGTGTCCCCAAAGTATATTGCTTAACTTTTTTCCCTTATTATATTTATGTAGAAATTCTTCTATATTTTCAGGGCCAATCCAGGATTACAGTTTGGAGTTGGACTGACATTTTTGTGATAGATTCTGTGATAATTTATGCGGAACAGTGCTTAACATTTAAAGAACCAGTAAAACAGCCGATGTTTGAGTTACAGTAGAATACTGATAATTCGAAATCCTAGGAACTTGAGATTTTATTTCGAAGAATCAGTTATTCATATTATAGGGAGATAGACATAAGAATATAGAAACTCCCAAAATGATTATTATCACTTTTTTCTCTTTCAAACATATGTTTTGTGTGCGTAAAAGAAATGTCTCAGAAAAATGTCCCCGAGATGTTTCTTTGACGCACCTAAAACATACGTTATTATACACTATTATTGAAATAGATCATGAACAGGTCCAGTTCTCTGAATCCATTGTGTCCAAAACTTATTTCGAATAAGTTGTTTTGTTGTGTTTGTGTTTAACGTCCAACCAACAGCTAAGGTCATATGGAGACAGGGCCACAGCTTAAAGTCTCATCCGACAGACTGGTGAAGACTGGTGAAGCCGGGAATCGAACCTGCGACCCCTGGTTTACAAGGCAAATTTCGAATAAGTGATTATTAAATAAAAATCGGAGTTTGAATTTTCAAGGTTTTACTCTATTTGAAAATGGTACTTTATTTCTGCAAATGGGTAACCATGGGGCATGTAATTTTTCAAAATAATATACCCTTATAGTATGATGAAGCCAGCTAGCTGATCAGGATCCACATGTCACATCCCTACGATAAATACAGGTTATTATATTATATGAAGCCAAGTTTCATTTAGTGTACACAACCCATAAGGTGCTCATTATGCTTTTTAAGATCATGTGTGCTTATTCTGTTAAATACTGTAAGTCATTTTTAACATGGATGACCAGCTTTCCAGTGAGACTAGAGCTCTATTTTTTAATTACAACACTTGTTTATGCGGTAAATGTTCTCAAATTTTGAACTCTGGTTGCCTGCCAAAAACGGCATAGACAAACAGCGCAGACTCAGATCAGACTGCTTCAGAAGAAGCAGTCTGATCAGTGTCTTCCCTGTTTGCTATTCTGACAAACATTTGTGAGTATCAGCTCTGAAAACAAACATTTTATTTGAGAACAGAAAGAAAAGAGTTCGAAATTCTAGAACATTTACCGCATTAACAAGCAGTGGCAACTCATGCATGCCTATGTTGTAATTAAAAAATAGAGCTCTAGTCTCACTGGAAAGCTGGTCATCCATGTTAAAAACGACTTACAGTATTTAACAGAATAAGCAGTACCAGGCTTAAATGTTTGCTGATGATAATTTTGTATGAATTTCATAGAAGCATGCTAGTAACAAATCATGATAAAAACTGTTTTAAACTAAAAGAGTGTTTTTTTTGTTTTGTTTTTATTCTGCCATAACTGAACTCTTTACCTGCTAGTTATGCCCCAACTTTGATTTATTATTTGGCTTTTCTGACTGTCCGTGTGCGTGACCGTCTGTTTGTTAAAAAAAGTTAAGTTAGGGGTTTTAAAACTTCATATGTACAGTAAAACCTGCGTAAAACGGCCAATCAAAAATAGACAAAATGAAAAAAGTCAATAAGCATGCTTATTAGATACCCCCCACACAGTAAGAGTCAGTGAAAAAACTTGGCAAGTTATAATTCAAACCAGCAGACCTTAGTTTTGAAAAGATTTCAGTAGAATCTGTGCAAACAAAAATTATAAACTCCTTCATGCTTATGTTCAATGTGTCTACATTGTATCCCCAAAGTATCAAATTGCTCCATCAAAAGCTGTGGTAGGAGTTGATCGGCCCATAAAGGCACTATCCATGCATATACAAAAGCCGTATAAGGGAATAATTGTCTAAGTTCTCACAGCTGTCATTTTGTCAACAAAAAATTTTTTTCAACCAAACTCCTTCATACATATGTTCAATGTGTCTACATTATATAGGCAAAGTATCAAATTGCTCCTTCAAAAGCTGTGGTAGGAGTTGATCGGCCCATAAAGGCACCATCTATGCATATACAAACACCTTATTAGGGAAAAATTGTAGGGGTGGGTATCCCCTCTGAAAACCGTATCGTGATATATCGCGATTTTCGGGTTCGTATCGAGATATGAATCACGATATACCGCAAACCTTGATAACAGGTGCATTTGTGAGAGGGGAATTTTCTCAGAGCCGACTTTATTCAACATCAATGGCAATTGAACGTCATACAGCATAGATCGATCGCAAACACAGCATGAACATTTGCATCGAGATCCAATCCTTCAAATTCGCTTTCTTACGAGAAATCATTAAATAAAGAGAGAATAGAAGTGCCTTCCACCTCGAACTCGTTCGAGTCCGCCATTTTGGTTTTGGCCAGGGAAATCCTCCTCTTAGCCAATGGTATTAACGTTTTGCACTTGGCTTGTTTTGTTTATCATAGTTACCAGCCTTTCATTGGCTGTCGGACATCCCGCTTCTGTTAATTATCAAGTGAGGTAAAATAAATATTGACATGGAAATAAAATACAGCTCGAAACGAAAGCAGATAAATTATGCTCCGAAAAATGACGGAGTTTGTCGAGTGTACCGGTACGTCAAAAGCATATCGCGATACGTATCTCAGGAATCCTAAATCGAGATATACCGGTGTAACGGTCAGTTTTTTCCCCAGTCAGTTTTTTCCCCGGGGAAAGAATGGGCCGGCCCATTCTTTCCCCGGGGAAAAAACTGACCGGTCAGTTTTTTCCCCCGGGGAAAGATTTGACTAGTCAGTTTTTTCCCCACCCAGTCAGTTTTTTCCCCCCATGTAATTTTTTCGGAAAAGGCTTGAAAATGATATATGTGTCATTGTGCAGTTAAATCAAATTAAATATCATTCTGAAATAGCTGTATAATAACTCTACCACTCGCAACACAGCACAAAAGTGCAGAGGGTGTAGAAGGATTTGATTATAAATGGGTAGCCTATTCAAAAAACAAATTGAGTATGTTCTTAATTCAAAATGGTTATTTGAATGGGTTAAAGGAAAATCGACCCAGTCTTTCCCCAACCCACTGTTTGGAAGAATCAATTCACTAAGATAAAATACAAAGGTTGGAACACTTTGGAGGGAGATAACCAATAAACTTTTTGGTTTGAAAATTTGATTATCTCTTTGGAATGAGTCATTCATAAGTCTTCAGATACATTAAAAGAATAACATTAACTGAAAGACTGAAAGATAAATAGAAAGATCAGAACATTTAGGAGGGGTGATGGGGGGGGGGGGGGAAAGAATGGGCCGGCCCAGTCTTTCCCCACCCAACAATGTAGCAGTACAAATAAAATGTTTGGTTTGAAAACTTGATTCTCTCTTTGGAATCTGTCATTCATAAGTGTTAAGAGACAGTGAAAGAGTAACATAAACCGAAAGACTACAATTGTAACTGATCAATAGAAAGATCTGAAGTTTTTGGAGGGGGGAAAGAATGGGCCGGCCCACTCTTTCCCCACCCAACAATGTAGAAGTACCAATAATCTTGATGGATTGAAAACTTGATTCTCACTTTGGTATAGTTCTTTCATAAATGTTAAAATAGAGTGAAAGAGTAACATAAACCAAAAGACGAAACGATCAATAGAAGATCGAAAGATTAAGGAGGGGGGAAAGAATGGGCCCGCCCAGTCTTTCCCCACCCTACAATTACAAATAAAAGTGTTGGTTTGAAAACTTGATTCTCTGCTTGGTATAAGTCAAGAGAGTTCAGATACAGCAAAAGAATAACATAATCTAAAA
The DNA here is from genome assembly GCA_964019695.1 of Loripinus fragilis. Lineage (NCBI taxonomy): Eukaryota > Metazoa > Mollusca > Bivalvia > Lucinida > Lucinidae > Loripinus > Loripinus fragilis. Next base: position 39,798,632 of record OZ026519.1, on the reverse strand, counting down.
GTCTAGAGGATAAATAGAAAGATCCCAACATTTTGGAGGGGGGAAAGAATGGGCCGGCCCAGTTTTTCCCCACCCCACAATGTAGAAGTACCAATTAACTTGTTGGTTTAAAAACTTGATCTCTCTTTGGAATAGGTCATTCAAAATTGTTCAGATACAGTCAAAGAGTAACATAAACCGAAAGACTAAACAATAAATTGAAAGATCCAAGCATTATGGAGGGGGGGGGAAGAATGGGCCGGCCCAGTCTTTCCCCACCCAACAATGTAGAAGTACCAATAATCTTGTTGGATTGAAAACTTGATTCTCACTTTGGTATAGGTCTTTCATAAATGTTAAAATAGAGTGAAAGAGTAACATAAACCGAAAGACAAAACGATCAATAGAAGATCGAAAGATTAAGGAGGGGGGAAGGAATGGGCCGGCCCAGTCTTTCCCCACCCTACAATAACGAATAAAAATGTTGGTTTGAAAACTTGATTCTCTGCTTGGTATAAGTCAAGAGAGTTCAGATACAGCAAAAGAATAACATAATCCAAAAGTCGAGAGGATAAATAGAAAGATCCCAACATTTTGGAGGGGGGAAAGAATGGGCCGGCCCAGTTTTTCCCCACCCCACAATGTAGAAGTACCAATTAACTTGTTGGTTTAAAAAATTGATCTCTCTTTGGAATAGGTCATTCCAAATTGTTCAGATTCAGTCAAAGAGTAACATAAACCGAAAGACTAACCAATAAATTGAAAGATCCAAGCATTATGGAGGGGGGGGGAAAGAATGGGCCGGCCCAGTCTTTCCCCACCCAACAATGTAGAAGTACCAATAATCTTGTTGGATTGAAAACTTGATTCTCACTTTGGTATAGGTCTTTCATAAATGTTAAAAAAGAGTGAAAGAGTAACATAAACCGAAAGACGAAACAATCAATAGAAGATCGAAAGATTAAGGAGGGGGGAAGGAATGGGCCGGCCCAGTCTTTCCCCACCCTACAATAACGAATAAAAATGTTGGTTTGAAAACTTGATTCTCTGCTTGGTATAAGTCAAGAGAGTTCAGATACAGCAAAAGAATAACATAATCCAAAAGTCTAGAGGATAAATAGAAAGATCCTAACATTTTGGAGGGGGGAAAGAATGGGCCGGCCCAGTTTTTCCCCACCCCACAATGTAGAAGTACCAATTAACTTGTTGGTTTAAAAACTTGATCTCTCTTTGGAATAGGTCATTCAAAATTGTTCAGATACAGTCAAAGAGTAACATAAACCGAAAGACTAACCAATAAATTGAAAGATCCAAGCATTATGGAGGGGGGGGGGGGGAAAGAATGGGCCGGCCCACTCTTTCCCCACCCAACAATGTAGAAGTACCAATAATCTTGTTGGATTGAAAACTTGATTCTCACTTTGGTATAGGTCTTTCATAAATGCTAAAATAGAGTGAAAGAGTAACATAAACCGAAAGCAAAACGATCAATAGAAGATCGAAAGATTAAGGAGGGGGGAAAGAATGGGCCAGCCCAGTCTTTCCCCACCCTACAATTACAAATAAAAATGTTGGAGGGGAAAGAATGGGCCGGCCCAGTTTTTCCCCACCCCACAATGTAGAAGTACCAATTAACTTGTTGGTTTAAAAACTTGATCTCTCTTTGGAATAGGTCATTCAAAATTGTTCAGATACAGTCAAAGAGTAACATAAACCGAAAGACTAAACAATAAATTGAAAGATCCAAGCATTATGGAGGGGGGGGGGGGAAAGAATGGGCCGGCCCAGTCTTTCCCCACCCAACAATGTAGAAGTACCAATAATCTTGTTGGATTGAAAACTTGATTCTCACTTTGGTATAGGTCTTTCATAAATGTTAAAATAGAGTGAAAGAGTAACATAAACCGAAAGACGAAACGATCAATAGAAGATCGAAAGATTAAGGAGGGGGGAAGGAATGGGCCGGCCCAGTCTTTCCCCACCCTACAATAACGAATAAAAATGTTGGTTTGAAAACTTGATTCTCTGCTTGGTATAAGTCAAGAGAGTTCAGATACAGCAAAAGAATAACATAATCCAAAAGTCGAGAGGATAAATAGAAAGATCCCAACATTTTGGAGGGGGGAAAGAATGGGCCGGCCCAGTTTTTCCCCACCCCACAATGTAGAAGTACCAATTAACTTGTTGGTTTAAAAACTTGATCTCTCTTTGGAATAGGTCATTCAAAATTGTTCAGATACAGTCAAAGAATAACATAAACCGAAAGACTAAACAATAAATTGAAAGATCCAAGCATTATGGAGGGGGGGGGGGGAAGAATGGGCCGGCCCACTCTTTCCCCACCCCACTATTGAGAAAGAACATGCAGTTAGCTAAATGCTTTCTTAACCTGAATTTCTCCTTAGGACAAGACAATCATGAGTGTTCGGATACAGTGCAAGAGTAGGTTAAACCTTAAGACTGAAAGATAAATAGAAAGGTTAGAAAATAATAGAGGGGGGAAAGAATGGGCCGGCCCAGTCTTTCCCCACCCCCTATTTAGAAGAATCATTTGGCTGAATGCTTGTTACTTGAATTTCTCCTTGAGATATGTCAATCATGAGTGTTCAGATACAGTGCAAGAGTAGGTTAAACCTTAAGACTGAGAGATAAATAGAAAGGTTAGAATATAATAGAGGGGGGAAAGAATGGGCCGGCCCAGTCTTTCCCCACCCCTATTTAGAAGAATCATTTGTCTGAATGCTTGTAACTTGAATTTCCTTGAGATATGTCAATCATGAGTGTTCAGATTCAGTGTAAGGGTAGTTTAAACCAAGGACTGACAGATAAATTGAAAGGTTAGAACCCAATGGAGGGGGGGGGGGGAAAGAATGGGCCGGCCCAGTCTTTCCCCACCCCACTATTGAGAAGGAACATGCAGTTAGCTAAATGCTTTCTTAACCTGAATTTCTCCTTAGGACAAGACAATCATGAGTGTTAAGATACAGTGCAAGAGTAGATTAAACCTTAAGACTGAGAGATAAATAGAAAGGTTAGAAAATAATAGAGGGGGGAAAGAATGGGCCGGCCCAGTCTTTCCCCACCCCCTATTTAGAAGAATCATTTGGCTGAATGCTTGTAACTTGAATTTCTCCAAGAGATATGTCAATCATGAGTGTTCAGATTCAGTGTAAGAGTAGTTTAAACCAAGAACTGACAGATAAATTGAAAGGTTAAAACCAAATGGAGGGGGGGGGGAAAGAATGGGCCGGCCCAGTCTTTCCCCACCCCACTATTGAGAAGGAACATGCAGTAAGCTAAATGCTTTCTTAACCTGAATTTCTCCTTATGACAAGACAATCATGAGTGTTAAGATACAGTGCAAGAGTAGGTTAAACCTTAAGACTGAGAGATAAATAGAAAGGTTAGAAAATAATGGAGGGGGGAAAGAATGGGCCGGCCCAGTCTTTCCCCACTCCCTATTTAGAAGAATCATTTGGCTGAATGCTTGTTACTTGAATTTTTATCTTGAGATATGTCAATCATGAGTGTTCAGATACAGTGCAAGAGTAGGTTAAACCTTAAGACTGAGAGATAAATAGAAAGGTTAGAATATAATAGAGGGGGGAAAGAATGGGCCGGCCCAGTCTTTCCCCACCCCCTATTTAGAAGAATCATTTGGCTGAATGCTTGTAATTTGAATTTCTCCTTGAGATATGTCAATCATGAGTGTTCAGATTCAGTGTAAGAGTAGTTAAAACCAAGGACTGACAGATAAATTGAAAGGTTAGAACCCAATGGAGGGGGGGGAAAGAATGGGCCGGCCCAGTCTTTCCCCACCCCACTTTTGAGAAGGAACATGCAGTTAGCTAAATGCTTTCTTAACTTGAATTTCTCCTTAGGACAAGACAATCATGAGAGTTCAGATACAGTGCAAGAATCATGAGTGTTCAGATACAGTGCAAGAGTAGGTTAAACCTAAAGACTGAGAGATAAATAGAAAGGTTAGAAAATAATAGAGGGGGGAAAGAATGGGCCGGCCCAGTCTTTCCCCACCCCCTATTTAGAAGAACCAGTGAGCTAAACGGGTTTCAAAGTCGAAGATCTCTTTGACATGTCATTTGAAAGTATTTCGATACAGTGAAAGAGTACAATAAACCAAAAGACTGATAGTAAAAGTGAATGGTCTGAACCCCTAGAAATCACAACCAAACAGCAATAAGTATGAGTACTTTTGAGTCCTATCGCTAATTTAATAGCGGTTTTTAAATTTATACAAAGAAATGATAATTCCATTATGATTTTTGAAATTATTAGTGGGGGGGAAAAAACTGACTGGGTGGGGAAAGAATGGGCCGGCCTATTTTTTCCCCGGGGAAAGAATGGGCCGGCCCATTCTTTCCCCGGGGAAAAAACTGACTGGGGGGAAATTCCGGCCTGTTACACCGGTATACCGGTAATATCGCGCACCCCTAAAATTTGTCTAAGTTCTCACAGCTGTCATTTTGTCAAAAATTATTTTTTCTGAACCAAACTCCTTCATGCATATGTTCAATGTGTCTACATTGTAAAGGCAAAGTATCAAATTGTTCCATCAAAAGCTGTGGTAGGAGTTGATCAGCCCATGAAGGCACCATATATGCATATACAAACACCTTATTAGGGAAAAATTGTCTAAGTTCTCACTGCTGTCATTTTGTCAAAAATTATTTTTTCTAAACCAAACTCCTTCATGCATATGTTCAATGTGTCTGCATTGTATAGGCAAACTATCAAATTGCTCCATCAAAAGCTGTGGTAGGAGTTGATCGGCCCATGAAGGCACCATATATGCATATACAAACACCTTATTAGGGGAAAATTGTCTAAGTTCTCACTGCTGTCATTTGTCAAAAATTATTTTTCTGAACCAAACTCCTTCATGCATATGTTCAATGTGTCTAAATTGTATAGGCAAAGTATCAAATTGCTCCATCAAAAGCTGTGGTAGGAGTTGATCGACCCATGAAGGCAACATCTATGCATATACAAAAGCCCTATTGGGGAAAAATTGTCTAAGTTCTCACAGCTGTCATTTTGTCAAAAATTATTTTTTCTGAACCAAACTCCTTCATGCATATGTTCAATGTGTCTACATTGTATAGGCAAAGTATCAAATTGTTCCATCAAAAGCTGTGGTAGGAGTAGAACACTATATTAAAAGCCATTTAGAACTACAAAGGGAAATAACTCTAATAGAATTGGCCCCTAGCCATTACTTTTTTGTCTAAAGTATTTGTCTTGCATATATGAACATGTTTGCAAGGATTGATGAAAATATGTTCAATGTGTCTACATTGTATAGGCAAAGTATCAAATTGTTCCATCAAAAGCTGTGGTAGGAGTTGATCGGCCAGTGTATGGCCTATAATTACAAAGCATAAAACACTATATTAAAAGCCATTTAGAACTACAAAGGGAAATAACTCTAATAGAATTGGCCCCTAGCCCTTACTTTTTTGTCTAAAGTATTTGTCTTGCATATATGAACATGTTTGCAAGGTTTGATGAAAATCCAGCAATGACTTCAAGATATTAAGGAAACAATATGTTACGGACGGACGCACACACGGACAACGTGAAAACAGTATACCCACCACAAACAAAGTTTGCGGGGGGTAAAACAAAGTTTGCGGGGGGTATAACAAGGATCTTAATAACAAATGGTAGCTTAATGTAGGTTGAAAGTATTGCAGAATGCTCCCATTGGAGCATTCTGCAATACTTTTGACCTGTATTAAGCGATAATTGGTCTTGAAAACCAATTTTCGGTCTTTTTGAGAGTGGCCGTTTAACACAGGCTTTACTGTATATGAATTCCACATCAAACAAGAGATGGCTCACCTGCCTCATGAGTAGATGATGTTTATCCCCACGTTTTTTTAAAAAAGCATCGGAGATATTGCAATGGCCTCCATCCGTCCGGCTATTTCCTCCTAAACCATTGGACGAAATCCAACAAACTTTGGTGTGTGCGTTGCTCACATTAATGGGGCGTGCAACGGCACATTTTTTTGCCCCGCCCCCTCGGGAGGGGCCAAAAGGTCAAATATCATTAAATTTCAATTACTAAGTCAATTTCAAAGATTTTGAAACCAAACTTTGTGTGTCTTTTCACAAACGAAAGATATAAAACATATTAGACAGGATTTTCATACGGCAGCCTGGATCATGCCCCAGGGGTGGGACTTGGGGGTACCATGGGGGGTTTGGGGGGTCAAATTTTTTTCCCCAAAAAATTCAACCAGATTTGGTGTGTGAGTTACTTACATGAATGGCATATGCAACGGCACCATTTTTTGGGTCCCCGCCCCATGGGGCCCTGGGAAGGGGCCAAAAGGTCAAATATCATTAAGTCTGAATTTCAAAGTCAATTTCAAAGATTTTTAAAGCTGCATACTCTGTAACTATGAACATTTTCCGAAAATTTTTATTTTCTTTTTAAATCATTTGTAAAAGTAGAATTAAGCTATGTTTTCACAATAAAAATGTTCATTACAGCTGAAAACTGCATGGAAAAGTGAATTATCTTATCAAATAGGTGTTTTCTTCTCTTGTTGGTAATTATTTGCGTCCCTCCAATAATTCTAGACTGTTGAATTTTAACATAAATGCAGTTGTTTTGATAGTGATAACTTGTTAAGATTTACGAAAATGGTAAAATGTTTACCTGAATTTGAGTATTTTTACTGTGCTCTTGAAAAATAAAAACATTATTTTTAAAATTAGAAGATCAAACGTTACCGACTATGCAGCTTTAAACCAAACTTTGTGTATCTTCTCACAAATGAGAGATATATAACATATCAGTCGGGATATTATATTTGGCCGCCTAGGTCATGCCCAGGGGTGGGACTTGGGGGTACCGTGGGGGGTTGGGGGTCAAAAAAATTGTTTTTCCGGAAATTCAACCACATTTGGTGTGTGAGTTACTTACATGAATTGCCCATGCACGGTCCCCAGCCCCTGGGGCCTTGGGGAGGGGTAAAAAATTTAATTTTCTGAACATGGTCATGTGGTATATCAAATTCAAGAGGATGAGCAGTAGACCAGGATACACTGAAAAATTTTGACCTATGATCAGACTGGTGACCTTGGGATGGGGTCAAAGGGTCAATTCCATTAGATTTCTTCCTGAGCGTGGGGATTTGCGATGGCGCGCCATCGAATGTGTTCTAGTTGAAAATATTTTAGCTCTGGCTGCAAAAATTTAGAAAGATGGCATTATGGGTAACATTTGTGTGAAAGTATTACGAATTTGGGTCAGTGGTTCTGGAGAAGATAATGTTTAAAGGGGGTATTCTACTTTTAGCACCAGGGGACATTTTGTCCGCAGAACTTTTTGTGCTATTTTGGTAGAGGGCATTATGAGCAACATTTCTGTAAAATTATACTCAGAGTCAGTGAAAAGTTACCAGTATTTTGGAAATATATTATACAGCTCTATGGCTACTTTTACGGTCATGTTTCTGGTCAACGACAAACTGGTTTGGAACGATAAAACAGTTCCACAAATCCTGGAACTATGGTGTATGTGACGCACATGCTTTTTATGTTTTTCGCAGTTTTTAGAATTTGACATCATCACTTTCAGAAAACAACATGCCAGTATATGCCCTAGAGGTTTTCATTCAAAATGCCACCAAAATGGCTTGAATTATCCAAATAAACACAAAAAATGAGGATCAAACTTTAATGTAGCAACAAAACTTTACATTTTCCTATACAATGCAGTGGAAACTACTGGGATCTGTCAAGGAATGGGTATTAAGCATTCACATGTAATGGATACCGTTTTCCATAGTGGTGATTCATTGGACTCTGTGCCATAAAATTGAGTGCTGAAGTATCCTCAATCTTCGTTGAAAATGCAGAACTAAATATAGTCATATGTTAAGTGTATGGGATTTACTGGTAACTTTTCATTGACGAGTATATTTAGAATTTGGATTAGTGGTTCAGATGTTGTTTAAAGATATTTCTTATCTTTAGCTCTGGTGGACATTTTATTCAACTTAGTTGGACCATTTGGGTGATTTGGTAAAGGGCATTATGAGGGACATTTCTGTGAAATTATTTTGAATTTTGACCGGGGCTCAGGAGGTGATGTTGTTTAAGGATATTTCTTTTCTACAGCTCTGGTGGCCATTTTGTTCCCTGGAGCGGGACCATTTCATGATTTGGGCAATTTTGGTAGAGGGTATTACATGTATAAGGAACTTTTCTGTGAAGTTATTTTTTAATTTGGGGTTCAGGAGATGTCCTTTAAAATATTTCTTATCTACTGCTCTGACGGCACTTCTGTTCGCTTTAGAGCAACCATTTGGACAATTTTGTTAGAGGACATTATGAGGAAATTTTCTGTGAAATTTAAACCAGACTGCAGTTTAAAGATATTTCTTATCTTTAGCTCTGGTGGACATTTTATTCAACTTAGTTGGACCATTTGGGTGATTTGGTAAAGGGCATTATGAGGGACATTTCTGTGAAATTATTTTGAATTTTGACCGGGGCTCAGGAGGTGATGTTGTTTAAGGATATTTCTTTTCTACAGCTCTGGTGGCCATTTTGTTCCCTGGAGCGGGACCATTTCATGATTTGGGCAATTTTGGTAGAGGGTATTACATGTATAAGGAACTTTTCTGTGAAGTTATTTTTTAATTTGGGGTTCAGGAGATGTCCTTTAAAATATTTCTTATCTACTGCTCTGACGGCACTTCTGTTCGCTTTAGAGCAACCATTTGGACAATTTTCTTAGAGGACATTATGAGGAAATTTTCTGTGAAATTTAAACCAGACTGCAGTCTGGTTAGGGAGATATCGTTTAAAGATATTTCTTTATCTACATCTTTGGTGGCCATCTTGTTTGTTGGAGCGGAACCATTTATGCAACTTTAGTAGAGGGCATTATAAGACACATTTCTGTGAAATTATTTTGAATTTGGAAGGTTGGTTCAGGAGATGCTGTTTAAAATATTTCTTTGGCGGCACTTCTGTTCCCCAGAGCGGATCAATTTGGACAATTATAGCTTGGAACTTCAAACTTTGTCAGCTGATAAAGGATGATGAGTAGAGTAGATATTTTATCAGTAGATAAAAAATGAGTTATTGCCCTTTGCAAATTTGGACATTGAAAACTTTCAATCAAGATATCTGGAAAACTATTATAGTTATTGCACATTGCAAATTTGGTCATTGAAAACTTGTAACCAAAATATCTCAAAAATTATTATAGCTCTGAGCTTCAAACTTGAACAGCTGATAAGAGGATGAAATATGGTTGGGGACAGTGTTAAATAAACACAATTTCTATTTTTTTGCTCTTGCTAATAACCAATGCAAACAGTTTAGACCCAGATCAGGCCAGACAAATCCTTCGCAAAAAGTTTCATGAACTTGATCTGAACCTTGGTAAACTGCCTATGCACAAGTGAACATTTTTTCTCATGTGCTCAACTATTCAAAGGTAGTTAAGTCTTAGTGACAAACCAAATAACTCGAACAAGAAAAGATTGTGCAAACAAAACAGTTCTAGATCAGACTGCAGTCTGGTCAGGGACTATTTCTTTATTCAGCAAATTATTTGTTCATAAAGCCAAATAATCCAAACAAATTGATATCCCCACCGAAATTTCGAAGACTTTTTGCATTTAAATTAAGGCAAAGAGCAATAAGTCCTGTATATCTACGGACATTCTAATATTAAATGTGCATTGCCCCATCCCGTGTTCAGTTAAGTTTCATGAAATTTGATCTACTCCTTACCAAGTAATGGTTCTGTAGGGACCAATTCATTGAAATTAAGGCAATCAAAGGGCAATAACTCCTGTATATCTGAAATCTATGTGATAAACGTTGATGTGCATCACCATGCAATTGCCAAATATATTATTACAATAATTTACATGAAATTCCATTGACTGGTTACTATCCTGAGGAACTTTAGAAAAGCACCATTTTATATTCACTTTTTCTTCCGAATGGTTGATTTGAGGATGCTTTATCATTTTTTATCCTCTTGCACAATGGACCCTGATTTGCCATAATTTTGATTTGCTCATGCTGTTCATTCTGACGTAATACTGACGTAAGTGATTTTCAACAATTGTCGTCTGACAAATGTAAACCTTATTCAATTTGAAAACAAACACTTTGAGGTGGTAGCCAGATGTCTTAACTAATGGAAAAACACAAAAGGTTTCAGAAATAATCACTTTATTACACTCCCACTCCCACTCCCAGCGTTTCTTAGCTAACGTCAGTCTTAAATTTTCAAACAGCAATAACAGGCTGATGACGTTCGCGCGCGATACTTTTGTCTTTTTTGCAACTGATTGAGGAGTATCTGTTGGCAATAAAAAGATTTTGATTATTCCTGATCCTTAGAATATAAACGGCCAAGTACGTCAAAAAGTAATGATGTCGTGTAGACGAAATGAACGTTGCTAGAGGCCTAAAACTTCATGTTTTGATTTTGTTTTTCCTTTTGCTTTCGAGGACAAACATCAGTTCGAAAAAAAAAATTCATTCATTATGGAAGGTATTGGTACGCTGTGACTTTTGGAATTTGAGTTGTCTCAGAATTGTCGCGACTTCAAGGTTATCATGAACCACAGCGTTTCGATTTTCTTATTGAATGCAAGCTGAATGATGGAACTTATCAATTTCATTCATCACATATTAATATCAAATATTAAATTTTCAACATAAATTTGCACTTAAGCAGATGGTGTGTTTCTAAAGTCATTCAGTATATGTAAAAATCATTGATGTTAAGGCAATCAACGGGCACTAAATCCTCTACAACTGATGACTTCCTCAGATATCCTGACCAAACTTTACCCTTCTCTTGCTAGGTTTTAAATACCTTATTGATTGCCCACTGTTGGATATTTCAATATGTCTTATTTTTCTTCTAGTGCTTCCTTAAAATGCCACAAAACTTCGGTTCTACACCTGCTACCTCCACAAACCCAATGTAAAAACGAAAGGCCAGTGAATTATCTTTCTAACAATGCAAAAATTATAAATGGATGGCAGAGATTTTTTTCTGTACGGACCAGAAAACCGCTAGATTTTACTAAAATAAAGGGAATTTCCCGATTCAAACCCATTTTAAATGCAAGTTTTGTCACCAAAAGTCACTTATGGGGGATTCTGATAATTAAACTTAACTTGTGATAGCCTCCCTCTTAAAATACTAAAATTATCTTTCTGATTTGCTATTTGAAGCGATATTACGCACTTTATCGCTATTCCATTCGGCGATTTTTCCTCATGTCCGCCATGTTGAAAGTACTGAATTACTTCCCATTTCATTATATTTTTTTTCAAATCACTTCTATAACGAAAAATTTCCATTACACCATAACCTAAAACTTTTAAAAAGCGCAGTTCAGGCCTCTATTCATTCATTCCCGTATTCGGGGTTCACACTTTACCATCCATGGGCGTGATTTCCCCTTCAAAACGAGGCAGGGTAAACAAACAACATTTGTCGCGATCAACCAAGGAATGTACTGTTCAGGACAACAAATTTCGCGAATAGCAAAAGGGTTAATGTGAATTATCACACCATTACCATATATCTCCAGTAAAAGTTTTATGAAATTCCATCCATCGGCTAACAAGTTTTAGCTCTGAATGCACAAATTCATTGATATTTAGGTGATCAAAGTGCAATAACTACTCAAACACCTGATGACACCCTTATGAAACTTCACATGCATCATCACTTTATGGCCATATATACTCAGTATTAGTTTCATGAAATTCCTTCAACTGCTTGCTAATTTACAGCTGGGGACAGAAAAAATTCATTGACATTTGAAAACCAAAGGGCAATAACTCCTCTGTTACTAAGGACATCCTGAAGAAACATCACCTGCATTACCACACCATGGTCATATATACTAAGTTTAAGGTTCATGGAAATCCATCTATGGCTGAGGACGGAATAATTCATTGACATTTAGAAAATCAAAGGGCAATAACTCATCTGTTACTAAAGATATCCTGACAAAACTAAAGGTGCATAACCACTCCATGGTCATATATACTCAGTATGAGTTTCATGAAATTCAATCCTTTGCTTCCTAAGATATGGCTAAGGACAGAAAAATCATTAAAATGTAGGCAATCAAAGGGCAATAACTTGTAGAACTGATGACACCCTGACAAAACTTCAGGTGCACAACCACACCATGATCTTATTACTCAGCATTCGTTTCATGAAATTCCATCCAATTGGAAAAAAAAGCATTAAAATGTAGGTAATCAAAGGGATGAAAACCATGATGAAACATCACATGAAACATCACATGATTAAACTGATGACCACTTAAAGAAACTTTATGTGCATAACCACACCATGATCATATACATTGTATAAGTTTTCATGAAATTTCATCCATTGGTTACAGAGTTATGACTGAGGATGGAAAAATCATTGAAATTTAGGCGATGAAAGGTCAATAACGTTGACACCCTGATGAAACTTCATGTGCATAACCACACCATGGTCATACATGTATATATTTAGCATAAGTTTCATGAAATTCCATTCATTTGTTACCTAGTTATGGCTGAGGATGGACGGACAGAAACACTGTTAAACCTATATTCCCCCGGCCTTCAGCTGGGGATAAAAATAAATCTGTTTAGTGTAACAGGTCTGAAAATTTTAGGTTGGGTAGGCTAGGCACATAACTTTTTTTATCATAATCATAATCAGATTTTTGATTAATGTGCAGGTGCAAGGGCATCATCTTCATCAGTGGGCCCCTTTCCAGGTAACTGGCTAGCTGCACGCATAGCAGATTTTACACCTGATCTCCTGGTGCTCCTTTCTTGAGGGTCAACTGTGGTGAGCTTCCACTCACGGCAGTCTTTCTCTGTCAGTTTCTTCCATGTTTGCTTGGGCCTCCCTGCCCCCCGCTTGCCGTCAATCTGCATATCATATGCTGTACTGATTGCACCACTCGAACGTGCCACATGCCCAAACCAGCCAAGCCTTCTCTCTCTCAAAATGAGGTCGAGATCCTCAAGCTGAAGCTTTGCCAGTAGCTCAAAAAACTGGTTTACAGTTCAATATGCATAAAATAATATATTTTCCAGAAAAAACCTTTAAAAATTTCTAGTTTTCACCAGTAAATTTAGGCAGAGTTGGGTTCCCGATACCACAAGTATTTTTTGTATTTGACCGGACTAGGATGAATTAGTACAGACCAAAGTCCGAAATAGTCCATTTTAGGAATCTAGCACTGGCTATGTACAGAAACACACAAATTATTAAATTCTGCTTGACCAGCATTTAATGTGATAAAAAATGAATCTGTATGACAAACATAAAATTATTGACAAAAAGGAAATGAAGAGCAAAAAACATTATCAAATGGGCCTTGACATGATTAACCTGTCTTTGGTGGTTTGCACATAAAGCAAAGACCAGCCTGCGCATCCTACATCAGTAAAGAACAAAGGGCTTCTCCATTTAGCGAGGGTATTATTTTCACGCAACTCCACAACTGCGAAGTTTGGCGTAAATAAAACCCTCGCAAAAATTATAAATTTACAGTATACAGAACCATCTCAATGAGACGGTCATTGAAACTAATGTTTAAACTGATGGACAAGAAAATTAAATACTCTGAACCTATGTTTATTTGAGCAGCTACATGTGATTTCCAACAATGTGGTATTTTGACATGAATAGACTCAAATGAGCCTGTGCAGCCTCCTGTTAAGCTTAGAAACTCCAAATGTTGTTCGGTTGGTAGCTTAACAGTCATATAATATTCAAGTGACTAGCAAAGGCTCTGACCAGACTGTGCGTATGCACAGGCTGGCCTGAGCCTTTGCTGGTCCCACATACTACATTGTTGGCAATCCCATGTCGCAGCTCATTTGTTGTAGGAACAAAAGATTGTGAAATGCATTTTTTTCTCAACGTTCATTTCATTTGAAACATCCAGTGAGTCAAGTTTAGATAAAAATTACCATGAGGTGCTATGAACAACCAGATGCACTATTGCACGAGGCCGAAGGTCATCCAAAGCACTGAAGGGTAATAGTATGACTATAATACTACGAACAGGCATGAAACAACTGTTTTATCACCCATCTCATATGATGACCTTAAACAAAAGTAAATTTGGAGATGCTGTAGATGATTCCGTTTTGTTACAAAACAGAAATATTGCCCAAATTCGATCAGCTTAATTTTGGTATCAAAGTGTCCTGCTCGTAAATGCACATGCTCTTCTAAGCACACACTGACTCACTTTTGAGTTGCCAGTTCAATGGTGCACTTTCATTACTTATATATACTCTGACAGAAAAACAATTGAAGGATATTAACTTTCTTTTGACTTTATTACATTTGAGAAAATAATTTACAAACAGAGAATTTTTGTATTTGATAGAACTACCCATGAGCAATTCAGCAAAATGCAAAATGAAATTTACAGGTTGTTGGTTACGATACAGTACCACGCCAAATGTAACAACCCACTTTACCTAAAGTTCACATGCTTGTATATTTTGGGCTGCAAAATTGAACACTTTATTGCTTATTTTCTAATTCCAACCACAGAAAAGGTTTCAAACCCATTTATCAGTCATTGCATCTTATAATGCGACAATTTCTTCAACAAAAATGTGCAGATTTGGCAAATCCAATCCAATATTACGAAACATTGGCATTAAAACATTGACAACGACTACAAAGTTAGGCGTCATAATTTTGACTGAGAGCCAGCAATGATTTTGGAGCCAATCATTATGGAATACAAACAATAAAAATGGGTTTTAATCAATTTTTAATGTTTGTGACTTTTCAGTATAGAGGGTTAAACCAATTGGGACTCCATTGAAGAGTGGCTTGAAATAATTTTAAGACATCTGGAGCTATAAACTGCATGTATATTTAGTTTATTTTTTACTGCATTGAATGTTAGAGATGAAATTGAATCTAAACAGCCTTCAATTGTTTTTCTGCGTATATAAATTGTGTGTATGAAACACAGTGAGGATCCTGATAAGAAGCCAACTGATCTGGGTGCACACTGTTTTCAGAAAATGGTGTAAAAGTTTATGAGGCCAAAATTTTTATATTAGTTGATTTACAAACCTTCCTACTGTAATTTTACGGACAGTAGAAAAAAAATCTAATTTTTTTTATTCATCTGTGGCCTCTAAATATTATTTATTCGGTGAAAAAAATTTTTTTTTAGGTTGTCTGTGTATTTTTGAGAGTGACACTGTTAAAAGTATTATATTTAAAGATTTAATACAGACAGTTGTTTTACCTTACTAGTTTTACTGTTTCTTCTGGAGATATTAAAAAAAGGAAAGCTCTAAAAATGCCCAGTCAACTGGTCATTTTCAGAGCTTTTTCTTCTCGCCCCCTCAACCCTAAATCTGATTTCTTTCCTCCTGTAAATCAACTAAGAATAAAAATTCTGGCCTAAACCTTATACACACAGTGCACTTATTTGGACCAAAATACTCTTCCTTAATAATCCTCTTGTGTTTATATATAGGCCTTGACTCGACAAAACCTGCCTTCAGGATTTCCGTCAAAGTGAGACTCAAACCAGTCTCCTCAGCTACAGAGACTAGCTAGAAAATAGAAATTTCACCTGTGGCAAGTTTAGATATAACACTTTCTAAAAAGTGAATAACAAAGGCACTGATCAGTCTGTGCCAATGCCCAAGCTGGTCAGCGCATTTGTTGTTTGCAAAACCCCAAAGACATGGTTTCTCACGTCTAGGCCCATATAGGACACAGTGTAGTACAGACTTAGGTCAGGCCTCAAGGTTATAAAACTTTTTTCATGATCAACTCAACTGAGCACGAAATTTCAACTGCTAATAAAAACTAAAATATCTAAAAATGAAGAAGTTTCTTGCTTTAAGTCTGTCAGATGTTGTATTTATCATGCTAATAAATGTTTAAATGCCAAAAATTGTTGTTGTTTTAACATTTATGAGCAGGATAAATTTTGTGCTCTGCTAAGTTGAGCATAAAAAAAAGTTTTATAACATCGGGGCCAGGTTTTGCTGTTTATTTTGTGTCCTATCACACCAATCACAGTCATTTAGGGTCATCTATTGTCCCTGAGGCAAAGTCTGTGATTCTGGGATATTTTATTTTCTTTTTGTCAATTTCCTCTTGTGACCATAGCAACAGTTTTAATAAATTAGCAAGCTTTGGTGTCGCGTCTACTTCTAAGATAGCTGCATTAAGTTCACTAGCAACCTGAAACAGAAAACGTCATAATAATGCCATGTCATAAGAAACCTGCTCATGCCCTGAACAAACAAGAAGTACCATTTTTCATTAATCAGTCCCTGAAGATTATTTTATCTTAGCAATCAGTGCAGATTCAGATAAAATGTGACCGTTTGCCAAAGTAGCCATTTAGATGTTTCCAGTATATTGAGGGTTAATATAAAGATATGAGTCCTATTACAAGAAAACCTGTCTTTGGGGTTAACAACTAGTTAATACTCAAATGCACCCTCTTTCCTTGCTAGCAGCTACTTTTTTCATCTGCTGATAACCTTTGGACCAAGATCAGGACTGACATATTGTCGGTCCTGATCTGGATCTAAACTGTTTGACACTCTGATAGTGTTCCTGAAAGAATTTTTGAAAAAGTCAGCAGAGGACAACAAAAGCATGAAAAATGACCATGCATGCGAAGAGTAAATGTGCCTTTTCATCAATAACACAAAAACCTGTTCATAGGCAAAATACTTTATAACCTGGTCTTTAATTGTAACATTTATAAACTGAGCCGTGACAAATGATTTCGAACAACTGTGGCAGTTTGGCAAGTGTAGACTCAGACGAACCTGTGCAGCTTCCTTTTAGGTTTAGAAACTCCTAGTGATGTTAGGTCAGTAGCTCAACATTCATAGAATACCAAAACAACTAGCAAAGGCCCTGATCAGTCTGCGTGTATATGCCCAGGCTGGTCTGGACCTTTGCTGGTCGCACATACCACATTGTTGGAAATCTCAACTGTTTTAAACCGTAAGTCCAGACAAGAAAGAATTCCATGTGCAAATTTCTGATTTTTTATGCATCAGCCTAAACCTATTCTATTATGCTCAAAAACTGATTCCATGAGAAGATTCTCTTCGGTACCAAACATAATGCTTTTTTGACTAAGCAAATGAAATCCGCAGTGCTGTGTTTCGATTGATACAGGTTTCTATACCTGTAGGCCTTTAGTTAAGTGTAACAACAAAATAATTCTCTTATTTCTCAACCATATATATGTTGCTGGTACTCAAACAAACCATTTCAATGAGATAGTTCTTTTGAGCACCCATAACATATGTTAAAACTGATGGGTAAGAAAATATTTATAACTTTACACTCAAAAATTGTGTTAATCTAAACATGTGTCTATACCTTTTGTCTCTGTGAGAGGTGTAGTAACTCTCCAAACGGAGATTTCTCTGGATCTTCAAAGGCTAGTAATGCTAGAGTTCTCTCCAATTCTGACAAAATGTCAGGATTTTCCTCCCCTCGCTCTGCTAGGTGAGATTGTGCATAGTCTAAAGCATCTTCTATATTTCTCTGTCGAATTAATTCGATCATGTGTTGTTGCTGTAATAAACATTTGGAAACAAATTGTAACATAAACATATAGGTCTAGGTCATCAATTATTGTGATTATTTTCTTGTCCATTAATTGAAACATATATCTTTTTTTAAGTTTTCCATTCACTACATAGGAAAAACTGCTGCCCCACTTTTTTTAACCAATCACATAATTTTGAACAACTTTGGTAGACGGTCATCCAAAGACCCTGTGTATCAAATTATTTTTAAATCTGACAAGTAGTTTTTGACAAGAAGATTTTTAAAGTGTTTCCTTTTGGTTCCCATGGCAACCAGATTTCTGCATGGATTGGGATTCTTTGAACTTTGAAAGAGAACCACCCAAGGATCATTCCAGGCAGTGACCTATATAAGAGTGACTAGAAACTCCAATGTAATGCCAATAGTCAACTCAAATAACTCTTGTCGGGCATCTTACACAGGTAAATGAGGGAAAACCAATATCATTTATCTACACGATTTGCTTTTACCACAGTTTTGGAATACACAGTGTAATTTCTCTTTTGCTTACCAAAACTTTTAACACCTTTACAAACGCCGAAATATTATAATAACGTTAATTATGAATCATTAAGCATCTTAGTCTATGAATATTGATAAATCGAGACACAGACATAGCCATGTTTGAAGCTTTATTCGTCACAGTGAAAGAGGTATTGTTGAAGCCATTTTTGACGATTTCCGCAACTTTCATAAAATCGGCTGATATTTACACGGTCATACCTCAAGAGGATAAGTTTAAACATTGCAGAAACATAGCATTTAGCAATATTTCAGATGTTTTTTTCGATTGTTATTAACAAGATGTACCAATAAGCGATATTCTTGACGAAGTGCGCTCTTGAATGTACCTATAAATGCAGCGGTTGCTCAAGCTGTCGCCATTTTGTGTGTATATGATGAAAGGCGCACCAGGTGTAAGTCACGTGACACATACCACGACATACCTATATGGCTGAAAAATGAAGTGTCCAGTCACTCTAATATAGGGCATTGTTCCAGGTGAGAACTCTTGTTCCTGTGTGAAGTTTGGTAACATTCCATCCAATAGTTTAAGAGATCTTATTTAAAGCAAAGTGTTGATTGACAATGGACAATTTGAGAACATTAATCGTAGTACCTGTAAATGGAAGTACAAGTATCTGTCATTGTCAAGTAATTCTGGGTGAAGAGTATTGACTAGTGATATAGCATCTTCAATGCAGCCATTTTGTATTTTATCTCGTATTTTGATTCTGTCGTCAAGCTCATTTAGATCTATAGACGGCTGTATCCCGGTCTCCAAACGGAATTTCTCAGCTGATTCTTTAAAACCCTCTGGAAGAAAGAAATGACAACAATTAACTCTTTACTTACTAGTTTCGTCTGCTGATAACCTTTGTGAACAGTTTGGACTCAGATCAGGCCCCACAAACTGCTATTCAAAACATTTAAGAGTAAAATTGAGAATATTTTCTTATCCAATAATTTTAACATGTGTTTTGGGTGTTCAAAAAAACTATCTCATTGAGACAGTTCTTTTGAGTACCCACAACATATGTTTTGGTTGAGAAATAAGAAAAATAATTCTTAATAATCCACTCTTATCTAGGGACCTGCATTTGATGCCAAACCTTGCAGCTTTGAAGTTGTTAACAATGATGAATAATAACAAATGAATTTGCAAATAAAATGTGTTACAATACAGTCAGATAATGCAATGTAAAGTGAATTACAGACTAATTACAAAATAGAAACCTTGATTCCACAGATACCTTTCATATTTTTTCAGAGTTTTCTTTGTTACACGCAGACTGATAGTCTCTCAGGACATCCCAGACAGGTGTTTGGCTGTCTTTGATACATTGCTTACCTGTGACAAGATAATTCATGATGAGTTTATTCATGTCGGCTCTCGTCACCTGGGTCTCACTGAGTCGATTCATCCATTCTTCTTTTCCAATCTCCTCCTGTTTCTCCGAGCCCAGACTAAGGGACATAACTAAAAATAGAAAACAATATTGCGATTGCTGTAAAATTTTGTTTTCATAACTTAACATTACTTACATAGGTTACTAAATATCCCAGAACAATTCAAACTCTTCAGTACCACTCATCAGTATCATTCAAACTCTTTTATAGTAGTAATATGCTGTATTTTTCATTACAAATTACAAACTTTTTAAAGAGCTATCTGGCTGCTTTTCATCCAAGAATCATTTAAATTCTTAAGTACTAATCCTCAAGATCGCAAAAAGTCTAATTGATTATTGGTTCCTTAACTTATATAACTTATAATGTGTAATTACTCAAACTTGAAAGGTCTAACTTTTAGATGGCCACTGACATAGATTTTACCATCAATTCACTTTGCAAGTGTTTTATAGTCAAAAGGCAACTGCTTTCAAATCAAATTTTGTACCTTTCCTCAAAACACATCTTCATCCACTCAATTAGTAGGTAATTGACTTGATAAATGGTATAGTCAGCAATTAAGCTAACAGTCTGCTATTGTTGTTGTTGTAGACATATGTTCTCTCAATGTTAGGAATGTTGTTAATGATTCAAAGTTAAAATGATTCACAATCCATCACTCTATTTACATTTTAAAAGTTCAGTATGTACACGCTAAGAGAGATATAGTCTTTACATGACTTTTAATTTAAAGTTATGTCACCACAGATTAAAACAATAGTCTTTAAAACTTTTCTGGAACAATTCTCAATAAAAGACAGATTAGCAAACCTGCTGAGACTTAAGATGGACTGACTTCTTCGACGTAAGATTTCTATTTCAACGAGGGATTAATGAGTTATAATGACAGTTTCTGATATCTTTGGTAGCCAAGTGCAAAACACAATCTTCTAGCTTGGAACTAAACATTTGACAGTTCATTATTATGGGTTCATTTGACAGTTCATTATTGTGATTGTGACATCATACAAAGAACAAGTATGTATGATACAAACACCTTTGAACTAAAATTTAAGAACCCGCTGTAAAGTTACCAGTAAGATGACCACCTACATGAACTACCTACAGCAGAGAATTTGGTGCAAGCGAGGCCACGAATAACGAAAAGCGGATAAATCATCAGTTCATGTGATACCTTTAGGGCTAGTAGTTACTGCTAAAAAGGAAAACTTGCCTACCAGATCGTTTATCTGACAAGTATTTTATAATTTTGTGCTACTTAAAACCAAAGATACGGAGCACACAAAAATCATTACTCAACAGTGCCACTTCGAAGCAGAAAAATGGTAAATATTTCATGTCACTGGTAGTTTCCAGGCTATTTCTATGTCCCAACTACTCCAGGACCGGCTCTAATGATAACTTCCTAGATTGAATTTCTTAAGAAAAGTATTCAAACAGCAGATTGTGCCATGTGTCCTTGGACCCAGTATATTCGGACTGGTCACTAACAGAAATACAAAAATATGCTGTAATGGATTATTTTAACGCTGTTTCAAAGTACTGCGGCCATCAAAATTGGTTCTGAATGATAGGTGAGATTATAATAAATTATTTCAGATATGTGAAGTTGAAATTTTATAAGCAATATTCTAACACACCTCCCCTATAGAGTTTGAGTCAAATTCAGTCAATGCTAAAAAGTGTGATATATCAAACAATAATTCACAGTTTTGAAAGCGCGAGGAAAGCGTGTGTTAGCTGACGCCATTTATTACTGGAAAATGACGTCATTCATGGCGTTAGACAGTGTAACATCGATTTTATGCTTGAAAGACGTTACAGATACACGTAAAAGAATGTGACATAGTCTAAGTATTGGCGGGAGTTCTTTAGTGCAATGGCGGGAAGTTGAAAGAAGCTGAAGACTTCAATGCTATTTCATCGTTTATTGTGTGTTAGAGTCGGAACAGATCAGCTCCAGTGATTTTATTTGGCCATTTTTAAGGCCGTATATGGGAGTCATTCCCAATCCAAAAATGGCCTTTATTTTCCCGATTTCATGTATTTTAGCACTTATTTTCCCAATTTTATTAAAATATTTTCCCAAATGTGCAGGAAAAGGTAGCTTCCCAAAATCCCAAATAAATTCACTGAGCTCTAGTGTGTGACTTGTTGAGTAATAATTCACTGTTTGTCGGTCAGTTGTACGAAGATAAATCACTCGCCCTGTGTGCGTGTGATTTGATCTTTTTTACAACTGACCTTCAAACAGTGAATTATTACTCAACAATTCACTGCTAGAGCTGATCTATTTCTTAAGTAAATCTATGTAATTTGCATTTTATTATCATTTACGCAAATTTCTTAGGAATTTTGGCTAAAAGTTCCAGAAATAGCAGAAATGGGCACCTTGGTTTGGATGATGGTTTCTATCTATCTATCTCTCTTCTGTTACTCAGGTCATTATCTGAGGTGAGTATTTTTTAAATTTTGAAGAAAAAAAAAACAGGCAAAAAAAAACCTTCTGGTTGAGTCATTTAAATGAGTGCCCTGAACTCCTCTGTGGTCTCAGCTGCGATCACAGATGGAGCCAGATGAACCTTGGGAAAAAAGCATACTTCAGGGCAACACTATAAGTCTGGGGCCTGCAATACTGTGAGTTGTGTGATGACCTGGTAGATCTTAATTGTACTCTGAGACGAGGTCAAGCACTTTTCTTTATCAATAGACATAGTCCCACAATGAATCTTGTGGAAGAAAAGCAAAGAGGACTGATCCCTTCAGGCCCCAGAGTTGGCCATTGCAGCTCATCGAGATTCGAGCATCTCACCAACACTACTATTGTTGCGCCACCTCCTGCAGGTCCTGCGGGTTACTGTCCTCTGTACCTCCTCCACCTGTTTTAAATGTGTATCTGAGTTTTACAATATGGGCTCCAATTAGGTGCTGCACACTCCAGTTTAGGGCATACCAAAGTTTTGTATGCAATCTCTTTAGTACTCCTAGGTGCGAAAGCCAAGTTCCTACAAAGTCTTAGTTGCTTTGGAAGAGATATGTTGACCCAAATCCATGCTCTCCTTGATTTTATGCCAAGATATTTCTTGCTGATGTAAAAACGGATAGACTTTCAATAAATATAACCATACAGTTTTGCAGATATTGTACTAGACTATTGCTTTAAAAAAAAAATCACTGATATATCACCTCAGGTCCAGTATAAAGGCACTGGTCACTTACAGAAATACAAAGTTATGTTGTCGAGGCTTTGTTTTAGCGCTATTTCAAAGTACTACAGTCTATAAAGTTGATTCTGAATATACACAGGATTATACAAAGTTATTTCCGGTATGCAAAGTTGGAATATTACAAGTTACAGTAAATAAAATTGAAGTTAAATCATCTTTTTAGGTTGATTTCTGACGATTTTCGGCTAAAACTGTAGAGCTAAAAGGCAGGGCTTTTTTTCACCATTTTGGGACAATGACCCATACCCCCGGAATTGGGAATTTAAGCGTGAAAATGCCAAAAATTGGGAATTTTTTAGTACTTTTAGCTTAATTGTCAAAATCTAAAATACATCATATATTTATCTGAATTTAGCTGTAGTGTTAACTTATAATCACCATTGCATGATGTATTATATGAGACTGTAAAATTTTGAAAATTCGACAGTTTTAAGCCAACATTTACCATGATGATTTTTCTTCCGATTTTTAATTCTGATTTGAAATTGGGAATTTTCTTCCAAAAATTGGGAAAAAGATACTTTTTGGCATTGGGAATATAACCCAATAACGGCTATAAAATCGGCCAAAAATAAGCCCTGAAAGGGTACCTTGGTTTCTTGCTGATGTTCATAAAGATGGATAAACTTTCAATAAATACAACAATACAGTCTTAAAAATAGTATTTTGCAGAGGAAAAGATAAGCCGCTCTTTGGGGTATTTAAGCAATTAAATTTGTGAAAAATGCAATTATTTCCAAATGAAGGAGTAACAAAAAGCAATTAGATTTTAGAAAAAGCTATTGTTTAATAAATGAAGGGGTAACAAAAAGCACTTAAATTTTGGAAAAAGCAAAAGAACAAATAAACCGATTGAAATGTGAATATATCCCATGGTACAGTAGCACACTTAGTGTGGTAGCCAGTTCAAGCCTTTCTTTTGTAGTGATGTTACTCAATCTCCTCTGATACCTTAAGCAAGTCATTTGTCAGTTACTGGCTAAATTATTTGCACAAAGTACTTAAAGTCACTTCGATCTGTGTGCTTCTTCCATATAACTAGAATTATTATTTAAATTATTAACTAAGATTATAAGGTAAATGTACTTATAAATAAGCAATTTCAAAAATCTAAGTGGGGTAAAAAAATATTTTTAAGCAATTGTTTTTGGAAAAAGTAATTCATAAAAATCAAGTGGGGTAAATACCCAATTGAACTGAAAGCTTATCTGGACAGCTGTATAATAAATGCATCTTTAACCCTTTGTACATTGTCTGTGCATGTCTGAAAGCTTATCTGGACCTCTGATATTGTACCATTGCTTTTTGAAAAAAAATCACAGATTCTATTGTTAAGTCCTCCGGGTATTTTAGGCTTTATTTAACCTCACGCTGAAGAGCTCCGCTAAGATACTCGGTGAAAATAATGCCAGACGCTTATTAAAAAGTGTTTGAAATCCTGAAATTTTTATCAATAATATCTCCGTAAATATGTCTGATTATTTTATAAAAACTTTCTATATCAAAAGAAAATCATATTTCTAATTGATACTGAAAATGTCAACGCAAAATTCTGAGTTATATAGCTTTATAGATATTGCAAGTTATAAATGCATAAAAAAATGTTGGGATAACTGAGCTTTACCTGTGTATTGACTGAGTGCGTAAAGCGCCTCGATGATCCAGAGCGGGATATGCTGTATCACTGTTTTCTTTCTTTGAATACTGGCACGATCAAATTATGACCATTACTGTTTAAGAGAATATGCAGAGAAATAATGGAGATTTGATTATAATCTTCATTTTACGTCAGTTTTGAAAGCTCCCCTCGACAAAGTATTTCCAATATATACATTTACCTATATGTCAGTTACCAGTCCGTGTATACTGGGTCCGAGATATCACTACGGGGGAAAATAATGGAGATATATGAACATTTCTTTCTTTCTTTGACTACTCAACATACACGGTTTTGAAAGCTCAGCCACGAAAACATATTTCTAATATTTAACATTACCTGTACGTCAGAGACCAGTCGGGTATACTGGGTCCGAGCTTTGTACTAAAGAAACAAAAGTATCTAAACGCTGGTTATTTTACCCCACCCACATTATTTACATTGAAAACATAACCATGAAAACACAAGCGAAGTACACAAACTTTTGTTTATTTGGCCAGTTTTTACCTCTTTCCATATTTAATTTATTATGTTCGATTGGTTTTCAGCAAGAAATTTCTCATAATTATGCTTTAATCTGCCACTGAAAAAACAAAAACAAAACAAAAATTTCCTGACCGACAGGAAATCAAATCTGCGCATGCTCACACACCTGCTTCCGTCTAATTAACAATTGTTTTCTCTGGTAATTAGTAAAGGATTTATGAAAGATTGTAACACATTTGTTCCAAAGTGAAGTCCAGACCATTATGACAGTCGTAATTACGTTAAATTGAGCCGTACAGATGGCAAAACCAAAGTGGATGACGACCTGTATTTCCAAGATGGCGGATTTGTTGCAGTTGACATCCAGAAATTGATGAAAATTGTCATGATTTTACAAAGATCTTTTTCACCATAACACCTTTCACAAATCAGTTGGATATGGCAGAAAGGTGAGTCTTTTTCTTTAGATCAGAAAATCAAAGGCATATGGTTAGATATTTTGTACAGAAGAGATGTATAAACTCTTTTTTTTCCACACCCACAAACAAGTTTTGACAGATAATGATTCATCAGCTGTCTCTTCACACTTGCTTCATCTGGTGAGAACCTGTCTTCCTGGTTTGCGACCTGTGTATTTCTCATACATGACCAACTACAAACTTGCTAGAGCATTGAAAATTAAGAATATAATGTAGGATCGACTTGCCTTGTAAATTTTTACCTGAGTATTAAACACCAGGGTTACGTCGGAAAGTAAACAGGTCTATCTCCATATGACCTTAGCTGTTGGTGGGGCATTTAAAAAAACAAACACACACATGAAAATATAGTGTACTAGAGCTTAGCTTATCACTATTAGCATGTCTCCGGCTTTGCTGTAAAAGCCGGCCTTTATTTTAATAAGTCCCTGCAGTGCTGGGCTATATACCAGGGCTTTGGAAAGTCATTATCCCAGGAACAGTGGATACAAATGTCTGAAGCTATATCTATTATTAAAAGTAGGTGAGTATGACCAGGAAAGACCGCAATCACACACTGCACACCAATCCACTGCTGCACTGAACCATGAGGAAGAGACACAGAGATACTTTTGACAGCAGAAATCTGACAGATCAGCATGCAAAGAAAGTCTTAAGAAATATCGGCAGTGGTTATTGGGTAGCACATTGGAATGGAATTTGTTTAGTCCTCAGTCCTCAGGGAGTGCGCATGCGCCAGTGAATGGCGGTCCTGTTTTTCCGGGGATATTTTTAGGACATTTTTGGTTTTTTGTTTTTTTATTTTATCAAAATTTCCAAATTCGCACTCCCTGGTGTAATGCTCATGTATGAGCAAACCAGTAAAGAAAGAAAGAAAGAAAGACATTTTTTGAGCATTGTCATTTGATCCCTGGGCTACAAGTCAGCTTTATTGTACAATTTTACGAGTGTATATGCAGATATTCCCTGTTGTAGGCGGGACGAGTCGAAGACTAGTTTCCCCTACAAGAGGGAATATTTGTATATTCACAAGTATTTGTACAATAAAATCCTTTTTATCATGACCCATAAAACAACCACCTTTTAATTTATTCATCAGATATTCAAGTCAATTATAAGCTCCACCCTTAACAGGGTCTTGTGGAAATTATTGAACAGCATCTATAGATCAAAGGAAAGGCGGCAAAGTCATGATACAATAATTTTATGGACACACTATGAAATATCTACACTACTTATGCTTTACTTATATATAAATATTGATGTTTAAATATTCACATCATGTTTTTGTAACTATATGTTAATAATATACATCTGTTCTTAAAATAGTCAGATCAACAGCTCCTTGGAGCTTATGTTTATGTTATAAGGCTCGCCATCTCAAAATAAATATTGTCTTGGCTCAGTAGTCGAGTGCTCTTGAGATCAATTAGACCATCAGAGCCACTGTATTGTATCCATGAGCAAGACATTTTATCCTGGCAGTTTTGTTCAATCCAAGAAAACCTCTCCACATTACTGAAAAAATGCTGACCAGGATCATCTCAAACAAAATCAGGAAGTGGGAATTGTGATTTGGACCCTGAGACTGAGCAAGAATATTTTAACCACATTGCTTAGCTTTATTGTTTTCATCCAGGAAGTAGGATACTGCTAATAATATCAAAATTAAAAAAATATAAAGAGATGAGTTTATATTTCATTAACCCTTTTTATACCAGGCCCCCAGATAAGAGTGCGTAACTGAAATTATTTTTCTTATTTCTAAACCAAAACATATGTTGTGGGTTCTCAAAAGAACCGTCTCATTGAGCACCCAAAACACATGTTTAAACTGATGGATAAGAAAATAATTGCAATTTTACGCAAATTAGTTTTGCTTAACTGGCCCTATGTTATACTGAGAAGTGTGCATGCTCCTTATATGTATGTAAATGTATGCTACATACACACAATAAGTTTCCATAGTATGACTTTCTGATTTTCAGTCAGTTTTGCAATTTCATAACATATGTACTATAATAATATGGATTAATTGTGTAGTTAAAAAATGTAGATCCTGATCAGCTGGCTTCATCAGATCTTGATCTTTAAAAAAGTGTTTGAAAAGAAGTGAGTGCACCATGTATGCGCTTATAAAGTGGAATAAGATATGTTAAACATCAGGGGTTTTTCATGGGCAATGGGCCCCAAAATTTGGAAAATGCATGTAAATGCTGTACATTGCTTCCTTTAAATTCTAAAATTTGTTAGTTAGCAGTCAACTTAGCCTGCCTCAGT
This sequence comes from Loripinus fragilis, assembly GCA_964019695.1. Lineage (NCBI taxonomy): Eukaryota > Metazoa > Mollusca > Bivalvia > Lucinida > Lucinidae > Loripinus > Loripinus fragilis. Next base: position 39,770,954 of record OZ026519.1, on the reverse strand, counting down.
ATGTATTTGGCCACAAACTAAGGCAGGAAAATCACTGAATAAACCTTTATAGTCTATTCAGTATCACACATATACATACATTTGTATCTAAGATGTTGTACCTTTACATGTTTTGTCTGAACTGAGTTCTGAACACTTTGATGTGATAACCCTTGTACTAGTTAATATAGAAAATTTCTTTGATCAGTAAGACAGTAGCATCTCTGTATATATTCAGGAAAATGACACTTAAACTGACTTCCCATATTAAGTCTTTCCCTGCCAGTGGCAAATTTTATCCTCTACTTCTGATCTTTGCAAACAGTTTGGACCCAGATCAGGCCCAAGAAAACATCTGGCCTGCTCTGGATCGAAACTGTTTGACAAGCTGATGATATTCCTGAAAGAATTTTTCTAAAAGGTTGATTTTGAAAAAAATCAGCAGACAAAAAAACTTGAAAAGTTATGCTGCAGGCAAAGAGTTTAAAGCAGTCAGGTCAGATTTTAAATGGTTTTATACCACTCTTACCAACTTGAGCATGAATATCTCATGATGTGCAAGGTCTACACTGATGTAGGTGGTATAAATAGTTATACCATGTTTGTCCACCTGTACGTAAGATAATACACTTGCTAAAGCTTGTGGATTATCCCCACGTACAGGTGGACAACCCATGGTATAACTATTACTTGGCAAATCTAAATGTAATAGAACATAGAATTCAGTGATTTTGTTACCTGCGTATCCTGCATCTTTTGCGCATAATTTTGTCTCAGGAATGCAAAGATTTTATTTCAGCGAGTCCCAGGATGCAATAGTATTGCAAACTTGTCATTAAAAAATAGTGTTCTAGACTCATAAGTTTGCAGTTGGACTCATTTATATGGGAAACAGCGAGTCCCAGGACCCATAAGCCCAAAATTGTAAATGAATCACTGAATAGATATAATTGCAGAGCCTATTGCTAATGAATGAGACTGAAGACTAGCTACATGCTTGTAGATCTAGACATGCTCTACCTACATAGCCATAGATTAAATAAGCATCTTAATTTTTCCCAAGGGCTTTAGCTATTATATGTATATATGCAAAAATTCATGTGCGTACACATTTTAACATTAAATATGGGATGCAAGATGCTTCCACTGTCAGCTCCACAACAAAAAATTTTTTATAAAAAAATGAGGAGAAAAATCCTCCTATAAATTCAAGTCTCACAGTTAATATATATCTTGTAGTATATATTTTTTCTGGCCTCTGGCAAACTATAATATTTGCATCATTTGTGTTGTTAATATAATTGGTGTTGATTCATAATGGAGATTGGCATTCCTCTGCCTCCTCAGGATGGTTCCAAAACTTCAGTGCATATTACATCTTTGTCTTATGCTCTGATCACTAATTATTTCAAGGCTCCAGATAAGAGTGCACAAATGAAAATAGTTTTCTTCGTTCTCAACCCAAACATATGTTGTGGGTATTCAAAAGAACCTGTATGTAGATGTTCTAAAATTTCGAACACTAGTTGCCTCCCCAAAAGGCCCAGAAAAACAGTGAAGAGTCAGAAGACCCAGATCACAGAAGCAGTCTGATCAGGGTCTTCCCTGTTCGTTATTCTGACAGGCCTTATGTGAATTCCAGCCCTTATAAGCAACATTTTTAATATTTGAGAACAGACAGAGTAAAGTGTTCCAAATTTTAGGACATTTAGTTATATAATTCTTGTTGAGAGTTTATTTTTTGTCCACAATTAATATAATACAGAGTGCGAGATCTTCTATGCATGCAGCTAGTCAGTTACCTGGAAGGGGCCCACTGATGTGGATGATGCCCCTGCACCTGCACATTAGTCAAAAATCTGATTATGATATGATCATTTGTTTGTTTGTTTGTTTTGATTCTTTACATCCCATCAACAATCTTTCAGTTACAGGGGACAAAATTTCCACTCGTCCACTCATAATTACGAGTGAAATCTAGAAAGGACGAGTAATTCTTCCCAAAGCACTTGTCTATCAGGACAAGTGCTTTGGAAAGAACTACTGGAGGAAGTCATATTACATATTACTCCCTTATGTTCTTTATTGCATACACTTTCAAAGGACAAGTGCATGTGTTTGCAGTACGAGTGAAAATTGTAAGTCACTCGTCCTGCAGGACAAGTGCAATGTTTAAATATTTTTGTCCCCTGAGTTATGTAGGGAGGGGTCTTCCTGGGTTGAACCAGTACTAAGCTAGGATTAATGTGTCTTGCTCAAGGATACAATGCAGTGACACCGGTGAGGATCGAACCCGCGACCTCTCGGTCTTAAGCACTGAGCCACTGCGCTCCCAATTATTATGATATGATGACGAGAGATATCTAATCTTACTTGTGTCCGATTTGCAGTTTCAGAAAAAATGTTGGTTTAATAACTCTTTTCTAGTTTAAGTCCGGAATCTCTAATGGAATCTTCCAATTGAACCAGTGAATGAGATTTCCAACAATGAGGTAAGTGCGACCAGTCAAAGCCTCAGATCATCATCATCAGCCTGCGCATGTGTTTAGTCTGTGATCAGAGCTTTAGCTTGTCACTTGAGTGTTCTATGATTGTTAAGCTGCTGTCAGACTGAACACCATTTGGAGTTTCTAAGCTTAAAAGTCTAAGTCTACACTTGTAAAAATGCCACATTGTTGAAAATCACATTTCGCGGCTCAATTTGTAGTTACATGTATGTATCAATAAGTAATTTGTTGGGACTTTGTTGTTTGTACATGTTTTTCCTGTCCAATTAAATTGGTTATGACATTCAAAGAGTCAATGATGACTTATAAGGTTTCTTTTCCTGTATCTTGATCCAATTGATTGAGCAAAAAAATCAATGTACTAGATGCAATAATGATACCTTACAGAATGGTAATGAGGCTGATTCTGTGCAAACCACGGAGAGACCCAACACTTTTGCTCCCATTTTTTTGTCAAAAATTTGATCTACCAGGGTCCAGTGAATTTTCTATGTTCAGAAGTCAATCCAAGTCATTTTCAAATCTTTATTTGCTGATTGGTAAGTAAAATAGCAAAACTGGATACATGCAACATTTCAATATTCTAGCTATATGTAGCTACATGTAGTCTCTGTACAAATGTAGCTGAGCAGGCTGGAATGAGTTCTACCTGGCTGAGGCTGGTCGAAAAAATTAGGCCCATGTGTCCTAGCTAAAGCTTGACTGAACGCACTTGAAACATTGATTTCTTATTTAGACCCTATACATCAGGGCCACAGCGATGGGGATAATTGCATTCTGCACTAATAGCTTATGACAAGATGCTATGTGAGCGTGTCTACTTTACTCTGCTTTCCTTAATCAAAAATCAATCATGTACAAAATCAGTTAGAGTTGTTCACACTGGCTAAGATTGCTTGACATAATGAAATTCCATCAGTAGCTGAGTTTCTCAAAGCAGAGCTAAAATTGCTTGGCAGAAATGTGCTTGTGTTCTGATGTGCTACAGAAGTGCCACTGTGCCCTTATGTGCTGCAGACATTTCATTGTGTGTTATTGTACTCCAGAAATTATCGTTGGGTTGCAGGTTCGAGCTTCATCGGAGGCACTGCATTGTGTGCTTAAGCAAGATACTTTATCCTCTGCTTAGTACTGGTTCAACCCAGAAAAACATGTCCCAACATGACTGACAAAATTGTTGACTGGGATATTAAAAATGTCCTTGTGCACAGTTGTGCTACAGAAATGTCCCTGTGAACAATTGTGCTACTAAAATGTCCTTTGCACAGTTGTTGTACTAAGAAATGTCCTTGTGAACAGTTGTGTTACAGAAATGTCCATGTGAACAATTGTGCTACTGTGAAATGTCCTTGTGTACAGTTGCGCTGCAGAAAATCCTTGTGCACAGTAACTGGTGTGCTACAGAAATGTCTTTGTGAACAGTTGTGCCACAGAAATTTCCTTGTGCAAATCTGTGCTAAAGAAATGACATTGTGAACAGTAGTGCTACAGAAATGTCCTTGTGCACATCTGTGCTAAAGAAATGACATTGTGAACAGTTGTGCTACAGAAATGTCCTTATGCACAATTGTGCTACAGAAAACCATGTGCTACAGAAATGCCAGTTGCAAAGTTGTGCTACAGATATCAACTTGTGCCCAGCTGTGCTTCAGAAATGTCATTGTGCTATGAGCTAATGTGCTACAGAAATGGCCAGTTATGCACAACATTGCTGCAGAATTGTAATTGTGCACTACGTTCTGAAGAAATGTCCTTGTGCTTAGCAAAGGCTTAGATTTAATCAAAAATTAATAGTGTTTTCCTTTTCATATAAACATAAAATTTCTATTTTTTAGCCAGTCTATAGATTGTAAAACGTTATAATTTTTTACTTGTATTTATGACAACACTCTTTTTTATCACACTAGTAGCTAGTCTACTAAGCTGTGTTCACAGAAATGTCATTGCAATATCTAACCGTTAGGTGGCATGACTATCGCATACCAAACTATCTGATTAGAGCATTGTGGGTGCGTGCGACATACTTGTTTACCAATAGCGTCATCAGATCATGTGATTCGCTCGATTGGTCGATTCAAACTTGTTATTGATCTGCGTCATCACGCGTCACCGAAACCTTTTTTTGACCTGGCCATGTGGGACATGTTTCAAAATATATTCTACTGCAGAAAATATTATTTAGTGTTTCCCCTAGCCAGTTTTAGCATGGCGTCGCGCCATGCCCTTTTTCTCTAGCGCCATGCCCTTTTCCCAGCGCCATGCCCCTTTTCTAAAACTACATAAAATGCCCTACATTTTGGTAAAAAAATCATCAAAATCTGACAAAAACTAAGGAAGTTACAGTTTTTTTCAGTTTGAAGCCTGAAGTAGCAGGGAAGACATCTGCTGTTACAATATTTTACTCAGTGTTAATCCTTTTACAATGGTCACTAATTACCTGAGTCAATTTTGACACATCACTTTGATGACAATACCCCAATTAGCAAGTATTTAAAATGAAGTGTGAATCTGAACCAGGTACAAGTAAGACTGTCAAAACAAATACTGGAAAGAAAGGCAGTCTTGTTAAAAACTTAGGAAGTGATCTTGGCAATTGAAGAAAAAAATGATTCCCATATAAATAATGTGATTCTGATAAATTTCAATAATTAAAAAATAATAATAATATATTGAGTGTGTGCTCAAATAGGAGTCTTAAAACTGGTTTGAAAATTCTAAATAATAATTAAATAAGTAGTATATTCTGCATTTAAAAAGGACAGATAACAGCTGCATTATGCTAAGGGACATAAATTTATATGACAATACCAAATCAATTAAGAACTTGGACTTAAAGTGCCCTCTTAGCCTGTCGCCGCGCGTTCCAAAAGTGCCCTTTTAGCCTGTTGCCACGCGCTTAAAGTGCCCTTTTCCTGGAAACTTTACCATGCCCTTTTTTGGGGCTGGGGGAAACACTATTATTGTATCGCTAAATACTGTAATGCCAAACATTGTTATTGTTAAGCTAGGAAAGGTTACTTGATGTCTCCATAAATGGATAATTTACAGCCATCCAGTGCTTGCTACTTTTTTAACGTAGTGTTTTGGGTAATGCACACCGCATATTGACACAAATCCGTCTTTTCCGTCGTGATGTGCCTTAGCAGACAGGTCGATTCTTTAGTATCGCGCCTGCGCAAAGACAATGATGTCATTGTGCACAGATATGCTACATGCACAGAAATGTTCCTGTACACTGATGTTTCACAGAAGTATAACTTTGGGTGGGGTATGTAAAGTCTCCTTACTACAGAAATATCATTGCATGCACAACTCTGATATGCTACATAATGCAACAGCAAGGTCCTTATGTGCATGCATATGCATAGTTTTGCCTACAGTAAAACCTGTTTAAGCAGCCACTTAAAATAGACAAAACAAAGGTCTTAATGGAAAATGGTAGTTTAATGAAGGTCGAAAGTATTGCAGAATGCTCCCCTTGGAGCATTCTGCAATACTGACCTGCATTAAGTGATAATCAGTATTTAAAACCAACTTTGGTGTTCTTTTTGAATGGCCGCTTATGGCAGGTTTTACTGTATTTAGGGAAAAGAAAGGCATGTTGCCAAGTGACAGTAGAGTTCATGAAATTCAGATTAATCCATGGGTGCAGTAGATTGTCTGACGAGAATCTCATTTGCATTAAAGTGTTTGTTGGGCTTAACTCTTTGCATGTTGGGTCACACGTTAGCATGCTTTTTTGTCAACTGCTGATTTCTAAATTAACTTTTAAAAAAGATCTTACAGGATTACAAACAGCTAGATTGTTAAACAATTTTGAATCTGATCAGATCCAAGGTTTTGTTGGGACTGATCTGTTGGTCCATACTATATGCAATTTTGCTTTAATCAGCAGTCATCGCTTTGCAGGCAGTGAGTTAAACCATGAAATCATTCTAATACAAAATTGTCTGATTGGATAATGTCTGCATTATACTGATGAAAACCAAATATAATAACATGAGTTTCATTGTTTCTCTCTAACTTCCATGGATGGCAATACTGTGCAAACAGAATAATTTCAAACAGAACACTTGAGCAGCAGTCGATGGTACATCATCACAAATACCCGCTTTGACCTTTACTTTGGGGTCAAGGTCACACAAAGTGTTTCCCAGTACCCTCTACATCATGTCACCTATGCACCTGCATATTTTGAAGTTGCTACGTCCAATGGTGTAGGAGGATATTCATTTACATGAAAATACATTATTTGACCCTGACCTTGGGGTCAAGGTCTCACAAAATGTTGCCCCAGTACCCTTCACATCATTTGACCTATGCACCTACAAAGTTTGAAGTTGCTACGTCCAACCGTTTAGGAGGAGATGCAATGACAAGAAAATACATTATTTGATCTTTGACCTTAACCTAGGGGTCAAGGTTGCATGAAATGTTCCCCAGTGCCCTCTGTATCATGTTACCTATACACCTCCATTAATTGCAGCTGCTACGTAAAACTGTTTAGGAGGAGATACAATTATAAGAAAATACATTATTTGGCCTTGACCTTGTGGTCACACAAAACATTGCCCAGTACCCTCTACATCATGTGACCTTTACACCTGCATAGTTTGAAGTTGCTACATCCAATGATTTAGGAGGAGATGCATTTACTTTGACCTTGACCTTGGGGTCAAGGTGACAGGAAAGGTTGCTCATTACCCTCTACATCAATGACCTTTACACCTGCATTATTTGAAGTTTGCTATGTCCAACGGTTAAAGAGGAGATGCAATTACAAGAAAATACATTATTTGGCCTTTGGGGTCAGGGTCACACAAAACATTGCCCAGTACCCTCATGTTATCTGTACACCTACATAGTTTGAAGTTGCTACCTACAATGGTCTAGGAGGTTGAAGTTGCTACGTCTAATGGTTTAGGATATGCAAGAAACGTGACGGACAGACGATGGACCAACTTTGGTACGTTCTTGTTTAAAATTAATTTACCCTATTTTTCTAATGAAAAAGCAAGTATAATTAAAGTGACAGAAGTGCAGGCTCAATTGCAACTTGCTGCAGAAGTTACATGTTATTACATGTAACATTCAATGCAAATCCATAATACATGTACTTTTGTATATTAGTTAGACTGTGTTATGGTCGACTTTTGGGCTTCTGGCCCATAATACAGTATAAACTATAAACTCTAAATAGTTGTACCCATCTTGCTCTAAAACTTGAGAACACAAAAAGGTGACAGAATAGCAAACAGAATAGACCCTGATCAGATGGCTCTTTTAGAGCAGTCTGCTCGAGGGAGTTTACTTAGATGGATTTGTTTGAGTATTCAGGATAAATGTGGTATCTAGGATAATTATTGGCAGTAAAAGTATTCATTTTCTGGTCTTTTGCTCCCAGTGGTGATTTCTACTTTGCTCATTCCACTAGCAACTCTTTCCTTGCTAACGGCAATTTTTATGTGTCTACTGATAACCAAAGCAAATTGCAAAAAGTTTGGACCCAGATCAAGACAGACATGTAAGTCTTGGTCTGGAATCAAACCGTTTCATCAAGAAAGAATTGTTTGAAAAAGTTAGTTTTGAAAAAAGTCAGCAGACAACAGCAGCATACAAATTGTAAATTGTGGAGACTACCATATTTTGCTCTGGATGAAGGAATTGGCAGGACCCAAACTTGGATATGCACTTAATTATATAAAAGAGCAACAACATTATTTTCTCAGGTTCAGCAAAAAAAAAACACATTTAATTTCTTAGACCCGTGCTTGATGATTTATTTTACATTTTCATAGTATTTTAATAGAATTTAAGCCTTTAATGAATCTAGATTTTCCTAAATGTTCAAAACCTCATGAAACATAGTATGTAACTGACGGCAAAGCTCATTTGCATGTTCAAAGCACTTTAGCTAGCCAAATATTGAAATAATTGTCCAGTATTATAAGTGGCAATGGAGCTGTGTGTGATGGCAAGCCAATGCCTGGTTTTCACACATAGAATAAACCTCTTCCATCGTCTTGTTTGCTGATTTTATAGCTCCTGGTTACTGGAAAATACAAAATATATCTTACAGCAGTTACAGAATATGAGTTGTTTCCCTTGCAAATGTAATTATGGAAAAAACAAGTGAAGTTGCAAATCTTTGCAAAAAAGAAGTTGCCAGCAGATATTATCACCATTGGTGGCAATCAGATATTCTGTTGAAAACAAATACTATTGAACAGGTGTTTAATTTCTTTAAAAAATCTGTAATTTCTTCCTGATTACCCCTACACATGAAACACATTGGATAGGTGGCAATCACAACATTAATACTATAGACAAACACAGATCAAAAATGGTTGGCAACAGAGTTTTTGATTGCCATTTGTCGCCTGATTGGCGCCAAATGGCAATTGAAACCACTGTTTTTATTGATTTTTGAGCCACATTCGTAAGTTGTTAAGAGCGTTTTCGTTTGCCACCTATCCGGTGTGTGAAAGAGCTCCTAAAAATAAATCTTTTTTTAAACCGAGTAGATCCCTGCCAAAAAGCAATTTTTAAAAGAATCGATGTATAGAATTTGAGAATTAAACCTTGAATTTTGGCTGTAACAAAATAGATGAACTCTTGTCCTGCTGAACCCCAATTTATCCTTTTATGAAAACACAGTAAATTCAGATCAGCTGGCTTTTTGTGAAGCCATCTGATCTGAATCAGCAGAGGATCAAATCTGGCATTATTAGACAAGTGTACTATGTATACATAGTGCAGTAGGTAACACGTCTGACTGCAGATCTAGGGGTCGTGAGTTTGATTCCGGTCGGGTCCCATAGTTTCGTGGAGATAGGTCATGAAATAATTTCTACAGCCATTCTTCTCCCTTCCGCTAATTCATGAAGGGTTGTCAACAGTTACAATGGAAAGTGTGTGCGCGAAGTACTGGTTAACGCTTATATAGTCAAGCTTGCGCAGAAAAAAATGGTTAGATGAACTGACAGTTCCAACATGACCATAGCTGTTGTTTGGGATGTTAAAGCATCAAAGGAAACAAAAAAAAAAAAAATTCCCTGCTTTTCAGTAAGGTAATAAGAAATGCAAAAAATATTGGTTTTATGTTTATTATTCCTTTCATCCAGCCTGAAAATCTAATTTGGTTTAGCCTCTGGAAAGGTGTATACTAGTTGGTTCTATTAACCCTGGCCCTGCTGTATTATCCATTCTTTGTTCCCAGCATGTTTAAACTTTACTGGTATTAGTGGTTTCTTCCTGTTACACTATCTTCACAAGAATGCAGTTGACGAGGTGTTCTGATATGCAAGATGGCCATCATCTTGAAACTCTTCAAATGATATCTCCAAGCTCCAAAACCATGTGTTGGATTGAACCGAAACTTTGAGGGAGGCATCGGGGGCAATTACATGTATGTAGATTCAGTTTTGCTAGAATCATTCCATTGGCCGCCATCTTGTACACTTCAAATGATATCTCCAAGCTCTGATTGAACCTAAACTTTGAGGGAGGCATCGGGGCAATTACATGTATGTAGATTCAGTTTTGCTAGAATCATTCCATTCAAATATCCAAGAAGGCCACCGTGGCAGCAATCTTAATATTCTTCAAATCAAGTACATGTATCTCCTTAAGAACCATATGTTGGATTGAACTGAAATTGTGTAGGAGTCATCATGACCATGTTAAGATTAAGGATAGCTATATACTGCAGAGGTGCCCCCCACACCCCAACAATGTAGCTATGGTGCCCGCCCCCATGGTGCCCTCAGCGGATACACTGGTCCTGCCTTCTTGACAAAACATCGCTGAACTTTAGATGAACAGAGATCTGGGCCCTGTTGCATAAACTGTCATTAAAGTTAAGCTATCATTAAGGTTTAAGCTGTCATTAAACTTTTACCAGTCCATTAGTTAAGTTTGCATTATTTTTGTGTTGCATAAAGCAATTTTAATGTCAACTTAACTAATGACGATTTAACAGACTGGTAAAGCTGACATTAAGACATTTTCACGTGCACATGCTCCAACAACAGCTTCCAATATGGCGGCGAATCACAGTCACAGTGACGCTTCGACGAAACCGACAGCTTGAGCTTTGTAAACTATAAATTGCAACTGGCATGTATAGCGAATATGGAAAAAACAAACTTCTTTGCAGAAAAACAACCTAGATCAAATCCCGAAAATGTCAGTTTATGCTATATTGCGCCGTAAAGATGTTGTTCGAGTTGGAGGACGGTTCTTCCTACGTCAGGACTAAATCAGTAAGTTTAGTTTTCTTGTGACCCGCGTCTTTCGTTTATTTCACTTTAGAAAAAAAACGGGTTTCACCCCATCATCAGTTCTAGATCAAGATGTTATAGTTCCATAAAAGAAATGGTTGTAAGGCTGTAAGCCTAATACACATGCGACGATGTGTCTCTTATATGGAAAAACATACGTTTTTAAAACCATCGGCTGTTTTGTTTACATCCGTTTCTATGGGACATGCATGTTGACATTGATGTATTTTCCGCCAGTGACTTAAAACGGCGCACCCCTTCAAGCCACAATTTGTTTGATTTGAATCTTTACGTCTCAGTACACACATTTTTCAGTTATGTCGGGGCGGGTCTTCCTGGGTTGACCCAGAACTAAGTCAGAATTTGTTAATGGGTCTTGCTCAAGGACACAAGGCAGTGACGCGGGTGATGTTCCATACCGCAACCCTATCGGTTTCGAGTCAAGCACTCTAACACTGCGCTGTGCTCCTAAAATTTCATCAGAACAAAATAAAATAGGACCCCAGAAATAGGGCTTTCTATCTACGACAACCGGCATCCTGGCACAATACAGACAATGTCCTCAAAGCCTGTTTGTATAGCAGGGAAATTCGGGGTGCTCAGGGAAAAAAAAACACTACAAGCTGTTATTTACTTTTATTTTATCTTATTATCCATTTTTTTGCTACTGGATAATAGCATTGCTTTTATGTTTATTGACAGCGCACGCATATGCTCACATCTTACTTCATAAAATGGATGGGTCTAAGAGAAATATTTTAAATGGCACCGTTAAAGGCAATACCCCCGGCAATACCACACCGTGCAGGCGATGACCACGAATTTTCAGGGACACAAGACAGTGACACAGGGCGGCGTTCGCAGTCGATAACGAGTCTGACTAGGTGCGTGTTTGTCTGCAGACCCCGGGGTTGCTAGTTCAATCCCGGTCCCATACATCGTGAAATAATTTCTTCGGTCATTCTCCTGCGTTGATTCAGTCAAGAAGGGTTGTTGCCAGTTTATATAATACAAGCGAAAGTATGTGCACGAAGCACTTGCTCAAGCTTGCCCAGGCAAAGAATTGTGGTTAGGTGAAATGATTGTCCTGACATGACATGAACATAGCTATGAGGGTCTCAATGGGATACCTCTGAAAACACCCAAAAACCGCTAATCTGTAAAATTTAGACCAAAAAATCGCCAGTCAGTAAAATGTATGTCCAGAAATCGCTAATCAGTAAAATTTGGCAAAAAATTAGTAATCAGTAAAGTTTAGGCCAAAAATCAGTAATCGGTAAAAAAATAGCCCGTAATCAGTGACAGTTTTCTGTGAAAGCGAAGTGGAATAACTTTTTTCCATCGAATTCGTTAACTAGGGCAAGGGTCGTAACTAATGTTGTGAGAACTTGTGGCCCAACCCAATTGCTGTATCATATTTGGCAATAAAATATGTTTGACCCTTTTAAGCCGAATGGAATATTCCACTTCTATCAATTGGACCAGTCCATTTCCGTTTTAAGGGCTGTTTGGTGGCACAAGTACTTTTCATTTGTATTCATTTTTAAAAGAAACTTCTGTAAGCAAACAGTGGAGAACCTGATCAGACGCCACATTTTGCAGCGTCTGATCTGGTTTTGCACAGTTTGCCAATGTCCCACAAAAAGGACGCTAGGCTTTATCCCTTACATGGGTTAAACTATTCGCTAACCGTTAAGCGTCAGTAATTTTTGGCCCAAAATCGCTTTGGAGTCATTTCATATACTAGTCTGACCAGAAATTATTATTTGTACCTAAAAGAAGCAGATTTAGTCATTTATTTGGTATAACGGTAACAAACCGCACCGATTATGTCATTAAAATTTATGCAAGGGAGGTAATCTGTTACTACAGTTAAGTTTTCTATCAATGGGGTCAATTTGTATAATATTTTAGATTAAACTGATTATTTGGACCTAAAAGTAGCAGATTTAATCATTGATTTGTAATTACATCGACAAATTACTTCAATTAAAGCAGTTTAGATATGTGTAAGGGAGGTAATCTGTTTCTACACCTTATTATTCTGTCCATGGATCAATTTGCGTTATAATTTTGACTGTGCGGATTATTTGGACCTAAAAGTAGCCAATATAGCCATTAGTTCGTCATAAGACCGACAAACCGCTTCAATTTAGGAAATTTAGATTCATGTAAGGGAGGTAACTGCAACTTTTAGCAACCTCTCCAAGGGAAGTGACTTTATGTAGATATGACACTGAACTCACTCAGTCACGTGACATAATCATAATTGGCCATTGGATGAAAATCACTTAGAACTGTCTTTTCGTAGATAGAACAGAAAAGCACAGCGATTTTAAGCTTACTGGGAGGAGATAGGCAATGAAACCTTCACCAGTAGATAGAACATTTGATCACCTTTCCAACGGTATGCATAACTCATTTTTGAACAAAATGCCACTTAGAACACTCTAGCACTGAAGCGACGAGTTGTCATCGGATGAGGTACAAAACTGTGATACACGTGTGCTTTTTACTATCCCCTATTCCGGCCCCCTACGTCGCGTGGTTCATGCATTGCAACAACAAAAAATCGCACAATTTATGTATAGCCTGTTATCTAGGAGATCAGACTGGATGATTATCAAGAGATAATCGGTGTTTCTTTACTCGGTCGGGCCGTCGCGTATTGATCAGGTTATCCAGTGTGACTTATTGCACGTCACCGCTTACGTCACAGCGCGCGTGCCAATACTGTTGTTGTATACACCGACACTCAAAAAAAGGTCTGAGTTATATCATTCTTACCCAGTGATATGATGCACGTTCATTCAGTAGCAAGGCCCTAAATGTCAATTTCAAAAGGACGTTAAGTTTCTCGTTGTATCATGTAAGCCATGTGAAAGCCATCATTTTCAGCCAGTCCCAAGCCCCTAGCTGGTATAGTCACCCCGAGCCTGGTCCTCCATTAGGCAATCGGTTCTAATGCATTCCAGAGGAACCAGGAAATTTCGTAAGGGGTATGAGGGGATTTTGATCTATATCTACCCATATAACGTGTGATTTTCCGATGGGGTACAGACCCCCTGCCCCCCCCCCCCCCCCCCCCCCCCCCCCCCCCCCCCCATGCCCACCCAATCCCTTGCTCCCCAATAGCGTATTGTAGTTAGGCACTGGGAGCCAATAGTCCCTTGAAATAATAATGATAATCATTGGAATGCTCATTTTTTGCTGTTTTTATGATTATGATTACTAATTTTCAGTGAATTACAAAATGGCTTCAAATCATGGAAATGCACATGTACAGCAGTGAAATCCATACTTAATGACAGCTTTAAAGTACCTCCTGAGGTACTTTAGTTAATGACAGCTTTAACGGGAACTTAATGCCGACTTAAAGTTAATGGACTTTTATGCAACAGAGTTAAAGTCGGCATTAAGTTAACAGCGACTTAATGACGACTTAACTGGCAGTTAACTTTTAATGACGGTTTATGCAACAGGCCCCTGAACTTTAGCTAAATACTTCGGAACCACATTGAGCTCATTTCTGAATCTCTCTGAAATTGGGACTGTTTCAGCCTTAATTAATTCAGACATTTTTCAAACCCCAAGTTCAGAACGTTTTAGACAATAATCGGCTTGCTAGGTGAGCTATTCTGGTCCACTTGCACCTCTAGTTTTGGTTTAAATGGTATCCAAGGAATGTTTATCTTCATATGTATGGCAGAGTTTTTTTGACACACAAGCAGATGATTGCAGATCCTGCTGTTGTGGTTTTGTGGTTATCATCAAAATTGAAACACTTGCAGGCAATTAGTCCATTGCAAGTTTTTTCTATGTTTATAGCAGTTGTAGTGGGAGTTATGTTCTGAGGAAATGACCAAAATAAGCCTTACGGCTTACTGTCAGATCCTACTTCTATGATATTGTACTTATATGTAAAAGTGATTGATCAAATAAAATATGTTTAAACCAAGTTCTGAGGATTTAACCCATAAAGTGCCACCTATAATTTGCAGCAGAGGACAATTTCAAATTTTGCCGCTTTTTCAAAAATAACAAATAAGGCATGACATTTCTTGAGAATCGTCTGCTGGCAGACGATTCTCATGAAATATCATACCTTATTTTTATCAAAACCTAGGAAAGGTGTCACATGGTTTGTCGTCTGCTGCAGTCGTGATTGGCGCTTTAAGGGTTAATTTAAAACATGAACTGTATTTCTGAGGGGTTACATTGAAAAGTAAAGTGGGGTGTACATGTATCTTTTAGGGGGAGGGGGGCCGCTGTGATGTTCAATCCTTGGCTTCTCCTAATCTGTTGTGGCTCTGTAGCCATTATGATCTTAGCCTAATTAAGTTGAAGAAAAAAAAATTCAGATGGCAACAAAAAAAAACACATAAAAAATTACCCAGGATTCTAGAAATGATTTACTTTGAAGCTCTTGTTTGGATTGGGAAGAAATATAAGCAAAAGATAAGCATTCTAAAATGAGCAAAAATATTATGTTTGATGATTGCAATTTGATAAAAAGTGATATTTTATCAGGAATGTTAGGTAAAAAATAGACAGGTTAATGACAGTTATATAAGTCTAATGAAATAAAAGAAAGTTTACAGTTTAATCGGTTTTCTGAGTGCTAAAAGGGTAGGGATTATGACTTAGGCAAACACAACAGACAGGTTTATGATTGTTTTCATTGAAAAGACTTTTTGCATTCAGAGAGACTGAAACTCTGCTCTGGGTGCAAAATGGTTAAGATAGGTTTTTGATTTTATATTGCTGATTTACTGAGGTATATGAAACATCACACATGGGCTGTGACGTGAGAAAACCTTACTTTGTTGCCTGTGCATCAGCACAGCCTGATCAGCGCCATTGTTACTCACTTTCTGGAAAGTATAGTGGTTCCTTTCGCTGCTCACAATTTCAATATTCTAGATAGTCTCTGTAGCTAAGCAGACTTGTTCAAGTCATACATTGTTGGAAACCTCGAAGATAGGACTGTTTTTTCACATCAAGGCCCATACGGGTATTAGTCAATTAATGCATAGCAAATCCAACAAAATGATTTGTGCGGCCAACAAAGACTCTGATCAGCCTGGGCATCAGCCCAGGTTGATCAGAGTCAAAGAAACCATGAATCTTTTAATAAGCTCCCCTGAGTGATTTGCACAGAGAGATGAATCTGATCTGATTCCAGGGTTCATTTCCAGGCTGTTGTGAGTCTTCCCTGGGCACAAAGTTCATTTTGTTCACAGGTTTAGTCATGCACAGGCTCTGCCCTCAAATTGAAAACATTTGTTTGATCCTAAGCTGACATTTTCATATAGCGCCAGAACCATAAAACTGTCATAAGAGGGTGTAAATATGGAACCTGAATCCTGACTATTATTCAAGGGAGGATAGATTTTTTTTCTGAAATATTTTTATGGTTTTGTGAGCAGTAATTGTCTAACATCATCATGGTTTAAGCTATGATCATCAGCTGTGATCTTTTACTGTCATAAGTTGCTGTGATCTCTTGCTGCCATTTTGAGCTGTGGATCACTAGCTGTGATCTCTAGCTGTGATCTTTAGCTGTGATCAATCTAGCTGTCATCTTAAGCTTATATCTCTAGTTGCCAGAGCTAGAAGTGATATCTAGCTGTCATCCTAAGCTGTGATCTCAAGTTGCCAGCTCATAGATAGTTGTGATCTCTAGCTGTCATCATAAACTGTGTTTTCTAGTTGCCAGCTCCAGTTGTAATCTTTAGCTGTCACCATAAGCTATGTCCTCTAGTTGACAACTCCGGTTTTGATCTCTACCTGTCATCATAAACTGTGTTCATTAGTTTCCAGCTCTATTTGTGATCTCTAGCTGCCATCATAAGCTGTCTTCTTAGTAATGCCAGCTCTAGTTGTAATATCTAAATGACATGATAAGCTGTGTTCTCTAGTTGTGATCTCTAGCTGCCATCATAAACTGTGTTCTTTAGTTTCCAGCTCTTTTTGTAATCTCTAGCTGCTATCATAAACTATGTTCTCTAGTTGCCAGCTCTAGTTGTGGTCTCTAGCTGACATTATAAGTGGTGTTCTCTAGTTTCCAGCTCTAGTTGTGATCTCTAGCTGCCGTCATAAACTGTGTTCTTAAGTTTCCAGCTCTTGTTGTGATATCTAGCTGCCATCATAAGCTGTGTTCTCTAGTTTCCAGCTCTAGATGTGGTCTCTAGCTGCCATCATAAGCTGTGTTCTCTAGTTTCCAGCTCTAGTTGTGATCTCTAGCTGACATCATAAGCTGTGTCCTCTAGTTTCCAGCTCTAGTTGTGATCTCTAGCTGACATCATAAGCTGTGTCCTCTAGTTTCCAGCTCTAGTTGTGATCTCGATCTGTCATCATAATATGTGTTATCTAGTCGCCAGCTCTAATTGTTTTCTTTAGCTGTCACCATAAGATTTGTCCTTTAGTTTACAGCTCCAGTTTTAATCCTTAGCTGACATCATAAACTGTGTTCTTTAATTTCCAGCTCTAGTTGTGCTCTCTAGATGACATCATAAACTGTGTTCTTTAATTACCAGCTCTAGTTGTGATATCTAGTTGTTATCATAAGCCGTGTTCTCAAAATACCAGCTCTAGTTGTGATCTCTAGATGACATCATAAACTGTGTTCTCTTATTGCCAGCTCTAGTTGTGATCTCTAGCTGACATCATAAGCTGTGTTCTAGAGTTGCCAGCTCTTGTTGTAATCTTTAGCTGTCACCATCTGCTTTGTTCTCTAGTTGACAGCTCTGGTTTTGATCTCTACCTCTCATCATAATTTGTCTTTTTTAGTTTCCAGCTCTAGTTGTGATCTTTAGCTGTCACCATAAGCTGTGTCCTCTATATTCGAGCTCTAGTTGTGATCTCTAGCTGACATCATAAGCTGTATCGTCTATTATCCAGCTCTAGTTGTGATCTCTAGCTGACATTATAAGCTGTATCGTCTAGTTTCCAGCTCTAGTTGTAATCTCTAGTTGACATCATAAGCTGTGTTCTTTAATTGCCAGCTCCAGTGGTGATCTCTAGCTGACATCATAAGCTGTGTTCTCTAATTGCCAGCTTTAGTTGTGATCTCTAGCTAATACCATAAGCTATGTTCTCTAGTTGACAGCTCCGGTTTTTATCTCTACCTATCATCATAAACTGTGTTCTCTAGTCCCCAGCTCTAGTTGTGATCTTTAGCTGACATCATAAGCTGTGTTCTCTAATTGCCAAGCTCTAGTTGTGATATCAAGCTGACATCATAAGCTGTGTTCTCTAGTTGCCAGCTCTAGTTGTTATCTCTAGCTGACATGATAAGCTTTGTACTTTAGCTGCCAGCTCTATTTGCTATTTCTAGCTGTCATCATAAGCTGTCTTCTTTAGTAATATCAGCTTTAGTTGATATCTCTACCTGTCATCATAAACTGTGTTCTTTAGTTTCCAGCTCTAGTTTTGATCTCTATCTGTCATCACAAACTGTGTTCTTTAATTGCCAGCTCCAGTGGTGATCTCTAGCTGACATCATAAGCTGTGTTCTCTAATTGCCAGCCCTAGTTGTGATCTCTAGCTGACATTCTAGTTGACAACTCCAGTTTTGATCTCTACCTGTCATCTTAAACTGTGTTCTTTAATTTCCAGCTCTAGTTGTGATTTCTAGCTGATATCATAAGCTGTGTTCTCTAATTGCCAGCTCTTAAAAAGTTGTGATCTCTAGCTGACATCATAAGCTGTGTTCTCTAATTGCCAGCTCTAGCCTAATCTCTATCTGTCATCTTTAGCTGTGTTTCTAGTTGCCAGCTATAGCTAACTGTCTCTATTAGCAGTGTCCCCTAGTTGACAGCTCGGGTTGTGATCTCTAAAGCCATCATCTTTAGCTGTATGTTTACTAAAGCAGCTATTACACCAGAAAGGCAGTTACCCATGTTTACTTATAAAAGACTGTTACATTCACAAAAACCATAAATCATGTTCACTTAGTTAATTCCATTCTGAGTGCTATATAGTTGTGTTCTTAAAAGGATCATTGACACTTGCTATGGGTAATTGCCTATGGTTTTCAGTAAAAATAAAAGTTTGTCAATCGTCCCGTTCTTCACCTCGAAGCTACCCTGATCTGAGTACTTTATGGCTGTGAAATCCATTTTCGATATTGAATGCTTCAAAGATGTAAAATTTTGGGTAGAACAATCAGTTTTACATTAAAATATATAGGAATTCGAAAACATTTTTTAAAATATCATTCCCCCCCGTGTGCCAGCAAAAGCTTTTGCATGTATATGTGTTACCATATTTTACACATTGTGTGGAAGTGGCTTGCTGGCACACGGGGGGGAAAGATGTCTAGCAGCCCAAAAACCCTGGGCCTTAGCCCATAAAATGCCTTTTCTACCGAATAAGAAAGGACCTCGGACAGTCTTAATGAAGGATTGCCCATAAAAATCGCCAGACAAAAGTTTCAAAGAAAACGATTGTTTTTCCATCAAAAAGATAGTAGGATAAACTTTCGAATAATCCACAAAAGTATTTTTTCATTGGACAAGCAGCTATTCAAAAATATGGGTTGAAAACCCTGTTTTTGCTATTCAACATATAGAGAATAGAAAAAAGTTTTACTGAAGTGCTTTCCCCCCCGTGACCAAACTAATCCTTTTGCCCACTGTTGTAGTTTTACATTTCACACATCATATAAAAACGGCATGATTGGTCACGGGGGGGAACGATGTCAAAATGCTCAAAAACATTTTATTATAAAAACGTATTAGGAACTTATTTTGTGCAAACCTGTAGGTAAATATCAATTTACAATGGCATGTATCAAGGGCTTAAGTTATGATTGTGTACCAAGTAATCAATTGTCTTGTTTCTCTACCAAAACAAATATTGAGGGTACTCAAAAGAACTGTCGCAATGAGACGGTTCTTTTTTAGCACGAAATTATAGGTTAAATCTGATGATTAAGAAAATATTAAAAAATAAGCTCAAAAAGTGTGTTTATCTATGCTCTGATATATATACAGTATGCGGATATGATACAGCTCAGTGAACATGTCAAACTGGCTGAACCACAGGTAATTGTCAAAAGTTGTGGCCAGCACATTTATTTAGAAGAATAATGAAATCCTCTCAACCTGAATTTTATGCAAACGCATCACTTTCGTCTCAAGTTTTATTCCCCAAACATTATATTTTCATGTATTTAGGTGAATACCCGGCGAAACTTTGACTTTCTGTTAAATAAGATTTGGTCACAAAAAATACCCCCACCCCCTAAACCCTAATGTCCTGGCATAATCATGCAATATTTTCAAAATATTTTTATTTTGCTGGGTACACTAAATGTAAGGGTTTGATTTAAGCACAACACTATAATTGTCAAATATGCATTATCCTAACCACAGGCTGTCTAATTTTGGGCAGATTGAATAGGAGACTGTCCGAGGTCCTTAAAGACAGTATTGAAGTTCTCTAGAACCAACCTTCTAAATTGCTTTTGTATTCTATGCTTATTTAATATAAAGTTCATAAAGATTAAAAGTAGAATTAGCAAGGTTTATGCATTTTTTCAAAAGAAAACAACTCACTGTTTTTTATTACATATTCTTTTGCAAACGTCCTGTACTTATCTATTTGCATGCTAGGGAATTGTTCATGTTTTTATTTTCGTCTGCTGACTTTCTTCAAAAAGAAGTTTTTAAAAATAAACCACTCAGTACCACCATCAGAGTGTCAAACAGTTTGGATCCAGATCAAGCCCGACATTCTGGTTGTCTTAATCTGGGTTCAAACTGTTTGCAAAAGGCTATTGGCACACGACAAAATTATTCACTGGCATGCAAAGAGTTATAAGAGGTAAATACTTTAGTGTTCTATATATTGTCTCATATAGGTAGCTTTCAACTGGGATATACATGTATATATATACCATAAATATTCGGACACTTTAAATACATTTAACATGCTATGCCCCTCAAACAAAGCAAAAGTAATATTCAAAAGATCTAGTTAGAATCAGTTTTACTTTCAAATATTAAATGGGACACTTTTATTCCTTCAAAAATATTTATTTCTTTTTGGTGAGCTTTCAGTTTTGTATTATTTACGGTACATGTAGTCAAAAATGTACAGGTAACTTCTAAATTATCTCCCCAAAATCATTTTATTACAAAACATATTTTGTTTTTAAAACAATTCCATCAATTATCGTGATTCGTTAATACTTTGCATATGATATGTTCAATAGATATCACCATGCCTACCAAATAAATCAAGAAAACGTGCAGAAATCACGTTTTAAAGCAATTTTTATTGTCATGAAATTTCAGACCCCCTCCCCTTTCTAACCGCCATAACTCTCGAGTGCGTAGGATTTTTGAAAATATTTTGCTAGTTGGCTCTTGCCATTAGATTCACCTATTGCACTGATACTACATGCACCACACTAGAAGCTCAGAAGCAGCGTTCTGGGAATCAGAAAAATAGGCGTATAAGGCCCAAACCGTCAATGATCCTTGGTACTCTCAGGACCTCTCTAACCTGCTACTGTTAGGGATGTTTCAGCTTTATTCTGATGTTCTAACATTTAATTTTCCAGTCCAAGTCTTTAATAAATAACTTACTGAAGTTAAGCAAACAAATAGTCTCAAACTGTTTTGCTTGTGCAAGTTAAGAGAAGTTTTGTTCTGGCACTCTAAGAGTTAAGTCTTTGAATTACTCTTCAAAATGAGAAAAAAGTGTTAGATAATTATTTCTGTCTTGATGGAACATGATAAACAAGTGTTTCCAATTGTTAACCTTTTTCTTGGCTTTCATTGTTTTAAGAAAACAGAGGTTCTTTAACAAAAGCCAGCTAGTTGATTACCTCTGAAGAACATGATACAAAAAACAAATGGTTCAACAAGCTAAAGCTTAAGTGGTCTTAGGTTTTCTGGATTAGACATCTTGTTGGGGTCAGCACGGTTTGCTACTTAAGATAAGACAGAAAATACAATATAATATTGGCAGAAATGTTTATGCACATAAACAAAATGGCAGAGATTTATTTGGATTTGCAAACAGTGCCAAACACTATGACCACTCTACATAAAAAGTACTTATATAGAGCCTGAGTGCATCCAACTCAAAACTAAGAATACTCCTTTAGTTTTGCAGCAAACAGTTCTGCTCTGCTGAACAAAATGGCTGCCGGAGCTAAAAATAGAAACATCTTTAAATGACATCTCCCGAACCACTGGTCCAAATTAAAAATATTTTCACGGAAATGTTCCTGATGTATTACCCTCTACCAAAATTACTCAAACGGTTCCAATTGGCGCAAGAGCTAAAATCGAAATGTCTTTAAACAACATTTGAGCCGTGGCATGTGATTTCCAACAATGTGGCATTTTGACATGTGTAGACTCAGACGAGCCTGTGCAGCTCCCTTTTAAGCTAAGCCATTCAAAATGCTTATTGGTCAGTAGCTAAATATTCATAGAATATTCAAGCGACTAGCAAAGGCTCTGGTCAGACTGCGCGTATGCGCAGGCTGATCTCAGGCTCTGCTCGTTGCACATACCACATTGTTGGAAATCTCATGTCGTAGCTCATTTATTTTTAAGCATCAGCTGATGAGTTACTGGAATCAGGTGAGAGATCAACGGGCCCCATAGCCCTCTTGTTTTTATATCATTGAAATAATTTGGTCAAGTTATCAATATGCATGATTGCATTTCATGTAATATGTATTGCCTTATATGGAAATACCAGTGCATTTGATAGACAAATTAAATCTTGATTTGAATTGGCATGTCACTGAGCTGTAATGCTGATGTCTGTGGCAGTTAAGGTCTCTTGAAAATGGACAATAATTTTTGCAAGGTGCTTTTATTAATTTTTAAATGACATTTTTTTTTCAAAAACACTTATGATGGTACATGTTCATAGGATGCATTTCATTCAGATGCCCATAATGTATGTTTTCACAGCAAAATTATTGAAGTAGGCAAGCCCAGAGTGGTACAATTGTAATGTAAATCATAAACATGGGATTTTTTTTCAAATCTTTTTTCTGTCTTCAATGGTGGTCCATTCACTTACCCCAGTAATAGTTTTAAAAAAAGCAGCCAACATTTTCAGCACAAAAAATAGTTGTGGGATAAAGATTGAGCTTATATTATTAGTGCATGTCCAGTTATTTTTCATTATCATCTACTTTGCTTGCTGACACCCTAAGCTTTGTATTTTCATTAGAAAAATATCATGTCTGGCAGAAAATGAAAGCCTTTTTTGCTAAAAGTAGCATTAAAGATATTACCATATAATTCAATCCTATTTTCAGAATTACCCCTTTAGTGCGCACTACGGTAAATGTTCTAAAATTTCGAACACACTTCTCCATCAGATCTGTTCTAAAATAAAATGTTGATTATCAGGGCTGGAATTCACAAATTGCTTGCCAGAATAGCAGTCTTATCTGGCTCTGTACTGTTTGTCTAGTTCATTAAAATTGCCAGTGAGGCAACTAGTGTTTGAAATTTCAGAGTTATCACATTTCATGGCTTTCCGAATGTCCCCAGAGGAAGGCGCTGGAAAAAAGTAAATTAAGTATGAAAGTAAATCTGAGCACTCATGCAAATTTTCCCCATTAAATTATACGTTGACACATAAGATGAGATAATTTTGAGTCAGAGCACAAAATATAACCTAGTTATCTCATACATATTCCCAGATAAACAAAATTTTTGAGTGATAAATTGGGAATATTTTCTTATCCTTCTGAAGTTTAAACATTTGTTTTCGGTGCATAACACTCATCGAGTCACTTACTCATTATATAATGATGCTACTGCTACATGGCCATTAGAGATCAATTTTGCCTGTTAAAATGCAGATTTATGAGGTAATAAGGAAAATTAAAATCCCGTTTAAATTGCATTAAAATTTTAAGGGGAATCATTAAAATGCTATACATTAAGAACATAAAAGGATTTTTTTAATGCCATCAGCTGGCATTAACATTTCAATGATATCCTTAATTTAATTGTCAGTGTTATTTGGTATGCCATGAATTTGACAGTAAATAATTGCCATTAACTTAATAAAACTGTTTTATTGGAATCATTTCATGGTTGTTTTAATGGTGTCATTAATTTAATGGGGAACTGAACATGCAAATTTCAATGAACAGCCCCTGGTTACTTTTTCCCTTTACCATTTGAATGTCCCCTTGATCAAATAATTCAATTGCAGTGTTCCCTTGTACTCAAAAATTAAAGAAGGGCTCTTATGTTATAGTGCGTTTAGTTAAGAACCTTGAAAATGTTTTGAATTATTTGTAAAATAGTGTGTAATTTATGGTACATTTTGGCTTTGTCTGAATATTATATAGTTCTGTCCAGAAACTTGTCATCAAAATAATGTCTTGAAGTTAATAAAGGCATGGTGCATGGATTGGATGCATCGGGCTGTAAACTGTAGAAAATACATGTACTTCACTTACCCTGCAAATTATCTTCTCATAAATGTACCGGTAAGTGTCATAATCCTGAAAAATATTCTTAAAATGATTGTCACAATGACATGTTTGTTGACCACTGTTTTGAGCCAAGATTTTGAAACTTTGTGTATGAATACTAAAATGTTTCCGAAGAAAGCATTATTATGCAAAATGAGCCAAAATATATAGTATGTAAATAATTTGACATGAAAAAGGAAACAAACTTTTGCATGCCTAAAGAAAAGGAAATTACTTTTGCAATTAATGTTCACTGTTGTTTTTTTTTTTCAAAATTCTTTCTGGGAACTTTTTTTCTATGGGTCAAAACAATAATAATTCAGTTGAATTGCATTTTCATGGCCTAACTTCATTAAATTCATTGCCATTAAAATATTGTTGAATTAACTATCTTTTAAACTAACTGTCCATTAAATTCAATGCCATTAAAATTAAACTATCTTGGAGTGCATTGGCTCAGTGGTAGAGAGCTTGACTCAAGATTGAAGGGTTGCAGGTTCAAGCCTCAGCGGCACTGCCTTGTGTCTTTGAGTAAGACACATTAATCACTGCTTAGTACTGCATGTTTCTACCCAGGAAGACTGGTCCCGACATAGCTGAAAAATTGTTGACTAAGGTATTACCAAATCAAATAAAATGAAACTATCTGCCCAATTAAATTCATGACCATTGAAAAATAACCTGATATATTAACTGCCATTAAACTAGGTGCACAATTAAGTTCATCAAAAACTACTGTAGACCTCTTAAATTAACTATTATTAAATAAACTGCACCATTGAATTCAAGGTTATTCAAATAGTTTTATTGGTCATTAATGGGGCTTAAAATTTATGATCGCTACTTTATGTGCTATTAAAAAGTCTACCATTAATTTAATTCCCATTGATAGGGCATGAAAACAGCTCTTTACAAGAATTGACAGGATTTTAATGGCCTTCAAATAGAGCAGAATGCAGGGTTATTTTAATGGCATCGATTAATCTATTTTCATGTATAGCATCATCCCATTAAAATTTTCCAATAAAATTAATGGCAATAATTAATGGGTTTAGTCCCTTTAATGGTGTTTAAATGACAAATCAATGGATGTTTAATGGTATGTGCATGCAGTAGTTTTAGTACCCACAATGTATGTTTAGTTGAAAAATAAGAAAATTGATTTTTAGTTAAGCACTCCTAACTTAAAAAGACCTGCCAATTCCACAGGACAATTTGTCAAGCTAGTCACTTTGCTGAAAATTAATTAAGTGACATTGGTCACCTCAACGAAAAGGCAGATTTTTTTTAAAGCTCATGCAATTTCATGAAAAAAAAAAATGGTTGATTATGTTACATCCAAACTTTCTTGCAAATGTTATCAGCAAACAGCAAATCAGGACACAAGCATGGAATGATTTCGCTATCAAGTATAAAATATATTTCATGTATTGGTTTTGTTGTATTACAGAACACAACAACCTGTAGATTTATTTCTTCCTACTTGTAAGCATAACATCATTAAGTTCCTGGAAATGTTTTTGCTGTCTATCACTAGATGGCTAGACACTGGAACTCAGGGTATAATGGAGAGGAAAATATTCAACTCTTTGCATGCTAGGTCATTTTTTATGATTTTGTTGTCGTCTACTGACTTTTTTCATTATTAACTTTCTCAAAAAAATCTTTCAGGACACTATAATCAGAGTGCCAAATGGTTTGGATCCATTTATCTATTGGTCCTGATCTGTGTCTAAACTGTTTGCAAAGTTTATAAGTAGGCAAGGAAAGTAACCTCTAGCAGAGAAAGAGTTAATTATGTGGCATCATAGAGGAACCTTCTGATCTACAAATAGCTTCGTATGTGACATTAAAATTGATCATAGAAAATAATAGCATCTTTATGAAGTAATTGTGATTCAAAGAAACATCAATTTGACAGTGAGTGATACTGGCTTCTAAATCATTAGCATTTCTGTTGAGCTCTTTAAACTGGATATTGGAAACCATTAAATTGCTGTTCGTTTTGGAATATTGGAATAGTTACGTATTCTGAAAGTATCCTTATTATATGTTTTCGTAACATCAAGTTATTGAGTTACAAAATAAAATCACTTACCATCTGATTTTTGAGATTCAGTAGTATTTTTGCTCTTAAAGGAATCGTAGTTTCAAACTCGTGGATTGTACAGTGGAGTATATTCCCTTTCAAAACAGTGAAAATGTCATTTGGGTTTTATACAGTTTTTTTTTTATTAAACTCTTTGCTCTCTACAAATTGTGATTTTTGGCAACTGGTGATACCCTTAGAACAGTTTTGACCTAGATTAGTTTTGACAAAACGATCTGGATAATAACTGATGTTAATCTTAAAACATCTTTTAAAAAAGTCGATTTTTATAAAAAAAAAACCTACAAATAATGAAAAAGCATGCAAAATTGCCCAGCTTGCAGAGTTAAATCCGGCCTCAAGATAAAACCTTTTTCCATTAAGACATGGGTCTGTGATTTAAAGTGGCTCTGACTCTGTGTGTTGAGGACTCTTGACCAGTTATGGCATGATTGACCATTTAAGGATTTACGTAGGCTGTAAAATGTATTCGAGAACTTCTTGGTTTGGATCATTTCCTGTGATAACTGAAGGCTGTCCCTACCATCATTGGCCACCACCTCCAAATATACCTTTGAAAGGGTTTCTCAGACGAAGACATAGAAAGTAAGTACCAAAGAGGCACAGTTGGAGAATGTAGTGCTCTGATTCCAATCCAAGCTGATGTGAGTTGCAAATTGTGTACTGTTTTATCTGAATTGTTTTTGTCGTGAGTTAAACCTTCATGTACCAGTCACAGCAAAAAGGATTCAGACAAATCCGTACACAATTTGCTTAGATATGAAACTTAAAAGACCAGAGTGGAGCACTACAATTTCTCCTTTTCACCACAAAAGCACAAAATGGAAAACTTACATGGTTTTTAGGCAATTTTTTTCAGCCTCCATATACACAACCTGAAAGACCTTAAGATTTCCTTTTCAAAGCCACAGCTCTGTTTATGAAGTTTCCTACCCATGAGATTGTAAATTATGAAGTCACAGATTCAGTTCTCTGGTCTGGCATCAGCATGGGTGAACATTTTCAGGATTGATTTTAAGGCAAGTCATCCTTAAAAATTAGGCAGGTTCTATAATAGCATCTCTGATATATTTTCAGTTTATCCAATGATAATTGACCATTTAAACTGAAATTGAAATTGTTATTTTTTTTATAGAAATACATGCATTGCAAATTTTATAAAGCCTAAAGTAGAGTGTGTACTAATGACCTTGACCTACAGTTATGCTCCAATGACTTTGTCATCAACTTGGTAAAGTGTATTTATAACACCTTTAACATGAAATATCTTGTGATGTGCAAGGTCTACAGTGATGTGGGTGGTATAAAATAGTTATACCATGTTTGTCCACCTGTACGTACTAAGATTATCCTCTCGCTGAAGCTTGTGGATTATCTTCACGTACAGGTGGACAACCCATGGTATAACTATTACGTGTTTCTCTGCAGCAGTGATAGCTACTTGTATCAAACTTTGCCTAGTAAATCTGATCAAGCACTAAGATCAGGTGACCTTGACCTTTATTTTATGTTCCTGTATGTGGTACCCGTAAAGCCCACTTCTGACGGCAGTAATGATAGCTGTCAGTGATAGTAATTCTTCCAGCATGTGGCATGACCAACTTCCATGGAATTCTTGTTTTTGTTGTTGTGACATCAACCTCTAAACAAACTCCCATGGTTTGTATTGGTTTAACATGAACCTAGCTCCAAACCAACATCCATGGAATTCTTGCTTTTGTATCTGTATGAAAAAGCACATGATATATTAATGCAAAACATGCAGCTCCAAGATTATGCAGGTAAACAGCATGTTCTATAATAACATGATATCTCTGTTTTATCTCACAACTTTCATTGTAAATTGCTCATGATGATAAAAGCTTGTCAGAACAGTAATCTATCTCTGCATAAACAGCATCTTCCATTGAGATACTTGTTGAATTATGTAAGACATCAGTCTTTAAGCATGTCTCATTCCAGTAGAAATCAATCTTTCAGCATCTTTTCCCTCCTCCTGCTTAATCAGGATATATCCTGACTTTTGAAAGCAGTGTAGATCCTGATCAGGTGGCTTCTTTATCATAAGTTTTGATTCCATTGAAATATTTGATTCACATGAATGTACTGCCTGGAAAACAGACATGAATGTGGTATATTTTGACAGAAGGAAGTGTTAGGGTTAACATGCAAGATGATGCATTCTATATATTATTTATGGTGATTCCACTTGTTGTACAAAGCCTTATGAGTAGATGATAACTATGCTTCTGCCATGTTCTGGACATATAGTATCACCCTTGTCCTTACGTCCCATCCCATATGAAAAACTGTTTCCTTGTGCTATCTTCTGAATACATTGGTGTATTGGATTCATATTTCATACGCAGGTATAGAATCATAAACTAAATACAGTACAAATTTGATTTAGGTTAAAATCAACCTATTATTAACAGAGTTATTGCCCTTGAACTTAGATTTGGTTTCCGCTCAATATCTTGAGAACAAATTGTTGGAATTCGACAAAACCTTGCATATGCATTGATTTTGACAAGGCCTTGGTTGGCATTGTTGTGTATTAGTTTTCATAAGTCTACAACAGAGTTATGGCTTTAACTGTGGCTATATCATCTCTAGTTTCTAAGTTCTAATTGATGAAATACATTATTCGAAATTCAATCTTAAAAGTCTGAAAATCATAACTGTTTGACCGCAAAACATTTTCTCAACTTCTATGCCATCAACAAACAAACTGTCAACTTTATGTGAATGAAATTTTGTTCAGTTCACACCTGATTAAATTGCGTACAAAATTTTTGTAAATAGTAAAATTCCTCTGTTCAGTCACTGCTGAGTCCTTTACATAAAAAGCTGTAATTTACACGCCCAATTTAGCCTAACTTGTTATTTTTGTTGAGGTTAGCAATTTCCTAAGGGTTTAATTTTCGATAGGTAAATGAATTGTATATATCCTTATTTGGGCCTTAATGAGAGAAAACCTTATTTTGTTCCATGCAAATGAACAATAAAGACGCAGTGACCATGCAGACCAGCCTACACATATGCGCAAAGTATTTAGTAAAATCATTCTTTTTCTCGGTTTGACCAATTGAGAACTCTTTAAATCCCCCACTGATGGGTAGGGGGACATATTGTTATCCTGTCATTGAAGATATCTCATGTCGAACCGGTGGGCAGATAGGGACCAAATTTGCATAATAGTAGGGCATGATGAAGACATGATTAAGTTTTGGTGACCTTGCCCCATTATTTTCAAGGTCATAGTGAAGCTTGAGAATGAGTGTTGGCATGATGCACTTGTGTGCAGGATTTCTCATGAACCATAGTGGGCAAATTGGATGGATATAATGTTGGGGCATGATGAAGACTTGATTAGGTTTTGGTGACCTTGCCTTACATTTTTTTATAATTTTCAAGGTCATAGTGAAACTTGAGAATGAGTGATGGCATGATGCACTTGTGTTGTCAATTTTTGTATTTACCAACAGATTGATTTTAACTTGCATACAGATCAGACTTTCTGCCAATGGAGGCTTCCAAATTACATTTACAGCAGGCAATGCAGACATTTTGACAAGAGACTAGATAGGACAGCATGCATGCATAGCTTATAAACAATAACAATTAACCCTTTACCCCATATGCTATATTTAGAACATTGCATCATTTTCTATAAATAATTAAAATTTACAAATATTTTCAAAAAAATAATTCTTACATTTCAATATAGTTTTTAAAATATTATGGAATGGAACATTTGCTCCTGAGGAGCAATGTTCCATTTTTCATAATATTTAAAAAAAAATTAAAAAATGTACATTTCAAAGGCGTCCAAGGCGATTGTGTGGAGTAAAGGGTTAAAGGCTCTGATCATGCAGTTTAGCAATTTAAATTTGATAGTTCGTGTAAACTTGTTCTATTTTGTGTGTGTACATATTATTTATTTTGAGGGCCTCATGGAAGATTAGTTGTTCTACTAAATGTTGTCACCCTCTTTAAATAAAGACTTTACTTACTTACTTACTTACTTACTGCATGGACGCAAAGGTTAAATAATCTGTGCAGTTGTTGGCATCAACAAAAACAGATTTTCACATAGCATGGCTTAAATGAAATTGATACAGGCTTTTGGAACCTGTATCAGTTGCAACTTCAAACTTAAAGTAAATTTACCAAAACATTTCAGTAAACTAATACCAACTCATTTATGTGAAATAAATTGACTTTTACCATTAACTCTTTACCTGCTAGTGTCGTCTGCTGATAAACGTTGCTAACATTTTCAAAACAGTCTCAGGCCTGACAAAATATCGGTTCTGAGCTGGGTCCAAACTGTTTAATTACACTCTGATGGTATTGGCCTGAACAAAATTTTGTAAAAAGCTAATTTTGATAAAAATCAGATGACATTTTTTTTAAATCATCAAAAGTTTCCTAGCTTGCAAAGAGATTAAGCTCCACCTGTAATTTGCAGCAAACAACATTTTCTAATTTTTTGCTTCTTTAGAAAATATGCATTATGCTTGAGATTCAATGTGAATAATGGTCAATAATCTGAAAATGAAGAACAATGAAAAAAATTGTCTCAGGCTCTCAGCTTAGTCTGCATGCATTTGTGAATGGCATTTGATACTGCTCTATTAATTTGAACCTTGTGGCAGTGGTGGTGTTCCAAAGAGAAGAAGAATAATACATGTAGGACACAACTGCTGGGGAGTATCTAGTAGACAAGTATTAACTTCCATGAAAACTCATTTAAAGCATTTTTTACACTTATGCTGGAACAGAAATGACACAGATCTTTAAGCTTAAAGTGTCAGATTAGTGTCTGCACAAACTCAAGAGCTAGACCAAACCAGAGAACATACACTCTTAACTCTTTGCCTCTGATATTTTAACTTAGCAAACAGTTTTTGACACTCAGTGGACGTCGTATGGGATGCAGAACTTCGAGTTTGGGATGCAAAGAATTTTGGCCCAGTGAGTCCCGGGACTCATAGAAACAAATTTGTAAAAAAATCACTGATAGGTCTAGTCTATTTCTAAAACAAATATAACAAGTGTATTTAATGAATTACATTATATACAAGGGCGTAAAATTCATCGCGAATGAGAGAGTTACCTCGGGGTTCAGGCGAGTAAATACGTGCAAAGCTTGCTCTAACCGGCAAATGCATATTTTTACAAGGACAGTGTAGCTATCGGCAGAGTCTCTCTTTAATCAGACAACATGGTGCGTTATAAATAGACAGCCAAAAAGCCCACGTTATAATGTCTATTAATAGCGCTTAACAAGATACATCTTTGTGAAAAAAGATGTATCTTAAAAAAAGAGGTTATAATGGGGATGGATATCAGGGGCGTGCCTGAGGACAAAATGATAGTACGCAGGGGGTGGGTATGGTAGGAGGTATCCCCCTCCCATACGTTAGAAAAAAAATCAAGATATGAACTAAATGGTGGCTTCTCCTGCATTTTCTGAACCTAAACACCGACTTAATTGTTTCCAAAACAAAAGTGAAAAACAGTCAAAATCCTATTGCTTTGGTTTAGGATTATTGCGAAATCGGTATAAATTCACCAGTTGGATGCTACAACTTCCAAGGGACCTTCATATACAAGCAAAACTACATTTCCAACGACTTGTTTCATTTTTCAACAATACTTGCAGGGCATTATTTCATAAAACAAGGTTAAGCTAAGAGATAATTGAATTCAAACTGTTCATTTATGGAGGTAAAACGCCTCTTGGTCTACTTGACTTATGGTCACAATTCAGTTAGATTTTATGTTATACTTTGATGCCGTTTACGCGACCGTAAAATCGACGGTATACCTCCGCAAATAAACAATTTGAAATTTTTTATCCCCTATTGTGCACTAGTTTAAGCTACAAGCATGTTAATACATTAGCAGAGCCTTCTATACTTTGAAAAGCAACGCCAGTCGGCGCTCATTTCGCCTAGCAAACTTGTCCACAACCCGTTCTGCGTTTATCTCTCGCTCTCTATGGATATGTAACAAACCTAGGCCGGAGATCCTCTCAGTTGACATTGTAATCCGAAGGTATGTCTTTAGTCTACGCATGGCACTGAATGAACGCTCGGCCGTTGCAGTGGAGACAGGCATTGACAAAAGTATGTGCAAACAAGTACACACATTGGGGTATAGATCTGCATTTGTGTCTAAAAGGGTATCAGCAATTGTGGAAAGGGGTGCATCTATATTCAATTGGCATCTAGCTTTCCACCTCCGAATTTCAGCCTCAAATTCTTCAAGTGATTGGCACTGCAAATCTAGAACAAATGTCTCATAAAGAGCCTGCACTTTGTCTGCAGTTAATTGCGCAATATGTAGGGGTAGCAAGTATCGGGCTGCAAGTCGATCTTGGCCATTCAACAGGCGTTCTGAAAGTTCCACTGACATGTGGTCCATGAATGGCAGCCACATATTCCGTTTCCAATATTCTGAGATTGTTGCTGCTGGCACATTTTGGCGATTTTGTTGGCGCACGATGACACGCGGTCTGGATGGCTCGACATCTACTGTAGTTGCCATAGCAACAGCCTTATCGTAGAGGTCGTCCCATAGCGTGTCATCGTTGCGTTGTGTTTGGACGAGGTTGTGCAGGATACCCGCTTCTTTGGAAGCTTCAACCAGATCACAGGTTTTGTTTTGCAGCATCTTGGACAGTGGAACAAGATGTGCTAATACAAATTCAGCTGCCACCAGGGTGATAATGAAACCAAACTGAGTTATGGCCAGCTTGAATGGACCTGCCTTTGCATCACCGTAGTTATTGCTAAGGTCTTAGAGAGCCGTCACCACAGTCGGAAACGAGCACCTAAAGGTGTGCAGGGCATCAGCGCGCGCCGCCCATCTTGTCTCGCACAATGACTGTAATTTGGTTCTATTTTCCATAGCCAATTTGCTTTCAGCATCGTTTTCAAGCGACTCTTGAAATCGTAACAACCTTTTGGCAGAGTAGCTAAAACTAAACGCTATTTCCTGCACAGTGCGCATCATATTGCGAACTAAAGGTTCATCTGATGCATGGCAAATCGCCAAATTCAGATTTAAGACATTTTTATTTTTTTGACATTCAAAAATTAAAGTACGCAACTGCGTACTTTGCGTATACGCAGGCACGCCCCTGGATATTTAACGGTAAATAATGGCACATAATTTCCTACAATTTGAATGTGCCCGCAACCCACAATCCTACACTTAGACTCAGATCAACCTCCGCAGCTGTACATGTATCAGCGTATTTTGCTTTTTCCTTTAGGAAGATGACAAGCACAAGCTCTAGTTTCTTTAACTACATGTATGTCAGACGAACATGTATCATATAAGGCTAACTTCCCGGGCTAACTTGCAAACAGCCAGCACCAAATCTCGGGCCACTATGGGCCCGCCAGCAAAACGCTTTTCGGGTGGTGTTTTTCTGGCGGGCCGAGAGTAGCCGGATTTTACGTGCTTACTGGGAGATAGTCGATCAGTTTTTGAGTCTACATATATTTATTCCCCGACCCCGGCTATGGCGAGGTGCCACAGGAAA
This sequence comes from Loripinus fragilis, assembly GCA_964019695.1. Classification (NCBI taxonomy): domain Eukaryota; kingdom Metazoa; phylum Mollusca; class Bivalvia; order Lucinida; family Lucinidae; genus Loripinus; species Loripinus fragilis. Next base: position 39,737,041 of record OZ026519.1, on the reverse strand, counting down.
TAGAAAGGTTATAGGAGTTAGTTCCACACAAAAGTGATTTGGTATATCAGTATTTTTCTGTAAATAGAGACATTCATAATATGTAAATAGAGTGGTGAAAGTGTAAACCATTTAAGACTTGAAAACTACTCCAAGTTGAGATCTGAGACGGGCAGAATCCAGCCTATGTGACAACAACAACAACAATATGGCATGTTTTTTCCGGGTTTTCAGTTTGTTTCAGTACGGTAAATGTTCTAAAATTACGAACACTAAAAAATAATTATTTTTTCCGCTGTTCGTAATTTTAGAAATTACGTTTCAGAAAAAGTGCTAGTGTTCGTAATTTTAGAATGTGGTCTTTAGCATAAGCAAAAACGGTATACATGCATGTAAAAATGTGGTAGGAACGTTTTGAAAACACGGCGATATGATTCTGCGCTATCTACTCATTTTTCTTTTCATCCGCCGCTAAATTCTTGTGGACTGAGTCAGTTAAATGTCCAGCGCGTGCGGTAATTGCCAAGTCGAGAGCCAGGCACGTGCATGTTATGTCACTCAATTTACTTACAAGTCGTACAAGTCTACTTATTTAACCTCGGACTACCGATGAATCGTCGTTTCACTTTCGTTAACCAAAACGCTTTCGCTTGCTCTCCATCTGCGCAAATGCCGTTTATAATGTAATACAGTCACAGGACATCTCGTCGATCAGAATTTTTTGCAAAGATATACACGAAACTTTGAAATACGTAGATAAAAAAAATGACGAAATTCAAAAAGAACACACATCTCTCTCTCCTCCCTCTCTACTTGTCGATATGTCGATGCTCTTTGATTTTCCCGAAAGGATGTGCATGTACCAGTCTCTCTCTCTTTCTCTCTGAATTTACATTTGCAAAAACGGCTTGGATCCAGATCAGACCCGAATGGTATTCAGGAAAGAATGTTTCGTCAATTTAAAAATTTGCGCATGCGATAGAAAGTATGCAGTGTCGTACAAAAGCCGATGCGCACGACAAAATGGGTTTTCAGTATATCTCAATAAGTGAACACATTGTCCGGTCCCATGCGCGGGTCCAGAGGGGGGGGGGGGGGCAGGGGGTCCGGACCCCCCCCCCCTGAAAAACACACAAATTTAGAATTTCTTAGCAATACTGGACCGGGTCCCCTGAAATTCTCAAAACTACCAAGCCAGCATTCAACGTTGGGTCTATATCGGCACGCCAGCGAAACGCCATTTAAAGGCGTTTCGCTAGCGGGCCGATGATGGCCCGCTTTTAGTGATATTCGGATCCTCTCCCCCTTAAAAAGAAGAAAAAAACGTTGTCAAAGTTCGGATCCTGATCAAATCCGAATGGAATTCAGGAAAGATTGTTTCGTCAATTAAAACATTTGGGCATGTGATAGAAAGCTTGCAAAGCATCAATACTGTCGAATGTCCGACTTTGTCGTGCAAAAGCCGATGCGCACGAGAAGCATCTCCAAGTATCACTTTCAGCACCGATACATGATATTTTTCTAGACTACAAGAGATTCGTATGCAAGCGCTAGTCTCTCTCTCTCTCTCTCTCTCTCTCTCTCTCTCTCTCTCTCTCTTCTGCTTTCAAAGTTTGCAAATAGTTTGGATCCAGAAAATCTCCGACGTCTTGCCAAACCAAATCAGGGGCAAACGGGGCAAACTGGCATACCAAGAATTATTCATGTAAGCGAACATCCGACTTTGCGTCCGATGCCTCGAAAGAATATAATTGAGCCGTGACATGAGATTTCCAACAATCAGCAAAGCCTCAGATCAGCCTACGCATATGCACAGTCTGATCAGAGCCTTTGCTGGTCGCATGAATATCCTATGAGTGTTAAGCTACTGACTGTTTGACACAGGCTCGTCTGAGTCTACACTCGTCAAAATGCCACATTGTGTCGCGGCTCATTTATGATATATTGGCTTCGAGCCGATGCGTCCGATGCGCTGGGTACATTCATATCTCATTCAGACAAGTACCACAAATCTAGTTTTTATGCATGCAGTGCGACGTTTCATGTTCGAGTTCATTGATTTTTTTTCATGCAAACCAATGAAAAGGAGACACAACTATAGGCAATTATGTTTTGTGTGCTAAGTCCGCTTTCGTGCGCCAAACCCACGGCGTGCTACCCGAGTACAACAACAACAACACGTGGTCTGATAGTCGGCCTCTTTGATCTTAAACACATGTCCGTGAACCATTACCCTGTCCCTTTGTCTGCGGCTGATACTATTAGCAGTACCGGATCCAGCCCCCCCCCCCCCCCCCCCCCCCCAAAGAGGCTGTGACAAACTAATTTAGCAGACAGTTTGGGCCGAGATCTGGCCCGACAAAATGTTTAATGCTTTTGTTCTAGAAACAAAGGTGCTGATAAGACTGTGCGGTGCACAGGCTGATCTTCGCATGTAACAAAGTCAGGGTACATACATCTAATGACGTGTGGTAAATAAAGCAAATTCCAAGATGTCCCGATCATCTCGAGGGCTTTACTGATTTTAAATTCACAGCCATGGCATGGGCCTTCATTTACATTCCTTCTATGTGTCTGTGGGCAGTTAAGGCCCTAGGGAGCGCAGTGGCTCAGTGGTAGAGTGCTTGACTCGAGACCGAAGGGCCGCGGGTTCGAGCCTCACCGGCGTCACTGCGTTGTGGTCCTTGAGCAAGACACATTTATCCTAGCTTAGTACTGGTTCAACCCAGGAAGACCGTCCCGCATAACTGAAAGATTGTTGAGTGGACGTAAAGAATCAAATCAAACAAACAAAAGTTAAGGCCCTGGTGATTTTCCACGGATGCACAGGCTCGCCTGAGCCTTCGCTGCTCGCATAGCTGGCTTATTTCATGAAATTAAATATGTAAATATTAAATTCATCAAGATGCAGAATCGTGCTACAATCAATTTATTTCATGATACATGTATGTGCGTCTGTGCGTACATTATACCGGTAATGCACTCGTAGGACCTTCCAAGGACAAACAGACACGCCGCGATCAGCTCAACAGTTTGTTAAAATGTTCCACTTTGAGGAATTTGATGTTTTTGATTGATAGGAATAGCCATTATTACATGTACTTAGAAAACGGCTGACAAGTATTATAAAGACAACGAACGTAGATGTCTAGAATTTTTATTTGGCGAGTCTTCATCAAATTTAAACTTTGTTAGTGAGCGAGACCCTGACGAGATTGTGCAAACACACATGCTCTCCTGAGCCTTCGCTGATCACATCTGTTACAAGTACCAGCAGGTTCTTTACAAGCTCATATGGGGCTCCGCGCAAGTTGATTTCATGCTCGGGTCCGAGCTGTGTTCAAGAAAAGAGCATACGCATAGAATTTGAATGATAGAAGTGCCCTCCGTGTCTCACGCGGCTTGGACATATTGCCGAACTGGGAAATCCTTTAAAATGCTTAAAAGGGAGGGGAGGGTAGGGGGTGACAGTCGGATAACCTGAGAATCACAAATATTTAAGCCTTAAGTTAACGGTAATGTACCGTGAATAAAAATGAGATGATGACCACGTGCTAGTTCTTGCATCTTAGACATGTATACTGTACGCGCATTGTATGTCTCGGTGAGAGAAAAACATGCGACTTGCACGATTTTCTCTGCATTTTGCACGAAACCGAATGACCCCATGTGTTACAAACGTCTTCGGCAATCACTATACATCAACTTATTTCATTCTCTCTCGCCTAAGTGATCGTCTCATTTTCCGCAACTCTCTCTCTTCGGGGCTGGTATTTTAGAAAAAAAACGAGTACGTGTCACAGCGCGCTATGCGTGTGTCAACGTGCATAATTCACGTACAATTAGCTGAATCGCGGACTCTGGTCAGTAATAACATATACTCAACAGGGTTAGTCAAAGCAGTTGGAACTTGTCAGTGCATCAATTTCGTCAATGCTGGTGACCTTGAATAATGTATAACGTATGGCATGCGAAATAGAACGTCACGTGCCACATTACCCTTCTCAGTAGAATGGAACCTTCCAAATGTGGCTACCGCTCACGTGCTGTACGATAGAAGTATACCGAACACAGATGGGACAAACAGATAAACGGACATCGATTTTCCGCCGAGAATAACGTGTGTTCGTAATTTTAGAAATTCACTTTTCCGAAAAAGGGCAGTGTTCGATTTTTTAGGATGTTTTAAAAATTATTTTCGGCGATAATTTTAGGTGTTCGTAATTTTAGAGTGTTCGAAATTTTAGAACATTTACCGTACATACATTTATCGTCAAAATCTCCCGTTTTCTTAAAAACATTAGGACTAATAACATTGTTCCCTAGCCTTTGCTGGTGAAGTGCCTAAAATTTGGAACGATTCAGATGCATATCGCTCAGCGAAAAGAGCACCAAGCAAAAGAGAGACCAGAAACATAGCACAACTTCCAAATTTGCTGGTTTTAGACGGAACATACTTTTCCAGCATGCAAAGACAGGGAGTATAAGGGGATTTCGTCACTTAGTTGTGTTAAAATTGTAAGTATTTGAGAGCCGCCAAATATCTTTTGTAAAGATATTTCTTGTTGACACTCAGATGGTATTCTGAAAGAATTTTTCGAATAGGTTGATTTAAAAAAAAATCAGCAGACAATCCACAAAAAGCATGGAAAGTTTCCCAGGGGGCGACGAGTAAACTTGGTCGAAGGTTATTATGCTTGTCATAATTACTAGGATTGCTCAGATCATTATTGCATAAACAGATTGATGTCTTGATATGATAGGCTATAGCTTTAGCTAAGAGAAAAAACAAAAACATTGACTGCCCACCAAATAAAAAGCAACACAAAAAACATTGTACTGTAGTAGTCTTCTTATTCATCCCTGAAATTATTGACATTGCCCACAACATGTTTTCCATGAAAAAATAAAAGAATCCTACAGTAGCAATCCAGACACCCCTCTTCTCTAGGGCTATACATACAATTAAGCCAATAAAAATGATTACCCCTAGATACAACAATAATAATGATGGGAGTTTTATGATGAGGCCTGCTCATTTTTATGATCCCTTGACTCTCTGGGCTATTATTTATTTAGATTGTTTGAATACTACCTATTCCTCCTCCTATGAGGTTTTATTGCACAGATAATGAACTGTCCCAAAACATCTGTTGGTCACATCTAGGTAAGTCCATCACAAAATAATTAACAATTACTCAAAACAGGAAAAGCTGCACTCACACAGTGAGCAGTCTGATTTTTGACCATCATATTTACTTTAAAAATTTGGTCAGATAGGCCTGAGCAAATAGTCGAAGCCAAGATCAGACTGCTCCTTTAGCAGATATATGCTGCAGAAGCAAGGTCAACATTGTAATACTGCTAAAATTGCTTAGATAATAACAATCTTCATGGACAGAACCATAATAGGATTTGAAAATTCCAGCCAAAAGCTGATCTTTGTTTTGTTGCTTCACATCCCAAGTCAACAGCTATGGTCATTGCGGGATGGTCAGTTCACCTAACCACATGTTTTCCTGGGCAAGCTTGAACAAGCGGTTATGACCAGTACTTCATGCACATACTTTCGCTTGTAACTGACTTTTGTCCACCCCTCAAAATATAATGGACAAACCAAAGCTTATTGTATTGAACTAAGGCTGGAATATTCCACTAGCATAGAAAAGGGGTAACAAAGACAGTTGTGTTGCAATTTCATCCCAATATGATACTCCAGCCATATCCTCTTCAAGTGGGTTATTGTTTTGCCTGATCCAGGCTTGAGTTTTGGAAGTATTTATGAAGCATAAATAATAAACACATACCTTGAGCCACAGCCTGAGAAAACCTGCTTTTGTTCTTTATGAACAAAAAAGTTGCAGATCAGCACAGGCTTTGTTATTCACTGTCTGGAAAGTATAAGAGCTGTATACATACTTCATTCAAAATTTCCATATTCTTAGTCTATCTATTGTCTCTGCTGCGTGAGGTACACAGATACTTTCAAGTGTTACCTTGTCACAAGCCAGGAAGAAAGTTTTTCTTGTATCAAGGCCCCCTTTGTTTTTTCTACAAAGCTGGAAGTGTTTCAGAACATTGCTGCAAAATAATGGCCAAGCATTCTTGGAAAAAGTGTTTATGTCAGATTTTCTTTTTATTTATTGAGAAACCAGCCAGTCTGATTAAAGTGTTTATCTATGTCTAGTGTTTCCCCTAGCCAGTTTTAGCATGGCGTCGCGCCATGCCCTTTTTCTCCAGCGCCATGCCCTTTTTCTCCAGTGCCATGCCCCTTTTCTAAAACAACATAAAATGCCCTACATTTTGGTAAAAAAATCATGAAAATCTGACAAAAACTATGGAAGTTACAGTTGTTTCAGTTTGAAGCCTGAAGTAGCAGGGGAGATACCTGCTGTTACAATATTTTACTCCAGGTGTTTACTGTTAAGCCTTTTACAATGATCACTAATTACCTGAGGCAATTTTGACATATCACTTTGATGACAATACCCCAATTAGCAATTATTTAAAATGAAGTGTGAATCTGAACCAGGTACAAGTAAGATTTTCAAAACAAGTGCTGGAAAGAAATATAAAGGCAGACTTGTTAAAACATAGGAAGTGATCTTGGCATTTGAAAAAAAAAATGATTTCCATATAATAATGTGATTCTGGTAAATTTTAAGAATTAAAAATAATAATTAAATAAGTAATATATTTTGCATTTAAAAAGGGCAGATAACAGCTGCAATATGCTAAGGGACATACATTTATATATGACAATACCATATTCAATTTCGAACTTGCACTTATAAGTGCCCTCTTAGCCTGTCACCGCGTGTTCAAAAGTGCCCTCTTAGCCTGTTGTCGCGCGCTTAAAGTGCCCTTTTCCTGGAAACTTTACCATGCCCTTTTTTTGGGCTGGGGGAAACACTAACATGAGAAAGTTTCTTTTGGCCTCATTGCTGAAGGCATTTTTACTTTTCCATAATTCATTCATATGGTTAAATCAAGCAGCCAATCAAACTTAATACCCAATGCATGCATTCCTAGTGGTTTGCTTCGTCACAACTTTAATTAAAACAGAGATTTAAGGACCAGAAAGATCAGTATCTACACTGTCTGTTTGCAACATTTTAGACGCCTCATCTGAGCTAGTCCCATGGAAAGGAGGTAATAATTCCTGAGGGAAAGCCATAAAGCATTACTTTGACAGTGTAAACACAAAATGATAATGCTGGAGGATGTGGTATCCCATCAGGGTGCTCCTTACATGGATAGAGCTATCACTTAGAAAAGATTTAGACTTAAAAGTTATTTTGTAATAATCCACCTATTTAAATATTTGAAGGCTTTCAGTGCTTTGATTTTTGTTTCACCAGGTGAAAGTATATCATTGGGGTCATTGGTACATTCTTGTCTTAATTCTCTTTTCCTGCTTGTGGCATTTTCTATCACCTGCTTTTATAACCTTTGTAAACAGTTTGGACATGTGATCAACTGAATCTGGATTTTTTGAAAAATATACTTGAAAAAGTTCTGCAAGACAAAAAAAAATCATGCAAAATTACCGAGCATGCAAAGAGTTAAAAACTTCCTGTTATAACATGAGGAAGAGCACATGTTGGAGATTAGGTTGGTTGTACATAAGTCTGTTATTGATATTTTTCCTGCTGCTTTCTTCATAATGAGATAATAACTAAGTATTGTTATTGGTAGAAAACCACAGTAGGATTGTAAGCCTAGCTGAGTAGGGTGTTAAAAATGACCAGATAGTGTTGAAAATGAATCGCCAATGAATTCCAATAGATATACTGTTGGTACTCATTTGAATTGCCTAACAGGCAATTCAAATGAGTACCCACAGTATATTATTATCTTTATATGTGAAGAAATATTTTCTGTGAGTTCTGATAAAAAAAGCGAACTCCCCGGGAGTAATGGAAGCAGTGAAAAGATAGGCAACAAAGTGAATGGAATTTTTACCTGTGGGTAGCAGATAAACTACAAAGTGAATGAAAGTGTTACCTTCAAGTGATAAAAAGTGTTTTAATGATATACAAGTAAAGTCAAGAGGGGTTACCAGCACATGAATGGGTTGTGTAAAAGAGATAGGTATAAAGTGGGACAGGAGTACATTCAATGGAGACAAATTATGGAAAGGACAGGAGTACATTCAATGGAGACAAATTATGGAAATTTTACCTTAGTTCATTGAGAAAATTTTAGTGAGAAGTACAACTATAGTGCATGGAGTGGTTTATGAATATTCATTGGAATTATTAAGATAGAAGGCATAATTTAAGGATATAAATGAAATTATAATTATTGTTGATAAAGAATTATTTAAAAAAAGAAGTGTATATCTGACTGAATTAGATTTTCATTACATTCTATTTGGTGATTGCCAAAGGTAGTTTTACTAATAGATCTATAGATATGATATTAAATTTTGAGTTAATTATACCCGACAAAAAAAGAAACGCGTATATACAATAACATTTCTCAATTTTCTTGAATTTAAATTCAGTTGTATCATGACTTTGCAGCCTTTCCTTCCCATGCTGTTCATTAATTTCGACAAGACTGGTCAAAGGTGGAGCTTATTCTTTCGAAAAAATTAAAAGGTGATTGTTTTATTGGTCATGATACAAGTATTTTATCACACGAATACTTGTGAATATACAAATATTCGCTCTTGTAGGGGGAAACTCGTCTTCGATTTGTCCCGCCTACAAGAGTGAATATTTGTATATACACTCGTAAAGTGTACAATAAAGCTAACTTATTCTGTTTATAATACTGATCTTAAGTGTGTTAATCGAACAGTGTATCCTATGAATTTTACTCATTTAGATTTAATAAACTTTTTGTAAATTGTAAAAGAACAGGGTAGGGGTCATTTTAAATGTCACAGAATGTTTTATTAGAGGCCTCCATCAGCCCGCATACGGGCCACCAGCAACGCATCAACCAATATAACCAGATATACTCACAGTACAGCCCAAGTGCCATGTGAACAGTATGGTAGATTAAGCCCATGCAAAAGTTACGGGTTGAAGTTGTCCATCTTTTTCATGCAAGGTACAAGTATGGATATTCATTGATACCATACTGAAGTTTCGTTCCAAACCAACAAGTAGTAACAATTTTATTGAACAAATTACATGAACCTAATGGGAAAACATTTCTTTTTTTGACGGCTGTATTATCATGACTGAGATTGAAATTGTAAAAAGGGGGTGAAGAGAGAAAGTTAAATCCACCTCCAAAAATACAGCCCCCTCCCCTCAAATGGGGTTCCCGGCGCCTTGAACTACCAGGAACCTTTTCCTTTCATCATGCTGAAATCATCCTGATCAAACGCCTCTCGTGAAGGCAAATGTCGGCAGGTGAGGCTCATCTACCTGCTTAGCTACAGAGGACCAGCTAGAATCTTTGTTCATTTGATTTGATTCTTTATGTCCCATCAATCAGTGTAGACCCTGTTGAAATGCTGCATTAGACTGCATTTCACTGTTTGCAAAAGTACTTGTTTAAAAAAAAAAGAAACGCATATATACAATAACATTTTGGGGTTTCCTGAATACATATGTGCACACTGATGAGCTTTTATGTTGTTTAAAATTGCATACAATTTTGTCAGGATGGCAATTGCTCCTAATTTTTTTCTTGGTTGTCCATCAAAACATATTGAGATGCTCATTTGGATTTCCTTAGAGAGGGTCTTCTTAGAGTACAAAACTCTTCGGAGACCTAGTTTCTTTGCGCCAATTTTAGTGTTTATTCTGCTGGTTTCCTTAGAGAATTCAGAAGTTGGTCTAAATTGGTTCTAATGTGTAAGTCAGTTGTCCTTTCAGTTTGATTTATTGTGTCCACAGGGATTCAATCCGAAAACTGTTTTAATCCAAATATCCTGTGAATACTTTTTGTCTAGAAAATTCCATCAGCTTAATATGTCTGTTGCATACATGTGTATATTTAAATGCACTTTAGACTAATTTAATATCCCTCTGCCTGGGCCATCACGTTCGTCTGTCTACATGTCGGAAATCTCAGTACCTATTCAGTCAGATTGGATTCATTCTGGGTAGAAATGATAAGCACCATGGACAATCAATATAATATTATATCATATAATTTCGTCAAAATTGACTCACTAACACTTGAGTTACTGCCCTTGACTTCTGTTGTTAGAAATGGCAAATAAAGTGCAAAATTTATATTGGCTTTTTGCATTTTCCCAAAGTTGTTATTATCTGACTTCTCACAATGGATCATGATTGTCCAGTGCTTGTTGTGTCAAAAAATTTACCCCACCACCCTTAGGCAATATTTAAATTTCACAATAACTATTAACTAAAATTTTTCATGCAGATAGAGGAACAATAGATATGAAACCAATCAGAGGGGATTTTAGTTTCAAGTCGTGGATCTGATCCCTTAGGTGGACTTATGAAGTTGGGCTGAGGCCAAAACTCTTCTTTTTATACCCCGCCACACTTTAGTGTTGGGGTATTATGTTATACCTTTCGGTGTCTGTCCGTCAGTCCGTCCGTCCATCCGTGCTCACCATTTCCGATCGATAACTTGAGTATTTATTCACAGAATTTTTTCAAATTTTGCATACATATTGTTATCGGCGATGAGAGTTGGTATGGGATTGTTAATGGGCAAAATCCGTCCATTTTTAACGGAGTTACTGCCCTTTTTCGTATTGGAAAAATGGTTTCTGGCCTGTTATTCCTTTACTGTTCATGATATCTGAATGAAACTTAATAGATATGTTGCACATCAAAGGTTACATATTGTGACTAAGGACCATCACTCTGACCTTCCCAGTTTGTGAGTTATCCGCCCTTGATAGGTCTGAAAAAAGGTTTTTGACCTATTGTTCCTTTACTATATGGAATATCTGAATATAACTTACAGATATGTTTCACATCAAAGGTAACATATTGTGACTAAGAACCGTCACTCTTACCTTTCCCGTTTGTGAGTTATCCGCCCTTGATTGAATTAAAAAATGTTTTTTACCCGTAGTTCCTTTACTATGTGGAATATTTAAATGAAACATTACAGATATGTTTCACATCAAAGGTTGCATACTGTGACAAAGAACCATCACTCTTAGCTTTCCAGTTCACGAGTTATCTGCCCTCGATTGATCTGAAAAATGGTTTTTGACCTGTAGTTCATTTACTATATGGAATATCTGAATGAAACTTCACAGATATGTTGATCATCAAAGGTTACATATTGTGACTAAGGATCGTCACTCTTACCTTTCCAGATTGTGAGTTATCCACCCTTGATTGATCTGAGAATTTGTTTTTGGCCTGTAGTTTCTTTTACTATATGGAATATCTGAATGAAACTTCACAGATATGTTGAACATCAAAGGTTACATATTTTGAGTAAGGACCGTCACCCTTACCTTTCCAGTTCATGAGTTATCCGCCCTTGATTGATCTGAAAAATGGTTTTTGACCTGTAGTTCATTTACTTTATGGAGTATCTGAATGAAACTTCACAGATATGTTGACCATCAAAGGTTACATATTGTGGGAAGGATCGTCACTCTTACCTTTCCAGATTGTGAGTTATCCACCCTTGATTGATCTGAGAATTGGTTTTTGACCTGTAGTTCATTTCATCCGTCCGTGCTCACTGTTTCCGATCGATAACTTGAGTATTTATGCACAGAATTTTTTCAAATTTTGCATACATATTGTTATTGGGGATGAGTGGTATGGGATTGTTAATGGGCAAAATCCGACCATTTTCGATGGAGTTACTGCCCTTTCTCCCTTTAAAAAATGGTTTCTGGTCTGTTATTCTTTTACTGTTTATGATATCTGAATGAAACTTCACAGATATGTTGAACAGCAAAGGTTACATATTACAACGAAGGACCATCACTCTTACCTTTCCAGTTCATGAGTTATCCGCCCTTGATTAATCTGGAAAATGTTTTTGACCTGTAGTTCCTTTACTATATGAAATATCTGAATGAAACTTCACAGATATGTTGACCATCAAAGGTTACATATTGCGACTAAGGACGTCATATCACTGTCTATCTCAGTTCTGTTGCTATTTAGGCATTATATATCTTACAAAATAACTTTTGGTGCCCCCAGCAGTGGCGGGGTATTATACAGTGCTTGCGGTGCTTTTATTCGAAATACGGTACTGTTGCATATCAAATTAAAGGGAATGAAGCATACAACAACATGCTAGCAATTATTTTGCCCTAGAACAAAAACTAGACAGCATTTTCTGGACAGAAATAAATAGTGGCAGAATAAGGGTTAAGTCCAAACACAACAAACTAGGGAGTGCAGTGGCTCAGTGTTTGACTCGAGACAGAGAGGTTGGGGGTTCAAGCCTCACTGGCGTCATTGCGTTGTGTCCTTGAGCAAGACACATTAATCCTTGCTTAGTACTGGTTCAACCTAGGAAGACCCGTCCTGACATAGCTCAAAAATTCTTGACTGGGACGTAAAGAACCAAATCAAACATAACAAAAATTAAATTTGCCATCATGTCTATTGAATTAGGAGCCAATTGAAAAAGTCTGTTAAAACCATTAGAGTTTATGCCAAAAATGAGTCCATAACCTTGCAGCACGGAAATGAGAAGAGACCTGTTTTACAACCATTAGCAATGCAGCTCTGGATTATAGTTTTTGCAATTTTACTTTCAGTGAAAAAAAGCTTTCATCTTCAGAAATTAAATGACATGGGTAAATAGAAATGGTTTCTGTGTCTGGAAATATGATTTGTGATTCTATCAATGAACTGCTCTTTAACTCTTTACCTACTAGTGTCGCGGACATTTCCTGGGTTGAACCCATGCGCGAATCCAGGAATTTTCATCAGTGGGGCCAGCAGGCCTGACTGATGGAAAAAGTTCTGGCTTTTTTTTTTTTTTTAGTCCTCACCTTATTTGACATAGTAGCTAGGGGTCCAATTTCAAAGAAAACTATACTTGGGGGTCCAACTTTTTCTAGGGGGGCGGGGGTCCAACTGCTTATTCCTATAGAAACCAATAGAACTTTGATTCTCCAGTGATTTTCCAGGGGGACCGGACCCCCTGCCCCCCCCCCCCCCCTCTGGATCCGCACATGGACCCAGTACTATAAGCAGTGGAGAAGGTGTCTTGCTCTAAAGACACATCACAGGTGTGTCTCCAACCAGCGACACCTCAATCTCAAGTGTAGCACTCTACCACTGCGCTCCTCATATGCCATGGTCTTATTAAAAACATAATTGTAGCTTCTACAACAAAAGAAATAATAGTTCCAAACGGCAAAATTACAAATAAGTTAACCCTTCCCTTCATGAATATTCATACTAGGCTCCACCCACTATGAATAATTATGTTAATAATAAACTTTCACGTTTGTACATAGAACAAAGAAGTTACTAATGTCAGGTCCACAAGTGTAGGGGATTATATCATAAGCAAAAAGAGTAGACCTAGATCAGGCAGCTCTTACAATAGCTGCCTGATCTGGGTCTGCTCTTTTTGCAAAAGCGTCAAAAGGCTAAAGGGTTAAGACACTCAGCCCCTGCGAAATTTTGTTCTACAAATTGGAGGTGTTCTAGAACTGTTCTAGAACATTTAGAACTGTTCTAGAACTGTTCTAAACAGGTAAATATGTTTGTTCTAGAACTCTTGTTCTACAACTGTTCTAGAACATTGTTATAGAACAAATCAAACACATTCTAGAACTGATTTCCATTCTATAAGTGTTCTTGAAATATTCTAGAACATTTTTAGAACAAATCAAGAACCAGTAAGTTCTACAAATGTTCTAATAATATTCTAGAACATTTTTAGAACTTTTCAAGAGCAAAATAAGTTGACAGAAACTTCTAAAAAATGATTCAAATTAAGTTCTAGAACATTTGTCTTACATTTTAGAACTAGTTAATTCTACAAATATACTAATAAATTCTAGAACATTTTTGAAACTTCTCAAGAGCAGAAAGCATCAGGTAGCTCAGTGGTTGGGCAATGAGACGGTTCTTTTGAGTACCCAAAACATAAAACATGTTTTGGGTGAGAAATAAAGAAAATAATTTTCCAATATGCACTCTTATCTGGAGGCCTGGTCCTTTGGATGGGGACGTTAACTGGATGTCCCCTTTGCAGGGAAGGTCACCCCTTGTGCAGGTTAAAGAACCCTACGTTAAATTACTTGTAGGCTTTCATCCTGCAACCTGGAGTGCACAAAGTACACTTGCCGATACTACTCGCAAGCGAGGACCACTCTAGCAGTATATAGAGAAAGAAAGAAAAAAAGGGCAAAATAAGTAAAATAAAATTCAAATTAAGTTCTAGAACTTATTTAGTACTTTTATAGAACCAGCAAGTTCTAGAAATATTCTAAAAAGTTCATGAACATTTTTAGAACATTTAAAGAGGAAACATGTCATAACCAGATGGATGATGGGAAAAACATGGCTGCCAGAATTGGAGGGAAAATGTGGAGGCTCTTCAAAAACATTTGTTTGGGAATTTCTAGATGGCAAACATGATAGTAGTATTGACTGAGACAGTGAGTAGACCTGAGAAACAGTTTCTCTAAGGTTTTTAATGTTGATTAATGGTGGGGTTGTTGTTTGTAAGTTTTTTTTAGCAAATGCAAGACAATGTTTTGAAATGGGTGGGGTAATACAGGGTGGCATGTTACCACAATGAGAAGATGGTCATGGCTTAATTACTATAAACAGAGGTTGAGCAGTTAACATCCAATAAGTTTTCCAAAAACTACAATGTTACAGTTTTGCAATGAATGTTATTTATTTTTCAATTCACTGATAATTCGGAAGAAGTATTTTACTGAAATTTACTGAACCAGCAAGTTCTACAAAAGTTAAAAAATGTTCTAGAACATTTTTAGAACAGTTCTAGAACAAGCATGTCATTATCATAAATTTAACCAGAATGATGTTGGGAAAAACATGGCTGCCAGAATTGGAGGGATTATGAAGGCTCCCCAAAAAGCACTTAAGGCAGTTTCTAGATGGCAAATTTGACAGTATTATATAGTCTGGGACAGTGAGTAGGCTTGAGACACAATTTCGTAAGTATTAATGTTAATTGTTGCTGTAGTTGCTGTTTTTCCAAGGTCAAATGCATGACACTGTTTTGAAATGGGTGGGGTAACAGGGTGGCAATAACTAACAATATTTAGGCCAACTTAGGGCCCCTATAATAATTCTCCTCCAGTTGATGTTTATTTATTTATTGTGTCACCTGCATTTGGGGATTACTTATTGGGGGTTTTAACCAATGTCAACAGTTTTCCAGATATATAAAGGTAGCATTCAATAGAATCTTATTTCCAAACCCTATATGGGACATTTTTGGGGAGGTGTTCTACAACTGTTTTAGAAAGTTCAGATTTTTTAAAACAGTTGCAGAACAAACCACTAGAACATTCCTGAAATTGTTCTTAAACTATTCTAAAATGCTCTAAATAAATTCAGGGGCATTAATAGAATGTTTTTATGACATGATTTTTGAAGAGTTGTTCTACAGTTTTTCCAGAAAATTTCTAAAGGTTTGTTCTGGATCAGTTCTAGAAGAAGCCAAGGTTTATTCTAGAACAGTTCTAGAACAAACCATTAGAACATGTCTGGATTTGTTCTGGAACCATTCTAAAAATGTTCTAGAATGATTCAGAGACATTTTTAGAACATTAAATGGAACTTTTCTAGGGGTGTTCTACAATTGTTCCAGAAAAATTCTAAAGGTTTGTTCTAGATCAGGTCTAGAACAAACCAAGGTTAGTTCTAGAACAGTTCTAGAACAAACCATTAGAACATTTCTGGAATAGTTCTGGAACCATTCTACAGATGTTCTAGAACTATTCAGAGACATTTAAAGAATGTTAAATGGGACAATTTATGAGGGGTGCTCTACAACTGTTCCATAAACATTCTAAAGATTTGTTCTGGAACTGTTCTAGAACAAACCAAGGTTAATTCTAGAACAGTTCTAGAACAAACCATTAGAACATTTCTGGAATAGTTCTGGAACCATTCTACAGATGTTCTAGTATTATTCCGAGACATTTATAGAACGTTATATGGGACATTTTATGAGGGGTGTTCTAGGATTGTTCCATAAACGTTCTAAAGATTTGTTCTGGAACTGTTCTAGAACAAAATTGATTTGTTCTAGAACTGTTCTAGGAAAAACTTTTAGAATTTTCTGGAACTTTTATAGAACAAATTTTTTGACCTCGGCTAGAACAATTGTAGAACTAAAAATTGTCCCATTTAAAGTTCTACATCTGTCCCATAAACATTCGAGAACATATCTAGAACAGCTCTAGAACATAGTTCTAGAAAATTCTAGAATAATTTTAGAACATTCTAGAACAGTTCTAGACCATTTCGCAGGGGAGAGTAAGCACCAAAATTGGCATTTCTAGAGGCATTGAGACTCAGCAGAGTGTAGTCTATCACACAATCTTTTATGCAAATTGAAATAAGGTGGGACTTGATTAAATTTACATTTCAAAAAGAATTTGGCCTGGGAATTTCAGTTCTAGATTTGGTAGGAACAAGTGTTATTGACAACTGGCAATGGTTTAGTGGTTTATTCAATGGAAGGACTGCTGTAGCGTTATCAGAAACAAAACTGACCACAACACATCAGTTCTGTAAGTGCAAGAAGTCTCCATTGGTTGCATATTAAATATAATATACACATCCTTTATTAGGCCTATCTTAGAGTATGCAGATGTCCGATTTTTTTTTTACTTTTCAAAAAAAATTCTTGTGGGTAATGCCATCATATTTTGAAAAAGTTATGTTCACAATACACAAAATTATTAAGTCAAATAAGGTATTTTAGGACAAATTAAATACTTTTTTTTCTCAATTAAAGCATACCAGGTATGGAAAATTGATTACATTCATTAATGAAATCTAATATACAATTAATGAACAAGGTTAACCTTTACTATGCTAAACCTAGATTTATTCTGTTTCATGGAAAACAGTCTAATCCTGATCCGCTGGCTTCTTAAAGAAGCCAGCGGATCAGGACTTTCTGCTTGTAAGTACATGCTATTAACTGATATCCTTTAAGTTAATTGGATGAAATGGGGGAAGAGTAAGTGCATTACATAAAAAATACCCATCATGATAAGGGCTGATGTCATAAATTAAGATAGAAATGTAGTTATGGACAAATTTTAACTCATATAGATGTGACTGTAGAAAGAGGGGACGTGAAACAAAATTTGAAAAAAAAATGAGTGAAAAAGGTAAATCTTGAATAAGAAAGCACATTTTAGATCCAATTAGTACAGGAACTAATTATCATGGCTTATCTTCTATACTTTGGAATGTTTTGATAAGGTTTATTGTGCTGGAATAGTACATTGGATGGTGAATTTTAAGAGTCACAAAAAGATTTTAGCATTGGAAAATGGTTCTTGGGCTGCCCTCCTAAAAATAATAATAATTATTATTATCAGTTGAAGATGAATTTGAATTGGAATACAATACACACAAAAGGTTAGAAAAAAGTGATTTTCCAGACCCACTGGCAAATTTCTTGGAATAGAACAATAACAGGTAACATTGGAAATGTTAAGTGATGTGTCAGAACCACTGGCAAGGTTTCTTGGAGTACAATAGTTGAGGAGTTTTAAGTGATGTATCGAAGATCAGCAAGATTTGGATCATTTCCTGTGATAAGTGAAGGTTGTCCCTACCATCAATTATGGTTGCCAGCCAGGTATGCACCACTGAAAGGAATAGCCAAGCGTGGAAGGTAGGTTATAACTTGTCAAAAACTGACATGATCATGATTCTTTTATCCTAGACACTTGAGCTAGGGACCCGCGGGGGCTGCCTCCATGGGTGTGCCATATGAGCTTATGGTATACCTTTGAATCTGGGGTCCCCTGCATCTAAGTAATAGATATACCATGGGCTGTCCGCCTGTACGTGGAGATAATCCACAAGCTTTAGCGAGTGGATTATCTTACATACAGGTGGACAAACATGGTATAATTATCTTATACCACCTACATCAGTGTAGACCTTGCACATCATGAGATATTTCATGCTAAAGTTGGTAAGGGTGGTATAATGCTAGCTAGTCATCTAGCTCCACTGCCACAAACTAAGGTGTTGTTACTGCTAACTCAAAGTGGTAGGAGAGTCAGGTAGAGTGCTTCACTCAGGATCGAGGGGTTGTTGGTTCAAGCCTCACCGGAGGCTCTGCGTTGTGTTCTTGAGCATGACACTTAATCCTCTTCTTTGTACTGGTTCATCCCAGGAAGACTCTTCCTGACATGACTGAAAAAATGTTGACTGGTACTTAAAGAATCAAATTTTTAAAAAAAGGTCAGGTAGGCATCTTAAGATAGTTGATCGACATAAATTTTGTTACCATTTCTCAATAAAATTCAAAAATTTGTGATTGTCGCTTTTTCTGTGTACATATGTACTATTCAAATAACTTGTGATAACTGGTGGGCTGCTAGTATATGGTGACCTTTCGCAAAGTTTATTGCCATAATTTGTTGTAAATTAATGGCACTTGCACTTAATTGAAAGTATATCTGGTTTTATAAATATATATTATCATATTATCAAAGACCTGGTCTGATTTATCTTGATTTATGTCTGGATCTATCTGACCTTAGGCACCTACAGTAATAGTGGTGGTTTGACCTCTGAAATCCTTCATATGAAAACAGCCATTCATTGCCACTGGGGAGTTTAGTCATGTGCTTTGTTGTTATTATATTTTGGAAGCCAACATAGCAAACATTATGGACTCAGATCAGATTGCTCCACAGGGAGCAATCTGATCTGGGTCCATACTGTTTGCATGAAATTTATTAAAGTGAAAGTGAAAGGGTTAATTTGTCTTAAGTATTGTTTTGTGACCCAAGCGAGGCATGAGTAGGACTGAGAACCAGCTGCAGGTTACAAGTTTGATCCTCCTATTGGGCAACATTCTTCCTTAACCCCCCCCCCCCCCATTCCACTGGACGGCGATTCGGCTACAATTCGAAATTTTGGTCAAAATGACACAAATCGTAGCAGAAACGGCAAGAGCACAGTAGAAGTGCAGTAGAAGCACCTTGGTCGTAGTAGAAGCGTATCAGAATTTCAGATTCTATATAGAAAGGATATAAAAGCGCAACGAAAGCGTAGCTCCATCGTCAAGATCGCAGCTGCATCGCCATCAGCGTAGACTAAGCCTAGCCAGATCTTAATTGTCATAGTGGGATCGTAGCAGCAGCGTAACGGAAGTGTAGTGGAAGCGTCAAGTCCCCAAATTGTGTGGCTGTCTACGCTTCTTTGGTGATTTGGAATAATTTTAGAGAAAATCCTAGATCACCATGAGCGAAGCGGGATCGCCGTCCAGTGGAATGGGGTGTGGGGGTAGGTTAGATAACCACTGAATCAAATAAGGCAGCTGTCAGAAGAGTTAACAGGTACAGAGTAGTCCCTTTATCATGCAAACCCACAACTGCTGGCTTGCTTTTAGGGGATGAATGAAACAAAAATGTAGGAAGATTATTGCCATCCTCTTGAAGGATGGCAATTATAATTGACTAAGTTTGCAACCTGTATGGTAGCACCAGCAAAGTGGTGTAGCATGAGATATCCCTTTCTGTGAAAATTATGTACCTTGTGTTGCATTTTCGATTGGTTTCCTTGTAAAATTCTAATTTTTAGAGCCAAGAGATTATCCATCATCATTAGCTACCTTTGATTCATGGCACTTGCATGACTTTCAGATATATATGGAGCAGCAGTTTGTAGCAAAGGACACATTCAATTCTTTTTTATGATTCTTTATGGCTGCTAGCGGAAGATTCACATGAAATATCCAAGCCTTATTTCCACTAAAATTAAGGAACTTGTCTCAAAATTTGTTGTTTGACTCACAAATAAAGAAATTGATAAATGAAATGGCTGCTAGGAAAAGGTGATAATTATTCATTGATCTTTACTCTATGACCTCAGGATCTCTAGTCCATATAACTATTAATTATTTGTTTTCTGTGTAGAATTATATTTCTCTCAGTCTGCAACAACAGTACTTGTGTTTTGGACCACAGTGGAGACCTATAAATCGTTATAAATATTTTGATTTCTTTTGGAGTTAATTTGAAATACGGCATCCGCACATAGCTTTGCAATGTCTGACGCCATTAACCACTCTTGTTTTGGCAGAGTAGAGTACATCCTAGTTGGTTTTGTTGACATGTGCCGTAAGTAACCATTAATGGCAGACATTTCACATAGAATATTTCTATAAACATCACAGTGTGTATCCTGTGCAAGTTTTATATGGCCCTTTTAATATGGTCAGACACTTCATCAAGCTGAAACCCTCACACTCTATACCCGAGCTGTTCAATGTTTGTTTGTTTGTTTGATTTGATTCTTTACGTCCCGTCAACAATCTTTCAGTTAAACAGGGATGGGTCTTCCTGGGTTGAACCAGGAGGACCCGTCCCTGTTCAACTGAAAGATTGTTGATTGGACGTAAAGAATCAAATCAAACAAACAAACAAACATTTAATATATGCATGTACATACACACAGACTCATCCACACCCACAGAGCCTTTAGATGCATGGCAATTTACAGCTTTTAGAGTAAAGTACAGTGAAGTAAGATCATTAAGATCAAGTGAAATAAAATGTTGCACTGACCAGCTGTACATGCAACATCCAAAATGTGATTTCCAACAATGTGGCATTTTGTCAAGTGTAGACTCAAACGAGCCTGTGCAACCTCCTTTTAAGCTTAAAAACTCCAAATAATGTTCAGTCTGTAGCTTAACATTCATAGAATATTCAAGGCAAGCGACTAGCAAAGGCTCTGATCAGACTGCGCGTATGCGCAGTCTGATCGGAGACTTTGCTGGTCACACATACCACATTGTTGGAAATCTCATGTCGTGGCTCAAATGGTGAAATACTGAGTGAGATCAGACTGGTGAGTTTTACCGGGTGCCAGGGAGTGACTACCCTGAGTAGTGGGAGTAAGTGCCAGCCTTAGTATTTAGTTTTATTCATTCTCAAAAAATAGATGATATTTGGTATGTTAAGCCTTTGTATTCTGGAAATCCCTGAACAGTAGAACAGGTACTTTCACAAACAGTGAAGACACACGTGAAATGCAGCATAATGCACCATAATTCAGGAAATTCTCACTTTGACACCTTAAATAGCAAAATGGACAATCCCATACTTAGTGTTCCATATGTAAGAGAAATTCATCGTCACAGTCAGTAACGTGTCTGGCAATAGATGCGAGTCTGACTGCAGATCCAGGGGTCGCGAGTTTGATCCCAGCCCGGTCCCATACTTTCGTTGAGGTTGGTCATGAAATAATTTCTACAGTCATTCTCTTCTCTTCCACTGAATCATTCAAGAAGGGCTGTAGTCAGTTAAAAGTGAAAGTATGTGCACAAAGTACTGGTTAACTGCTTGTTCAATCTTGCCCAGGAAAAAGTGTGGTTAGGTGAAATGACCATCCCGGCATGACACAAAGCAACAAAACAAACAAACAAGAAATCCATCATCAGAATACAAAAGGTTTAAAAGCAGTTTTCTTCTGGTCTCGGAGAGTATTATATGGAATGGCCAGTCTAAATAGCAGACATGAGATATGCTTCATTTGGGGATCAATTTTCTGCCGAAATTAATCTACATATTGGATCCTACAGAGAAGAATAAAAAATATGGGAGCACTATTTTTTGCTGATTGATGGTGTTCATTGTCTGCTTGTGGCATTTACAATTTACATTCAGTTGTCTGCCTGTTGGTGTTAAATCTCTGTGTCCCCCATTCAGAATATTATTAGGTTGCTGTGTCTGCCAAACTGTCAGCATCCTTAGAAATACAGTAAAACCTGTGTAAAACGGCCACTCTCAAAAAGACCAAAAAATGGTTTTCAAGACCGACTATCGCTTAATGCAGGTCAAAAGTATTGCAGAATGCTCCAAATTCTGCAATACTTTAGACCTTCATTAAGCTACCATAAAAATGTCATTAATATCTTTGTTTTGTCTATTTTTTTAAGTGGCCGTTTTACACAGGTTTTACTGTACCCTGTATAATGTTCTTTCCGGCTTTAAAGTGAAATATGGAGCAACTGACACATATGTCTAGGAGGGTTATTCAAGTCTAGAATAAAGGCTTTTAGTGTCTGCATATTGGCATTTTTCATGTTTCTGACTTTAATATTGCCATCACTTATGATGGGTTACAACATTTCAATGTATCAGTTGTGTCTTTCAGTGTAACGGTTTTGTCTTTCAATGTGTTTGTTGAGTCTATCAATGTATCCAGTTGTGTCTTTCAATGTATCATTTGTGTCTTTCACTCTATCCATTGTGTTTTCAGTATATCAGTTGTGTCTTTCAATGTATCGGTTGTGTCTTTCAATGTATCAGTTGTGTCTTTCAATGTATCCTGTTGACTGTCTTTCACTCTATTGGTTGTGTCTTTAAATGTATCCATTGTGTTTTTCAATGTATCCGGTTGTGTCTTATAATGTATCCGGTTGTGTCTTTCAATGTATCTGTTGTGTCTTTCAATGTATCTGTTGTGTCTTTAAATGTATCTGTTGTGTCTTTCAATGTATCGGTTGTGTCTTTCAATGTATTTGTTGTGTCTTTCTATGTGTCTGTTGAGTCTTTCGGTGTATCCATTTTATCTTTCAATCTATCATTTGTGTCCTTCATTGTATCCGGTTGTGTCTTTCAATGTGTTTGTTGAGTCTTTGTGTCTTTCAATGTGTTTGTTAAGTCTTTCAATGTATCCGGCTGTGTCTTTCAATGTATCATTTGTGTCTTTCACTCTATCCATTGTGTTTTTCAGTATATCGTGTGTGTCTTTTAATGTATCCTGTTGAGTCTATCAATGTGTCTGTTGAGTCTTTCAATGTATCCTGTATCTGAGTTGTGTCTTTCACTCTATCAATTGTGTCTTTCATTGTATTGGTTGTGTCTTTCATGTATCCATTGTGTCTTTGAATGTTTCCATGGTGTCTCTCAATGTATTGGTAACACCCGGAAGTGCAGTTGAATTCGGCTGTTTCTACCCCTTATTGTGAGTTTGAATTGATGTTATGATCACATACAGGGTCTGTGCTAATCAACATCCTACCAATACCTATACAAGAGCTGACAGTAACGCAATATTGTTATGCAAAATGCCTACCAGCACTGCATTGGTCATAGCCAAAGTGACCAATACACTGTTGGTAGGCAAATTTGAATAAACCAATGTTTTGTCAACTATACTAGACGAATTTAGTTGTTATAAGTTTGCATGTGCGTCTATAGAAGACTCAAATCAGCCTGTGCATCTGCACAGTCTGATCAGAGTCTTTGATATGCACTCTTTGGGTAGCCAAGGGTCTCCTCAGGCTGAATACTAAGACTGATCAGACTGCGCAGACTGATTTGAATCTTCGCTGTACACGCCAACATATACCTTATGCTGGATACCTCCTTATTAATATGGTAGATTTGTAACACCTGTCTAATGATAATACAGCTCTCAGCAGGAAATGCTTTTAGAGCTTACCAAACTTTTGAGCTTATTATTAAAAACAAATTTATTTGCATAATCTAAATTTATTGCCTACATCACAAATGACAAGTTAAATGTTAGTATGCGGAGCTCTAGATCATCTTTGATCATTTGACACAAGTGGTGGTGGGGATGAGGTTAATTGGGGTGGGGGAGGGGTGGCATGGGGGTATGTTGCAATTTATGGTATTGGTTGGCCTTTCCAGACCACCTGGGCAATGAAAACTAAAAAACTAATTGATGTTCAATAGATTCATTTAATCATCTTAATACGATATCTAAAAATATCCTAGCTTTGAATCAACGGACAAGGAGCAGTTCACCACTTGCAAACACTTACACACTTTTCAAGAAAAAAAATGTTTTCATAAAATAAAATGAGTTGGTAGGTCTACCTTAGCCCTCCCCCCCCCCCCCCCCCCCCATTCCTCTGGAAGGTGATTCCGCAATCACTGCAGAAACATAGATAATCACACAATTGGGGACTTGACGCTTCCAGTATGCTTTTAACTATGCCTCCGTTACACTGCTGCAGCGTTGGCCACGAGTCTGTTGCACTGTTGTTGCATTTCTGTGGCGCTTGAGATTTTCCAAGACACTTCTGCTACGATCCCTATATAACAATGAAGATCCGGCTATGCTTAGTGTAGGCTGATGGTGATGCAGCTGCCACCTTGCTACAATCTAGGCAATGAAGCTATGCTTTGAACACACTTTTGTATCCTTTCTATATAAAATCTGAAGTTCAACTGATTTATGTTCAGTTGAATGTCAACGATAGACGCACTCAAGTAAGCTATGCTTCAGCTGGCCATTATGAACCATAGGCTTATTATGTTGGCCATTATGAACTCTAGGCAAGATGGAGGCCGAGGGCCAAAAGGTTCTGTGTCCGTCCATGGTTATCCACAGACACACAGCTACAATTTGGGCGCTATGACCAACTAATTAGAGCACTGAAGGATGGCTCAATTACATGAGGATGGAACTGCTCATGTTTGACGAGATCCTCAACAGAGTTGGTCCTAGAATCCAAAAGAGCGACGCCAACTTAAAGAGAGCACTTGAACCAGACCTGAAGTTGGCCAGAACGCCAAGAGCGTAGCGAAAACATGGCAGAAGCTCCAAGATTCACTTTGCCTAAATAGCAGTCGCCGCGGAAGCCCCTTGATCATAGGGAGGCTGTAGCAAGAGCGTTTAAATCAGCTTGTGGGTCACTGTCTAGCCACGCCCCCTACTGGTTCCTATCTCTGTTAGCTCTACAAGAGACCGGGACATTGCATACCACGTGGGGATACAGTGACCGAATAGCTGTATAATACTGAGCGTAACAAGATTGTGCAGAGCGTAGCAGAAGGGTAGCTGCATGGAGGACAAATAACTCTATGATTTCGCCACTATATGACGTTGATTGTGCTAGGTTGCTCACGATACTGCCACAATATGGCTAGGCTCATGAAAATCTTACTACGATGTGACTACGCTTCAGTTTAGCTACTTCAGCTGCGCTTCGAGTCCTCGGTGATGTTGCCTCGTAAATTTTGAGTAGGTCAAAACAATCGCCAAAAGATGGCAATCATGAAGATTCCAATACACTTCTACTACGACCTAGGCACTTCTACTTGCTGCATTCTTTCCCTTTCTGCTTGGATTCGTGTCGTTTTGACCAAAATTTGGAATCGTAGCGGAATCACCGTCCAGTGGAAAGGGGTTTTTATACTCAGTTGTGGTAGGAATGAATGATTTTCAGCTTACCTTAGCATAAATTGCTTCACCTGGCGAGCTCGTTGAAAAAAAGCATGTTACCTGTAGCCCAGGATATACCCAATATCAGGTTTTATTATCTGTGGCTCTTTGTTAATGATTGCTTTTATCTGTTTGTGACATCTTTTGTCGTCTGCTGAAAACCTTAGTAAAAGATCATGACCAACTTTCGCCGGGCCTGACCGATCTATATCCAAACTCATGGTTTGACCCTCTGTTGGTATTCCTGAAAGAATTTTTCAAAAAAATTAGTTTTGAAAAAATTCAGCAGACGGTAAAAACCCATGAAAACTTTCCCAGCATGCAAAGGGTTAAGGTTCAGAATGACATGGGCAATATTGACTTAATAAGGACATGTGGAAAGGGAATTTGTTATTGATCCCTTGGAGTTAAAAAATGATACATGTATGGAGTAAAATTCCTTGGAGATTCTGCAGAAAATATGCTTTGTTCATGGAGTTTATGTGGTAATTATTGCTTCTGACTCATTCTGTTCTATCACAATTTATTGATTGTATATCTAATTTAAATAATTAATTACCAATGACTTTCTATTCACAGCTAATGTGGACTTTTTACATATTAATTACTAAACTCCAGCTGTTAAGTTTTTAGACTTAATTTTTCGCAATAACTTTTTTGTCTTCAATTTTAGCAAAATGTATTCGCGATGAAAAGTATTCAGGGAAATCTCCGCCAACTTCTCCAAATGGTTCCAACATCCTAGATGCTGCAGGTTCCTCTGTGCTTAGATGCACTCTTTGAATATTTTAAACAAAGCGCAAATAAACAAAGTCCAAGATGTCAGTCAAAAATGTACATTGCGCCGCCCTAATTCAATTACTAAAGCGATGGATGGCTTGCTCAAATATAATAGAAATCGCGCCTGATTCGCTCGTGCGTTAAACTAGTAGGGTCATCTCAAAACCGTTCATTTCATAGCACGTGCATTAGAGAAACGATAACCCATACTTTGTTCCTACAAATGAGCCTGCTTGAAGTTGATTCTGCATATGCACTGTAAATTCTAAGTATGTTAACGGCAGTTTTATGTTATGCACAGCCTTTTAAGAACGGGATATGCACCGCTTCCGAATATTGTTTTGAAACTACCCCTTTCTGTCACGCCTATACGAATTATACCTGTCAATAAAAGACTTAGAAATTTACGACGAATTCAATTTATTGCAAAATCTTCATCTAAGTACACAAAAATCTGTTTGTGCCACAAGCACAAGACCTTTTGGAGAAGTTGGCGGAAATTCTCCTCTACAACATTCATCGCGAGCACATTTGGCTAAAATTGAAGACAAAAAAGTTATTGCGAAAAATTAAGTCTAAAAACTTAACAGCTGGAGTTTAATGACTTTCTACAAACAGTTCATATAAGCAGGCCAGAATGTCTGTGTTTGTTGGGGGTGGGTTGGCGTCAAGTAAAGTGTTACAGGAAAGCTCATGGTCAGATCGGGAGCGCATTGGCTCAGTGGTAGAGTTTTTGACTCAAGACTGAGGCGTTGCAACCGGCATCACTGTGTTGTGTCCTTGAGCAAAACACATCAATAATTGCTTTGTACTGGTTCAACACAGGAAGACTCGTCCTGACATAACTGAAAAAATATTGACTGGGACGTAAAGAATCAAATCAAACAAACAAAAATCATGATCAGACTGGGACACAATCCATTGTATGTATAACTTTTATTTAGGCCATATATAAATAGATGATAAACAGAAAAGAAAGAATGCAAGGCTTAACCCTTAAAAGCGCCAATCACGACTGCAGCAGGCGACATTTTTCCCAATTTTTGGCAAAAATAAGGTATGATATTACATGAGAATCGTCTGCCAGCAGACGATTCTCATGAAATATCATGCCTTATTGGTTATTTTTGAAAAAGCAGCAAAATTTGAAATTGTCGTCTGCTGCAAATTATAGGTGGCGCTTTAAGGGTTAAGCTTACATGCATCCTACTGAGCTAGTCATAGGTTTGATTCTATGGACGGTCAACATTCTTGTATAGTAGAGATTTATCCTCCCTTTAAATTGGGCGTCAGGTGGAGATTTATTCTCCATCACCACTGAGTCCTCATACTAGAATGTAGACGGGCTCTAGTCCTAAAAACAATTTTTCATCAATGTGTCATATCATATACTTGTAGCCAGTGTTCCTCTGATGGCTCTGTTTTAAAACAGAGCCATCAGAGTAAGACTGGCTACAAGTGGCTGTTTTAAAACAGAGCCATCAGAGTAAGACTAGCTACAAGTATATGATATGACACATTGATGAAAAATTGTTTTAAGGACTAGAGCCAGTCTAACTAGAATGATTCAAGTAGGGCAGTTTTCTGGTAGGGATTTATTCTCCTTTACCACTGCTTCCTCAGACACTGATTCAAGTAGGGATTTTCCTTCCCTTACTACTGAATCAAGTAGGGCAGTTGTCAGGTAGAGATGTACCCTCCCTTACTACTGAATCAAGTAGGGCAGTTGTCAAGTAGAGAATTACCCTCCCTTACCACTGAATCAAGTAGGGCAGTTGTCAAGTGGATTTACCCTCCCTTACCACTGAATCAAGTAGGGCAGTTGTCAGGTAGAGATGTACCCTCCCTTACCACTGAATCAAGTAGGGCAGTTGTCAGGTAGAGATTTACCCTCCCTTACCACTGAATCAAGTAGGGCAGTTGTCAGGTAGAGATGTACCCTCCCTTACCACTGAATCAAGTAGGGCAGTTGTCAGGTAGAGATGTACCCTCCCTTACCACTGAATCAAGTAGGGCAGTTGTCAGGTAGAGATGTACCCTCCCTTACCACTGAATCAAGTAGGGCAGTTGTCAGGTAGAGATGTACCCTCCCTTACCACTGAATCAAGTAGGGCAGTTGTCAGGTAGAGATGTACCCTCCCTTACCACTGAATCAAGTAGGGCAGTTGTCAGGTAGAGATGTACCCTCCCTTACCACTGAATCAAGTAGGGCAGTTGTCAGGTAGAGATGTACCCTCCCTTACTACTGAATCAAGTAGGGCAGTTGTCAGGTAGAGATGTACCCTCCCTTACCACTGGATCAAGTAGGGCAGTTGTCAGGTAGAGATGTACCCTCCCTTACCACTGAATCAAGTAGGGCAGTTGTCAGGTAGAGATGTACCCTCCCTTACTACTGAATCAAGTAGGGCAGTTGTCAGGTAGAGATGTACCCTCCCTTACCACTGAATCAAGTAGGGCAGTCTCAACATTATCATAGCCGACCACCAAGCGAAAATTAGGGGTTAAGTAATGTTGTAATAAATATATCTGATCAGTTTGACTCTGGAACAATTGACAGAATGAAAGATCTGTTGTCTGTACATCAGTAATTGCTGTTTTATCATTGGATTAATCAGTTCCTGTTTCTTGATGGCCTGGGTCAAATAGGAAGTCCTCAATGATAACTTAATTACATAGTGAAGATTAATTACTGTCTAAGTGTTTGAACAATTTTTGGTTTGGTTTGATTCTTTATGTCCCAATCAACAGTTATGGTCATGAGGGGATGGTCACAGTTGTGAACAAGGACATGATGTGTATTGGTGCTTACCGCAAATGCAAACAGTGTGTGAGTGTGTGTGTGCGTGCGTGCGTATGTGTGCATGTGTGCGTGCGTGCTTGGTTACTCTACAATGTGGGTGCTGGATGGGGGCTCAAAGTTATGACCTATTACAATCTATATAAATCAGATTACCAAGCCAACTGGCTACTGATTGCTGCCAGCCAAAAACTCAGCGAAAAATGACGTTGCCAGTTGCAATTTTACAATCATTAACTGATTTGATTTTGACTAATGCATGCAAACAGTATGAACAAACAAAACTGTAAGATAAGTTAACCTCAGGAATACCATCAGAGTGTCAAACAGTTTGGATCCAGAACAGGGGTGATGTCATGTTGGAACTGATCTGGGTTCATACTGTTTGCAAAGACAGTAGTAGGCAATTTAGACTTAATCATGTTTGGTCTATTTTCAGATGGGAATGGGTGGAGATAATCGAACCTCGTACCAAAGAGCATATGTATGCCAACCTTACCACTGGGGAGTGTGTCTGGGACCCACCACCGGGTGTCAAAATGTAAGTACTCACTACTTGAGACATCACACCGGGTAGGCGGCAATCAAAAATGTAATCAACAATCGACGAACGCAGATCATAAAATCGATAGAAACAGTGTTTTTGATTGCCATTTGTCGCCCCACTGGCGACAAATGGCAATCAAAAACACTGTTTCTATTGATTTTTATCTACCTTCCTCCACAGTATTTGCGTTTTCGATTGCCGCCTACCCGGTGTGGACATGTTGCCATAAAACCTGTGTGCTTGCACCTACATGTATATAAGCCTCTAAACAGCCTGCTCAGCTGGACTGAGACTCCTCCGACATGGGGAGCACAGTGGCTCAGTGGTAGAGTGCTTGACTCGTGTTCAAGGGGCCGCAGGTTTGAGCCTGACCGGCGTCACTACGGTGTGTCCTTGAACAAGAACATTAATCCTAGCATAGTACTGGTACAACCGAGGAAGACTGTCCTTATATATAACTGAAAGATTGTTGATGGGATGTAAAGAACCAAATCAAACAAACAAATTCTCCGACATGGGCTCCGCAGTTCCTATAGCTTTTTTTGATACTTTGTCCTGTTGCAATAATAATATATCACAGTCATTTGGATTTTCAGCCATTCTAATTTTCTTTTTTCTGATTTATTTTTTAAACAATCACACTGTGTACAGTCTCCTGAAAAGATATACAATGTTTTGTGAACCACTGATTTGATATAGTTGGGCAAAGGCAAATTTAAGGACAATAAATGTAAATGATGTAAAAAGAATTGACAAAATGTCTGAAAATGGAAGAAAATTACACGCTTTTAAGTTTATGATGGTGATACAGACTGTCAAATTAAATTCATTTGAATGTTTCCGAAATATATCAGAAATAATTTTACAAAGCTCCAGCGTGAAACACAGTGGCTTAGTTGGTAGAGCATAGACTTGTGTGATCCAAGGATTGCTGGTTCAAGCCTCACCTCCGGCGGAGTCACTCCCTTGAGCATTGAACACTTTATCGGCTGCTTAGTATACTGGTTCAACCCAGGAAGACCTGTCCTGATGTGACTAAAAAATTGTTGACTGAGACATAAAGTTTCAAACCAAACAGACAAAAACATTTAGGGGATAACTGTAGTCAAAATTTACATTTTGGGAGGTATCTCATCAGATATACGGTCAGAAATTTAGTTCTAGAACATGATTTCCGAATGTATATCCGATGATATACCTTCCCAAATTAAAATTTTGAATATGCTTATCCCCATTCTAATGGGCTTCTACAGTATCGTCTCAAATTGGAGCGTTGCAAACGGCATAAAGCAGCACAAAGGCGTACATCATCAAATGAAATGTGACGTAATTAATGGCGTCAAACTATTTTCAACAATATATATTGCAGGATATACTGTTGCAGATTTTTGATGTTATCCAATCAGCAATCAGACGTCCGGTTACAAAAGCAAGTGCATTAGAATTTAATTCTTATTTATCAGTTATCATCGGCTGATAACTTTGTTTTTTTTGTTTGATTTGATTCTTTACATCTCATCAGCAATCTTTTCACTTAAACAGGGACGGGTCTTCCTGGGTTGAACCAGTACTAAGCTGGGATAAATGTGTCTTGCTCAAGGACCATAACACAGTGATGCTGGTGAGGCTCAAACCCACAGCCCCTCGGTCTCCAGTCAAGCACTCAACTATTGAGCCACTGTGCTCCCAACTGCTGATAACTTTGGACCCAGATTAGTATTGTCAGGCCTGATTTGGATCCAAACTGCTTGACAGTCTGATGATCTATCATGTAAGATTTTTTTTTGAGAAAGTTGATTCTGGAAACAATCAGCAGGCAACAAAAAACTTGAAAAACTACAAAGTATGAGTTAACATGATACAGCTTTTATAAATGTTGTTGCTTGTTTTGTGGTTATACTACAAGGGATGATGTATGAATGCCGAGGGCCATTGAAAGTCTGCCACAAAACCACTGTTTTCTTGCCAGAAGTTGTCTGAAAATCTCCTGCTAATCTGTCATTTGATAGGATAAGTATTTGAGGTGAAAACCACTTCAATGCCAAGGTCTAGTAGAGAAAAAGATAGTTTTGTTTTTAACTCTTTGCATGCTTTTGCTTGTATTTTTTCAGAATCATTATTTTAGAAATTTTTTTTCAAGGATACCATCAGAGTGTCAAACAGCTAGCTTGGCTTCAGACCAGGGGTTAGGGTGTGGAGGTGGAGAAGTATAATGACTAAATTGAGATTGGGTTAAACTCTTTGCAAGCCAGTAAAAAACATTTGCAAACTGGACCAGTTTCTGACCCTTTGGTTGATGCCCCAGGATGGGCTAGAGGTAAAAATCTTGGACACTTTTAAAAAGTGTTTCTAGGTTGGGCTAGAGGTCAAATTTCTTGGATATCTTCAGGTTGTTTTTTTTTGCTGTGTTCTATGGAATCATATCCATCTAATAATACACGTACTATTTAAATTAGGGTGACATCACTGTGACTTCATACATTATAGAGTTCAGTGCCCTAGGGTGGGGCTAGAGGTAAAAATCTAGATTTACATGTGAACAGTAAGAGCATTGACAGGGAGGGGTATACATGCATCTTGGGGCACTTTTTCTAGTTGAACTTACCTTACAGTTTGTCCTACCACAAATTAGTTTACATATATCAGAAATCATGTTACTAAATTCCTAGTCTGATTGCAATGCTTGGCACCAATAAACATTTCAACTTTCAGCTTAATCAAAAATGGCTTTTAACTCTTTTTCCACCTGCAGAATAATGACTTACCCTGACTTAAATTCTTTATTGCAAACAGATGATAAGACAAGAATGTCCATTCTCTTGATCAAGGGCAACAACCCCTTTCAGTCTCAAACTTAATTACTGTCCCTGGATTGACAGGCATCTCATTTATTAAAGGAAACAGTGCATGTGGGCCCAAATCAGACTGCCCCATTTGGGATCCATACTGTTTGCATGATAGTTAAACTGACATTCTGTTTTAAAGAGAAAAATTGAAGCAGAGGACATCTGGAAGCCACTACATGGGCTGATCCAGAGGGAGGGACAGGGGGTCCTGACCCCGACCCCCCTGGAAAATCACAAGTTGCTATATGTTCCTTAGAAATACTGGTATTGAACCCCCTCGAGAAGCAGTTGGACGGTTGGACCTCTCCCGTCCAATAACTTAATTCTCCAGGGAGGTCCGTTACAGCCCACTGTGAACTATTTTGATGACAAAAAAGTTTTTAGGACCCCCTCTGAAGAAATTTTCTGGATCCACATATGCACTATTGCAAAGGATCTGGACCAAAATCAGACTGCTCCATATCAAGCAGTCAGATACGGGTTTATACTGTTTGCATGGAAGTTTACATCAATCTGTTCTAAACAGAAAAATTGCAACAGGATGACATCCGCAGAATATTGTTAACGCTTCATATACATGTACTGGAAATCCCTAACAGAGGGGTACTTTGGCAAGCATTGTAGACCCAGATGAAATGCTGCATTTCATCAGGGTCTGCAGTGTTTGCTATGATAAAAACAATCTTCAGAGCATTCTTACATAATGATTTGGAAATTTTTACCTGTGATCCCTTTAAACTTGTAATGGACAATCCTATCCTTATACAGTGATTCATTTACAATTTTGGGCTTATGGGTCCTGGGACTCGCTGTTTATAATATCAATGAGTCCCAACTGCAAACTTATGAGTTCAGAACACTATTTTTAATGACAACTGCATCCTGGGACTGGCTGCAATAAAAAACTTTGCATCCCAGAGACAAAAGTATGCGCAAAAGATGCAGGATGCGCAGGTAACAAAATCACTGCTGTATATAGTATTTATCTGTATGGGAAAATCCATCAGAATACAAAGGGTTAATGTATCTCCATGGCAGATTCATAATGATTATAATAGCAAAATTTCTAAAAGCATCATTGCTTTAACATTGGCAAATGTGATAACTTGGATTTCAAAACTGACAGTTATGGCCATCCAGGGAAAAGTGTATGATCTTTATGGAAAATTGCTCCATTAATTTTAGCCAGCTTCTTTATTCGGGGCAAAGGAAATTTTTTTTAGTTCCCACAACTATTTTCTGCTGTATGATTCTAATCATGCATTGTCAAATTGTTCAGGAAACCTGAAAGTGCATGTTCTGTGAAATGCTTGTGCTGCTCAGATGAAATGCTGCATATTCCACTTTAGCCAGGCTCAGTGAAGAAAACCTCAAAACTTGGGCTTTGATCAAAGATGC
This sequence comes from Loripinus fragilis, assembly GCA_964019695.1. Taxonomy (NCBI): domain Eukaryota; kingdom Metazoa; phylum Mollusca; class Bivalvia; order Lucinida; family Lucinidae; genus Loripinus; species Loripinus fragilis. Next base: position 39,703,360 of record OZ026519.1, on the reverse strand, counting down.
CTAAAGTTTTGGTTTCATTTCTGAATTCTTCAAAATCTAGTCCTTCCAACTGTCGAAAAGTGAACATGGGTAACATGTATACATGCTAATGGTAATACCAGAAAATCTGCACATTTGATAGAAATAAAATATTTGCATTTAGCCACAACCTCTCCGCGATTTCATATAAAAAATTCGGCGCAAATGATGTATCAATCTATGTTTTCGTAAACATACATTTTCAAGTCACATAGGGCCCAGTTAAGCAAAATTTTTAAGTGTAAAATTGCTTTTATTTCCTTATCCATCAGTTTAAACATGTGTTTTGGGTGCTCAAAAGAAACATCTCATTGAGACAGTTCTTTTGAGTACCTACAACATATGTTTTGGTTGGAAAATAAGAAAATAATTTTCAGTTACGCACTCTTATCTGGGGGCCTGGGTCAAATGCATTTTTGTTTAAACTTTAATAATTATTTGTAATAGAGTGATTTTGATCAAATTTGTATTACTCTAGAACAAATGCATCTGTTCACAGGCAGCTAGATGGGAGTGCAGTGGGTCAGTGGTAGTGCTTGACTCGAGACTGAGTGGCCGTGGGTTCAAGCCTCACCGGCGTCACTGCGTTGTGTCTTTGAGCAAGCACATTAATCCTAGCTTAGTACTGGTTCAACCCAGGAAGACATGTCCCTTTATAACTGAAAGATTGTTGATGGGACATACAGAATCAAACCAAACAAAAAAAGCAAACCTACATTTTCAAGTCACATAGGGCCAGTTAATTAAGCAAAACTTTTCAGTGTAAAATTGTGATTCTTACCCATCAGTTTAAACATGTGTTTTGGGTGCTCAAAAAAACGTCTCATTGAGACGGTTCTTTTGAGTACCCACAACATAGGTTCTGGTTGGAAAATAAGAAAATAATTTTCAGTTACGCACTCTTATCTGGGGGCCTGGGTCAAATGCTTTTTTGTTTAAACTTTTATAATTATTTTGTAATAGAGTGATTTTGATCAAATTTGAATTTCTCTAGCACAAATGCATCTGTTCACAGGGAACTGATATTGGTTTGGACAGCACGGAAGAAGGTCAGTAATGTGGTAGAGAAACTCTGCCACAAGAAGTATGAATTAAGGTCATTAAGGCTTCCTTTTGTGTTAATATTCAATGATCTGTTTCTGGGAATATTGAACATGTCAGGGTGCAGTTAGCAATATGCCCAATTATGGAAATACAATTCTCTATCTTGATTGGAATGTTCATTCTCATAGTCGCTGTTCTATTGATTAGCCTCAATCATTAACTCGGTCTGTGTTTGTTTGTTTGTTTGATTTGATTCTTTACGTCCCATCAACAATCTTTCAGTTATAAAGGGACGGGTCTTCCTGGGTTGAACCAGTACTAAGCTAGGATTAATGTTCTTGCTCAAGGACACAACGCAGTGACACCGGTGAGGCTGGAACCCGCGGCCCTTCGGTCTCGAGTCAAGCACTCTACCACTGAGCCACTGCGCTCCCATTAACTCGGTCTCATAAGGCAAAATACAATGAGCTTCACGTTTGAAAGGGCCCTTCACAGGGTCAGATAAACAAAATTTTTGAGCGTAAAATTGTAAATATTTTCTAACCCATCAGTTTTAACAAATGTTTTGTGTGCTCAAAAGAACCGTCTCATTGAGATGGTTCTTTTGAGCACCCACAACATATGTTTTGGTTGAAAAATAAGAAAATTAGTTTATCGTTAATACCCACTCTTAACTAAAGTCCTGGCCCTTTGAGGACAATATTGTCCTTTTGTAAAGCTGATTATGTCTGTGGCCCATATTGCAATTATTTATAGGTCTATACAGATGCTGCAAAGTAAAAATTGGAAAAAAATAGTGAAAAAAAGGTTCTGGAAATTCACTGAATAACCATAGGTCAATTTAGAAACATTTGCGGGGACTTTTAATGCAGCCATGAAGAAGCAGGATAAAGTTTATATGTAATAGTAGAGTGCCCGTGGATGGGGTAAATCAGTTAGGGATTTTTGGCCATATTTTATATTGATTAGCGATTTTTAGCCTCAAAAAATAATGTCCAAAGCTTTTTTTTTTGGTCTAAAATTTAACGGTTTTCTGCCTAAAATATAATGCTGATTAAAAAAAATTTTGATTACCAATTAAGGACATATGCTACTAAATACTTCCCATATTGAAATATTTTCAATACTTTGTATACAGTTTGTTTTATGCATGGGCTATCCATTAATGAAATAAAAAGGATATGTCACCGTGCTTATTTTTTCAGAATCTCATATTGAAGTTTACAGCATTTGACCAATTTTCTAGAAATATAAAATAATAACACTAGTCCTAATTATCGAGCTAGAACGGTTGTAATCTTCAGCCAGCTTCTTTCTTTTAACTTAAATTACTGCCCATGACCTCAAACTTTTAAGAAAATGTGCATGTTTACTTGTTATCCCATGCTGTGACAAGATACTGCATGATATATTTTGGCAATTCGTCAAAAAATGGAATTTGTTTTTAGAATAAATCATGTATTAAAAAATCTGATATTGAAAATCTTGAAAATTTATTTTTAATTCATGGACTATTGTAATACCTTTCAGAAAAAAGAATAAAAATCTGGGGTCACCAAACTAATTCTCTTTCTAGAGGGCCAAATTTAACCCCACCCCCATAGGTTTCATGCGTAATTCAATATAAAAAGTTCGGGGATGACCATTTCGTTCGTTTTGATGATGCCATTTTACTAGTATATGAAGTAATTTAGCATTAAAATGTTAAAAAAGAAAGAAAAAACACACTGAAAATATGTGCGCATCCGGGAATCGATCCTGGTCCTCTGGCTTTGTAGCCAGACACGCTAACCACTAGGCCATGAGGTCAGGTCGTGTGCCGCTCTAAATAACCATACAAATAGTAAAGGCTCGGCCACTATCGTATTCGTAACCAGGGTTATTGTGTACGTCGTTTGGTTTCGACTTAGCTACATTTATCTGTCTTTAGTGCTGAGACGATCAGTTCTGATAAGATGTCAATAGATGTTTCGAACACACTTTAATTAGTTATTTTGTGAAGAAAATGTCGGAACACCGATATGACATAAGAATATCGGAAGCTGTGTTGATCCGAATCTGTTAAGGGTCGAAAGACAGGACGCAGACAACTTTCCCCGTTTGCAGACTCGGGAAAGATGCGCATTGGAAATAGCCGCATTATGTCTTTAAATGCATTCTAAAATTTAACGATTGAGATAATACACTGACCCAATATGAAAACTTTACATAGTGTTCAAAAGTATATATTTTGATGATAAATTAATTTTCGGGGTTAATTTTTTCGGTCATCGAATCTTCAATGCCTTATTGATGTCTCTGAAAAAAATATTGGATGAAAATCAGAAATTGCATAATTTTTATGAATAATTCAGTTCAGAGAGGTCAAAATGAAAATTTTTAAAAACAATTTAAACAGTCACACAGCATTTGGAAACAAGAAATTACTGACTGAGTGCTCTAAGTGATGTTAAAAAAGATCATCAGTTACCAGTGTGGACATCATTTTTACGAATGCTTAGCAGAATACGTCTCATTGAATTTACGTAACGTTGTATGAGCACGTAAGGAATACGTATGTAAGGCTAACAGAGGTGCATATTGGAGTCATTTATTGCATCAACTTGATGATTGGACCTGACCCTCCGACCCAATTCATCCTATATGTGTTCTATGGGGTTCATGACTGGGGATTAAGCAGGCCAAGACAGGACGTTGACGTTATTTTGAGTATGGAATTGTGTGGTTATTTACGCGTTGTGTGAGACCTTGCATTGTCATGCTGAAAAATGCCAGGTCCGTTATTTTGCATGAAATGATTAATTATCTGTTGTGCATGAACCCCGTAAACGCCGAGCAGTAATGGTTGCTGTTTAAAACGATTATGTGGGTTAATTAACGTGTTAACGCTATAAGGACGTAACGTTGTCACACGTGCGCGACCAGGTCTTGCACAAACTCTGACAGACCCAGTTCTGTTACCGGTTCATAAGATTATGAATAGTCTGTATAGAGCAGCCAAAATGATGTGGGATATCATTTACCGTAGACCCCGCTTTGAACACGCCAATAACTTGGTTTCTTTGATCTTTTGAAAGATGTGCTGTCACTATAAGCAAGTGTTTTGTAACAATAAATTAACTTTTTATTATCAGTACTCAGCTGCAAATGTTTCCTTGTCGGTTTTAAACCAGTTAGTCAATCAATCAATCAATCAATTTATTACTCTCAGGTTACATAATATAACAACATAAGGAGCAATATGCATAATGTCACACATATATTGTTATGGCGGCACTGTGACTCAAAGAGTTTTACAGTGGTCTTAGTAGGAGGACAACGGTTAATTTCATTTCCTAATGATTTTCTACTCAACGGGCTTTGCACGAATTAATCGTGGGATAGCGTGGTTGTTTTGAACGCTTCTTGAAAATGATAGTTTTTGTTTCATTATTTAATGACTGTTTTGGATTTATTTAGCTTCATGGGATAGCAAGGTAGGCTATGATCATTTGATCTTTGTATAAATTTCCAACTGGTTACTCAGCGTGCGCTGCACGTCGTATCAATGCGAAAGTCGTTGATACGGCGTTAGGCGAACTCCGTCATCAGTAACGAGGTTTCGGTAAGTAGTTAAATGGATGGATTAGAGCTTGGTTTTTATGGCCTTTTAGTTGTCTTTGAGTCATTTGGGCCGCCATAAGAATACAAGCAAATCGTAAGGTTATTTAGCCTTATCCCTTTATGTGATGAGTATTTGTGTTGAAATGCTCTTCAATTTGTGCAAACAAGTAGTCCCAGATCAGACTGCTCCTCAGGGGCCAGGCTGATCTAGGCCCATTTGTTGCTGATGCTTTTAGAAATGTCTCTAGCTCTCGAAAAGTTAACATTTAACAAAGACAGTTTCAGTCCTCACGTTTCAATTTCTCCGACAAACCATATGTAGTGGGTACTCAAAAGAACCGTCTCAGTGAGTCGTCCTTTCGAGTGCTCAAAATATATCGGAGCTAATGGTTAAATGGAAAATGCTAAATAAATGGTATAGGATTATTCCATTCACAGATTTTTGGGGCTAAATATGTATACATCCTTTATTTATACACAACGCAAAATACAACAAAGTATTACGCTGTGTTGCATTGTGTTGTATATCTATAAATAGTACACGTACATGGGTTATTATGTACATGCATGCTCGTATAAATATTTTTCGGAGTACTTAGTCTAATCACGTCCTGATGTATGTTATCAGGATCGCACCATTTCAATAGCACTGCCAGTGGGGCCTTTACCCCACTGACACTGCTAGTGAAGCTGGACAAGTTTCAGTTCTGTTAGGCAGTCGCCTAGATGTGATTATTTGTGGGAACCACCCTAAAGGCTGTCTCCCGGGGAGACTGCCAGTTTTTTTTCTTTTGGTATATATCAATTTTATACCTGCTGTTGTTCATAGCCACAGAAAAGCTATAATAGCGTAACTGAATAGAAGAAAAGCATTTTAAGACAAAAAAATACTTGTCATGGGTGATCATGGAAATCGTCTCAGTGGGACGGGTTCCGTGGTCGCCATGCCAACTATTTTGAATTGAAAAACGGGGAAATATACTTCCCATGGTCCTTCTCTACGTAGTTGCCATACATATTTTCATGTTTTGATTTTTTACGCCCCAGTCAACGAATTTCTTGTCACGCTGGGACCATTTTCTGTCTTCCTGGGTCGGACCAGTACTAACCAGCGGTTACATATCATACACATGCACTATAATCGTACGATCATTACACTTAAACGTACATATACACTATCGTACCTGAATATGCAGCATGCTTGGTATATTACGAGAATGAATAAGAGCCGATCAAATGTGTAAACATTGAGTCATTGGGCTACGATTTGATGGTATAGTAATATGGTAATTTCTTGCTATAGATCAAGGACGTAAATGCAGGAGCAACAGGGTCAAAGACACTGTCTCGAACCTGGGCTCCCGCGGTCTACGCCCAGCATTCTAATTCGAGCTGGTATTTCAAATGTTTAAGAATTGGGTCTGAATAGGACTTTAGTGTTCAACAGGCGGCCAGTTTCTCACTGTTCTCATGATCACCTCGATAAATCGACACAACTTATGGATTGCAGATTTATTTTGTTCATTCATTAATGACTGGAATTTGAGAGTGTTTGGGTATCTTGTGTAGTATGATTTTATGTAGTAGTTTCGATGGGTTTTTAGATAGTCGCACTGTAATATATAATGAAATTCGTCCCCTATGCTGTTATTACAGAGCTTGCAGGTCCGTTCAATTAAAGGGATGCTGGTCCACCGCCCTGTTTTGATCGGTAGACGGTGATTCCGTGTTCTAAAAGCTGTTAGAATTCTACATTTATCATTGGGCAAATATTGGAAGTAAGAGTTCATTTCGAACGTAGTCTTGAAGGTACGATAATTCAGGGCACTTGACGACTGAACCACCTGTTGCTGAGCACGTGCAACGTAAGGAACACGTTTTTCAGGCGTTGGCGCTTGAATGGACCTAGGATTTGAATAAAAATTACATACTCGTTATCCGCGACGAAATCTCGATAAGCATGCGTAAATTTTACAACGACATGTATACTAACAAAAAAGCTATTCAAAGAAATAAAATGTAAAGTTTTCATTTTGGGTCAGTGTAGATTTTACTGATTAACCGGTGAATTTTATCGATTAGACAAATATTTTATCGTAAGCGATTAAGTGACCAAAAATTTTATGATTAGGAATTTTCAGACCCTCCTCATAGTACTATAAGGTAGCGGATTATCCGTAGCTCAGCAATATAATTATTTACATTGTGCTTTGTTACCAGAAAACTATTACTATGAAGTTGCCAGAATCAGCAATTTCTGAAATTGGCCGCCCAGTCTATCATCAGTTTGTCTAGCCAATTTATCAAGGAGACACAAGGGTTATGTATCATACATTGCAAGACAAGTAAAGCCTTTCAGGAAACAAGCATTGTCATATTAATTCTTGGCATGCTGGGAAATATTTCATGATTTTTGTCGTCTGCTGATGTTTTATCAAATTAATATTTTCAATATTTTTTTTTGAAATATGATCAGAGTGTCAAACAGTAGGAATCCAGATCAGGCCTGACATTACGTCAGGCCTGATCTGGGTCCAAATGCTTTGCAAAGGTTATTAGCAGAAGACGCTAGTAGATTAACAGTTAAAATGATCTGAGAAGACAACAATCAATAATAATAACCAATAAAGCGCCATCTATAATTTGCAGCAGACGGCAATATCAGATTTTGCTGCTTTTTCAAAAATAACAAATAAGGCATGATATTTCATGAGAATCGTCTGTTGGCAGACCATTCTCATGAAATAACAAACCTTATTTTTCCGAAAATTCAGAAAGATGTCGAAAATTTTTCGTCTGCTGCAGTCGTGATTGGTGCTTTAAGGGATAATAATGATATAATTCCTTGATTCTAGAATAGCCAGACTTGGCATTGCCACAGACTCATTCTCAGTTCACCATTTCTAAATAGGCCATATCACACGAAAACCTGCTTTTGTTGTATGGGACCATGGAAGACACAGAGCACTCAGTCTGCTCAGCACAATTGTTATTTGCTCTGAGATAGAAATTAACAGGATTATTTGTTAAGGTTCAAGCTAGTTGTAGTCGTACCTGATATCAAATTACGTCGACAAACTTTTTCACCATGATCATGATGATGACAATGACGACGACGACGACGATGATGAAGAAGATGATGGTGATGATGATGATGCATGATGATGATGATGATGATGATGACGACGACAACAACAGTGATGATGATGATGAAGATGGTGGTGATGCATGGTGGTGGTGGTGGTGGTGGTGGTGATGATCTCCAGGTGTTCCTTTCTTGGGGTTGACTGTTGTGAGCTTCCTCAGGCAGCCTGCGCATACATGCAGTTTGGCCAGATCCTTCGCTTCTCACTAACATGCAGTTTGGCCCTAGAGCCTTCACTTCTCGCATACACAAAGTGATATTGGAAGTAGAGGGAGGCTCAGACCAAAAATGAGACCTCTAACCCCTCTTGATTCACCAACATGACCATTTAAAGGAGGCTTTGTACATACATGATATTAAGTACCAATATGTTGTGTGCTGGCCCATTTGTTGTTAACCCTTTGTGGACCAGAAACCCTCAAATGGGCACTTCGGCAAACAGTGAAGACCCAGATGAAATGCAGCATTATGCTGCATTTCATCAGCGTCTTCATTTTTTGCTGAGGTTTAAACAATCATTAGGACAAAAATACATAATAATTTGGAAAATTCTACCTGTGACCCCTTAAAGTACACAATGGACAATCCCATACTTATTGTATCAATGAAGGGTTAACAAAAAAAAGTTTCCTTATCTTGAGCTTTGCCATCTTCTGAAAATTGAAATTTATGACAATTTTGTTATAGATCAGATTTAATTTAAGTACTGTTGTGGGATCTGACGGGCATAAACAGATGCATCAAATTATCTCCATCTTGCCAACTCCCCAGCTCAGAGATAACCTTGTTTGCAAGCATGTTAACCTCCGCCTACTGCATAAAAAAGATGCAAACTCCTTTCAAAATTGTTTTGCTAATTGGAATCTATCAGATTATATCTATTTTGGGTTGGTTCACTATTTACAGGTACTATATGTTATGAAGCTGGTGCAAAACCCTTTGCATGCTGGATAAATTTGCATATTTGTCATTTATTGAAACATTTTCAAAACTTCTTTCGGGAATAACATTAGAGAGTGCAAATAGTTTGAATCTAGATCAAGCTGAACATTTCTGCATCCAAACTGTTTGCAAATGTTATCATTAGGTCACAAAAGTTCTCACTAGCTATATGCGTCTAACTGGGTGTAGATGGTGGTGCAAGAAGGGTAAATTTGTAAAAATATTTTGATTATTTTACCAAGAGTTTGCTCACATAGCCAGAAGAAGGAAAGTAATCATTGCTGGTTCAGTTAACAATCAGATAAGAGTTACTGTTTTTAATTCAAGGGAGATAGCTGCTAGTATGGAGTTTCCTAGCTTTAATAGTTCTTGTGCGCCTTGAAAAGTTTTTTCAAACTACACATAATTGGTTCACTGCTTATTGGAAAGGCAACATGAATTGGAAGCCTGGTATGATTGGTTGACTGCTCACTTGCTCACTAGAAGTTCACTGATGATTGGAAGTATGGCATGATTGGTTCACTGCTCATTAAAGTTTAACATGATTACGTCACACCTCATTGGAAGAGACAGGATTGGTTCACTTCTTATTGGAAGTGTGACATAATTGCTTTACTTCTTATTAGAAGTGTGATTCTTATTAGATTTGTGACATGATTGGTTCAGTTCTTGTTGGAAGTGTGACAGGATTGGTTCACTTATCATCAGAGGTTAGGAATGATTGGTTCACTTCTTATTAGCTCACCTGAGCCGAAGGCTCCGAGGTGAGCTATTAGTATACCAGTGACTCTGGCGTCCGTCGTCCGTCCGTCCGTCAACATTTTCAAACATCTTCTCCTCTGAAACCACTGGGCCAATTGAACTCAAACTTCATATGGAGACTCCTTAGCATGGGGGAACAAAAGTTTGTTCAAATATCCTGGTCACATGACCAAGATGGCCGCCATGCCCATATATGGTAAAAACCCTTTAAAAATCTTCTTCTCCAGAACCAGAAGGCCGATGACCTTGGGACTTGGTATGTAGCATCGGGGATGTGGGGCCTACCAAGTTTGTTCAAATAATGATCCTAGGTTGACCTTGACCTACTTAACGTCAAGGTCAAATTTGCTTCCTATTAGATTTAAATGGGAATTTTTTTCAAAAGTTGATTTTTTGAATTCTGTTAAAGCCAAAGTCATTATTCTTACTTGATATGTTGAAACTAATGAGACAATGGCTATAAATAAGTTTCAAAGGTCAAGGTTGACCTTTGCCCTTTCAGCCAAGGTCGCTCATATTGTGGTCCAATCAATATATTAAAACATAGTTTTCTCACAAACCATTGGCCTAATTGAGCTCAAATTTCATGTGAAGACTCCTTATGATAAATCAGCCAAAATTTATGCAAAATATTTTGGTCACCTGACAAAAATGGACGCCAGGCCCATATATGGTAAAAACCTTTTAAAAATCTTCTTCTCTAGAACCAGAAGGCCAGTGACCTTGAGACTTGGTATGTAGTATTGGGGATGTGGGGCCTACCAAGTTTGTTCAAATGATGATCCTAGGGTGACCTTGACCTACTTAACGTCAAGGTCAAGTTTGCTTCCTAATGCATTTGAATGGGAATTTTTTTGAAAAGTTGATTTTTTGAATACTGTGGAAGTCAAAGTCATTATTCTCACTTGAAATGTTCAATCTAGTGTCTATAAATAAGTGTCAAAGGTCAAGGTTGATCTTTGACCTTTCAGCCAAGGTTGCTTATATTGGAGTCCCATCAACATATTAAAACATAGTCTTCTCAGACAATTCTTGGCCAATTGAAATCAAATTTCATATGACAACTCCTTATGACTGGTTAGCCAAAACTTATGCAAATTGTTATGGTCACATGACTAACATGGCCACCATGCCCATATATGGTAAAAACTCTACAAATCTCTTCTTCTCTGGAACCAAAAAGCCATTAGCTTTGGGACTTTGTATGTAGGATTGGGGATGTGGGCCCTACCAGGTTAGCACAAATGATGAATCTAGGTTGACCTTGACCTACTTTATGGCAAGGTCAAATTTGATTCCTAATGCATTTTATATGGAGAAAATCTTAAAATGTTCATTTTCTATAACTGAGCGGAATTCATAATAGTTAAACCTATTGAGACAATGGTTTATTAAGTACCAAATGTCAAGCTGACCTGTGACCTTATATCCAAGGCCACTCATTTGGACTGCCACATACCTTCTAAACATCTTTTTCTCAGAAATCACTGGGCTGTTTGATGGATTATTCATTAGATTGTTTAGGTCACTTGACCAAAATTTATATGGTAAAAACAAAATTGTTCCATTATAAGCTGTAATTGACCTTGACCTGTTTTAACATTATTAAGGAGATCAGGTGAGCGCCTCAGGACCTTCAGGTCCTCTAGTTGGAAGTGTGACAGGATTGGTTCACTTATCATCAGAGGTTGGGAATGATTGGTTCACTTCTTATTGGAAGTGTGACAGGATTGGTTCACTTATTATCGGAGGTGTGATATGACTGGTTCGCTTTTTATTGGAAGTGTGACCTGATTGGTCCACTTCTTATCCGAAGTATTACATGATTGTGTCACTTCTTATCGGAAGTATGGCATGATTAGCCCACTTCTTATTCAAAGTATGACATGATTGACCCATTTTTAACCTAAGTATGACATGATTGGCCCACTTCTTATCTGAATTATGACATGATTGGCCCACTTCTTATTTGAAGTATGACATGATTGGCCCACTTCTTATTTGAAGTATGACATGATTTGCCCACTTCTCATCGGAAGTGTGATATGTTAGGTTCATTTCTTATTTGAAGTGTAACAAGTGGTTTACTTTTCATTGGAAGTGTGACATGATTTATTGACTTCTTATTAGAAGTATGACATGATTGGCCTACTTCTTATCCAAAGTACGACATGATTGGCTAACTTCATATCCGAAGTATGTCATGATTGGCCCACTTCTTATCTGAAGTATGACATGATTCTTTCACTTTTTATTGAAGGTGTGATATGATTGGTTCATCTCTTGGAAGTGTGACATGATTTATTCACTTCTCATTGGAAGTATGCCATGTTTGGTTCACTGCCCATTTAAAATTAGACATGATTGGTAAAGTGCTTATTGGAAGTATGACATGATTGATTCACTTCTTACCAGAAGTATGACATGCATTGGTTCACTTCTTATTGGAAGTGAGACATGATTGCTTCAAGTCCTATATTAGAAGTATGACATGATTAACTACTTATCCAAAGTGTTACACAATTGGTTAACTTCTGATTTGAAATGTGATTGGTTCACCTCTTATATGAAAGGTGACATGATTGGTTCACCGCTTATATGAAAGGTGACATGATTGGTTCACTTCGTATTGTCAGTGTGATATGATTAGTTCACTTATCCAAAGTGTGGCATCATTGGTTCTTATTTTATCCAAGTGTGACATGCTTGGTTCACCTCTTATAGGGGCATTTGAGATGATTGGTTCATGTCTTATAAGAAGTGTGATATAATTGGTTCACCTTATTGGAAGTGTGGCATTATTGGTTTACTCCTTATCCAAAGTGTGACATAATTGGTTCACCTCTTATCGGAGGTGTGACATAATTGGTTTGCTCCTTATCCAAAGTGTGACATAATTGGTTCACCTCTTATCGGAGGTGTGACATTATTGGTTTACATCTTCTTAGAAGTGTGACATGATTGGTTCACCTCTTATAAGGAATGTGACAAGATTGGTTCACTTTTTATTGAAAGTGTGGCATGATCGGTGCATTTCTTATCAGAAATGTGACATGATTGATTCACCTTGTTTGAAGTGTGACATGATTGGTTCACTTCTTATCCGAAGTGTGACATAATAGGTTCACCTCTTATTGGAGGTGTGACATGATTGGTTTACATCTTATTAGAAGTATGACATGATTGGTTAACCTCTTATCAGAAATGTGACAAGTGTGGTTCACTTCTTATTGAAAGTGTTGCATGATTGGTTCATTTCTCATTAGAAGTGTGACATGATTGATTCACCTTGTTTGATGTGTGACATGGTCTGTTCACTTCTTAAATGAATCATAACATGATTGGTTAACTTCTTAATGAAGTGAGACATGATTGGTTCACTTCTTATCCAAAGTGTGACAAACTTGGTTCACCTCTTATCAGAGGTGTGACATGATTGGTTTACATCTAATTAGAAGTGTGACCTGATTGGTTTGCCTCTTATCAGAAATGTGACAAGTGTGGTTCACTTCTATTGGAAGTGTGGCATGATTGGTTCATTTCTTATCAGAAGTGTGACATGAATGGTTCATTTATAGGAAGTGTGATATGATTGGTTCACCTCTTATCAGAAGTGTGATATGATTTGTTCAGCTTATCAGAAGTGGGGGGGATAGGTTCTGTTCTTATTGAAAGTGCTTCAGGATTGGTTCACCCCTTATGAGAAGTATGACATAAATGGTTCACCTCTTATCATAAATGTGATATGATTTGTTCAAGTCTTGTCAGAAGTGTTGCAAGATTGGTTCACTCCTTATCAGAAGTGTGATATGGTTGGTTCACTTCTTATTGGAAGCTTGACATGATTGGTTCACTTCTTATCTGATGTGTGACATGATTGGTTCACATATTATCAGAAATATGATATGATTGGTTTACCTCTTCTTGGAAGTTTATGATTGGTTCACTTCTTATTGGAAGTGTCACATGATTGGTTCACTTCTTATCAGAAGTGTGAGGTGATTGTTACAACTCTTACCAGAAATGTGACAAGATAGGTTCACCTTATCAGCAGTGTGACAAGAATGGTCCAATCCTTATCGGAAGTGTGATATGATTGGTTCACCTCTTATCGGCAGTGTGACATGATTGGTTCACATCTTATCAGAAGTGTGATTTGATTGGTTTACCTCTTATTTAAAATGTGACATGATTGGTTCACCTCTCATCAGAAGTGTGCTATGATTGGTTATCCTGTTATCAGAAATGTGATAAGATTGGTACAAGTCTTATCAGATATGACATGATTGGTTTACCCCTTATTGGAAGTGTGACATGATTGATTGTTTTCTTATTGGAAGTGTTGCGTGATTGGTTCACTATTATCAGAAGTATGCCATGATTGCTTCACTTATCGGAAGTGACATGATTGCGTCACTTCTTATCAGAAGTGACATGATTGCGTCACTGCTTATCAGAAGTGTGCCATGATTGGATCACTTTATATCAGATGTTCTGTTGGTCCTGATTGGGTCTAAACTGTTTGCAAGGGTTATCAGCAGTTGACAAAATTCAGCGCTAGCGAGGATTGAGTTAATCAGTGGAATGCATGTGTTAATATATTCAGCAAGAAAAGAGTTAACAACTGAAGTGTTTTATTTTTTTTGCAAAAAAAGAACTTCCTGCAGTTTGATGCCAGCATTTCTGTTGCATCTTATCATAAGATTAATTATTAAAAGATTTATTCTTTATTGACAGAGAATGATTATGGCGGTGCTAATCTTATCAATGTAAATAAATCATGCTATTAGTAGCATAGACTGGCTGCAGTCTGAAACATTGATTTGCCTGGGAAAAAATTCATATACAATTTCATCTACTCTTCCTGAAATTTTTAACTAATAGTGTGACAAGTTTTCTGCTGATATTACTTTGAAAGCAGTTTGGACTCAGATCAGGCCCGACAAAAGGTCCAATCTGTTTAACACACATTTCGGAAAGAATTTTTCGAAAAAGTTGATTTTTTTTTTTAAAATTCAGTAGACATTAAAACAAGGCATGCAAAATTTCCCAGCATGCAAGGAGTTTATCAGTTAGGCACTTGCAACAATTTATAGTTTATTTTCACGCCCCCATTTCAACAGTTCATCGTTATTTTATAACAAGAAAAAAATAAATCCTGCATAATATTTTATTTATTTTGTTACCATGGTAATACAGGTATTTCCAAGGTGTTCATAGCTCTAGATAAGATGGTGTTCAGATTTCTAATTTTCTTACTTCTCCATGAAATCATATGTTATGGTTACTCATTAGAAGCATCTCATGATCTAATGAGTAACCAAAACATGTGATTCCATACCTTAATAATAAAAGTATTAAGATTTTTCGGTTAGAAAGGGTCTTAGTGCTTCCTCCGCAGCAGGCATCAGTAATGCTGTTATTAGCATTTGATGGCTTTGTTATAGGTGAAGATAAGAAACATATTGAGACAGTAGCAAATAACATTAAATCAAAAAATTACCTGGTGGATCAAAATAATAAGTATCAGGTAGCACAATCGTTTTGATTGTGCTACCTGTAAGTATACATAGCAGGTTCTTGGGAGTCCTGTATTTCTCTTTGATTCACCTTGACTTATTTTGACATAAGGAACATATATTGCTTAGGTATCAAAATCAATCAAAAGATTGATCAAATCAAGCCTACCCTGATGAGATCCTTCGACCAAACTCTCCATCCATCCATCCATCCATCCATCCATCCATCCATCCATCCATCCATCTATCCATCAATCCATCCATCCATCCATCCATCCATCCATTCATCCTTTCATCCATCCATCCATCCATCCTTTCAGCCATCCATCCATCCATCCATCCTTTCATCCATCCATTCATCCATCCATCCATTCATGCATCCATCGATCAATCCATCCATCCATCCATCCATCCATCCATGCATCAATCCATCCATCCATCCATCTATCCATCCATCCATCCATCCATCCATCCGTCCATCCATCCATCCCAGTGCTTTATTAAAAGTATACATAGCAGGTATCAGCAGTATTTTCAGGACAATTTTTTATTGGCAGGATATGGGTTAGCTCAGGTAGAAATCGCTAATAAGACTCAGAAGCAGTGGGGCAAGATGATTGGGAAATTGTTAACTGGGCCATTAAACCACAAATCTAACAAAGAAAATGAAGTTCTGTTTTTCCAGATACTCTGTGGGATACATTGAGTTGGTTCAAGAACCTAACTACATGTAATTAAAGGGGTATTGACCAGTTTTAGAGTTTCTTTAGATTTTTGATAATGCTTTTGATAACTACAGAAAGATACAGACTGAATTCAAGTTCTTGCAATATTTGCCTTGTTGTTTTTGTAGAGACTGCAATTATTTTTAACCACTGGCTTTCTACTATGAAATTATAATTGTTATAAGCGACTGAGCCTTGATGTCCCTGTGTCCTTTACAGGCCATAATTGAGCAGCTAGAGTTTTGACTAAATGTTTAACAGACATTGCTGTTGCAGTTGTCACAGCTATAGTTATACAAAATGTAGTATAGAGATATGTGTTTCAACAGGCATGGCTGTTGCAGATATAGCAGATTTGTTAACAGTATTGGGTTGTCAGCCATGAATAACTGGGCTGCTGGAGCAGACTTGATTTGATGAATTTAGAGTACTCTGAGTAAAACATGTAAAACTGGATGCTTAGAAGTACTCCCGTCTACTCCTGTGTAAATCAAGTGACTATGTACATGCAGAAAGTGCTTCACCATCGTGTTTCAGAACAGGTCACATGACTGTTCTGCCTACACCACCTGAAGACAGAGTACACCAGAGTGCTCCAGCAAAGCTGTTCCATTCAGCGCACTTGATTTCTGTTAAGCCTTTTCGGAGTAAAAGAAGTAGAGAGAACAGCTAAATCAAGTCTGCCCCTGGTTCCAAAGACATGTCGCAGGTAGAGCATATTACTAGACAACTCTGTCCTATGATAAAAGCTACCATATCTACAAACAGACATGCTTGTAGAAACCAGTAGCAGGGTGCTGCTAGGGCCTGATTTCAGGGGCAGATCCAGGATTTCTGGAGAGGGTGTTCATATGTATAAAGGTGTTGGGGTACGCTTGGCTGATTTTATCTGATTTTTCTTAAATATTCCATGAAAATGAAATAATTTGGTCTCATGCAATGAGACCAAATTATTTCATTTTCATAGGATATTTAAAAATGGGGGGCAGTGAGCAAGCCCCCTCTGGATCCGACACTGGCTTTCAGTTATTTAGGCCTCATATCTCTTGTATCATTTTCATCAGGCGGCCCTAAGTATAATCGCCGGTAGCCATCATGAACACCAAACAAGTTGAATCGTTCAAGCTCGATAGCACTCCGAGTGGTCGCATTGTTGAACACGCCTGAGTCTGATCTGGATATAATCCGTGCAACATTTTGATTTTATTCCTGAAAGAATATTTGAAAAAGTTAAATTAGAAATTAATCAGCAGACAACAAGAAAACATGCAGAATTACCCAGCATGCAAAGAGCGAAGGGTTAGCTGGCTGAAGAATGAGGGCATAGGTGAAGATTTGTTTTTCAGAAATTGAGAAAAAAAAATATGAAAAGATGATTGATGATAGAAAGGATTTTTTTCCTAATAGCTAAATAATTTAGAAACAAACAGAAGAGATAGGAAGTATAAAAAAGAATACCGTATGAAGGATAGAACAGACATGCCTTGATTATCATTGATGGCAATTCATTGTTTCGCCATGTAATTGAACAGTGCTGAGAGAGACCCAGGGTCCTGGGGGATCCCTTGCCGGCATCACTGTATGTGTCTTTAACCCTTAAAGCGCCAAGAAAAAAATGCATCTGAAAATGTCGTCTGCTGAAGTTGTCTGCTGCAAATAATTGCCTAACATTACAGACAAATTAAGTATAGAAGCAAACAGCGTGGACCCAGAACAGACTGCTCCTATAGGAGCAGTCTGATCTGGGTCCACACTGTTTGCCATAGAGGCTTCTTAAACATTTCAGCAGAAGAGAAAAGCAGACGACTTTTGTTGCGATTGGCGCATTAAGGGTTAACTATCATGAGACACAACAATTACATTGTTTAGGGGTGGGGACCTGAATGGTTTCTGGGATATTAGGCAGCTTAGCCCCCCCCCCCCAAAAAAAAATATGTGTGTTTCAGATTGCATGAAATTTTAAAATAGGGATGGTAGGTAGGAAAATATTTTTATTTTGTTAAAAGGTTTTATTACATGGGGAGGATGGGGCAACAAGATGGCCGACCTGGGAAATCCCGTGGAAATCCCCTTAATATGCTTAAAAACTTTAGGGTTGGGGGCAAAAAATTAGGCACGGTCGGGATAACCTGAAACACACAATTTTTTTTAGGCCTTTGATAAATTGGTTGGGCTCGCAAATGCCTCCAGTTCAGACCTTGAGTCTGGAATCTTCAATTTCAAGCCTTCTTGCAAACTTCATATCCATAACAATCATGTACTATTTTTCAAACAATTTAATCAGCTGAGTACTGAGAAATTGTTCAGAATAATAATGGGCAGTTGTGGTAATGCCGTGGACAAGCCAAATTGAGTGTGACATTTTGAATATTAAACTGACATTGTATCAATGTCTGGCATATCCCCTCCATCAGGGGTTTACCGAAAACTCAGCTGGAC
Source organism: Loripinus fragilis (assembly GCA_964019695.1). Lineage (NCBI taxonomy): Eukaryota > Metazoa > Mollusca > Bivalvia > Lucinida > Lucinidae > Loripinus > Loripinus fragilis. The sequence continues at coordinate 39,685,163 of OZ026519.1, read as the reverse complement.
AAAATTAAGGTGGAAGCACAGCACTGACTCCATTTGAATCAAAGTTTTGACCTTTACCTTTACCTTGTTGAGAGTTGGTGTCAAACACACCTACATAACATGGGTAATAATAATATGAAGTTTTAAACAATTTTGAATATCCTTACAGAAGATATGGCCCTGATACGAAAATCTGTTAGCTCACAGACCCTAATTCAAGATCCATGGTGACTGAGTTTTAGTCAAGTTATGGCCTTGACCTTGGGAGTTGGTGGCAAAATGTTGTGTGTGACATGCCTCCATGCCATGGGTGATGGGTAATAAATTAATTGAAGTTAAAATTTATCTGGTCTATCCTTGCAGACACGAAATCCGGATGGACACTGGTTCCGTAAACCTTTCTTCGACCAGTACATGTAGGTGACTAATAAGGTTCATACAAGGAAATACATTGAAAGCATAAATATTGATGCATGAAAAATCGTGATTTATTGCTTTATTATGATGCACAGCATGCAAGTGATAACCTTTATCATGCTCAATATTTTTGTGTACTCACTCCACCCCAGTACCTGGCCCATATTTCAAGAAGAAAGAAAAATCATTTTATGCAATATGGCATGCATTTGATAGCAAATCCTGCCAGACCACTAGATAGGAACACTTTGTAATTCATTCTTCAACTAATAAGTCTATGCATACAAGGCCATGCTGTCTATATTGGGTGAAAAATTCCAAGATCGCTCCTAAATTTAGGATTTTGGGACTACTGGCTATTTTAGTGAATCTTAAATTCCTTTTTAGTGTACCCAGGCTCAATTGTATGCTCTTCTCATTAGCACACTGATAGATATAAACAAGCTGGGTTGAGATTACCATTCTATAAAGGAGCTGTGGTATGCAAAAAGATAACTTATTATGATTCAATATGTCACAAGAAAAGAAGGGCCTTTAATAGATGGCCAGAGTAATTGTTCTTTGAAGACTTACCCACGTCCAGATTACATATGTGCAAACAGTGTTCACGGGTGGTAAACCTAGGAACTACCACGAAATTGTGTTAACGTAATTTTGTTCCCAAGCCACATCCGGGACACGTCGTGGTAGTTTCCAGGCCGAAAATTGGATAAAGAAAGGTTGGTGTCACTTTCATTTTTGTTTTATTTTACAACTTAGAACAAACAATGGTGAAATCCGACAATGTGGTTCCGTGTAAGTATGTCTCAGCGTCTCCTCTAGCCCAAAATTTTGTTTGAAAAGTTATTTTCTTTCTTTTGGTACGTGTTTCCCCACTGAGCATCGGACCAACTTTCCCCAAAGTTCGAAGGATTTTAGCCCATATCTGTCAAATTGAATGGAATTTGATATCATTTGACGATGGAAATGATAAAAAGACCCTGAATAAACATTTCTACACAGAAAAAAAATCTGAGTATTTACTCGTAAACGATTCATGCTCCATTCATCCTGTGTGGTAGTTTCCAGCTCATCGTGGTAGTTAAAATGCTATCGTGGTAGTTTCCAAGACTTTGTAGGAATTGAGTAGTAGTTCGCATCAGCAGATTTCCACTATTCAGGGGCTACTTCAGTTTTATAAAGACAGGGTGTGCGGGCCGAACCTTGAATACTCCTCTTATTCATACGAAGACCTTTTCAAATAACCTTTTGTCAGATAACAAATGACGACTGCCTGAATTTTAATTTTAGTTGGCTATTGAAATGATGAGAAGAATGAAAAGAAGGGATATTCACATTTTTGTTTTTGAATAAACATGCTTTTTAATTATCAAATAACATGCCCGTTCATTGTCATACTCGCATGTATATAAAATGTGTCCCAACCCGAGGATATTTCCCTTTTTTCCGAAGCGCAAGTACTAACAATACTTTGGGCCAGTAGTCTTAGCCTGCCATTTTATCTTAAAGCTGACTGAACATGGAACAACGTAGCGAGTGACGCAATTTTTTATATCATTTTTTTTGTCTGTTGCTTGGTCCACCACGGCTCAACTGATGACCTTCTTTTGCTTTAGATTTCCAGAGGTGTTGTTTGGCAGTCCAGGGCATGGTCTCCACCTGTCAAGCATCACATTGAATCTCGAGTTCTCAGCTTAGCTTCCTCATGGCGTTGAAATGTGGTTTATTTGTTTACCGTGGTAACTAATTGACGAGTTCGAGGGTTATCATGCGAAACAAACAACCACTATAATGTTTTGTAACACTTCAGAAACGTATCCTATAAAGTCTTGGAAACTACCACGATAGCATTTTAACTACCACGATGAGCTGGAAACTACCACACAGGACGAACGGGGCATGAATCGTTTACGAGTAAATGCTCAGATTTTTTTTCTGTGCAGGAATGTTTATTCAGGGTCTTTTTATCATTTCCATCGTCAAATGATATCAAATTCCATTCAATTTGACAGATATGGGCTAAAATCCTTCGAACTTTGGGGAAAGTTGGTCCGATGCTCAGTGGGGAAACACGTACCAAAAGAAAGAAAATAACTTTTCAAACAAAATTTTGGGCTAGAGGGGACGCTGAGACATACTTACACGGAACCACATTGTCGGATTTCACCATTGTTTGTTCTAAGTTGTAAAATAAAACAAAAATAAAAGTGACACCAACCTTTCTTTATCCAATTTTCGGCCTGGAAACTACCACGACGTGTCCCGGATGTGGCTTGGGAACAAAATTACGTTAACACAATTTCGTGGTAGTTCCTAGGTTTACCACCCGTGGTGTTGTGCCATGCAATTGTGTCTGAGTGACAGAAAGTCATCTCATCTGGATATATGCTGTTGAGAATTGAAAAGGATAAAGGTATAAGCAATTTTATTCCAGTGACACTGACTTACAAGCATGCATATACATCTGAGTGGCCAATAGAAAATAATTTTATTTTTAGCTATGTAAATAATACTACCATATATTCAGTCATGTGTGGATTCCCATTTCAGTCCAAATCAGAAAATATAAAGTTCTATTAAACCAAGTTTTCAGTGAACAATTACAAAAAGCAATGAGAAGAGCTGATGTTACTTGTAGTTTAATGTAAGATTCCTTCTTTAAGAAAACATAGTGTTGTACAGTAAAGCTAAGCACACAGAACATATATTATAGTCTTCTCAAAGGGGTACCATTTTGAATTATGGAATATGAGGTACATTTTGCTCAGCCTTGCTTATATGTTATCGAGATAATAAAGGTTACAAGATTTTTGTTTTCATATCTTTACATCCCTAGCTCCTTAGTCATCAATAGAACTCCTAATTACTTTATCTAAGTAATATTCAAACTGGAGATAATATGTCTGAAGATGCTCCTGAACTCACTCCAGATGTGCAGTATTCATATTAATGAAAGAAAACGAAAATGAAGTTGCTAATTGGCATTTAAAAACTTTTAGGATTTAGCACATATCATGAGAAAACCTGCCTTCAGGGCTTGTGGCTCAAGCGTGCACATGCACTTATTAGATTTAATATGGTGTGTCACAGACTGATACACAGTCTCCAATGCAAGTTTCATTTTACTTCATATAATTGCCATCTTTCAAGAAATATGGCATATATAATTGGCTAAGTTTGCAATCTGTATGGTAGCACCGGCTAAGTGGTAAAGCATGAGATAGCCCTTTCTGTGAAAATTACCTGTTTGTATAATGTCTCATGGTGTATATAAAATGACAAACCCAGCTCATCGCCATCTCCGTGAGCGGAGATGGCGATGAGATGGGTGTGTCATTTAATAAATTCATTAGTTTCCATTGAGGCAGCTTTCCAATGACTTCTGTACTTTCAGTCAGTAGAAAGCGTGACTTTAATTAAGTGCTAAAAGATGACAAGCTTTTTTGAAAAGCTTATACTTGTGTACTCATCTCTTCAGTTCAGTCTCTGATAGCAGTCTGTCATTCCTTCTTCATAAATAATAAAAAATAATATAAGAAGGAAATTGGTACAAGTCTAGGAATGCCATTGCATGCTTGAAACCAAAAGTGAAAGTACTGTCCTACCAGCCAAGAGTGACAGTGATGTCATGTTTTGTTTACAAAATTAGCAGGGATTTATTATCGATATATCATTTGTGTATTAATCCTATCCTACGGATAGGATCAATACACAAATGATCTATCGATTCGTGTAAGGTTAAGTGGAGTGTACAAGTTAATGTTTTACTTAACAATTGTAAACAAAGTATTGCGTCAATGTCACTTTTGGTTGTCACGACAGTAACTGTTGGTATTGACAGATGTGACTGTCTAAATGTTTGCATCAACTGCACAGAGACAGGAATGTTGTGAGAACTAAACATAAAAGAGAGATTGAATCTGCTTTAGCATGGCCATGTTTGATCTTTGCATAGATGATGTCTGTAATGATTAATGAAACTAAGGGAGCTGCTGCCAGATTGTCATCATTAAACTCTTCTATTAGTTAGCATGGATTGGCAAAATGTTTCAGGTTCAATGGTAAAAATCAATGGAAAAAATACCAAAGACTGCATTTCTAGTTGGAAGTCACACCATACCCTCCCTCACCCCACCAGGATGGGTGGGTGGTAAGTTATAAAAGGGCTAATAGTGATTATTTTAGTTGCCTGAAGCCAGTTGTACCAGGTTTTTGCTGTTGCAATTTTAAGTACACCAGAGCAAGGCTATAATGACTACCAGCTGGCCACAGCCGTGCAGGGGCTTTAGGATTGCATATATGATTTTTAAGGGACATCTCGAAGCCGAGCCTCATGCCGAGCAATTAAACAAGCATTCTGACGAAGCCGAGCCTCATGCCGAGCAATTAAACATGCATTCTGACGAAGCCAAGTCTGGTAAACTTGATATCAAAAGACGCAAATCAGTTTACCCAATGGTTTTATTCACTCTTCAAACTGGCAATTATGACCTAATTATGGATTTCCTCATCAATTCAACATCATCAATGTCATTCAAAAAGTGTAATGTCACATTGACTTGATAAATTAAGATAACTGCTGGGAGATAGACAACGTTTATCAGGTCAACAAGCAGCAATGCAGTTAATTTTAGGTAACTGTTTAAGGCACTAGCATATTCTATTGTTAAGTCATACGGGTATTTTAGGCTTTATGTAACCTCACGCTGAAGAGCTCCGCTGAGATACTCGGTGAAAATAATGCCAGACGCTTATTAAAAAGCGTTCAAAATCCTGAAATTTTAATCAATAGTATGTCCGTAAATATGTCCGATTATTTTAAAAACACTTTATCTATCAAAAATAAATCATATTTCTAATCGATACTGAAAATTTCAGCGCAAAATTTTGAGTAGTTTTAAAGATATTGCAAGATATTAATTCACCAAAATACGCTGGGATAACGGAGAATTATCTGTGTTTTCACCGAGTGCGTAAAGCGCCTTGATGATCTAGAGCGGGATATGACGTATCACTGTTTAAGAGAATCCAACCGTAACCAAATAGGTATGTCTTTTTAAAAGATGGGCAGACTATAATGTTAAAGATGCCTAGCAAGGCCCGGTTGGCCACTGTTGGCACTGTTAGATAGCTGCAGTACGTGATATGCAATACATGGTGGACAAGGTCTGAATTACAAAACTAGTAAAAGCACTGGAGTGAACCTGTTGCCCTCTATTATTATAAGCCAATTCATAAAACCTCTGGTATTTTGTGTTACCATTCTTTGAATTATCAGCTAAATCTACAAAAACAGAAATTGGTTATTTTCCCAAAACATTAGTGTAGAATTATCCTTTCTGTTATTTCTTCAAATTGTTCACATTACTTTTGTCTGAAGTCTCAGAATGCCATGGATGAAACCATTTTTCAATTGCAAAAAAAGTGACGTTTTTTTCTGAATTTCTTATTTAAAATATTTGTTGTGGTAACTCATTGGAACTGTCTCAAAGAGACCACAACAAATGTTTCACTGAAAAGTATGAATATTAGAAACTCATATGCTTGTCCTTTCTTAGAGATGCATTGCATGCCACTGCAGGGTGGGATCCCATGTTAAAAAAAACTAACAGCTGACACAATATTTCAATTGATACTTGATTTACTAGAAACTGTTTGAGAACACATGCTGCAGGATTTCATACAATGGTTTGACAATGGGTATGATTACATATGCACGAATCTTAGCTCAAGTAAAATTTGACACTATCTTTCTGCAATTTCAGTGTGGACACAGCAACATCATTCTTCTATTATCATATATCATGTACAGTGATTTTATTTGGCCAATTTTACCGCCTTATATGGGAGTCATTCCCAATCTATGAATGGCCTTTATTTTCCTAATTTCATGTATTTTAGCACTTATTTTCCCAATTTTTATTAAATATTTTCCCAAATGTTCAGGAAAAGGTAGCTTCCCAAAATCCCGAATAAAATCACTGATGTATACATATTGTGTTCTTTGGGTATACCTATGGATATACCCATGTACTTACATACATATGAAGGGTATACTTGTATATATATGTACATATCAGGGGTATACTTGTATACATATGTACATATCAGTGGTATACTTGTATTTTAAACATATGTACATATCAGTTATGGGTAGAGCCTTGATATTTGGTATGTTACCATCACCTAGATGACCACTTGTCTATCAAATTTGTTCAAATAATAGACTTGGGGTCAAAATGGCCCTGCCCTGGGGGTCTCATGTTTTACATAGGGCTTTACAGGGAAAACATAAAATAAAACCTTGTCTGAAACCAAAAGGCCTAGAGCGTTAATTTTTGTATAGCACCACGTAACTATAGTATACTCAAGCAAGTTTGTTGAAAGTATGGCCCTGTGGCCAAAAAAAAGCCCGCTCCTGGGGGTGGGGGGGGTCACATTTTAAGGCTTCAACAGAACAACATAACAAATCTCTTCTGAAACCACAATACCTTAAATTGAGCCTTGATATTTGATATATTTCATGACCTAATAGACCTCTACAAAGTTTGTTTAAATTATGGCGATCATGGGGCCAAATACTACCCCACCCTAGGGTAACATCATTTACATAGACTTATTTTATACAGAAACCTTAAAAAATTGTCTTGTTAGACATTATAAGAGTCTAAATATTTAGTGCTTGATCAGCACTGTTTTCAAAGTTTGCAGAAAGTTATGTGCACAGTGCACTTAATTACTATGTCAAATACAGTAATATAAGAATCTATCATGAGTGTGAGGGTAGGATAGAAAAGTCTGTCCCGAGGATTGCCGTTTGGCATCACAAGGCTTGCCGAGTGATGACAAATGGTGATCCTGAGGGACAGATTTTTCTTTCCTATGTACCCTCACACGAATAATAGAATCTTTTTCTTGCTCACAACTGTTTTTATTTATTTATTTTAAAATAAGCTTCCAGAAATCCCTTAATACACTAAGTTGCAATTTCACATGTTTTGTTTCATTTGATTCTTTATGTCCCATCAATGATCTTTCAGTTATATAGGGACAGGTCTTCCTGGGTTGAACCAGTACTAAGCTAGGATTAATGTGTCTTGCTCAAGGACACAACACAGTGACGCAGTGAGCCTGGAACTCGCTGCTCCTCGGTCTTGAGTCATGCACTCTACCACTAAGCCACTGCACTCCCTGACCTCATATGATGACGTTACTTGATGTCCTGGGTAAGATAGCATGGGTAAGATAAGATTTTCTATCCCAGGGTAAAATCTCAGATATCCTTATCTGGTGTGCAAGAATGTAATATCCAGAACCATATGGGCCTCGTCGTGAGAAAACCTGTCTTCGGGGTTTCCGATCAGATCATACCCAAACCAGCCTGCTCAGCTACAGAGCCTAGATAGAAAATTGAAATTTTGCTTGTAACAATTATGTTTAGATATGTTACTTTCCATAGAGGCTGATGTGCGTCTTTGTTGTTCACAAACTCCCCAAGACAGGTTTTCTCGCGTCAAGGCCCATATTGTATTAGATTCTATCCTGTATTGAGTAAATTCTGAGTTTTTGCAAATGAATGGATAAAAACTGTTATAGCGTAGCCTGGCATTGAGATCTTTTTAATGTATGTATCAGATATAACTCCTCATTCTCTCAGAGAATCAGGCTCAGTGGGGGCCTCTGGAACTACATGTGCTGGAAGGAAAACATGAAAGAAATATATTTGTTTTTGAGACTTGACAAAAAGAATATAGAACGAAGAGGATTTGGCGATATCTGGAGCTTATTGAGTGCTTGAAAAATTGCTGGAAACACTCAGTTGTGACAATATTGTCAAAGCATCATTGGTTTCGATGATGATGTTGATTATCTGACTAATGATAATGCTGATGAGGTTGATCTAATGAAGTGGAAGAAAATGGAGGGATTATTTTATTTATACCTCAAATCAAGGAAAATATGGTGATAATTTCATTAACTGACAGGATATTTGTAGCTTCTAAGATGCAAAATGTATCTTATTAAAATGCATTTCCAATTTTTTATTGAGTTTAGTGAATTGTTTAGTGTGAAGAGCAGAAAATTTGGCTAAATATATGAATGATCTTGATATCTTGAAGTCCAATTTTGTCTAATTTTTAAAAAATTATTAAGCATACCCCAACTTTTGAAAAAAAGTTTGCTCGTTTATCAAAACATTTATCAAGCTTTTCGATTTATCAGCAGACGTCACCAGCAGGTAAAAGAGTTTAGATTTACATGATATAATTATTGAAGGTATTTCTAGGAACTCTGCTAGTAATTAATATTTATTGGAAGCCAATTAACCTGGAGCTGTTTTACTTCTGTCTTACAAAGTTTTCGATTTCTACAAAAATATAAAAAAAAACAAGATTCAGAAATTTTGTAAACGGAAGAAGAAAAGTCACCGCTACAGGTAAAGCTGACTAATCTTCAGCTAGGAGAAAAAGATATTTGAGCCAGTGCATGAGATTTCCAACAATGTGGTGTGTGCGACCAGCAAAGGCTCAGACCAGCCTGCGCATACGCGCAGTCTGATCAGAGCCTTTGCTAGTCGTGTTAGTACTCTATGATTGTTAAGCTACTGACTGAACATTATTTGGAGTTTCTAAGCTTAACAGGAGGCTGCGCAGGCTCGTCCGAGTCTACACTTGTCAAATTGTTGGTAATCTCATGCCGCGGCTCAATTTTGTTGTGGATTTGGAATAATTAGATTCATTTACTGATTAATGGAACAGAGAAACTTTTTGTGCTTGCTGACTGGCAGAATAATATTGATGGAACTGCTGAACAGTTCATGATTTACACATTGATAACTCAATTTCTAGGTGAAATTTAGAATTTATTTCTGAAAAGAGGCAAGTGCAGATGTTTGGATTATGATACTAAAGTGCAAGAGGATTGACATCGGATATTATTTGCGAATGGATTGTATTATTACCAGAATTAATGAATATACATGTACATGTATCTGCAATTCTTGCAACCTTTTCTATTGTCTTCTGATTTTTTTTAAAGTTTTAACTTTTTAAAAAAATCTTTTTGGAATACCTTCAGATTTCAACCAGTTTAGATCCAGATCTGATGACAATTAAAGAAATACCCAGCATGCAAAGAGTTAAAGGTTCACATATATTGTCGAGCAGTTCCTGACAAAGAGTGCAGACCCAGATCAGACTACTCCTGAAGGAACAGTCTCACCTGAGTCTTCATCGTTAGCTATTAGGATAACCATTTTATCATTTTGTTTTACCAAAGAGAATAGTGCTCAATTTTTTTGAAATTTAAAGTATATTTTTAAAGCATGTACCTGTTCATATTTGAGCGGAACATGAGTTAAATTTTTGTGAAAATTGAAATGAACTGATGATTCAAGATCTGTATTATCCCATATAAGCCAAGCGTCCTTTTTGTGGGGCATAGGCAAACGGTGCAGACCCAGATCAGGCGCCGCATTCTGCAGCGTCTGATCAGGGTCTCCACTATTTGCTTTCAGAATGCTCTTAAAATTGAATAAAAATGAAAAATACCACCCAACAACCCTTAAAACGGAAATTGACTGGTTCAATTGATAATAGAGGGACATTACATTTGGTTTAAATGGGTTAAATGTACTAAGATCTATTAAATTTAGCGTTTAACCAAGTCAAAAGTTTGAGAAAATGGAACTTAACAGACTGTTTTCCTTCATGAATGAAAGCTTTGCTGCGGCAGAAAAGTTACACTTTCAGACTTTCTCGAGTAACTTCAGCACAGTGTCATTCGGTCCTACACGGACAATTCCACTTCACTCTGCGAGGTCTTTCGGAGATCTACCAGATCTATTTCAGGAATTAGAAGTACCACATTTTACGACCAGTACTACTTGTACTACTAGGTATGCATATTTTTTCTTTGCATTCATGAAATAATTCACCACTATATATTACTGAAAACTTAATTTTGTTGCCTGCTGATAATCTTTGCCAATAGTTTTGACCAAAATTAGGCCCAATATTTTGTTGGGCCTTATCTGGGTCCAAACTGTTTGCATAATGCTAGATATCTTCGAAAAAAGTAATTTAAAAAAAATCCACAAAGTGACAAAACAGCAAGCAAACTTAACCCATATATTGAGCCTTGCATCCTTTTTGTGGGACAATTAGCTGGCAAACAGTGCAGACCCAGATGAGACGCTGCTGAACGTTCTATCAGAATTTGGACAAAGACCAAATAGCACCCAACGCCCCTAGATTGGAAATTCACACATCCTACTCATAAGGGTAGGCAAGTCCATTTGGCATAAATTGGTTAATCAGTGGTGCAGTGTTAAATGGGAATTTATTGTTGAGACTGGCAGTGTAACGCAGTCGGTAACGTGTCTGGCAACAGATGCGAATCTGACTTCAGATCCAGGGGTCGTGAGTTTGATCCGTCATTCTCCTCCCTTCCGTTTAATCATTCAAGAAGGGTTGTTGTCAGTTACAAGCGAAAGTATGTGCACAAAGGACTAGTTAACTGCTTGTCCAGGAAAAAGTGTGGTTAGGTGAACTGACCGTCCCTCCATGAACATAGGTGTTGTCTTGGGACATAAAGCAAAAAAACAAACAAAAAAAACAAAACAATTTATTGTGGAGTATTGAAGAAATTGTGGTTATCCGCCTTGTGAAAGAAACCCTGCCCCTGTATCAATTTATCTTTGGTAAATAAACCTTGTTCCTTTGTTTCTGCTCAAAACTGTGAAAGAACAGGTGTTTTTCTGTTTAACAATTTGTTTTTACAACCAAACATAACAGTCAGATTCCAATTTAAGCCAAGTTCCATAATTAGACTCAGCATCATTGACAGATAGGGCCAGGTGTGGTCATCCTCCTCAGGGTTCATTGTCCCACCTATTGGTGTAACAACATTGGTCTTCATGCCTTATAACTATTATCTGCTGATGGTGTTTTGGGGTTGGAAACCCAGTAAGGTGGTAGTCTGCTGACTAACATGTCTGAACCCTAGTAGAGGAACCTCAGAATGGTAACAACTATTGAGAGGAACCTGAGCAGTAACAACTATTGAGCCTCAGGAACCTGAGTGGTAACACCTAATGAGAGGAACCTTGGAATGGTAGCTTCTATTGAGATGAACCTTAGAATGGTAAAATTATGAAGAGGAACCTCAGAGTGGTAACACCTATTGAAGGGAATCTCAGAATTGCAACACCTAATAAGAGGAACCTCAGAGTGGTAACACCTTTTGAGAGGAACCTCAGAATGGTAACACCTATTGAGGGTAACCTCAGAATGGTAACACCTATTGAGGGTAACCTCAGAATGGTAACACCTTTTGAGAGGAACCTCAGAATGGTTACACCTTTTGACAGGAACCTCAGAATGGTAACACATATTGAGGGTAACCTCAGAATGGTAACATCTTTTGATAGGAACCTCAGAATGGTAACACCTTATAGGGAGCGCAGTGGCTCAGTGGTAGAGTGCTTGAATCGAGACCGAGGGGCTGCTGGTTCGAGCCTCACCGGAGTCACTGCATTGTGTCCTTGAGCAAGACACATTAATCCTAGCTTAGTACTGGTTCAACCCAATAAGACCCATCCCTACATAACTGAAAGATTGCTGTCGGGACGTAAAGAATCAAATCGAACAAACACAAGGTAACACCTTATGAGTGGAACCTCAGAATGGTAACAACTATTGGGAGGAACCTTAGAATGGTAACACCTAATGTGAGGAACCTCAGAATGGTAACACCTATTGAGAGGAACCTGAGTGGTATCACCTAATAAAAGGAATCTCACTATTTGTAACCCCTACGGAGAATAACCTCAAAATGGTAAGATCTAATGAGATGAATCTCAGAATGGTAACCCCTATTTAGAGGACTTCTAGAATGGTAACACCTAATGAGAAGATTCTCACCATTGGTAACACATATTGAGAGGAACCTCAGAATGGGAACACCTATTGAGAGGAACATGAGAATGGTAATACCTATTAAAAGGGCCCTCAGTATGATACCACCTAATGAAAGAAGCCTCAGAATGGTAACATATAATGAGAGGAGCCTTAGAATGGTAACACCTATTGAGATGAACCTCAGAATGGTAACATCTTTTGAGGTGAATCTCAGAATGGTAACATCTATTGAGATAAATCTCAGAATGGTGTTACCAATTGAGATGAACCTCAGAATGGTAAATCTATTGAGATGAATCTCAGAATGGTAACATCTATGAGATGAATCTCAGCATGGTAACATCTATTGAGATGAATCTCAGAATGGTAACACCTAATGTGAGTAACCTCAGTATGATAACACTTAATGAGAGGAACCTCATCATTGGTAACACCTATTGAGAAGAACCTCAGAATGGAAACACATATTTAGAGGGACCTCAGAATGGTAACAGCTATTGAAAGGAACCTCAGAATGGTAACAGCTATTGAAAGGAACCTCAGAATGGTAACACCTATTGAAAGGAACCTCAGAATGGTAACATATATTGAAAGGAACCTCAGAATGGTAACACCTATTGAGGGTAACTTCAGAATGGTAACACCTATTGAGAGCTAGAGGAGCTGTAGAATGGTAGTGCTTATTGAGGGGGACCTCAGAATGGAAACACATATTTAGAGTAACATTAGGAAGGAAACACCAATGCATTGATACTGGGACCTCAGAATGATAACACCTATTTAAATTAAATTGTAACACCTTTTGAGGATAACCTCAAAATGGTTACACCTAATTAGAGGAACTTTTCAGAATCATATGGTTACACATGTTTAGCGGAACCTTTCAGAATTATGGTTGCACCTATTAAGAGCATGGTTACACCTATTTAAAAGAATATTTCAGAATCATGGTTACTTCTATTAAGAGGATTCTTTCAGAGGCATTACTTCTATTATATAAGGAGCAGCTGTGGTGTACTGGATAAATCGCTTGCCGTGTAAACCAGGGTAGCAGGTTCGATACCCGGCTTTGCCAGTCTGTCGGATGAGACTTTTAAGCTGTGGCCCCATCTCCATATGACCTTAGCTGTTGAAGGGACGTTAAACACAAACACAACAACATCTATTATATAATAAATGAACCTTTTAGAATGGTTACACCTGTTTTGAGGTCCCAATTTGATTCCCTTGAAGAACAGGGCATCACAAGGATTCCAGACAGACTATATTTACATTATAAATAAATGGGCGGGCACACAAGTTTTCCATACTTATCGCATATGGGTATGTGCAAAATTACTCTTAGGTGGGGCGAGAGTCCTAATATTTTCCCTGAGTCATCATCTACTTCCACTCATTGTGTGTACATGCAAGCAGTGAAGATTCTGGTGAGGCTGTGTGATGTGCACAGTTATCTGAAAAGTCACTGTGCTTATGTGATAATGTACCAAAATCTCATTTATTGGCTGAAATGTGCCTAACAAGATCAGAATTACCAAAATTTTCTAAAATTTTGAACATTAGTTTGTCTGCCACAAAAAGCCTAAACAAACAGTGCAGACCCAGATCAGACTGCTTCTGAAGAAGCAGTCTGATCAGGGTCTTCCCTGTTTGCTATCCTGACAAGTATTTTGTAAATTCCAGCCCTGATAAACTGAGAGCAGAAAGTCAGAAAAGTGTTGAAATTTTAGAACATTTACTGTAGCCGAGGAAGAAGATAAGGATTTGTTACTTCATGAGCATCAGTTTTTACCATCATTGCTTGATGAAATAGCCAGATAGGTGGGGTGATGACTTACACAAATGGTGTGCCAGATTAGTCTGTCTCTGTCTCACCTTGGATCATGATCACTACAGGGCTTGCTGTATGTAGGCATTTCCTTTGGGGTATCATAGGTTGGTAGTCATATAGATGATTCAATCCATAGATTGGGGCACACTTTGACTACCTACTACAGCTTGGCAAACAGAATAAGGAAACTGTCGCTCCCAAACTGAATTCTGGCCACTCTGGATACAACTGCAACTGTTAGTGATTGTTAATGGGGATATCTTTCTTTTCACCCTTATGCACCAGTCATTTGTATCCACGCCCCCACCCCCCACCCATGGGGATAGCTGTGGAATAGTCTACAATTACTTTTTGATTGTCCCCGCAGTGCTGGGATTATAACATTTGGACACTTACCCTGGTGAGATTTTCTGTTGTGTAGGGCGGGGCTCTAAAAAGTGAAAAGTCATTATCCCCGCCCTTCCCCATAGGTGGTGGAGCATTGGATTCAAATGACTAGTGCATTATTTGTGAGTTTTTTTTCAATATGACAGTAGCTGTTGTTCACCAGTCAATTAAAACTGGTGCCCCCTCCCCTACCTACATGTATGGGGAAAGGTGGAGTAGCATGGATAAGGTGCAGGGCAATAACTTTTTGTTTGTTCCAGCACCTTAAGAGACCTGACAGGCTTGGAATTTTGGATCTGAGAGTCGAGCTTTAACAATCATTGCATCCCCCCCCCCCACAGGGTGGGGCTTTATACATATAGGAGCAGTCTGTTCTGGGTCCATGCTGTTTGCTTCTATGCTTAATTTGTCAATAATGCTAGGCAATTATTTGCAGCAGATGACTTCAGCAGACGACATTTTCAGGGTTATAATGTTGGAGCCATTGTTGATATATCTCAACAGGTTTGTAGATTTCACCATTCTTCATCTTTTATTTTGGCACTTGCTTTTGTATGGGAAACTTTAATACAAGTTTTACTAGTATCAAATATCTACCATATATTTCACTTAATGCTATACCCTTATTGCTCCCGATAAAAAAGACCCCACGTATGGCACCCCCCTACATTGACTGGAGGGACTTTCGCATGACTATTGTGTCAATAGTCAGTGTAACTTCCTGTCAAATCAGTTTCCTTTTTATCGCAGAACAAAGAAGTCATAAAAATTTTAAATCTTTTGTAATCTACAAAGATTTGTGTTATAATTTTTTGTTTCTTTTGCGATAAGGCTCCCAAACATCTTATTTTCCTAGTTTACCATTTATTTTGGTATAATTTTTGCTTTTGATAAGTATTTTGGAGATTGAAATATTTTTAGAATTTCATTGGGAAATTTTTTCTTCTCCAAGTTATAAGTTTTTGTTCATGTGTTTTCTTTCTTGCTTTATTATATATGTCTCTTTGTGATAGTAACTGCAGACATTTTAAAGCAAATTGGACAATCATTATACCTGCACTAATTGTTTCTTTTTGTTCCAGGTTTGATTGTTTTTCTACATGTTCTTCCCAGTCTGATTCACTGAAGTCACTCTTGAATCAAGACACATACACTCTGGTAGAATGGGGAAGAAACAGACGATAGAATCTAGACGATTAGAATTCTTGGCTAGACCATTTTACTGAAGATCGTCTCTGGTTTTGGATGATGACTGGTGCCAAGACCGATTTTGGACAATTCCTGTCCACATCGGCATAGGTTGATAGGAGGCTGGGATGTACCTCGGTTTAGCCAGGGAATTCCCAGTCTTCCTTGATAACCAACTCTGTCAGGTCGAGCAGCCATCAACTTAGAAGTGTAGAGAGATCCCTGACAGAGACTAGCATTTGGGAAGACAAACAGCCCATTTCCTCAAATGCTAGCAGTATATCTCAATGGTTTGAAGAATGGTTGGTTCGAAGAAATTTTCTGGTCCAAAAGTACGGGACTCAAGAAAATCTAAGTCCACCAACCACCAGTCGACCAACCAACCAACCACCAGTCGACCAACCAACCAACCACCAGTCAACCAACCACCAGTCAACCAGTCACCAGTCAACCAACCACCAGTCAACCAGGCATCAGGCTCCAGCCAGTCAACGAGGTAATCTTTTGCCTGGTATAGATAGTCGATTGACTTAGCCCACCAGTCACCAGTCAATCACTTAATTACCTGGTAAAGATAGTCGATTGACAAAGTTCACCAGTCACCAGTCAATTTAGACTACAACCATTCACCAGACAAAACACAGTCGCCAGATAACCACCAGCCACCAGGTGACCACCAGTCACCAGGCAACCACCAGGCGACCAGCCACCAGGCGACCAGTCACCAGGCAACCACCAGTCACGAGGCGACCACCAGTCACCAGGCGACCTCCAATCAATGTCACCAGGCAAGCCCAATCTTGGGGCAATTGCCGCTTACCAGACATTATGACCAGTCAATAGGCAAACAACAGTCATCTAGCAACTGGAACTCTTGTTCATAGGTTAATTCATGACCAAGTGCTTCAGTCATTCATATAAATACTTCAATAGTCAATGTTTCTTCTCACTTCCCATCTCTTGATCAGTTATTTGAGCAAATTGAAACAAACCCGTTATCCAGTCAGGAAATTGTTTCATTTTTCTAGATCAAGATATAACAGCTCTGCTTCAAATCATAGGTCTTGTTCTCTCTCAAGCAGGCATCATAAGAGAAGTCATCATTCTTAAAGAAGAAGACATGGCAAAATTAAAATATGGTTCCTTATCTTTGTCTTCTTCATCACCTCATAGACATTAGAGGAGATATTGTTCCAAAATTTTCATAAATGTCTTAGGTCTTTTATCTCTGGCACCTCAGAGGGATCAAATGAGTAAAAGACACTATTCTTATGAGACAAGTTTCAAATCATTCAACGAGACAAGTTGACAGGAGTAGAAGATCAGAATACCATGGTCAAGAATATAGACCTGAAATATTTATACAGACTGATGATTATGATTTGATCCTAACTTCATCACCTGAAAGAAACGTAACTGTCGGACCAAAGAAAGAAAATCCAAACAATGAAGAAAGATTGAGATTTTCTTCAGTAATTGATGAAATTTGTAATTTCCAAGAGATAAATTTCTGACCAAGACAGTTGCTTCTACTTTATCGCCCATCCAAAATCTTCTATTAAAGGAGATCTTAATTAGGATGAGAAAAAAAAAAAAAAAAAAAAAAAAAAATTATATTTTTTACCTTAAGCTCAACTTGTTCCTTACATTTTCCAATTCATTCAAGATCAAGTTACGGTTCTCATTACAGAAGATTGGGTTATCCGAAAGGAATATCAAGATAACCTTGTGGATATGAGGTATTATCAGTCTCATAAGGAGAAAATTATACCTCAAATGAAGCTTCACTTGACCATAATGCCAGTTAACTTTACATGTCTCTTTCTGGCAGTCAAAAGCTTGTATTTATATGAGAAAAAAACTTAAAGCTATCAACTTACATATTCTCTTATGCAGCTTACAAGTCACTGCATGAAAAATGTTGGGAAGGATTCTTAAAGCCCTGACTACGTCCAACAATCATTCTGTCTCTTGCCTTTCTTATATAAAGATTCAGCAGGCAAGAAGGGATATGACTTTATCTGCTTCCAAGTCTTTGTCCGACATGGCCAAAAAACAGACTCAGATTAACACCTTTTTATTCTGATATCTTGCCTGTAGGTTGCATTCTACCAGGGTCACATATAAAAAACAGAATTTCTGAGAAATCATTTGGTTTCTAATACCATTATGTCTTCTCAGTCCAGAACCAGCCTTCAACTTCTCAGAGAATCAAATCTGATATAAGAAACCTCCATCCTAGACATCCTAGTTAGGAACTGGGTCAGTCTAGGCCCGGAGACCTAGAGGACACAGTACGGACACTTTCCCTCTAGGGGAGCACTGAAATCCTATCATCTCTGCTCTTCCTCAAACCACAGATTCCAGCTGGAGAATGAGTGGCCACTTTGCCTACTTCTGGCAAAATAAAACATCATATCAGTGGGTACTTTCTATAGTTGAAAGAGGATACAAGATACCAATTGGAGAACAGTCCCCTCTTTCAAAATAACCCAATTTTTTCCAACAGACACAAAGAGTAGAGTTTTATATGTGCCTTGTGGTCACATGCTGGGAAAGAGCTGACCTCTTGGCTCTTGTTTATGGTGTCTAACTGTGAGTTTGTCACTTTCCCAGTGGTATCCTGGGTCAGGTTTTGTAATTGATTGTATTGATTCCTTATTTTTACACCCTTTCTTACTTAGAAGTCAACAAACTTCTGTTTAAAAAAGGGCAGTAGAAAGAATTTATCTGGAATCTCCAGGCTTGTACTTAAGGATATTCTGGGTACCAAAAAAGAATGGAAAATTAAGTTTAACATAGATCTTTCCATCCTTAATAAATATGTCCTGATTATTAAAAAAAAAAAAAAAAAACCCAAAAAAAAACAACAACTTCAGAATGAAAGTTGTGATTTCCATTCATCCTATCTATTGGACCTTTTTCATTTAACCTGACGGAAGTATATTTGCATTTTCTTGTCCATCATATGACAATAATAGCTTCTCACTTTCACAAGAACGCTATTACTTTGCTCTCAGATACTGATGATTTGTTTTCAGTGAATCATAATTGTCCTCTGATTGAACACGTACATAATATCATTCATCTGGAACACATCACTGGTCCGGATCATCACTAGAGACTAATTTGTGTTGATTCCTTACCAGAATTTTGAGTTCATTGGGATAATTTGTAAATTATTCAACACTAGCACGAAATATTGTTCCAATTTTATTTACAGACCCAACCCTTCTTCAAATTGGCTGCTACAGAGATACATGTATAGTAAACAAAGTAAATGATGTAGCAAAATGTTAAAATGTAACATGTGACAGCATGCCACATCAGATATGTTACATAGGGATGGAATTTCTCACTCAAACCAGCTTAGTTAGAGTTTCTCAAGACAGGATTCACTCTTAACTTATTATTACTAAACTTTCCTCTCATAAAGAAAGTTTCTGCCAACTTTTGAAAAATTCAATACAGCAAAACTAAAGAGACTTCATCTCAGACCAGTACAAATGTCTCTTCTAGCATAGTGGAGATCAGTCATGTTCTCCTTCACCACTAAATTAAGATATTTCAAAACTACAGACAACATATCTCTTGGTGAAACATTATTGACAGAGATTTTATAGGACTGGTTTTCTCCTCCATCTCTCTAGTGGTTCTCAGATACCACATGTAGTCTGACAGGGTCAGGAACACATCTGGAACCAGAAGGACTGCTTATAAATATTATTTCATGTAGTTCAGACTTTAATCCAATCACAACTTCATATCAATATTCTAGAGATGACGGCAATAGATCACAAATGTGCCCACCATTCATATTGTGAACTCAGCAGTTCTAGTTTTTCCACAGACAATACAACTGTTGTTTTATTACATACATTGACACGGTGAATCATACTCTCAAAGCTAATTAGAGCTGTGTCAAGAAATCTGGTACATACTGAATTAGTGTCATCTAAACAATATAGCATTGCTGTAAGACACATACATGTATTATAGAAATTTTACATTATAACGGTTCTCCTTTCAAGTATATTGAAAATGATCACAAAAGAATGTTCTATGAAACAATCCATTGTGAACGCAAGTTTTCAAATGACAGCATTTTCAATTGTAAATCTTTTTGCAACATGTTACCAATGTTCATATTTCCAAATAACGGACATGAAAGCAATAGTGTATTAATGACTGATATCACATTCACACTTATGCTTTTCTCGTTTCATTTCATTCCTATATAGTGCTGTCAATCTCAATGAAGGCTTGTATCAAAGCACCTCATTGGTAAAACAGATCTTGGTTCCAGGAACTATTAAATCTGTTAATGTTTTCTCAAATTACTTTTCCAGTAATGCCAGATTGACTGGGACAATTACAGGGAAAGTTTCTGCATCAAATTCATCAATCTTGCATTCATTCATGGAAATTATCAAACAATCCATCAGTAATAGAATGTTTGAAAGTATGTTGCAGACCATGTCTCCGAGGCAAGAAGAACCTCTATGAGAAAGGTTTTTAATGCAAAATGAAAATATTTTGTGAGAGGGCAATATTAGAGTGAAATGGATCCTTGATAATCAAGGCCTCTCCTAATGTAGTGACTGACTTCTTGATATACGCATATAGAGATCAGAAGCGTCAAGTTAGCACTATCAAAGGATTGATCAACTCATTTAATGCAAAATCTAATGTCAATAGATCATTTGCACCAAATTGAGATCTTCCATATTTTCTCACATATTTATGCAAAGAATATTTTGTCCCTTTGAATCAAGCATCTTTGATAAATCTATCTTTGAAGAGAGTTTTTCTGTTATCTATGGCTATGGCCAGATGTGTTAGTGAAATTTTTGCGTTTTTGACAACCTCAGACTCGCTTCATTCTGATGGTTCACTTACTATTAGAACTGAATAGGTTTTTTGGCTAAGAATCAACTTCTTTATAAAGTACCAGAATCTATCAAGATTCAAAGACTTTATAACAGTTGTACAAGCAAAGATTTTAATGGACTATTATACTCAACCCGAGCTGTTAAAATCTATATCAAAGAACAAATTCTATTGGATGTCTAGAACTATATTTTTCATGCCCACTAAAGGAAATCACGATGTGAAGGAAGTCAACTATTTCCAATGGGTGAATTTCACTATCAAAACTGCTAACAAATCCATTTTCAATGCCTTTGCTGAAAAATCAGGAAGCATGAATAACTTAAGGGCTATGTCTGCTTCTTGGGCTTACATGTATTTTAACTTCACTTCTCTTGAAGTTCTCTTGAAGTTAGTAAGGCAACAGTTCCATTTGATCTTATAGTTCAACTTTTGATAATTTCTATTAGAGATTTAAAGGAACAAACATAACTAAATTGTTCAAGATTTGGGCCCAGTTATTGTGGTCCAAAAAGTCGTGGGGGGGCCCAGGATGTCGGCTCCAACACAGAAACAAATGTAAATGTGAAAGAGAATTATCTGATGCCAGGATTTGACATCCAAGGTAGTTAGATAGTTTACACTCAGACTCTTCCAGGGAGGAAGATGGGGGATATTAAAATTAGAAGGGACTAATACATAATAACTAATATCCTTCCTTTATCTTTGATAATATCAGCCAATATATTTTTTCTATATATGGGCCTGTCTAAGATATTCTATATTTTCCCTGGAAGTATATACTCCCACGTATGACACTCTCAGGAGGAATCCAACCCTCCAATGCTGATGATTCTAGCATTAAGTGAAATATATGGTAGATATTTGATACTAGTAAAATTAAATTTTTAAATGTAAAATTTATTTTACTGAGAATACCTACCATATATTTCACTGAGAGTGCCCAACCTCCCTCCCCTCATTCCTGATATATATTTTTATATTTTATATATATATCTAGAGGCGGAAACTGATTTGACAGGAAGTTACACTGACTATTGACACAATAGTTATGCGAAAGTCCCTCCAGTCAATGTAGGGGGGTGCCATACGTGGGGTCTTTTTTATCGGGAGCAATAAGGGTATAGCATTAAGTGAAATATATGGTAGGTATTCTCAGTAAAATAAATTTTACATTTAAAAATTTAATTTTAGTCCATAAATATGTCCCATCTACAGTAGATCTACTTCACCCAAGAACTGCATTTCATTGCTCTGAATCGTTGTATTAGCTGTGCACCAATGTGGTGGCACATTTATGACCTTGACTTTTTAGCTCACCTATGCCATATATGATAGGCTCAAGATGAGCTGTTGTGATCCTATGATGTCAGTCATCAGTCAACAATTTGCTTTAAACCACTAGCTGGATTGTCACCAAACTTCACAGGAATGATTCTTGGGTGGTCCCCTTTTAAAGTTGTTCAAGGAATTCAATTCCATGCATAATTCTGATTGCCATGGCATCCAAAAGGAAACACTCTGGTCAGATTTCAAAAATACTTTGGTACAAATGGTCCTTGTGTGATGCTTTACCAAAGTTGTTTGAAAATTTTTGATTGGTTGGAAAACATGGCTGCCAGGGGGCCTGGCCAGTTTTTCATATGTTAATATAGGGAAAACTAAAGAATGATTTTGTAAGGGGGACAAATCTTGCAGTTGTGATTGACTTTGACTACCATTGGTTATCTTTCTTGATTAGTGGAAAATTGAGTTGTCTCCCTTGATCGTAACATTTATTTTTCTAAGATTTTAATGGTTAATTTCCCATTATTGGATGGGTTTGATAAAATTATGCCCCTGGGGCCAAAGATGGCCTCATCCAGGATCCTGGGGTCATATGTTTTACATAGGCTTATACAGGGAAAACATAAAATCCACTAGGCCTAGAGCCTTGATAGTATGTATGTAACTCATCTAGTGATTCTTAGACTTGCTCAAGTCCCTACATTTCAGAATTAATTTGAGACGTTTTATCGTTTAATATTAAAAAGTGAACAATCCCCTTATCATAGATTTTGAAATGTATATTTCAGTCAGATTTTGAACATTGTATTATGGTATTAAAGGAAATAAAAGGAAACTGAAATTTATATATAAAAAAGGCTAAAAGACAGAAGAAAAAAATGTACAGACTTTGGAAAGTCTAAGTGAATCTCTACCAAGTAAATTGTTAAAATTATGCACCTGGGGGCAGAAAAATGGCCCCACCCCAGATTTCTTATGTTTTACTTTAAATAGACTTATATAAAGTCAAGTTGAGGTTCTACATCCTGTTAATTTTGTCACCATAGTAATGGAAACTTTTCCATGTAAAGTCTTAATGAAACTGCTGATCTATCAAAATTTTATAGCTGGACTTTTGGGAGAGCTATGCTTTCCTGTGCCTTTATAAACAGTGATAAAAGAATGTTGGTTTGCTGATGCATTATATTCCATTGCAATTGATGTTCCATTGTACTTAGGAGATGGACATATACTGTTCATGGCTTGATTATATTTTACATATTCAAGAATTTCCAATGCTTAGCATGAACTCTGATTGAATTAATTTGGCATTGGTTGTGAAAACTGAATGCATTGGTGGAGATGAAAAACTAGAAATGTGTTTTTGTTGCTTAGTAATTGTGGTCAGAATAAATTGATATTAAACAGATTGATATGCCAAGGTTCTGTTAAAAAGATTGCTTGGTTTTTGTATTTCAACAGTTTATTTTGATACAACTTTGATAAAAACAAAAAGATAATGCTTGCAGCATTTGTTTCTATAATTGTTATTGCTGCCAAAATCTTCATGATAGAAATATGCTGTGGGCATATCAATCTTTTTAGACATTTATTTTACTCTTTACCTGCTTGTGCTGACTTGTGGTCTGCTGATAGATTATAACCTTTGCAAACAGTTTGGACCCAGATCAGGACTGACAAAATGTCAGTCCTGATCTGGATCCAAATTGTTTGACAATCTGAAGGGTATTTTTGAAAGAAATTTTCAAACAACAGTTAATTTTGATCATGGGTCAACACTTGCGGCGCCAGATCTTGCCAAAACCTTTGGAATACCTAAGATGTCAATTAAGATTGATTGTACTGTCCCAAATCTTATGCCCACTTCGCTAGCTATGCTTTGCAAGTCTCACCTCCTATCACACATAACCAGGGTGTGCACGACCTTGACATTTTCATCAGCGATGGCATCTTTGGGGCGGCCAGACCGTCCATCATCCTCAACATTCTCTCTCCCCCCTCTTAAACTCTGTGCCCACTTTTTCACTGTGCTAAGGAGATCTAGCGATAAGGCGTATATTTTCCCTAGTTGACATGATTACAAAACCTTAATTTTCAAATTGCCCTAATGTTTTTAAAATTGGTCTGCTCCGGTAGTAAAATCTACATGGAAAGCATAAAAATAGGTTTCAAAACGATTCATCATTTACAAAACCGTTAAAACTTGCGCCTTCAACTCCCACCCCTCATTTTACGTCTTTAGACAGGGTGCCGTTTAGACGAGAGTTTTAGTAAATCCTTTGCAGGTTTTCAAAAAGTAAAAGTGCTAAAATATTAAGGATATAAGTGCCCTTCCTTTTCGAAACTTTGCGGTATTCCTTCTGCGCATGCGTACGAAATATACTTAAAATTGTGACATTTGCCATTGAAAAGATGAAACTGGCTTCTTTCAGTTTGTTTTTAGATGCTTCCCCCCCCCCCCCCCAGACCCAAGATGCCCTTTGGACAAATAAATGTCGCTATACAAAAATATAACATATGTAAAGGGCGTCTTGGGTCTAGGGGGGGAAAGGGGTTGTATATGCGAAAGAAGACATCAAATATCTGACAAAAAATAGACCACTTTGCAAGATGGTCGTTTTTATTGTACATCAACTGTATAAATAGTTTTACTGTACATAGCGTGAATTAGGACGATTGGTACCCTTGTTTAACGGTCTAGTTCCCATATATGTTACTGAATAACAAGTACAGTTGATGATCGAAATAAATTCTCATTCAATAAGACGTAGATTTATTACATGCATTAGGGAAATCCCGTTTTAAATATACAAATTCGGGGGCAATGGTGCATCGACGGCCCGTCTATATATATTTCTTGAATGTGCCTAGTTTCTCCAGTCGTTATTTCAACAAAATAAAACGTCAATGTCTTGTTTAGGGAGGTTGCTGGCCTTATGGCTAGAAATTCTTTAAGAAGGAGACTCCTTTCGAAGGGTTTCCATGAAGTCTTCATGAATTTCCTTGAGAGGCATTCCTTTCTTGCAGAAGTATTTGATAACCACTCTGATTTCAAGTTTCTCCATTTTGCAAAATTGTCACACCCTTCTCTCTTAAAAGTGCTTTACATAAGAAACCAAGCATGACCGCATGCTTTTCACACTCCCAATGTCCTTCAATTAGATTAAATGACCGACTGACAAAGATTTTAATTAAATAATTCTCACTGAAGCATATCGGGCAGAGAACTTTTTGATCACACCTCGTACATAGAGACCAGGGCCCAGAATTACAATGCCTCCTTAGAGTTAAGCAAGACTTAAGTTAAGTATTGATTTTTCAGGATGCGAAAAATAATGTTAAACCTGATTAAAATCAAAATAGTTTTAATTTTTCTGAATATCACAATGATATCTTTGACCACAAATACCACATCGACCCAGGCAATTGATTTAGCATTTAATATAGCATATTGAAATATCAATACTTAACTTAAGTGGTGCTTAACTTTAAGGAGGCATTGTAATTCTGGAATTTTATCATGTCCCTTCACTGTTGATGTCCTTACTCTATAAGCTGTGATACTACCTGGATTGGTTTCCCTGTTGTTGGGAAAGAATTTGGCAGAAATTGTCACTTGATGACCTTCTACAAAAATAGCTAAAATGAATCTCATCTGTTAAAAAATATGGCCACCATGTTGCTCATTTCCGCTACAGAAACTAAAAAAAAATCTTCTGACCAGAAAATGACTTGAAAGTTGCTGAACCAAAAGGTGTCAAGATTTGAACCAATAGTTCCAAGTCTTAGAGGGAATGTAAGGGTTTCCTCTTTTCCTTTTTCATAGAAATCTTGTCCGGAATATATTTTGATTTAGCATGGTAAGGGTTATAACTGGAGATGTGGAGCAATGAACTCATCTCCAGGGTGGATCCCATATATTCTTTTGATTTGTTTAAACTTGTGAAGCTTCTGTGGAGGCACATGTTGGCAGATAATTTTCTAAATCCTAAATTTACATGATTTATAAATAACAAACATCAAACTTGTCAAGATAAACGTAATATAGAGTAGTAGACATGCGTTGGGGAAAACAGTTCATCATACATTACACATAGCAAATCTTGAAACCTATTTATTTCCTTTCTTGATGAGATTCCTGATGGGTGGGAACTTTTGTGCATACAGTGCAGTCCCTTTATAATGCTTTGTCAGGTGGGCTTTATATATGCAGTCCCTTTATAATGCTATGTTTGGTGGGCATTACATATGGGTTTTCATGATTCGTCATCAAAAAATAGCTGACCCCTATTTATTTACTTTTTTTTTATTTATCTATTTTTTTGGGGGGTGGGGGGAGGGGTCAGAATTATCTCCCTTTGCGGCATTATATCCCTTTTAAAATGCTAAAATGAATGTTTTTAATAAAGATATCTCGAAAACATATTATAGCTAGGAGCTTTAAACTTTCAATGATCAGCTTTATAATGAGTAGATTACCTGTTATATTTTTTAAAAAAAATGAGTTATGCCCTTTGCAAACTTGGACATTAAAAACTTGTAATCACGATATCTCTTCTTCTTCTAATAGAGGATTATGTGTAAATTACCTAGTGAAATTTCTTGACAAAAAGTTATTTATTTTTTCGAGTTATTGTACTTTACAAATTATCTTGAAAACTATTATAGGTTGGCCGCCCGGTCAGCTGATGTAGAGGATGATGAGCAGTATAGCTAGAGGCCTCAACTTTAAAATGACCCTTGTCATAAAAAAAAGAGCACCATCTTTTGGACAAGCATATGGTTGGGGGCAGTGTTTCATAAACACAATTTCTAGTTTGTAATTTGTTTCTCACATCATATTCATCTTCTGATCCCGATACAGTCAGGAGTGATCATCGTCTAGTCTAACTGTGTTTGGAGAGGTATATCGTCAGATATATGGTCTGAAATTTAGTTTTACAGCCCTAAAACGTTATTTCCGAACGTATATGTACCTCCTCAAATGACAATTTTGAATATGGTTATCCCCATTCTAATACACTTTTGTAGTTTCCTCTTGAATTGGAGCATTGGAAGCAGAATAAATCTGCATGTCATCCAACCAGATGTGACAAAATAAATGACATCAAAACTTATGATTTCCGACAGTATATGGCATGATATACAGTCCCAAATTTTGACGTTATCAAGTCCGACGTCGCATTACAAAATCGAGAGCATTAGAATTTGGCTTGAAGATCTCTTTTAAGATGACAGAGCTCAGTAATATGAAAAAAAGATTTACAGTATCTGTTGGGAGAACACTGTACTGAAAAAAATAAGTAAAAAAATTATTTACCTGGAATTTTTTTAGTTGCTTAAAGCATGAATTGATGATGCTTCAAGACATAGACCTGACCTCTGGACCAAATCATGAGAGCATAATTATGGGAAAGATGTAGATTAAGACAGACCTGCATACCTGTGCAGTCCCCCCTTGTAAACACAAAGTAAGAAAGTTGTATGCCAAAAATTGTACACTCCATTCAACTTTCATACCCTTTGAGATATTTTAGTAGGCTTATTTCTGATTAAGATGGTTTCTCACAAGCAAGATCTTTAGTGGCTATTCTCCCTTGCAAGATCTTGAGTGGTTGCTCTCCTTTGTTTCTTGTTTTAGTTATTGCCCTTGAACATTTTTAAGTGCAAAACATTATGGACCATATTTTTCATTCCCTGTTATAATATTCCATTAGTCACTAAACTGTTTAAAGAGGTTTTATAATTTGATTTTTCACTATTTTTCAGCAAAAAGACAGATGACAACCAATGGTGGGAGCTGTTTGACCCAAACACATCTCGATTCTACTACTACAACGCCACAAGTCAACAGACAGTCTGGCATCGACCTCAAAACTGTGATATCATTCCACTAGCAAAGTTACAGGTAATTAAAAAAAATCAGAGAAAACAAGCCCCAAGATTATAAAACCTTTTTCGTTTTAACAGTTGTTGGCATTTTAACATTATTAGCATTATAAATACTAACTTAAAACTCTACAGGTTTGAAAACAATAATTCTTTATATTTACATTCTAGTTTTTATGAGTATTTGAAATTCCATGCTTAGTTGAGTTGAGCATGAAAAGTTTTATAATCCAGGGGCCAGGTGTACCCCCACCATCTAAACCAGTAAATAGTGGTCATTCATCCAGCATTTCAGGAGATCAAGTTTTGGCTGAGGTCTAACAATGAGCTTAAAATCTGGGTCAAGGTTGCAAAATCTATTCAAACTGTTCATCATGCTCCTTTGCTCTATATCCATGCAAATTTGGTTAAAATCCAATGTGATTTGTGAGTTATTGAGTACACACAAATGCCGATGCCAATGTCAATAGGATCAGTACCAATAAACAATAAGTCTCTACCTTCCTTTTCGGTGAGGAGTAAGTTGCCTCATTATTTAGGATAATGAAATCTGAACACTTCCCCTGCGAAATGGTCTAGAACCATTCTAGAAAAGTTCTAGAATTTTCTAGAACTATGTTCTAGAACTGTTCTAGATATGTTCTAGAACGTTTATGGGACAGATGTAGAACATTAAATGGGACAATTTTTTGTTCTACAAATGTTCTAGCCAAGGTCAAAATATTTGTTCTAGAAAAGTTCCAGAAAATTCTAAAAGTTTTTCCTAGAACAGTTATAGAACAAATAAAGTTTGTTCTAGAACAGTTCCAGAACAAATCTTTAGAACTTTTATGGAACAATTGTAGAACACCCCTCATAAAATGTCCCATTTAACGTTCTATAAATGTCTCAGAATAGTTCTAGAACATCTGTAGAATGGTTCCAGAACTTTTCCAGAAATTTTCTAATGATTTGTTCTAGAACTGTTCTAGAATTAACCTTGGATTTTTCTAGAACTGATCTAGAACAAACCTTTAGAATTTTTCTGGAACAATTGTAGAACACCCCTAAAAATGTCTCATTCAACGTTCTATAAATGTCTGAATCATTCTAGAACATTTTTAGAATGGTTCCAGAACAATTCCAGAAATGTTCTAATGATTTGTTCTAGAACTGTACTAGAATAACCTTGGCTTCTTCTAGAACTGATCCAGAACAAACCTTTAGAAATTTTCTGGAAAAACTGTAGAACAACTCTTCAAAAATCATGTCATTAAAACATTCTATTAATGCCCCTGAATTATTTTAGAGCATTTTAGAATAGTTTAAGAACAATTTCAGGAATGTTCTAATGGTTTGTTCTTCAAATTAATGTTTTAATACAACTGAACTTTTCTAAAACAGTTGTAGACCACCTTCCCAAAAATGTCCCATATAGGGTTTGGAAGTAAGATTCCATAGAATGCTACCTTTATATATCTGGAAAACTGTTGACTTTGGTTTAAAACCCCAATTAATCCCAAAATGCCGGTGACACAATAAATAAATAAACATCAACTGGAGGAGAATTATTATAGGGGCCCTAAGTTGGCCTAAATGTTAGTTATTGCCACCCTGTTACCCCTCCCATTTCAAAACATTGTCATGCATTTGACCTTGGAAAAACAGCAACTACAGCAACAATTAACATTAAAACTTAAGAAATTGTGTCTCCATCCTACTCACTGTCCCAGACTATAATACTGTCAAATTTGCTATCTAGAAACTGCCACACAAGTGCTTTTTGGGGAGCCTTCATAATCCCTCCAATTCTGGCAGCCATGTTTTTCCCAACATCCTACTGGTTAAATTAATGATAATGACATGCTTGTTCTAGAACTATTCTAAAAATGTTCTAGGACATTTTTTAACTTTTGTAGAACTTGCTGGTTCAGTAAATATTTCTCCCGAATTATCAGTGAATTGAAAAATAAATAACATTCATTGTAAAACTGTAACATTGTTTTTTTTTGGAAAACTTATTGGATGTTAACTGCTCAACCTCTGTTTATAGTAATTACGCCATGATCATCTTCTCATTGTGGTAACATGCCACCCTGTATTACCCCACCCATTTCAAAACATTATCTTACATTTGCTAAAAAGACTTACAAACAACAACCCCACCATTAATCAACATTAAAACCTTAGAGAAACTGTTTCTCAGGTCTACTCACTGTCTCAGGCAATACTACTATCATGTTTGCCATCTAGAAAGTCCCATACAAATGTTTTTGAAGAGCCTCCACATTTTCCCTCCAATTCTGGCAGCCATGTTTTTCCCATCATCCATCTGGTTATGACATGTTTCCTCTTTAAATGTTCTAAAAATGTTCTAGAACTTTTTAGAACATTTCTAGAACTGGCTGTTTCTATAAAAGTACTAAATAAGTTCTAGAACTTAATTTGAATTTTCTTTTACTTATTTTGCTCTTTTTTTCTTTCTTTCTCTATATACTGCCAGACCCATGCCTGCGAGTATTATCGGCAAGTGTACTTTGTACACTCCAGGTTGCAGGCATCTTGTCATACCAAGGGTTGCGATTCGCTATCTTAACCCTTGGCCTCACAATGATACTTTCTTCCGATTGAGTACGTCATAAGACGAAAATAGTAACAATTAATATGATCAATCATAAAGCGGTGCGAAAAATCGATAAACATCAGGCCCCCAGATAAGACAGCATAATTAATTTTCATTCAGTTTTCTTATTTAACAACTAAAATATACGTTTAATGTGCTCAAAAGAACTGTCACATTAAGATGGTTATTTTGAGCACCAATAACATAATTTCTAAATGAAGGAAAGAAGAAAAATAAATATTTTTACGACCAAAATCTTTGCTTATCTGGACTTATGGAAACTTAACAGGCGGTGTATATAAGATGCCGATAAACTGCTACGTTTAATCTGATTGGCAGGAAGGGATTATCGAAAAAATCCTTCCTGGCGTTTTCATTGGTCGATTAGTCTGCGCTAATAATAAATTTTGAGGGTCGTGAGGTGAAGGGTTTGTCGAAAGGTAGATACGACGAAACCTTCGCTTGTGAAGATGGGTTGCAGGATGAAAGCCTACAAGTAATTAACCATATCTAAATTACCGTAGGGTTCTTTTACCTGCACAAGGGTGACCTTCTCTGCAAAGGGGACATCCAGTTAACGCCCCGATCCAAAGGACCATGCACTTATCTAGTGTCATCCCTGCAAATGTCACACCAGAGAAAGCGTGTTCGGACACAGAAAGTTTCCTCACCACAAGCAGGGATTGAACCTGGGACCTCTAGCACCAGAGGCAAGTGCCCAACCACTGAGCTACCTGATGCTTTCTGCTCTTAAGAAGTTCCAAAAATGTTCTAGAATTTATTAGTATATTTGTAGAATTAACTAGTTCTAAAAAGTAAGACAAATGTTCTAGAACTTAATTTGAATCATTTTTTAAAGTTTCTGTCAACTTATTTTGTTCTTGAAAAGTTCTAAAAATGTTCTAGAATATTATTAGAACATTTGTAGAACATACTGGTTCTTGATTTGTTCTAAAAATGTTCTAGAATATTTCAAGAACACTTATAGAATGGAAATCAGTTCTAGAATGTGTTTGATTTGTTCTATAACAATGTTCTAGAACAGTTGTAGAACGAGAGTTCTAGAACAAACATATTTACATGTTTAGAACAGTTCTAGAACAGTTCTAAATGTTCTAGAACAGTTCTAGAACACCTCCAATTTGTAGAACAAAATTTCGCAGGGGATCTATCATTTAACTAGTAAAATCACTTGTACTGTAAATCAGAGTTGGCTCAAGCTTGAAAAGTACTTGAATTTAGAGGGCTTTCTTGAAAAGTCCTTGAAAATTAAATATGCCTTGAAAAATACTGGAAAATCACTCAAAGGTCTTGAAAGTCCTTGAATTCTATGTTCTGCAGGACTTAACACTGTTGATAGAGATCTAAAACAGTATGAAATTGTTGTGCCTTTATTTGGTGCAGCAAATGCTGCACCAAATAAAGGCACAACAATTTTATACTAATTTTCTAGTACTTATTTCTCCAATATCTCAGCCTAGCATTTTTGAAGTATGATTTTAACACTTAAATCAGGATTTTTCATAAACATTTAGTCCTTGAAAACTGTATGGATAGTCTTTAGAAGTCCTTGAAAAGTCCTTGAATTTTACTCAAACTTGCCTGTATGAACCCTGTAAATACAATCTGACAAAATATTAGAACTAATATCATTCAATGAAGAGTGACAATTATTGGTAAATGTCATTAATTAATTGTGATATATCATTACAGGTAATTGCCATTACACTAATGCAAATCTGTCTACAATTGTGTTGTCAAAATTACAGGCAGTATTGGCATTAAACTATTGCAAATCTGTCTTCAATTGTGGTGTCAAAATTACATGCAATGTTGGCATTAAATTAATGCAATTCTGCCTTCAATTGGGTGTCAAAATAACAAGCACTATTTAATGCAAGTCCTGTATTCAATTCTGGTGTCAAAATTGCAAGCAATATTTAATGCAAATTGATCCCTCTCTATATGATTTTAGCTTTTTGTTGTATGTTAAACACCCACTCACTCACAGGCAAGTGGCTTTAAACAAATGCAAATCAGTCATAATTTGTTATATCAAAATTACAGGTAATTTACATTACATTAAACTAATGCAAATCTGTCTTCAATTATGGTATCAAAATTACATGCAATTGCGGATCTGTCTTCAATTATGATATCAGAATTACAGGTTATTGCCTTTAAACTAATAAAATTTGTCTTCAACTACATGCACAATATGAAAATTACAGGTTATTGCCATCTAATGCTAATCTTAATCTGTCTTCAATTAAGATCTAATTTAAATGTGTTTTTTAAGTAAACAGGTACTTGGCATTTAACCTTTAACAATTCAGTCTTAAATTTTGCTAGGAAATATAGATTTTGAGCTTGAGTCTCATAGAGATATTTCAAGTGAGAACCAGAGTAAATGTTTACTTAATTAAATAATTAAGAAAATTATTGCCAATTTTCCTATGTTAAAATACAGTTTTATCAAGAAATTTCAAGGTTAGACTGGCTCCAGTCCTTAAAACAATTTTTCATCAATGTGTCATGTCATATACTTGTAGCCAGTCTAACTCTGATGGCGAGCCAGTCTATTTCAAGGTCAAATTCTGAAATTCTAAGTAAAACATCGAGATCATGATCTGTAGATGATAAATATGCAAGTTTTGCACTGTACCATGTTACTGGGTGTGATCATGATTGTGCATTGAGGCAGTTCTGATGATTTTCTCAGCAGCCTCTGCTGCTGTTGCTGTTATCTGATGTAGTAGTATACATAGCTCCAGATAAGGATTGGAGGCAATTGGGTATTTACCCACCTCTTTTTGACTTAATTGGGTATTTCAAATTTTAAATTGGGTATTTAAAGTTTTTGTATTGGGTATCCATCTGAAAGCAAATAAGCAATGAAACCGGACCTTGTTTCTCCTGATTTTTTGTATACTTTCGGTTTCACTTTCGGAAAGCACACTGGCAATATTAGTATATCTGAGATCGCTATTTCCAACTTACTTCGAAAATCCAACGTATCTATCAAGTCATCCTTGATTCTTCGAACCACCAACGCGGTATTAGAGTTAGTTACGATATGATATCATTCAATTTCTCTGGGGCTTTTTCGCCCACGTTACGCCATTGTTATTGTAAAGCGAGACGAATGTCGTAATCGTGTAATTATTGGGTATAGCTAAACAGCGATAATAATGTTCCTGGACTGGTTTACAATTAAATAAACTAGATTCAGCGCGACGCCGTGTATAAATTTGTACCCGACAACAGCTTGTCAATCGCAAACAGAATACAATAGCGTCATACGCTACGAAAAAGTTCGGAATTGAGTATCAAGGATTTTTATTGCGTTTTTGTACGCACAGAAATTAATTTAATTGCGTTTTCAGGTCCACGAAATTGCGTAAATACGCAATATGCAGCCTTATCTGGGGCTATGAGTATAGCTAGTAATAAAAATATCAAAATTCTGACAAATATGAAGCCCACTTTTTAAGTCTGCATGCTTTAAGGCTAGTTTGGGACCCAAAAAAAAAAAACTTTGGCAATTTTTTACAATGCAGACCTATATCAGACTGTTCCTAAGCTAAGTCTTCCTGGTTTAATTGCCATTCTAACACAAATTGGATGAATTTAATATCCGATACCATGGTAACAAAAAAAAAAGAAAAAAAGATGAAAGCAATAAGGGATTGCGTTTTTTAGAACTTTTAACCATAAAACCTGTTCATTATAGTTTTTACCTTTGAATTATATAAAGATGATAGTTGGAAATAAGGTTCTTTGAAGCTTTACACATGTGAGTTTAATAAATTCCCACGAAAATATTAATGTGTGCACACCTTCGCCAGGTAATATCTATACTCAGTATCAAAAGTAACAAGACATTATTTATTTCTGGCATTATACATCCTCAGCTGTTAAGTTTTTTTAACTAATTTTTCGCAATAACTTTTTTATCTTCAATTTTAGCAAAATGAGTTCACGATGAAAGTTGTAGAGGAGACATTCCGCCAACTTTTCCAAAAGGTCTGGTGCTTGTGGCGCGAACGGATTTTTGTGTACAAAGATGAAGATTTTGCAATAAATTGAATTCCACCTAAATTTCTAAGTAAAATATTGACAGGTAAAATTTGCATAGGCGTGACAGAAAGGGGTAGTCTCAAAGAGTATTCGTTATTCATAGCTTGTGCATAACATTAAACTGCCGTTTGCATACTCAGAATTTACCATGCATATGCAGAATCAAATTTAAGCATGCTCATTTGAAGGAACAAAGGTTGGGTTTTCACATGACGTGCCATTTTTATACCCCGCCACTAAAGTGTGGCGAGGTATTATGTTATACCCTTCGGTGTCCGTCCGTCCGTCCGTCCGTCCGTCCGTCTGCACCATTTCCGATCGATAACTTGAGTATTTATTCACGGAATTTTTTCAAATTTTGCATACATATTGTTATCGGCGATGAGTGGTATGGGATTGTTAATGGGCAAAATCCGTCCATTTTTAACGGAGTTACTGCCCTTTTTCGTATTGGAAAAATGGTTTCTGGCCTGTTATTCCTTTACTATTCATGATATCTGAATGAAACTTCACAGATATGTTGCACATCAAAGGTTACATATTCTGACTAAGGACCATCACTCTGACCTTCCCAGTTTGTGAGTTATCCGCCCTTGATAGGTCTGAAAAAAGGTTTTTGACCTATTGTTCCTTTACTATGTGGAATATCTGAATATAACTTCACAGATATGTTTCACATCAAAGGTAACATATTGTGACTAAGAACCGTCACTCTTACCTTTCCCGTTTGTGAGTTATCCGCCCTTGATTGAATTAAAAAATGTTTTTTACCCGTAGTTCCTTTACTATGTGGAATATTTAAATGAAACTTTACAGATATGTTTCACATCAAAGGTTACATACTGTGACAAAGAACCATCACTCTTACCTTTCCAGTTCATGAGTTATCTGCCCTTGATTGATCTGAAAAATGGTTTTTGACCTGTAGTTCATTTACTATATGGAATATCTGAATGAAACTTCACAGATATGTTGATCATCAAAGGTTACATATTGTGACTAAGGATCTTCACTCTTACCTTTCCAGTTCATGAGTTATCTACCCTTGATTGATCTGAAAAATGGTTTTTGACCTGTAGTTCATTTACTATATAGAATATCTGAATGAAACTTCACAGATATGTTGAACATCAAAGGTTACATATTTTTAGTAAGGACCGTCACCCTTACCTTTCCAGTTCATGAGTTATCCACCCTTGATTGATCTGAAAAATGGTTTTTGACCTGTAGTTCATTTACTATATGGAGTATCTGAATGAAACTTCACAGATATGTTGACCATCAAAGGTTACATATTGTGACTAAGGACGTCATATCACTGTCTATCTCAGTTCTGTTGCTATTTAGGCATTATATATCTCACAAAATAACTTTTGGTGCCCCCAGCAGTGGCGGGGTATTACGCAGTGCTTGCGGTGCTTTTATTCTCTTATGCACGTGCTATTAAATGAACAGTTTTGAGATGACCCCACAAGCTTAACGCACGTGGGAATCCGGCACAATTTCCATTATATTTGAACAAGCCATCCATTGCTTTAGTAATTGAATTAGGGTGGTGCAATGTAATTTTTTGACTGACATCTTGGACTAAATGGAACCTGCAGCATCTTGGATGTGGGGTCTGTTTGGAGAAGTTGGCGGAGATGTTCCTGAATACTTTTCATCGCGATAAGTTTTTCGATATATGACGCAGTAAAAAGTTATTGCGAAAAATTAGTTCTAAAAAGTTAACAGCTGGAGTTTAGTTTCTATATATGGGGAACACCTTTTTATACCAAGCATATTGGTTTTGTTTGAGTTTATTATGTCCAGTCAACAAGTTACTTTTCAGTCATGTTTAAACGTTTTCTGGGTTGATCAGTACTAAGCAGAGGATATAGTGTCTTGCTCTACAACAACACAGTGCCTCTCAGACAGGTAAGGCTTGAACAGTGACCCCTTGATCTCGAGCATTCTACCACTGAGCCACTTGGCTCTTCTAAATCTGTCAAGGATATCAGTATAATATGTGTATATCGTAGACAGATAGATTGTTTTTGCTGCTTTAGCTCACAGCCATCGGAACACTGGTCACACACTAACCACCTGAGCTACCCTGGTGGTCAAAAATCACCAGCACCTCCTTTCTTTGTATAGACCAATTAGGGGCGTTTTGACCTTAGGATGTTTCTGCTACAGACCACGTCTGGGTGATTACGGCGGAACTTTACAAACACAGAGTTCTCTAAAATAGAAGGTACAATTTTGGTAATTAATGATATTCAATGTATACATGTCTGATCATTTATGGCAGTTGAGGATCTGATTGTCTCACTTTTGGAAGCCAAACAAACCTTAGATAGTCTACCCCCATGGCACATTATATAGACACCGTCAGAAAAGAGATTACATAATATGCTGTGAAGTATCTTTTGGTTTTCAGTATAGTTACTCATCAAACTGCAGGATATTAATGCATATAAAGATTTATGCCTTGGCAGATACACCTAGAATAATCAACTCTTATAGTCCGGCAGTATTCGGGCGAATTTTAGGAGGACCTGGAACTTGATTTTAAACTTTTTTTCTTTATTGATTCTGGTAGTACATACATTGTCCTTGAAAAATCCGAGTGATGCCACTCTAGCATCATTGAGCATTTTGATATATTCAAGATGGCGTCCAAGATGGATGCCAATATTAGAGAAAAGATTGTGTGATGTGGAAAAAATGTCACAAACCCATTTTCTTTCTTAAATTGTAAGCTATGAAGTTGGAATCTAACTGAAGACACTTAGCTTGTAACCAAATAAAATGAATGCGGACAAGATGGTCGCCAAGATGGCCGCCAAGATTGCCGCCAATATAGCAGTTTATTACAAAAAATAAAAGAAAATCTTCCCTGCGACAGACAAAATCCATGGATTTTCATGCAATATGCTTGTTTTACGGATTCTTGAATACAGACTTCATGCTTGTACATGTAACATCCCAGTGATGCTATTCATGTATCACTCAGTATTTGATATATTCAAGTAGGCATCCAGGATGGTAGCGGACAAATGTTACAAACCTGTGGGAGCGGCATCCTACCTATAGGCATTTCTTTCTGGCGGGTTTGTAACAGACCAGATGCCTTTTCAAACACGTGTATCTGAATAAATGAACCTAGCATGTATGTCTGACAGAGATGCACTGTACGTGCAGAAAATCGGAGCGTGGCACCAGATCAGCAGACATGTCTGATGTAATGACACCTCTGTACAAGCTGTACCATACTTGTAACAATCCTTCTATCTGCAATTGACTAGTAAAATATCCGTTGCAGCAGACATGGCCTATAGTGAGGCACCACACCAAAGGACACGGTTGATAATGAGACATCACATCAGAAGGCATTGCCTATACTGAGACAACACAGCAGAACGCATGCCTAATAATGAGGCACCACACTACATGGCCTATAGTGTGGCAGCATACCATCAGGTACGGATGATAGCGAGACACCACACATGCAGGTGTGGCAGATAGAGAAGCACAACACCAGCACACATGCAGGATTAAGTGGTAAAATAACAGCAGGCATGCTGAATGAGTGGCAATGGTTCACCAAGCACCCATCTTGCAACAACAATCAACCAATAGTTATGCTTGAACGCAGCGGTGTTTGTCGCAGTTACACTAGTACAGCAGGCATATTTGTTGCAGCTGCAGAACTGGGCCAACATGCACCAGTATGTTGCATTGACAAAGAAGCAACAGTATTGTCAGCTAAAGCTTCACAGTGTAAGTTAGCATGTCTGATGGAGAGGCATCGATCAAGTAGCTTTTCTTTTTGATTTCAATGGACCAGGAGGCACGTCTAAGTGAATGGTACCAAGTGAACAGGCATATATATTGAAGTTTCACCCAATAGCAGCCATGTATTGCCATCAGGTTATCAAATCAGACATCCTAACCATCCCGCGTTATTATGTGGTACTGAACCAGCACACATGCCTATTATCGAGATGCAGGACCTGCAGGCATATGTGTTATGTATGTTACAATTGCACCTGACTATTTGGAATGCTAGATACATGCATTGGATCAGTATGCATGTCTGTTATACCTGTACTAGAGCAGCAATCCAGCCATTATTGCCACATGGTCAGCAGACATCTTTACCATTAAGCGTGTTTGATTATGTAGCACAGGTCACCGGCAGACGTGTCTGAAACCAAGCAGTTATGTCTGTAATGCTCTGCTTCACGCGACTAGCATGTCTGTTGCAGGATTCATGTCTTCAAACTTTGCTCTAAAACAGCATGTTTGTTACAGTTGCACCAGGCCACCTGGCACATAGATTACAATTGCACTCGACCAGCATGCATTTCTTTTGAGTTACATCTCACCAGCAGGTATGTTTGAAACAGTTGGAACTGACTTGCAAGTACATCTATAGTTGTTTGGGCTGAACCAGCAGGTTTTTACGTTACACTTGCCTCAGACCCACAGTTATGTCTCCTATCATGCTCATTACCGACAAACGAGCTGGTAAGCACAATTGCACCAGACCATCAGGCATGTACGTTACAGATTAACCTGACCAGAAGCCATGTCTTTTATAAGTTACATACCATCAGCATGCATCTCTGTAACAGTTTCATCCTATTAGCATACATGTTTCATTTGCACAAAACCTTCAGCCATGTATGTAACACTTGCGCTTGGCCATTTACCATGTCTTTAACAGTTGCACCTAACAGCAGTCATGTCTGTTTAACTTGCACCTACAAGCATGCATTTCCGAAACACTTGCACTGTACCAGTACTAGTATTCATATTTGTTATGGCAATATCCAATCATCTGTGCTGTCTGCTGCACTTACACCAGATCAGAATAGTATTAATAGTTGTTACAACTGCACCGTACCAACAGGCCTGTATTTAACAGCTTAACCTAAGCAGCAGCAATGTCATTAGTAGCTACACCCAACCAGCAGTCAAGATGGTAACAAACCTCTGCAACATGCAGATCGATCTACTGCTCGGGGTTTTTTTTCTTTTTACACTGTACTCCATACGTAAATAGTTTTTCCCTCTTTTGGCAATTTTATCAATCCATTCATAAACAACTTTCCAGCTGAATTTTTATTGAATCAAAAAAGGTTTGTACTTTGAGCGAACAGTCTGTCGCAAAGTATTCAGTCATATCGGTCGTTCAGTATACCCTGTCATTTATCACTTCTTTTTTTGACAGAATATTTGCCCAAAGTTGGAACTTATATGAGAATAGTATGATATTAAGGTATAATCAAAGCCGACTAAAAATGGTCTTAAAAGTGGTGCATGGATTGATTGATACGATTACTAGAACAAAAACCAAAAACTACCATTACGAAAAAATAATGGTCCGTAATTTTTTCTGTGCAGTGTATCATAACCAAAAAAAACATGTGATTTCCCATTCTGCTATTTCTGCTATCTTGGACGTCATCTTGAATATTTTTACAACACTGAAAAAACAGTCAAATTCTCCAAATACAACCACTGTTGAAAACTATCAGAAAACAGTCATTAACTGCAATTTTGATTTCATGTTGAATTTTGCTTTTAAAATGGCGGCCATCTTGGACACCATCTTAAATATTTCAATCATCTGTATAAAACCAATGTTTCATTTAAATCATTTGTATCATTTAGCCTCTGAACAGCCAAAACAAGTCACAATTAAAATGCTTTTTATCGCGTCTGTTGGTCAGATAGGTCCTAGTAGCTTAGCTGACGGCCATCTTTGACGCCATCTTAAATATTTCAACCTTCTGAATCAAACCAATGTTCCATTTTAATAA
This sequence comes from Loripinus fragilis, assembly GCA_964019695.1. Lineage (NCBI taxonomy): Eukaryota > Metazoa > Mollusca > Bivalvia > Lucinida > Lucinidae > Loripinus > Loripinus fragilis. The sequence goes on along the minus strand of OZ026519.1, from coordinate 39,644,879 downwards.
TTTTCAACATGTAAACTCTAAACAGCCATAAAAAGTCAAATTTAAAATGTTTTTAATCGTGTAAGTTGGTCAGATAGGTCTTAGGAGCCTATCGGACGGCCATCTTGGACGCCATCTTTAATATTTCAACATTCTGAATCAAAATGATGTCTTTTTTATTTGAATGTATCATTGAGCGTCTAAACAACAATAAAAAGTCAAAACTAAAACGCTTTTTATCGAACCTGTTGGACAGATAGTGCTATATGCCTAACTGACGGCCATCTTGGACGCCATCTTTAATATTTCAAAACGCTCAATGATGCCAGAGTGGCATCAGTGGGATTCATTAAGTACAATGCCTGAACAACAAGAATCAATGAAGAAAAAAACTTTAAAATCGAGTTCCAGGTCATTCTGGGTTTTCCACTGGACTATTAGAGTATATCTTAAACAATTGAACTGTTCTTTTGAAAATGGCACTTTGCAAAATCTATTCTTTTTTTTTTTACTTCACATAGATTCCACTATAATGTTCAAAATCTATATGTGAGCTCTTGACATAATTTATAAAATTTAAATGTTTGAATCATTTGTATCCCTAAGTTGAAAAATTGGTGTACGTTACATGGACTTTGTCAGTATTGGAAAACCGGCAAGGTCATAGTCCAATCATTCTATACCAATTGCCGACACCGCCCACAATGATTGTGCCTGGCAGTGTCAGCATTGGTATAGAATTTTGACAAAGTTATGTGCACAAAGCCCTTGTTAGGTCAAATATGGTACTGTAAAACTTCTGATATTCACGGCATAAAAAATTGGCGATTTTAAAAGACTGATCATATTGGCGTAGTTCAATTTTACCAGTTTCCCAATTTAATGCCCTTTGAAGTAATTTTCTATTCTCATTGGGGCTACTCTTAAAGGAAAGAATATGCTCCCATTGAGGAGCATATTCTTTCCTTTAATACTATACTAAGCCCCTTTAAAGACATGGCTTTCTCAACATGGAAACAAACTCTACCTTTGAAATGTTGGTTTATTGATACAGATACTAACATACAAAGGATGCGTTTCCATTTAATGCTTATTGTGTAACTGAATTTGAAAACTGTACTTCACAGATTCATATTTTGGCAATTTGAATTTTTACCGCCAATAGCGCTGAATGAAAATGCCCGCCAAAATTAGTATTTTACAGAATACAAAGACCAGCCAAAGTATCCAACTGGCTGGAAGATCCATCAGTGTACAGTAGGTTAACCTGTAGAAGTTCTGCATGCACCAGGGAAGATGCCACAAAACCCATCTCATGATTCACTGAAGCAACAAATTAGAATCTCTTTTTTCACTGCAATGATAATGCCAAAATTTATTGCAGCTGCAGAACAATATTAAATCCTGAAAGAGTGCCAGTCTTAGGACTGGCCTCAAGGTTATCAAACTTTTTTCATGCTCAACTCAGCTGAGTATGATATTTATCATGCTCATTAATGTTAAAATGCCAACAATAGTTGGCATTTAACATTAATAAGTATGGTTGATACAACATCTCTAAGTTTGAAAGGAAGAAAAGTATTTATGCTTTAGCATTTAAGTTTTTATGAGCAGTTGAAAATTCATGCATTGTTGAGTTGAGCATGAAAACACTTTTATAACCTCGGGGCCTGACTGCAGCTGATGAGAGAGCCTTGCGCATAAGACTTTCATTTTCATATGGACCATGTTAGCTTCTTCCAGTCAGCTGATAACAAGAATAGATATTGATGCTGTATATTCAAAAAAATTCACGAGAATTTTCTTTTCATGTATAAGATTAAAAGACATGTTTGCAATGTTACAAATTTACAACTGGGCGATGGGAGCGAAGTGGCTCAGTGGTAAAGTGCTTGACTCGAGACTGAGGGGCCGCGGGTTAGAGCCTCGACCCGTCGCTGTTTAACTTAAAGATTGTTGACGGGACGTAAAGAATCAAATCAAACAAACAAAACAAAAAGCAACTGGGTCATGATTTATGTAACATCTGTAAATGGCAGACTGATTTTGCCATTTCAACAGGCTTTTATTTTCTGCAATCCTTGAAGTTTTGTGAAAAATAAAACACTCACAAAATTTCTGAATTTACAGTAATGAAATAACTGGAAATCAAAAAGTTCCAATAGTGTTGGCCCCAAAAGTAATGTGTGCACATATAAAAGAAATGTGCACTTATAAGTCAAATATGGTATTTCAACAATTAGCCAACCAGTCACGACTTTTGTCAAATTCCCCTTAGTCTGCTGCTTATGATCTTAGATAGTCTATATTGCAAGATTAGACAGCTCCCAGAACACACTGGGTAGAGGGTGGCCATGAACACACTTTTTTTACACATAACTGTGCTTCTGATTGATGAAAACAATGTTTTCAATCGCAAAAATGCAAATTTTATTAATTGCAATCAAAAACATTGTTTTTAGGCCACCATAAAGACAATTTTAATAACCAGTGCATTCACGGTCCCTGACAGCCTATCATTTGCGTACTCATAATTTCTTATACCAAGTTTAATTAAAGGCATAACTTTGTCAACTGACAAAAAGGATCACTTCTAAAGCATGTGGTTGGGAGTAAATACCAATAAATTGTAGTTGTATGGAAAATTGTCATCATGGCAATGCTAAATATATTTGGTAACACTTCAGATTTCTTATGGTATACTTGGGATTTTTCAAGGACCCGAGACATATCTTTCTATGGCTCTACTGGTCTGTTCTAGCTTATCATGCCTCCAACTTCAAAAAGTAGAGGAAACTTTCTGCTTTTGACTCATCTGTCTTTCTGTCCATTCTTCCATCATCCAGCTAGAGCTGGAAATAACAGAAAATGCTCAGTTTTTAACAAAATTTTGAAGCTGCGGACAGAATGAATCCGCTTGATTTCATGACATTTGGTCCGGAATTTATCTATGTTCTTCTTCAAACTTGTAAGATTTGTGGCTAAAGTCCAATACACATCTCTCGCGTCTAGGAGTGATATAACGCCATGCAATAAAATTGAAAAACCACTATAGTGGTTTACAGATTTTTAACGCTACCTAATGACCTCCATTATAATGTTGTGTGAAAAGGTGACAAAGTCTTGACAAATTCATCCCATTTTAATGGGCATTGATTATTTTCATGACCTTGCCATAATTTTCAAGTTTTCTCTGAAACAATACTAGTAAACTTGTTAACTTTTGGTTCAATTACATAAAAAAAACAAGTGAGTTATGCCCCTTTTCAGAATTTGGCATTTTCCTACTTGACCTAGATATTTGGCTGCAGAAATGAAAAAAGAAAAGAAATCCAATCGGTGCCAATTGGTGCTTGTTTTCGCATCAGTTTTCATATGTGTTATTTTAAGCTATGTCTTAATTCATTCAATTTTTGGGGGGTTTCATTTCGGGATATATGTGAAAAAAGCCTTAAGTTGCAATGGTGGACAGATTCTAATATCAATTTACTGTGTAAGTCAGTAGATCGTGTGATCCATAAAAAGACTCTTGTTTTAACCACTTATGCTGTATTTCATTATGTTAACGGAACTTCCCTCCCACAAGATGGCCTTGAATCATTTAATAAACTTTTCACATTTTTTCATCAATCAAGATTGAAGCCAACATCAAATTTTATTGTATCTTGCTTTCTTGAAATCCAAGGAAAATATAAGGCTTGACACTTTATATGAAAGGCAGACAATTCACATGATTCATGATATATCAAGTTTTATTTGGGCCTCGACGTGAGAAAACCTGTCTTCACGGGTGTCCAACCAGATCATGCTTAAACCAGCCTGCTCATCTACATAGACTAGCAAGAAAATTGAAATTTCGCTTGTAGCAGGTACAGATACGAACAGTAAATCCTGTGTAAAACAGCCACTGAAAAATAGACAAAACCAAGATCTTAATGACAAATGGTAGCTTAATGAAGGTCGAAAGTATTGCAGAATGCTCCCCTTGGAGCATTCTGCAATACTTTTGACCTGCATTAACAATAATTTGCCTTGAAACCCAATATTTGGTCTTTTTGAGAGTGGTCATTTTACACAGGTTTTACTGTATTTTCCAATAAGCCAATAAAAAAGGCGGGGATCAGACTGCGTGGATACGCAGGCTGGTCTGCGCCTTTATTGTTTTCAAACCCCCGAAGACAGGTTTTCTTGCGTTCAGGCCCATTTGGTTTCTTTTTACATGCAGCCACAAAACTGCTGCAAATTTTTGGAGGTGCTTCGACTATGTAATATCAGCAGGCCAAAGTTAGAAAGTAAAACTTACTTAGTCATAAGCACAGGGATTTCATTGTTTATTTCTAAACATTTAAATTCCTTAAAAAAGAAGTGTCATACATTATTATTTAACAATCTTTTTCACCCACTGTCTTTCCCAGGCGTAATTGAGTAAAGAAGAAAGAACAGCATAATAGCGAAGAAAATTCAAACAATTTTGCTTTTCACAACCCCTTTATAATTACATTGCATCGATATCTCTCCAACTAATTTGAATTTAGATAGAGGATTTAAATTGGTGACTTTTCCAAGTGAAATTGATGTCTCAGCTATTGCTTGTTTTTGCAAGGATTTTGGAATTTTGGACTATTTTCAAAAGTTTTCACATTGAGATATTATGTGTTTTGTTGCTATATTTTTGACATTTGAGCCAGTGCATGAGATTTCCCAACAATGTGGTATGTGCGACCAGCAAAGCCTCAGACCAGCCTGCGCATACGCGCAGTCTGATCTGAGCCTTTGCTAGTTGCTTGTGTATTCTATGATTGTTAAGCTACTGACTTAACACCATTTGGAGTTTCTAAGCTTAAAAGGTGGCTGCAGAGGCTCGTCCGAGTCTACACTTATCAAAATGTCAAATTGTTGGAAACCTCATGCCGCGGCTCATTTTGAAAGTATAACTGGATTCATATGTTTGTAAGTGACTTGATTGGAGAAAATTGTACTAAACAAGATGCCCTGCCTTCAGTCTCCATTTAACTCTTTAATGAGAAAGCGCAAGTATGAAGTCAACAAGCTCATGGAGATAAACCATGTGAGTACCTTATATCCTAGTCTAGTAACGGTATACCATTCTGCCATTGCTCGAATGGTTTCTTGCAAATTTTTAGTATGCTTTACTTTCATCTGTATCTCCGATGAGTTGAGCCAGGCTGTGTAGGGCAGTCGGTAACGTATCTGACTGCAGATAGTATGTATCTGGCTGCAGATCCAGGGGTCGCTAGTTTGATCCCAGTCCCATACTTTCTTGGAGATAGATCATGAAATAATTTATAGGGTCATTCTCCTCTATTCGCTGATCCAAGAAAGGTTGTTGTCAGTTGCAAGCGAAATTATGTGTATGAAGTACTGGTTAACCGCTTGGTCAAGCTTGCCTAGGAAAAAGTGTGGTTAGGTGAACTGACCGTCTCGACATGACCATAGCTGTTGAACAAAACAATCAAACAAACAAATCAGATGAGTTGATATAGATCTTGTCTAATATATCATTCTCAAAATTACCAATTCGTCAGTCTCAGCTCACTCGCGCACTCACAGCACTACAGATTTTCAATTTGCCCACAAGAACTTTGCAAACAATTTAGACCTAGATCAGGCCGTATAAAACATTGGGCCTGATTTGGATCCAAAATGTTTAACACTGATGGTACTGCTGAAAGAATTTATTAGGGCCCCACCTCTGTTGTTTCGTCTGTCCCATCATCCTCCTTTATGGACACTCTAATTTAGTCTTTTATCACACAATTTCCTCCAAAATTCATAAATTAATTGCTTTAGTCAAGCTTTCCCCCAAGTTCAGATATGTCAGATGAGTGCAAACAAGATGGCTGCCAATTTGGCCGCCACCACCTGTCCATTTGCACTTGTGGACAGACTTAGTAATTTGTCTACGGATTTCTTTCAAAATTTCATGTATGCATTACTTTTATCGATCTCTTGCCAAAGTTTGAAAATAGTTTCTGTTAGATGGATGCTTACCAAGATGGCTTCCAAAATGGAAGCCACCAGCTTGTAGACACTCTTACTCAGTCATTTGTCTTTGGATTTATATCAAATTTCACATATGCATTACTTTTATCGATCTCTCACTCTAGTTCGAATATGGATTTATCTGATGATTGAATGCTTGCCAAGATTGCCAATAAAATGGCCGCCGCCAGTCTATTTGCAGTATTGGATGAAGAAACTTGAGGCTTTTCTGCCCTTTGATTAATTAACTCATGACTATACATAATGCATCCAATACCAACTCCCCACAATACCCATCCACACTGTCTGTTTGTACTAGTGGTCACAATGACACTGTTCACTGTAAGCATTATGGGGCCTGAGTCCAATAGTTCGAGTTGAAAAATTGATTTTGAAAAAAATATTCAGCACATGCAAAATTACCCAGCATGCAGTGTCAGTTAATACAATACGATGCAGTCCTATTTGGAATCCGCCGCACTTCAAGAGTTAAAATGGAATCTGTGTAGATTTCTTATGATGACTTTAACATTTAAGGACCTGTTTTAAAAATTTACTGATTATCAATCTTCAATGTTTCTCTGCAGCAGCATCTGGTCTCAATTTCGGGCTTATTCAGGTGAAACAATACCGCCATATCCCTTGACATACCTGTATTAGTCACAAGCGGTAATTTGCATTTTCTCACGATCAATAGATGATATTAATTCTCAACTCACCTGGCTGCTGGTAAAGATACTGTGGAGTACCCAACTGTACCTAAAATAAGAAAAATTCCAAATTGCCAGTTTTCTTATTTCTCGACCAAAACATATGTTGTGGGTACTCATTAGAAGCGTCTCATTGAGACGCTTCTAATGGGTACCACAGCATATGTTTTCGTTGAGAAATAAGAAAGATATTAACATTTTTGTTTGAAACTAAATTTTTCTTATCTAATGCAATGTTCAGCACATGTGTAGGAGTAATACTGATGAACAGTTGCTCATTAATTTGATAAACACAAGTGAAATAATCACATTCCCAATGAAAGCTCATTAAAAGATTGTTTAGCTGATCTGGCTTATGAACCACAAGCTTTTGCAGCTTTTTGTAGGCATTCAAGACCTCTGCTAAAAAGTTTTTGCTCAGAGATATATTGCATGTCAGTATTTTTTGTACAACAAATATTTTGAGGGCACATGAGAATTTCAATGCTGATAGACATTGTTAACTCTAAACCCACACTGCGCTAAGGAATCTGGAAAAAAGGATCCTTCAGAAATAGAGAGCCTACAAAATTTGAAAACTAGCAGACTCGGTTTCATTGAGTCAGTTGGAAAGTGCAGCCCCCTTTAAAAGACTGGCTTGAGAAGTTTTCTGCTTTCTGCAAGAACTCAATATTCCGTAGGATCAGAATGTGAAAAAGTACAGGTATCAACACTATATCAAAGTATGGAGAGAAGCACTACCTGGCACAACAACAGCTGTGGCACCAAAAATAATCTAGAAATATAGTAAAACCTGTGTAAATCAGCCACTCTCAAAAAGACAGAAAATTGGGTTTTAAGACCAATTATCCCTTTATGCAGGTTAAAAGTATTGCAGAATGCTCCAAAGGGAGCATTCTGCAATACCTTCAACCTTCATAAAGCTATCATTTGTCATTTAAAGATCTTTGTTTCATCTATTTTTTGAGTGACCGTTTTACACAGGTTTTAGGGAGCTCAGTGGCTCAGTGGTAGAGTGCTTGTCTTGAGACAGAGAGGCCGCGGGTTCATGCCTCACCGGCGTCACTGCGTTGTGGTTCTTGAGCAAGACACATTTATACTAGCTTAGTACTGGTTCAACCCAGGAAGACCCGTCCGTGTTTAACTGAAAGATTGTTGATGGGATGTAAAGAATCAAATCAAACAAACAAACACAGGTTTTACTGTACGGAGCATGAAATATCCAGACATTGTAAAGAGCATGTAAAATTTGTCACAAGTTTCAACAAAGTGTACAGTCACTACAGTGTGAATTTGAGCTGCCACATGTGATTTCCAACAATGTGGCATTTTGACAAGTGTAGACTCATACGATCCTGTGCAGCCTCATTTAAGCTTAGAAAATCCAAATGTTGTTTGGTCAGTAGCTTAACAGTCATAGAAGACTCAAGTGACTTGCAAAGGCTCTGATCAGACTGTGTGTATGGGCAGACTGTTCTGAGACTTTGCTAGTCGCACATAATACATTGTTGGAAATCTCATGTCCTTGCTCATTTATTCTTTCTCCATTTATTTACTTGTTTTGGATTCTGGCCCCTCAGTGGGTATGTGTGACTCTTTAAGTTTTGTTATTCACAATCTCATGCGAAGGCAACATATTACTTATCTAAAACTCACATTTCTTCTGCAAATTTCTTTGACTCTGGAGATTTGCAGAGAGTAAGAAGAATTTCTTTCAAGTTGAAAAGAATCTACAATTTCCAGAGGCAGTGTGGTACAGCTACTGTAAATTCGTAAATTTTCACGAATAGTGTTAAAAGACATATTTACGACGTAAAAATTCGAGACTATGACATATCATGTACCTTCATCAGTAAACGACAGAGTGATTTCTCCATTTCGCGAGGATTTTATTTCATGAAACTTCGCATATCGCGAAAATGAAAACCTCGAGAAAATTTCCCAATTTACAGTAACTGAGTTGACACAGTAGCAGAAGGGTTTGTGAACAAAAGAAGAAAAAAAGTGCAAATGTACCATTTTGACTATACACTTTGTCAAAGCTATAAAGAGGGAGCTCAGTGGTAGAGTGCTTGACCCGAGACCGAGGGGCCGCGGTTGAGCCTCACCGGCGTCACTGCGTTTTAGTCCTTTATCTTAGCTTAGCACTGGTTCACCCAGGAAGACCCATCCCTGTTTAACTGAATGTTGTTGATTGGATGTAAAGAATCAAATCAAACAAACAAACAAACAAAGCGATAAAGTGGGCTTCAGTGTACAGCTTGTGACAGAGGTACAGATATGTCATTTGATGAGGGAGCATTCCAACATCTTGGTCTTCCCACAAAATATCACCCGACATGCACACTCATTTATAATTAACGCAACATATGCTTTAACAATTCACATATCTTCTTGCATCTTTGATGAAAATGCATTTAAGCAGCTCCCTTGAGTCTATATATCATATCTACTATTTCATATATTTTACTAATGATATTTTACAAAGTTTTATGAAAATTGCAGTTTTTTGGATCCCTTAAGCATGCAACAGATCTGATTATTATTTCACACGAATGTACAGATCACATGTGCAATGTTGTACAGTACTGATTAGCTGATAATTTGATGATTATAATTGTCAGAAAGTTGGCATTTTTTCTGCACCAAAACAGAAGGTGTGCAAGATACCTTGGACACATAGTACAACCTCTGACAAGTAGGGCATTAGACTGTCAAAACTGAATGGATGGTGAATAAACTAACCAGTCAAATCGTTCCATGAGGGAAAAATTGACCAGTCAGTATTTTCCCTGGGGAAAGAATGGGCATGGGGTGGCTGTTACATTGGGTTTGATTCATAGTGTGTCTTCAAAATATTGAAACTGAATATTGTTTATAAGATCTCCACTCAAAATTTTACCCCAACCATAAATGCATTGAAATTGTGTGAAATTGCAGAGTTTCTGAAACCCTCCAAATTTTGAAATTCTGGGAATCAGGAATTGATATAACACATTCATCATTTGGTGCATTTACCTTAAATAGCACAATCAAGCAGTTTTTGTCGACTTCTGCTTTGGAATTGACATTGGGTGATGTATTTCTTGTGTGTTCTATATATTTATCATGAGTTCTTACCAAATTTGTATCATTGAGACATGCAAAAGAGCTGATTATGTTTTTGTGAATTTGTCCCCCCTTTGGGTAGTCATGGGGGTTATATGACTAATGTATATTGAGGTGACATGTTTTATTTCTCTGAAATCACTTCTCTTGTTTTACAAGTACATTTGCGGCAAATGAACTTACAGCATAATTGCACATGCATATACAACATGGAAGAATTGGCACCTGAGCTTTTAAACTTTTTTCATGTCTGACTTTTCCAGACTCTCAAGCAAAATACTGAAGTGCAAGAAGACGATGATCGATTCCCTGGTGCACCGCCAAAACGAGAAATCTCCACCCAGACCCCACTGCCATCGGTAGGTAGTTTCATGTCTCTGTCATCACCAACAAACCATATGTCTGAATTCTCAACCACTTGCATGCATGCTGGGTGATTTCGTATGCTTTAATTTCTAAAAAAAATTATTTCACAGTTCAAGAATACATGTACCATCATGTGTCAAACAGTTTGCAACTAAGCCCAGAGGGTATAAAACTTTTTCATGTTCAACTTAGCTGAGCAAGAAATTCATCCTGCTCATAAATGTTAAAATGCCAACAATTGTTGGCATTTTAACATTTATTAGCATGATAAATACAATATCTGAGAGACTTTAAGCAAGAAACTTCTTCATTTGGAGTTATTTTAGTTTTTTATGAGCAGTTGAAATTTCGTGCTCAGTTGAGTTGAGCATGAAAAAAGTTTCATAACCTCAGGGCTAGATCAGGGCCACCTTTTTTGTCGAGCTTGATCTGGTTGCAAACTGTTTGCGAAGGTATATAATCTTAAATAAACTATCTTACTACTACTACTACTATAATCAGCCTTTGTATGTTCTCTGCCATTTTTGCTGCGCCGATTTTGTATAGGGATTTCATGTCTGCAGTCTTGATTTTGTGATATATTTCTCTTCTTACTATATTGGAAATCTCATAGCCAGTGTTTTCGTTAAGAGGCGGTAGCCGGCAAAAACAGCCACCTACTTTGCCGTCTGCGCCAGCTACTTTGATAGATTTGGTCCTTAGGTTATACTATAAAGCAATGAATTTGGCCAGGTTCCTGACAATGTCTGCCGGCTACTCCAAAACTTAGAGAAATCCCTGATAGCTTATGTGTTCGGTCAGTTACCATTGTGTTCTTGTGTCTCTTCATCTTGGTGCCAATTAGGCTGGTCTTTGATCTTTGATTGTGGCATTTCCTGATCATACTTACTTGTTGGTTGACAAATTAGCAAGGTCAAAGCGGAATAACTTAACGGTTTTGACAGTGGGGCTGGGGGACACCTGTCTTATTGGGACAGCTGATTGAGAAGATTTTGATTTAGTGTTGGACAGCCTTGTCCAATTTACACGAAACTCTACTGCTTGGAAAGTGAGTGTGGTGGTGATGTGGAAAACTCCTGTGTAGCTAGGCCAGCAGATCCAAATTGAAATCCTAAGGAAACATATGTTGTGGATAGGTGATTTTTATGCTCTCCAACAGGAGAGCAACACCAAACTCCAAAGGTAGATAGATCTTGATATTGAGAAATGCAGTGTGTAAGAGTCATTACTCTCTTTTGCGTTATTTAGGAGTTATTGCCCTTTGTTATTTTTCATACTTGTATTTTGCCAGAGCATAACATAAAAACTATAATAGTTATCAACTTGAAACTGCATTGGTAGATAGATTTTGATGTCGAGAAGTGCAGTGTACAAGAACCATTACTCTCTTTTGCATAATTTAGGAGTTATTGCCCTTTGTTATTTTTCATACTTGTATTTCGTCCGGAACATAACACAAATCTATAAGAGGTCTCAACTTGAAACTTTATTTTAGATAGATCTTGATGTCAAGAAGTGCAGTGTACAAAAATCATAACTCTCTGTTGCATAATTAAGGAGTTATTCCCCTTTGTTATTTTTTAAACTTGTATTTTTTGTGCGGAGCATAACACAAAAACTATAAGAGGTATCAACTTCAAATTTCATTGGTAGATAGGTCTTGATGTCGAGAAGTGCAGTGTACAAAAACCATAACTCTCTGTTGCATATTTTAGGGGTTATTGCTCTTTGTTATATTTCATACTTTCATATATTGTCCAGAGAATAACACAAAAACTGTAAGAGGTATCAACTTCAAACTTCATTGGTAGATAGGTCTTGATCTCGAGAAGTGCAGTGTACAAAAACCATAACTCTCTGTTGCATAATTTAGGAGTTATTGCCCTTTGTTATATTTCATATTTTCATATATTGTCCAGAGAATAACACAAAAAATATAAGTGGTATCATTGGTAGACAGAACTTGATAAGGAGAAGTGCATTATACAAGAACATTACTCTCTTTTGCAGTAATTTAGGAGTTATTGTCCTGAGTTATTTTTCATATTTATATTTTGTCTGGATCATATCACAAAAACTATAAGAGGTATCATTTTGAAACTTCATAATGGTAAATTGATCTAGATGAGGATAAGTGCAGTGTACAAGAACTATTACTCTCTTTTGCATAATTTAGGAGTTATTGCCCTTTGTTATACTTTAATATTGTCCAGAGCATAACATTAAATTTAAAAGAGATATTGATTTGTAGCCCATTTTGAACAAGCGTGTATTTGGGGAGCATCTATCGGTTTTACCAATTCTCTTGTCTTGAAATAAAAGTACACTTTCTGTACAGGAAACATAAAAAATATAATCACAAATGCATAACTCGGAAGAATTAGCACCTAAATTAACTCTTTACCTGTTAGTGTCTGTCGTCTGCTTATAACCTTTGGAAACAGTTTGGACCAAGATCAGGCCCAACCTAACCTAGATCCCATCTGTTTGACACTCTGATGGCATTCTTGAAAGAATTTTTTAAAAAAAGTTGTTTTTTAAAATATCAGCAGACGACTAAAAAACATAAAAAAAATATCCCAGCATGCAAATAGTTCAAAAGGAAGAGAAGCAGAAGAAAGATTGAGCATGCTTTTAGGTGCTAGAAGCAGGAGTGTGAATCAATTAACAAGATGTTTAATGTGCAGTTAATGCACATACACATGTAAGAGAAGATCAATGCACCATTTGATGACTGTAGATGTAATATTGATCGTCTATGATATGGGCTGCGGCACAAGAAAAGCTGCCTTTGGGGTTTCCGATCAGGTCATACCTTAACCAGTCTTCTCAGCCACAGAGACTAGCTAGAAAATCATAATTTCACTTGTTGCAAGTTTAGATATGGTACTTTGCCAAAAAAACAAAGGTGCTGATCAGTCTTCAAGGATGTACAGGCTGGTCTGTGCCTTTGTTGTTGGCAAACACCAAAGACAGGGTTTCTCCGGTCGAGGCCTAAAAAGGCTGCAGCAAATCTGCAATGCCGTGCCAATTTTACCCCTAAAGCATCTACTATAATTTGCAGCAGATACCATTTCAAATTTTGTTGCTTTAATTTAAGAAAAGAGATCAAGTTTGATGTTTCATGCGAATTTTTCTGCTAGCTTACTAAGCTTAGCTCTTTCCTTGCTAGCTGGGACGATAAGCTTGGCAAACAGTTTGGACCCATATCAAGACTGACAGAACTGTTTGACAATCTGATAGTGCTCCTGAAAGAATTTTTTGAAAAATTAATTTTGAAAAAAGTCAGCAGACGACAGTTAAATCAGGAAAAAGTACTCAGCTTGCAAATAGTTAAAGATGTTGGGGTAAGAAGCGTTTATTCTGCTAACTTCAGAATGAGAGCAGAAATGCTTAATACCTGTAGCAATTAGTGTGAGTACTTTTGTTAATTAAATATATACCATAGTTTCATCAAGGTAAATATTCTAGCAGAGGTCAAAAGTAGAATTCTTTGAGGGGAGTACCTCAAGCATTTTAGAAGAAAGGATGCAGGGGAGATGACTCCTCCCATTTCATTTTAATAAGAATGCATGTTCTTGATACAGACTAATGATCTTTGGTTAAAATATTAAAGCTTCCAAAACATTCGCACAATCAGTGGTAACAACCATAACGTCACAGTGCAGATATTGGCAACATTCAATCAGCAACCATCTTTGATTTACGGTAAGTTTTTCTGCTCGTAAAGTACAAATAAATGTACGTCTGCTAAAACTTGGCAGTTGTGGCGGTGCCTAACAACTCACCTGGACGGAATATATAATGATCAAGCCCCAAAATGCTGCTGACTTTGTGAGTGGAACAGTTGGGATTTAGGCAGAGGTACTCACTTCAAAAATTGTTTCTTGATGTTTATGATACATTAAAACTTTCAGGGAAAGTTACAATATATTTCGATCATGATTGCACTTGTGGGTAACGGCCGTAGGGCATTGGCTCCTTTTTGTGTATTGATACCCTTCCAAGGTTACGTCACAGCCACCTGATTTAATTCATAAGGTGCACATACATTTAGTGTAAACAAAGCTTGATTCAGGTAAGAAAACTTGCTTGTGTGCCACGCATACATTACCAAGCTAATCAAAGCACTGAGAGTACTGATGGAAACAATGTCTTGTGATTTTAGTTCTTGTAGGCTAAGCAGAGTGCATTTTTGTAGATGATATTTTAGGAATATTTGAATTTGTATATTGTATATTTTTCTGACCAATGATGAAGGAAAAGTTTGATATGATTTCTATTTTTAGTTTTTAGTTTTAGCATAACAGAATTTGAAGGGGCATGCGACAAAATATCAATCTTATCATTTCAAACATGGGCTGGTATGTCTTTAAACCCTATTTCACTTTTAAGCTCTGGTGGCCATTTTGTTATGTGGGATCAAAAATAGTAAGTGAGCATGATCAGGAAATACCACAATCACAAACCGCAGACAACCCCGTGGTGCCGGGAGGAAGAGCTGCTCAACCATCACAAGACACCAGGAAGATAAATTAAGCAAAGCAACCAGCTCTCTCTCTCTTCCCCATCAAGATGATTATAATACTAGAATGGACATAAAGTAACGTACAACAAAACATAGAACAATTACAGACTCCCACAATGGGAGTAACAATAAACAAAAAGTCAACAACAACAGAACCACCGCCTTAGAACGGACAGCAGCCTAAGCCACCGGGGGGCTTAAATGCATTTTACTGGTACCAAACCTTTTGCCCATATTTAGCAGAGGGCATTATGCCGAATACATCACTGAAATTATTTTAAGAGTTTGGATTACTGGTTAAGAAGTTTAGATTTCTTTTTAGATTTTCCATTCGGTTCATTGTTGCCCTATTTTGAGGGTAATGCGATGAATTATTGCAAACAGGAAACAATGGTTAAGGAAAGGTGGTTTATAGCCATTTCCTTTTGCCTAGCTCTTGATAGCATTTTGTTCAGTGGAGCAACCCGTTAACATTTTGCTAACAAAGACTTGCATTATAATTGCCTAAAAATTCCAACAAGGGCAATAACTAAAGTTTTAAGGGTCGATTTTGACAAAACTTATAGGATATCAGAGTACTTGATACTTATTGTGTACCAAATATGTATCAAATCTGACCAGTAGTTCTGAGATGTGGATGGACAAAAATGCGACAGACGGACGACGCCAAAACTATATCCCTCCAACTTTGTCAGGGATTATTAGATATCAGCATAGCTACATACCTAAAAAGCTTTTAATATGTTATGTGTTCTGATACTTTTTATCACCTGGTAAAATATCTTGTTTGAGTTTACGTTAATTTCTCTGTCAAATGTCTCAAATTTGTTCCAAAATGTTCGCTTTTCCATTTTTTAGCCCATTTTGATGTCCGTTTTTGGTAACCATAGCAAAGATAAACGTCAATTTAAAAGTTTTACTTTTAAACTTGGTATATTGTTCTAATAAACCAATAAGAACAAAATGGTGAAAAGCATTTTTTAGCCCATATGTGGGCCAAAATAGCACCCCCCTGATGCATGTAGCTCTTTGGCAATATTAACTGTGTATATCTGGCATATAGTATAGATATAAAAAGAAGATTTATAGATGGTAAACTTAGGTTTCATTAAGAACATTGACAATAAAAAGTAAAAAAAAAAGCACTTAAAAATAAAAAAGAGCAAAAAAAGAGCCATGACATGTGATTTCCAAAAATGTGGCATTTTGACAAGTGTAAACTTAAGCGTTGCATCGATGATCAATTATAATCACCAAATTATAATCGATGATCAATCAAAAACTTCGTTTGATTGTGTTTTTGGTAATAATCGATGATAATTGAAAAACATCACACTTGATCCAATTTTAAGCTCCTATTTTAAATATGCAACTTTGCTACAAGGAATAGCAGTTAAATGGAGAGTTAAATGGAGTTTGCTGTCAGGACCAGTTGGGGTATTGGCTACTAGCACAAAGGCTCTGATCAGACTTGACCCGAACCTTTGCCGTTCACAGGAAATCTCATGTCACCTAATTCCTTGAATTATACCCAAATCAGCATTTGTAATTTGTAATATTCTTACATCCACCAGGTTGAGTTTTGTTCATAATGGCACAGAGTATGCTCAAATAGCAAAGGTACAAGCAACAGCAAATTGTAAATTTGCAAGCAATTTGTTGACAAAATTTTTAAACAATATAATATCTGGTTTCAGCGACTATTTAGACTTCTTACAGATCAAACATAATATGGAGTTTGTCAAAAAGCAAATAAAGCATTTTCAATTGCTTCTGCAAAATATACTGTTTGTTTTTTTTGTTTGATTTGATTCTTTACGCCCCATCAACAATCTTTCAGTTATAAAGGGACAGGTCTTCCTGGGTTGAAACCAGTACTAAGCTAGGATAAATGTGTCTTGCGCAAGGACACAGTGCAGTGACGCTGTTGAGGCTCGAGTCTGGGCCCCTTCATCTCGAGTCAAGCACTCTACCACTGAGCCACTGCATATACATATCTTTAACAAAAATGCACTTTGTTTGTAAAAAAAATAACTCATTGTGCTACCAATGTTTATTTAAGACACAAGGCTGTAACTCTCGGTGGGTGAAATTATTCTGGACTCCAAAACTATATGCAATGACACAATGACAATACATGCGTTACCTCAGACCTACATACAATGACTAGAAACATGTATACAATCTATACATAAACTCAACTATCGTATGGCAGTACTGTTATTCAGTAAATAACATCATGTTATACAAAGTAGATCTTGCACAACAGATTATTGCATAGAGTTTAATATCAAGTTTGTGCAAATGTGAATAAAGCATTTTCACACATTTCCTGATGTGACGCTTGATGGGTGCAATTATCTACTTCAGAACTATATGCAAAGACACATTGACTATACATTATTTCAGACCTATATGAAATGACTAGAAACATTCATACAATCTATACATAAAAACTATCATATGACATTACTGTTATTCAGTAGATAACATCATGTCATACATAGTGGCTCTTACAGAAGTGATCATTTCATGAGAAATTTTAAAAAAAGTTATTGCTTTACTTCAAAGAGTGTTTAAGAGTGTTTAGAGTCAAAGAGACTCTATGATGGTTCCGACTTAAAGACGTATCTATTGATGAGATGATAGGGGCCTGATACTTTGGCTGTTTGTTGGGCCCACTGGGGTTTACCTGTTGGATTTCTTTTGCTCCAGTATTCAGTTTTATTTACTGTTGAGTCCTTATCTATGCTTTATCTCCTTGTTTTATCTTGATTTATATGTTTTAGGAGATGATGCATTGATAAGTTAGGGGTCTTTCATGCAAACCAAATATCTATGTGTCTTGATCCACATCTAAATTAAGGGTGAGGTTGGCGCCGTTAAACCGGTTTAAGCCCTCCAGTAAAATATTTTACTGACCGTTCCAAGGCGGTACATCTTTTGTGGATCTTTTGTTTTTTGTTCTGTCTTGTGTTTGCTATGTCTTTGTGCGCATCTGTTTATATGTGCTTTGCGGTCACCTTCTGGGAAAGGACTGACCTCTTGGCTCTCGTTTGTGGTGTCTTACTGTGAGTTTGTCACTTTCCCATTGGTATCCTGGGTCAGGTGTGGTACTTGATTGTATTGATTCCTGATCTTTGCACCCTTACTTACTTTTATTCCAATTGTGTTTCTTGTCACCAAAGAGTTATTTAACTTCTGGCTATGACATTATTTTTTGACATGATTTGTTTGTTTGATTTGATTCTTTACGTCCCATCAACAATATTTCAGTTAAACAGGGACGGGTCTTCCTTGGTTGAACCAGCACTAAGCTAGGATAAATGCGTCTTGCTCAAGGACCACGACGCAGTGACGCCGGTGAATCTTGAACCCTCAGTCTCGAGTCAAGCACTCTACCACTGTTTTTGACATGATATATTCCACTGAATAACAGTAACATCAAATGAAAAAATAATGTTATGGCCACAGGTTGCATAATTTTGATACAAAGAAGTTATGTTAATAACAAAGTAAATTTTCTTTGAAATAAACCAGCTTTGGAGGTGTTAATTTCGCAATAGTTCATATGATGAGAGAATCTTCCATTTGTGCCCATTTCAAATCATTTTTTTAAACTAACCTAAGGCTGTCTAAACTGATTGACTTAAGCTTTAAGTATTTGGTCAACATTATTCAGTCTAGTCAGACTCCTCCCACAGAGGAACGCAAAGAAAAGAATATACTTCCTGGCCCCCATCCCTCAACAAAGTTTGACAAGTAAATTTAATCCTGCCAACAATACAGAAACCTTCAGCAGAAAATAAAATGCCCCACTCTACCACCTTGTTATGAAATGATAACTTGTGTAAGGCCCTCTATAAAATATATAGAACAAATCAGAACGAATGGAATAAGAGACCCTATTTCTGCTTGCTAAAGTACCATCAGCACATCAAAGAACAAAAATAAGAGTCCCTGTCAAGGCTAGTCACCAAGTCATTTTCTATTTCATCCTTGCTGGGAATCTATCTTAATATATTATCCCAAGGAATCCTAGTTAGTTGGATTTTATAATACGGTAAATCTTGTATTAGTTCGTACACTCGAATAGTTCGTTAAATGTCATGTATTAGTTCGTACACTAGTCATTTTTTATATGCAAATCTATTAGTTCGTACACAACGTTTTTTTCCTTCATTGGTGCTTGTTTTTAATCAGCGTGTCTGTCTACGATATGTTCCTGTTAACTTTCGCGTGCTTACACCAAACAGACCTTTTCGTCTGTCACTGTAACGACTTTGGTCGCTAACGTAAATCCAGCATTGACGTCGCATGTTAATAACATTAAAATTTGTTTTCTGAATATCGAGCGAATGCTAATTTACACGCCCTATGTCGCCGATGCGTTGGAGATATATTCTGTACGGTCATTACAAAAAGTGTCCTTAGAATAATGGATAGTTACATTTTACTTCTGTGTCATATATCTTTTATAATCGGACACCCAAAGCCGCGTGCGACCCGGAAAGCATTTTTATACTTGTGCAGCTCGGACCCGACACGAAATCAACTTGCGCGGTGCCTCATATAAACTGGTACCAGAATATTTCGCAAATAGCCTGCTGGTACTTATGACAAGGCCCAGGAGAGCATGTGCGTTTGCGCAATCTCATCAGGGTCCGGCTGCTCACTAACATAAAGTTTGAAGTGGATGAAGACTCAGCATGCTCAGACCAAATCAAATTCTAGATATCTACGTACGTTTTGTTTTATATAGTTGAATATCAATTTCGGTTTTCTGAGTGTAAATAACTCAATAAATGTAGTAATAACGGCTTTTCCTAGGTTCAAACAAATGGAACATTTTAACAAATTGTTTAGCCGATCGTGGCGTGTCTTGCTGTCCTCATGAAACTACATACGGAAGGTCCTGAGAATTCATGATTACCGAGATAGTGTACGCACAGATGCACAAACCGAGTATAATTTGATTGTATCATGATTCTAGGTCTTGATGAATGGCATTTCCATGAAATAAGCCAGTTCATGAGATTATGGTACCTATCGCATATGCGAGCAGCGAAGGCTCAGACGAGCCTGTGCATCTGCGGAAAATCGTCAGCGCCTTCATGCTTAACTGCGAGCATAGAAGGAATGTAGATAAAGGTACGTTCATTAATTTAGGATAATAGCCCCACTAGGTGGCTGTGAATTTGAAAACAGGAAGAATTCGCTTTATTTTAACCACTACACATCTATTGATGTATGTATCCCGACTTTCAATATATTAGTTTTCATGAACAGTCAGACTGTGTGTCTTTTTTGGAAGGAAAAGTCTTCCAATATGGATGGATTTTCCTTCCATTTAGTTTTTTTCACAGAAAATTGGAAGGTTTTATTACATCCATCTTAATGAAAACAGCAAAAGACCTTGAGATCATCCGCGGTGACATACATATCAGAATTTGCAAACATCCTTACCACACGTCTGTAGTTGTTTTACCCCGACTTTGTTGTATGAGACCAACAAAGTCGCAGATCAGCCTGGGTACCGCACATTCTTATCAGCTCCTTTGTTATGAATACAAACATTAAACATTTTGTCGGGCCTGGTATGGGTCAAACCTGTCTGCTAATAATATCAGCGGCAGACATGAAGATCAAATCCGCCGCTTTCATGCCACGTGCTGTTTTAAGAGTTGGGTAGCACGTGGTGCATTGGCGCATAAAAGCGGACTTCGCACATAAAACATAATTGCTCAGCTGCATGCGCCGATCCAGAAAGGGGTCCAACTTTGACAACTTTTTTTTAATTGATGATGGGAGAGAGGATCCAAACACCACTATATGCGGGTCATCATTGGCCCGTCAGCGAAACACCATTTAAATGGCGTTTCCCTGGCGTGCCCCTGATGGCCCAACATCGAATGCTGGCTTGGCAGCTTTGTGATTTTAAAGGGAACCGGACCAGTATGCTAAGAAACCCTATTTTTCAGGGGTGGGGTCTGTCCCCCTCTGGATCCGCCCATGAGCTATCTGGCATGAAAAGACAATTTCTGTAAACTCATCACTTTTGCTCTTGCGATTGTGTACACGTTCGCAAACATGTAATATAAATTGTTTTGGATCTCGGAAATTTACTTTACAAATTCAAACTATCAATGCCCCACAATTTTATCAAATGGCGGGGGACAGCTAGAACTCCTTTTTTTAAATTTCCAGTGGGTGCATAAAAGGCCTCGATACACCGTCACAAAACCGAAAAATCGCACCGGAAATTCACTTTTTTTTTCTTAACGACGGGAAGAGCATTAGACGCAAGTAGGCAAAGATGAGCCTGTGCATCCAACACTGTTGACTTTACGGTAGTATCATGCGCGGGTCCAGGAATTTTTGTCATGGGGGCTCCAGGCTCAACTGACAGAGAAAAAACACTCTGATAACGTTTTCTTAGGCATCAGCCTTTTACAATTTTACAGAGGGGTCCAATAATTTCTTTTAAGGAAAACTATAATTTTTTAAGGTTCCAGAGGGGGTCTATCATTTTTCAGGGGAGGGAGGTCCAAATTTTTCCAGGGGAAGTGGGGTCCAAATGCTAATTTCAATTGAAACCTATAGAATTTGTGATTTTCCAGGTGGTCCGGGCCCCCCCATACCCCTCTGGATCCGCGCATGCGTATGGTAGATCCACTTGTGATATCCAAATTTTCAAGTCAACAGTAAAGCCAATCCCGAAGGACAGGTTTTTTTTCATGCAATTGTTCATTTTCCATTCCCGGAGCATCTAGTGACACCTCAAAACATGATGAGGTGTATGATTCTACAATATGTTAGTGGAAAACAAATGTTGAGACCTCGGACCCTGGTCCGAGTTGAGGCACAGTGATTATCGCGACATTTAGTCAACTATTGATGGTTTCCATCTTTCATTATGTATATAAGACTAGGCCTTGATTTCTGGCATCAGTTCTAGAAAAACGGGCTGTCCAATGTTGTCAAATAACGTTCATGCTAGATACATTACCATAACATACCATGCATAAGCTGGGTGCTTAAGATCAAGCAACATACTCGCTGGAAGAATGTGTTTAATGGTAAAAAAATTACAGTTCAAACGTTAATAATCAGATCTTAGAACAAATCTACATGGAAATGCTCGAGAAGCTCAAAATGGAAGCATGCAGTGTGCAAGAACACATACAATAATATGGCTAAACAACCGCCAGCTTTTTTGAAAAGCTAATACTGGTGTAAATCTACTCGATGATGATATTGTTGCCCAAAAAGAAACGAAAGTTAAGGCGTATTTATTTTATCATTTTTATTCGTTTCTGTCTATGGACAGTGTCTTTTCATGCAATTGACTTAATTTCAAACGCCGCTGCTATCATTCTGTCCATAAAAACTTATACCTAGCGCACTATATTTTTAGAACTATTTTAGTGGCGGTCAGGTTCATAAAGGGCGGGAAAACATTAGCAATCCACAAGAAAACGTGTCTTCTTCACGTTTATGACAAAAGGACAGGGCTGCGTTTATTGTCCGTCTCGTAATGTTTAAAAGCAAAGAAAAGTATAATGATAAAAAACGATTGCAAGATATTGTGCTTTTAACTGCAATATCTGGCTGCATCATAGATATTGCAAACGGTTCTTCGTCGTACAAGAGCAGGTTTTCTCATGCTAAGGCATTGTTTTTCTGACGCTCGTTTGAGGCATCCAATGGGGTACTGATTTGCGAATTTGTCCCAAATTTTTACCAATTAGCGTCTTCATAAAACTCATTTTTACCAGTAAGCATATTCAGCATTACAAAATAAGTTTTTTTATCACTGATTTCTCTTAAATTAAACTGATTAAAGCGTAATTTTAACAAACGAAACACTGATTTTTAAGGTACCCCGTTGAGACCCTCTCCCTTTGATGTACAAATAAACTTATAATTCTGTTTCAATCATATGTAAGCTTTCAATAATCAAGTTTTCAAGCACAGCAACGTTTTTCTGCCCGTTGGGTTTACATTTCAGAGCTGAAAACCGCAACAAACTAATAAAATACCAATATTGTTTTTGTCTAGCAGCAGGACAAGGGTTGTTTGCATTAAGGTCATTTGGTTCCCAGCGACTTACACAGGCTGTAACGGTCTAGGTAGCGGACTGGGTAGCAATGTTGAACGGGGGTTCGATGGTATGGGGATTTTGTGTGTATTTTGTGTATATGATACCATTGGAAACAGATGTTTTGAGAAAACATCGTTTCCAAAAATGGTAAAGCACAGTGTTGTTTACACTAAATGTATGTCAAATCACATGGCTGTGGTTTACATTGGCCACCCTGCCTTCACTTGAATTATAATACCTGAAAGAACAACTCAGTTCTCTCAAAATGGCAACATATCAAATGCTTCCGATATCTGTGCTTTGATGTAGGTTGTTTCCCCTGATCATGAAAATATACCAGCGTATTGTAGTCACAGACAAGCTTTATGAAAACTAGATCTTTGGTCCATTCTTGTAACCATTAAAAACAAAAATGATGAAACAAACACACACACAAAATCATTACAAACATCTTTTTAGATTCAGACATTTATCTCGACGCGAGAAAACCTGTCTTCGGAGTTTTGAGAACAACAAAGGCGCAGACCAGCCTGGGCATCCGCGCAGTCTGATCAGCGCCTTTGTTATTCCCTTATAGGGAAGTATCATATCTGGACTTGCTACGAGCAAATTTCCAATTTTCTAGCTAGTCTCTGTAGCTGAGCAGACTGGTTTGTATCTCACTTTTTCGGAACTCCTGAAGACAGGTTTTCTCGCGTTGCGGCCCTATTCATTTTTAGCTCACCTGAGCGATTTCATAGTATGTCTGTAGTCGGTCAGTCTTTCAAACATATGAGCCGTGACATGTGATTTCCAACAATGTGGCATTTTGACAAGTGTAGACTCAGAAGAGCCTGTGTAGCCTCCTTTTAAGCTTAGAACCTCCAAATGATGTTCGGTCAGTAGCTTAACACTCATAGAATATTCAAGCCACTAGCAAAGGCTCTGATCAGGAGTATGTGCAGGCTGATCTGATGCTTTGCTGGTCGCACATACCACATTGTTGGAAATCTCATGATGCACTGGCTCATTGTTTTATTTTAACATCTCTTAAACCACGTGGTAGAATTTCACCAAACTTCACAGGGATGATCCTTGAAAAAAAACTTTAAAATTCTTTTTGTCAAAAACTACTGGGCCGATTTGAATATAATTTGGCGCAAATGGTTCTTGGGTGACCCTCTTCCAAGAATGCTCAAATTTTATTGATCTGTTGAAAAAATGGCCGCTAGGGGGCGAGGCTAGTTATTCCCATGTTTAAATGATGTAAGGGAGACCAATCTTGCAGTTGTGGTTGACTAAATTGACTACCATTGGTTATCTTTGATTAGTAGGAAAATAAAGTTTCTCCCCTGACCCAAACATTTGTTTTTCTTAGATTTAATTCCCCATTATGGATAGGTTCGATAAAAATATGCCCATGGGGCCACTTATTCCTGGGCATCATATGTTTTACATCAAGCTTGTCTTGGTAATATGCATTTAGGATCATCTTAGAGTGAACCTCTACGAAGTTTGTTCAAATTATGCCTCTGGGCCAAAAATTGGCCCAACACCCGTGATTTCACATATTTTACTTGTGATTTCACATTGTTTTACTTAGACTTATACAAAGAAAAATTGAGGTTCTACATCCTGTTAATTTTATCAACATAATACATGTAAATAGAAACTTTTCCATGTAAAGTCTTAATGAAACTGCTAATCTATCCAAATTCATAGCTCAACTTTGGGGGAGCTATTCTTTCCTGTACCTTTATAAACAGTTATTCTCAGGTGAGCGACCTACTTTGGCCCTCTAGTTGTTAAAATATTGGCAATATTTTAATAAAAAGGGAATAAATAGAGGATATTTACTTTTTTGAGGTGAATACAAAATATATTTCATAGAGTGTGTTGAAAGCATCAGAATTTTCATGAGTGCGCAGCACGGATGGAAATTTCAATGTTTTCAACTCACGAGATGAAATGTGTTTGGTATTTGCAAAAAAAGTAAATTTTCTTTTTATTTTATACTTTTTAGAAGACTTACAGTTAATAAATCAACCATGCTTCAAGCAGAATCACAATAATGTTAAAGAAGACAAAGAAGTATTTGTGAAAGAATACCGGGATCAATCTATAGTCATCAGGACTTACAGATAGAAAGAAATTTATTCAGTGTCAAAGTGCGAGACAAGTGACGTCATAAGCGACGTCATAATTTGTTGATGACGTTACATAGCATAGGTTACATGCATTGCCTCACTCACTGAAGCGGGAGGTGTTGAAAATGCAAAATCGAAAAATTTCAGCAAATCTGAATTATTTTGGTACCAAAATATTCCTCATGATCTAACTAAGAAAATGCCTACCCACACTTGATGTTTTGATGTTCACAAATAAGAAAGTTAAAGGCGTTTGAACTTTCGAAGTGAGCTGCATTAAGTGAATGGAAAAGTCAGAGGTGATCGGTAAAAAGCTACAGTGAAAATATAGGCTGATATCAATCACTAGTGATTGATATCATATCATTTCACTGGTGATTGATATCACTTTTATTTGTTTTTTATATGCATTGATTTCACTGCTAAGTATAAAATCAATTGTGTTTTTCCGTTTGGCGCTAGATAGATTTCTGATTTTTCATACTGATTAATGATCAACTTTGTTAATTTGTGATGGGGTAGGGGAAGGAGGAGTGTAGGGGTTAGGTGGATGGAGGAATGCAGTAATTGAGGGCAGCCATTATGGCTTTAAGAAGAAAATGATCGAGCCATCTAAAGTTTAGTGTATCAGTCTGGATGGAATATCCTATCACTATACTTGTATAGGTAAATTAATTTCCTGATCCTTGGAAAAAACAAAAACATTTCCTCTTGTCATCTGCTAATAACCTCTACAAAAGCAGTTTGGATTCAGATCAGGCCTGGCAAATGTCAGGCCTGATCTGGATCCAAACTTTTTGACACTTATGGTATTCCTGAAGGATTTCTTTGAAAAAGTGTTTCTGAAAGAAATCAGAAAAAAGCATGCCAAATTACTCTGCATGCAAAGAGCAAATGAGACATGGTCAGTCATTGATATTTTGAGAGTTTTAGTAGACAACTGACTATCTTACTAAGTGGCCATTGGCGCCTCAGTCTAGTTACTCCCATAGAGAAGGGTGTTCAGGTTTTTACACAAAAAACATGGGAAAATTGGCAAGATGATTATCCTTTCCATTATTTAAGTTGATGGAATCCCTATGTATGGTGCGCATAAATTTGGCATAAATTAGCGACTGTGTTCTTATTCATCACAACATATTAGCAAAATAAGACCTGACCAGGGAGCCAACTCTGCCTTTTCAATATCTTTACTGACTACACTTGTTAATGTTCCTGCTTTGATTTTAATTAGGGGGAAATAATTCCTATATTCTAGTTGATTTTTGTAAAGCACAGTTTATGTTCATGCTACATCAGCCACTCTTATCCTCTGGGTCTGCACCTTTCATTATAAATAGTATATTGCTGGTATAAATGATGACTTGATCAACAACTAGCCAGCCCCTTAATTATTAAGATAAGAAAAACGACTGTCCTTAGAATAACGATGTTTATGACAGAAGAAATAGATATATGGGGTACCTTTTATGGTGGTAAGATACATATAATGAAAGTAACAGAGCTGGTAGCTAATATATGTGTTTATATAGGCCAAGGTTTCTGCGAGATGTAACTGGGCTGCCTAGTACAACAGTATAGCAAGCATGACTTACGAATTTATTGGATTGATATTGGAGCGATGAGCTCAAGCCCCGATACGTGCAACATTCTTTCATAGATGTAGTTCTTTCTGTTCCTCTTTACTGGTGAAGGTTTGTAGATAACCCATGCATGCACAGATCCTGAAAATTCTGTCTAGGGAGGGTCCTGAAAACTTTTTTTCTAGTCATTAACGTATTTCACAGAGGGCAGTACGGACCTCCTTCTAGAAGGGTCTGATTGCTTCTCGAGGGGGGGGGTCGGTCTGTACCACTATTTCTAAGGAAACATATAGCAACTTGTAATTTTCCAGGGGGAGTCCAGACCCCCTGTCTCATCTCTGGATCTACACTCATGCTGGACATCTTCAGTTCCCTTTGTTCGGTTGATACTTGACACATGTCACAAAATCTACTATTGGCCAAAATTATGCTATATTATAAGAGTTAAGGTTCTTAGAGCTACAGGCTGGTTCTGGGAGCACAGTGGCTCAGTGGTAGAGTGCTTGACTCGAGACCAAGGGGCCGCGGATACAAGCTTCACTGGCGTCACTGCATTGTGGTCCTTGAGCAAGACACATTTATCCTAGCTAAGTACTGGTTCAACCCAGGAAGACCTGTCTCTGTTTAACTGAAAGATTGTTGATGGGACATAAAGAATCAAATCAAACAAATGAACAAACAGGTTGGTTCAACAGAGTGTGGCTTATTATGATTGTGATCTTTACCATTGTTAGCTGGTTTCATTCCAAAACAACCTGTTCTCAGGTTTTATTTTTGTACATTGTACCTAGTATCTTGGCTCCATAAATAAATAGATTCTTGGATATTAAAACAATACTTTTTGTACAGTAATTAAAAGATAAGCAATGTTGCATGTAAAGGCTTGTTATATCTTGGAACAGTCAGGGGAATGTTGCACTTTCTGTTTTGTTTTATTCCATACAAAATTGAATAGATTACGGTTTTTATACCCAATAAGGCTATACACCTGTGAGCATGCTTATCTGTCACTTTCAGCAATCATTCAGTCATACCTTGATGGTCAAGTTGTCTTATCACACTATTCCTAGGCAGGCTACTAGATCAGGCTACTAAGCAGATGACCAGTAACTAGCTTGTTCATAAGTTCCTTAGTACTTGAATAGAAGATCTCTATGGAAGAATATGGCTGGACCAGAATTTGAGCTTACAACCCCACAATAACAGTCCATAGAAGTCAGATTTTCTATCGGACACACTACCGACTGTGACATATACCAGCAGCTTGATCTTGGATGATGTTAGAAACCAAAAGTGAACCTGTAAGCACAGCTCATGTATGTCTGTTCTAGGTTTTAAAGGTGGGCTTAGACAAGTGGATGGACTAGACACTATGATTTAAAAGTGTAAATCAGAAATATTATTCAAGAAACCTGACGGGTTCAGCAACAGGAATCTTAAGTTATCTTTTCCTCTTTGAAATGTTGTCTCGCAAGTTATCAAATTGTATTTTATGCAATTACACTTAAGTCTGATGTAATCAATCATAAAAAAAGACATACGCCTTTGTAATAAAATGGTATCTCCTGTATTTGTACTGTTGGGGTATGCACTTCTAGTGTGTATTGTGTGGTTTAATTAATAGGAGATAACTGTATTCAAAATTTTCATTTGGGGGATTAAATTCTTAAGTAAAAGTAAGGAAGAAGGCAAAGATCAGGAATCCATACTATCAAGTACAACACCTGACCCAAGACTGACAAAAAACACAACATGCCTAACTAGCGACCATTTAACAGAACTAGAATTGAGACAGAACATTGATCCTGATCGGTATCCAAACCGTTTGACACTGATAGTGTTCCTGAAGGAGTCATCTGATAAAGTAAATTTTGAAAAAAAAGGCGGTAGACGAGAACTAAAGCAGGAAAAATTACCCAGCATGCAAAGAGTTAAACTATCTATAGGCAGGGAACAGCAATGGTTCAGATCAGACAGCACAGATGTGCAGTCGGATCTACACCTTTGTTGTTCACATAAGTCATATCTCAGGATGCAGATCAAATTTCATGCATACTACATTTCATACAAGTATAAGCTTTTCAAAAAAAGCTTGCCATCTTTCAGCACTTAACTAATACTGACTGAATTGAAAGCGAAATTTCCATAGCTGTTTCAAACGAAAGTGGTGATCTATTTAATGACACACCCACCTCATCCCCATCTCTGCTCGCGGATTTTAATTTTAGTGTCAATACATACAGGTAATTTTTACAGAAGGGGCTATATCATGCTACACCCCTTAGCCGGTGTAAGCATACAGGTTGCAAACTTAGTCAATTATAATTGCCATCCACAAGAGGATGGCAATAAAAATGGAGTGAAGATTATTACACCACTTTCTATTACCCACCCAAAAACTACATACGGGCTGTTTTTGTGACGAACTTTCTTTGAAAGTGAATTTCATCTCTAAGATTGCGTGTCAATGATTCATTTTACGCACTATCTTTTCAATGAAATACAGTAAAACCTGTGTAAAAAGACCTCTCTCGAAAAGACCGAAAATTAGTTTCAAGACCAATTATTGCTTAATCCAGGTCATAAGTATTGCAGAATGCTCCAAGAGGAGCATTCTGCAATACTTTCGACCTCTCATTAAGCTACCATTTGTCATTGTTTTGTCTATTTTTGAGTGGCCGTTTTACACAGGTTTTACTGTATAACTTTTGCAAATTAAATGTGCATGCAGTGTAGCATATATGGAATGCATCTTTAAATTTACATAATATTGAGACCATGCATATAATAACTTGTTTTATGACGGAAAGATGGAATGTTTCTCTAAAAAAGCACTATTGCATGACCCATGCAATAAGATGGATGTCGCATAATGCAAAATATGGTTTCATATCACATTGAGCTTCTGGAGAAACAGCCAGATAGTCCTAAAATTGAAAATAGACCCCTCCAAAATCACATCTAGATGGCTCCACTTGACTATAATGGGTTAAAGTTGATCAGCACCCTTAAGTTACAAACAAGTACAGTGGTGTCTCCATAGGAACTTCCTAAGGAGACACCACTGTACTTGTTTGAAGATATTTATGCAGGGTCTATAAGAGATGACATGAGTCTTAGGAAGTGTCAAAAATGCTTAACAGTCAAACCTGTGTAAAACGTCCACTCAAAAATAGAAAATACAAAGATCTTAATGACAAATGGTAGCTTAATGCAGATGGAAGGTGTTGCAGAATGCTCCCCTTGCGATAATTGGTCTTGAAAACCAATTTTTGTTCTTATCGAGAGTGGCTGTTGTACACAGGTTTACTGTAGTGGCCAGTTCTCTTGTTGGAGGGATAACCCTAAAATTGAAAAAAGACAAATTCCTTTGCTGTAGAAGAATTGTTGCACTTTCCATTTGAACTTTCATGACTAGACTTATTCAAACCAGTTGCATTAGTCTGCTGTTTACATATTTTGTAGGTTTACTCTATTTCGGAAGGATCCATTTTTCCAGATCATAAGAGGTTGCTGTGCAACAGCTGTTATTGTGCCGCTCAGGATTGGTAGCCTTTCTCCCCATACATCGATATAGGGTCATTTTTTAGCTTCCCTGATCCATATGCTCAAGATGAGCTATTGTGATCCTATGATGTCCGTCATCAGTCAACAATTTGCTTTAAACATCTCCTAAACCACTTGGTGGATGGTCACCAAACTTTACAGGAATAATCCTTGGATGGTCTTCTTTCAAAGTTGTCCAAAGAATTCAATTCCATGCAGAATTCTGGTTGCCATGACATTGCCATGGCAACCAAAAGGAAAACTTTAAGAATCTTGTCAAAAACTACTGTTTGATTACAAAATAATTTGGTACAAATGGTCCTTGGGTTGCCCTAGGCCTCTTCATAAATTTTCAAATTATTTTGATCCGTTGAAAAATATTGCCGACAGGGGGCCTGTTAATATAGGGAATCTTGTAAGGGAGACAACACTTGCAAATGTGGTTGTCTTGTTAGTAGAATTTTTCCCCTTGGTAGATTTCTTAAAAGATTTGAGTGTTTAACCCTTTAAAATCTGAAAGATTTTCCTAAACAGATAGATACAATAAGGATGAGATTGTCCATTGTATATTTTAAAGGGTCACATGTAGACATTTTCAAATAAATATGTACTTCCGTCTCTGTATATTGTATTTTTCATAGCAAACAGTGCTGCATTTCATCTGGGTCCTCACTGTTTGCCAATTTACCTGTTTAGGGGTTTACAATATACAAAGGGTTAATTCCTTGTTATCAGACAAGTTCGATCAATTATGCCCCTGGGGCCAAAAGTTCTTATCCTCATCTTATTGTTTCAAGTTGTATTTACCATGTTCAAATTAATTTGAATAAAATATGTTTAAACCAAAAGTGGCCCGTCCTGTGGATCACATGTTTTTATATGTAGGCATATAGGGAAAAAAACTCTTTGTCTGAAACCACTAGGCCTAGAGCCTTGATATTAAGTTATAGTGCGACCAGCTAACAGAGACTGGGCGTGTCAGACAGAGCGCTGTCATACACTGTCAAATAAGACTAGTCTAAAGTAAATCGGGTGTAATAGCCTATGTACGCTTTACTCGTGCAAAACCAATTGAAGCACAGACGACAACTTTATGCGTTAGCATGCCTGGTAAACGTTTATATTTAGTATGCTGCTGGGGACCTGCTGCATTTCATTTTCCAGGATGGATTAGTTGTGAAAGTTTGGGGGGAGGGTAGGTTTGCACTTTCTTCGAATTCTGTCTGTATGGCAAAACTGGTTTGATTTTTAAGCCTGAAACAATAATAATAAATCACCAATTAGAATTCAGCGGGACAAGGGTTATGTATCTGGATCATGAGAAAAGGGCATACAAACATGAGATTTGGTCTTATCGCATATCCAAAATAATCGCTCATTCTGGCGTGTCCAGAGAGACTAGATGTCTAAAAGTTGTTTGGAGTCTTTTTCAACTTGCATACTTTGTTTATGCGAGAAGCGAAAGCCCAGGCGAGGTCATGCGTACATGCAGGCTCGTCATAGCCTTCGCCACACGCCGATGTAATAAGAACTGTAATCTCGTGTGCTGACCAATTTATAGCACATTGCGGACCATTATTTTATTTTATTATTCAGTATCATAATTTGAATATTTAAAATTTCGAAACATTGCCAGAGCACATATA
Organism: Loripinus fragilis; assembly: GCA_964019695.1. Taxonomy (NCBI): domain Eukaryota; kingdom Metazoa; phylum Mollusca; class Bivalvia; order Lucinida; family Lucinidae; genus Loripinus; species Loripinus fragilis. Next base: position 39,613,180 of record OZ026519.1, on the reverse strand, counting down.
CAGGGTGGGTAGTCACGTGGTTTCTGTATATTTAAAATTTCAAAACATTGCCAGAGCACATATACAGGGTGGGTAGTCACGTGGTTTCTGTTAGGATACACTGTACGGAAAAATGGCGGACTTCTTTCCACACCGATGTTTTAAGCAAAAGTAAGTAGATATTTCTGCATGTTTTTTTCATCTTTACAAAGAAAGTTATACACCATTTTCCAGCCCGCATTTTTCCCGATCTAACGATGCCAGGATATCCTCATAAAGCTTCTTACTTTGAGTACAGACTCTGTCACAAAAATTTTAGTGGCGAAGATCGGGCCTGAATTTGGAAATAAGCTGTACGGACAACATTTGTGACAGAGTTAGTACTCAAAGTAAGAAGCTTAAAGATGTTATCCTGGTAGCGTTTGATAGGGGAAAATGTGGGCTGGAAAATGGTGTATAACTTTCTGGGTATAGATGAGAAAACATAGAGAAATCTACCTACATTCGATCAGAATGTCCGTACAGCAAATTAATTCGAGATGTCTTTTTCTAACAATGGGCTCAAAGCTACTACAGGTATATACAGGTATACAGCTGTAAAGCGTTTCACAGGTGAATAGCTACACTCTGTTTTACCGATTTTTATATGGAAATGTCCATGGGTGTGTCTTTGCTAAGAACCGCCCAGTCTCTCTTAACTGGACAGACTATAATAGAATCATCTTGTGAGCATCTACCAAGTTTGTTCAAATTATGCCTCTGGGGGCCAAAAATGGCCCCACCACAGAGGTCACATGTTTTACTTAGTCTAAAGAAAAGTTGAGATTCTACTTCCTTTTAATTTTGTCAACATAATCCATGTAAAGTCTGAATGAATCTGCAGATCTATCAAAATTCATTGCTGGACTTTGAGAGGAGCTTACTATGCTTTCCTATACCTTTATAAACCGTCATCCTCAGATGAGCGACCCAGGGCCTGAGGGCCCTCTTGTTTCATTTTCTGGACCTTTCCAAATATTGAGTTCTGGTGGAAAGCAGAATCTGGCTTCAGCTGGTGTTATGGGGCATGATATTGTTGCACTTTCCATTAACTCTCATGAACAGACTCAATTAAACCGAGTCTACTGTTATCAGATTTTGTAGGTTCTCTCTATCTCATAAGGATCTGTTTTTCCAGATTATTAGCCCTTAAAACGCCAAGAAAAAAATACATCTGAAAATGTCGTCTGCTGAAGTTGTCTGCTGCAAATAATTGCCAGGGGTGATAAAGTTCAGGATAAATCAGGATTTCCTGATTGAGCACACATGCATTTTTAGTTATAATTGCTTTAATTTGGTTTTAGAACGTTTTAGTCAGATATTTACCATAAAATATGCATAAAGTGATTGTTAAATTGATGTTTTGTTCTTTAAAGCATTTTATTGATGATTTAAGAACCTTTTTGGCTCAGTTCAGGATTCAGTCGACAGATATTCCTGATTGAGATTCGCGGACTGTTATCACCTCTGAATTGCCTAACATTGCTGACGAATTAAGAATAGAAGCAAACAGCTTGGACCCAGAACAGACTGCTCCTATTGGAGCAGTCTGTTCTGGGTCCACACTGTTTGCCATAGAGGCTACTTAAACATTTCGGTAGACTAGAAAAGCAGACAACTTTTGTTGCGATTGGCGCATTAAGGGTTAGGATAATGTCTTTGAGATCCCCATGCATATCATCTTCCCATTTCCTTTGCGAAAAACTTTTTAATTATTGTCTTTCCTGATAGCTTTATGAATAACCTGATTCTCTTTTGCATCCCCAGATTTTTTTAACTCATTCCCTGGCTCACCAATCTCCTTTGCCTTTCTTTTTTCAATATATCCCAATGTACATGTAGTACCTAGCAGTGTTAGAGTCTAGACTTGGGATTGAATGGTCGCTTGTTTGAGACCCGCTGGTGGCACTGTGTTTGTCCTACAGCATGACACTAAATTCCGGTGCAACCCAAGAAGACAGTAAATGTCCAGACATGACTGAAAAAGTGTGGACAAGGACATAAAGCATCAACACAAAGAAAGATGTGTATGTGGGATGCCTGCCTTAATTTATAATTCTATTTATAATCTAAGCCATATAAAAAATGCCCCCTCTGTGATTTCAAACCACTTCCTCAAAGGATCAGCCCTCGTGCTTGATAACCTTTCATAGACTTAAATAGTTCCACCTACACTGAAGAGTTCTTCCTGTACGATAACAACAGTAGGTTTTGTCAGAGATAAGATGTTACATGCATTGTGCACAAATATGTGCAGCATTTTAATAAATGGAAAAGCAATTACATTGCTATCACTAATCATAGTCCTAGAAAAGTGGGGTATAGCCTGCTAATTTTCTTATTTCTCCATAAAAATTATGGGCCTAGACGCGACAAAATTTAGACTAAAATTTTGCTTGTAGCAAGTTTAGATATGATACTTTCCAAACAGTAAATAACAAAGACGCTGATCAGTCTGTACAAATGTGACGTGACAGGCAGCCTAACTTTCAACTTATTTTGTCCTTGAAAAGTTCTAAAAATGTACTAGAATATTATTAGAACATTTGTAGAATTTACCGGTTCTTGATTTGTTATAAAAATGTTCTAGACTTTTTCAGAATAAAAACAAGTTCTAGAAATTTGTTGGATTTGTTCTAGAACAGAACTGTTGTAGAACAGGAGTTCTAAAACAAAAATATATACCTGGTTTAGAACAGTTTTAGAACTGTTCTTAATGTTCTAGAACAGTTCTAGAACTGCTCCAATTTCTAGAACATAATTTCACAGGGGTTCTTAGCTTCCAAGACTAGCAGAATATTAAAAAGTTTGGATGTTGGCAAGAAAAGCATAGATGTGATAAGACTACACAGATGGGTAATGTTCACATAATGGCATAAACATGTACATTTACTCATGTTCTACAAAGTGGTGGGAGAGTGCAGTGACTGACATGAAAGTCTGAATTCCCAGGTTCGAGACTTATTGGATGTATTGTGTTGTTCCATTGAACATGGTCTTTGCTCTGTTAGCTGCATAATACCACAGAGAGAACCATGGTTGGTTGGCTGGATGTTTACCCTTAAAGCGCCAAGAAAAAAATGCATCTGAATTTGTCATCTGCTGAAGTCGTCTGCTGCAAATAATTGCCTAACATTACTGACAAATTAAGTATAGAAGCAAACAGAGTGGACCCAGAACAGACTGCTCCTATAGGAGCAGTCTGATCTGGGTCCACACTGTTTGCCATTGAGGCTTCTTAAACATTTCAGCAGACGAGAAAAGCAGACGACTTTTGTTGCGATTGGCACATTAAGGGTTAAAATTATGCAAAGTGGTAAACTGTCGTGCTTTAGTCATAGACAGACTAGACCCAAGAAGATGGGGGCGAGGGTTATGTGTGAACAAAATTTTAACTTTTTTGGCCTAATGTACTCCATAGTTTATATCAGAGCCTAGATCATACACATGGATTTGGCAATTGTTTGATAATATTTCAGCACTGAAGATTAGATATACTAGGAGATTATGGCATTTTCTCAGCACAACTATTTTATGCGCTTACATATATTATGTGATTCTGATGGCGACCTGCAGTGCTTTGCATATTTTGCGTGCTCCCATTTCTAAACACGGTGATTTGTGAATGGAAACCTAAGGTGCTTTTCTTACGTTTGTGGAGAAATATAGGAATTGTTTACCTGATGATATTACCGCTCGGTATTAATTCTAATAATCGACCCTGATTCATTATGAAATGTGATTTCTGTGGAATTTTTTACCAGTGACTATAGTATGTTCTGTGTGTGGGATGCAAAAGAAGGGATATAACTCCTTGAATGCCGAGTTTTTAAGTTGGAATTATTATGTTTAGATGATGATCCTAGATATCAATAAATATCTTTTTGAAGAAATGAAACAAATAGTTACTGATCATGCTGATCAGCATATACTCTTTCTGTCCAGCTATTTTGTTTCCACATGCTTTTCTTGTCTGTGTAATTCGGTTCTTGTACTCAGATTTAGCCTATTTGTGCCGAATGGAATTTCCTACCTTGATCAGTTGGACGATTCCATTTCTAATTTAAGGAATGTTAGGCAGTACATTTTCAATTTCATTCATAATTTGTTAGGAAACAGTGTCGTCCCTGATCAGATCTGGTTAAGCGCTGTTTGCCGATGTCCCATTAAAAAAACACTAGGCTTAAATGGGTTAAACTGTAGTCTGCTTGTGATTTGCATTTTCGATTCTTTAGGAAGCCAAAATATGGCATGATATTTCATGTGAATTGTCTGCCAGCAAATTATTCATATGAAATATCAAGCTCTATTTTCGCTAAAAATCACTATTGGTATGGCCACTTCTGCAGATGAGATTGGCATACTAAAATTAATGATCAAAGCAGGTGTGCAACAAAAATTACATGTATTCGTGCTTTTTGTACTTCAGTGGCGGATGAGGTGGGGGAGGTGGGTCCCTTGAATCCTCCTTTGAGGCATGATTATTTCATTTTCATGGAAAAAACCCAGATTAAATCAATAAATTGTCAGGCGAAATTAACAACTTGAACATCCCCTTTGTAAATTTGAACCCCCTATCAAGAAATCCTGAATCTGCCCCTGTACTTACCATATCAGGGAATATGGCATTAATAATCAGAAACTGTTTCATACTATGTATAATAGATAATTAATCCCCTAATTGAAATGTTTTCCTGAGGGACATGAAGGAATTTAGATGATGGGATGTTGATCTCTGTAAGTACTGGAGGTGGTAACTCTGATAAAAGAAGTAGGCTGATTCCAGTCTTTAAAACATTATTTGAGCCGCAGCATGTGATTTCCAACAATTTTAGCATTCTGACAAGTGTAGACTCCGACAAGCCTGTGCAGCATCCTTTTACGCTTAGAAACTCCAAATGCTGTTCAGTCAGTAGCTTAACTTTTATATAATAATCAAGCGACTAGCAAAGGCTCTGATCAGTCTGTGTGTATGCGCAGGCTGGTCTAAGCATTTGCTGGTCCCACATACTACATTGTTGGAAATCTCATGTTGAGGCTCATTTGGGCCTCAACGCAAGAAAACCAGTCCTGCCTTCAATGGTTTACGAACAACAAAGGCGCAGATCAGCCTGCACAGATGCGCAGTCTGATCAGCGCCTTTGTTATTCACTTATTGAAAAGTATCAAACCAAAACTTGCTACAAGGGAAATTTCACTATTCTAGCTGAATTAATCTCTAGCTAAGCAGTTCGGTTTTGGTATAACCTGATCGGAAACCCTGATTAAACTATATGAGCTACAGCATTGAGAATATGTAAACAAGTGGGTTACCTGATAAGGAATTGCAAAAAAAAAAAACATTACTGGAGTTATGGCGCTTGTTTTTTTGAAAAAAAGAGAGCCAAGTTTGCATTTTAGAAGCCAAATGCTTGATCAAAAGGGTGTGACGGCAATGGAATTTGAGGAATTGTTACTATCTGTTCCATATATTATCCAAAATCATCAGGAAGTAATGGTTATTATTCTAACAGAAGGAATTATTATTAGCATAATTGGTTGTGCTGTAACATTATGTGGCTGGAATAATATTATTACTGATCTGCTCTACAAGAATCACATCATTAGATTCCTTATCATGTTACTGATATTCATATGAAGCTGGACTTGAAAGATGCTTCCAATGTATAGTGGGGGAATTCCACATGGTTCTATAAGGGTGGTGGTGGTAGAGTGGGTGCGGTGAGTCTGACTGAAAGCATTTGCTGGCCCGATCAGGATCCAAACTTTTAGACACTCTGATATAGACTTCGAGCTAAAAAAGGTCCTGCTCCCCCCCCCTAGGGAATTTTGCAGACATATCCTATCTTGAAGAAAATTTCAAGCCGCATCTTTTAAGAGATGTTTGCACTCTGTGCTCCGGGGCGTTAGTCTCTGACAGCCTGTTACATATGTTACTGTAACAAACTAAGGAAAAAATCAAAATGAAAGTTTGAGCTACAGATAGAAGACATTGAACCATCTAATTATTCAAATTTCTTATGTAGTTTGCAAGCTGGATGCCTAAGCTACATAAAAGCAGCATTTTAAACAAAATTTCAGCCTTCAATGGTGTTATATGCGTTACATAGATTAAATTTCCCTTTGAAAGTTGAAATCGTGACTAACATCATTCATTTTACAGACAATTTGTGCATTTTTACAAGTGTTTTTAATCTTAGTTTAATAAAATACTCATTTGACTAATAGAAAAAACAAAGTTTGCTTTTCTATCTCAAATACATTGTTTTATATGAGCTATTAAACAACCCTACCCCCAATTTTAAGTATCCAATTTTGGTATCTATTATTGAAGAAAAATATATGAAAATATTTGACGCTCGTGGACATCTTACATTTTTGGCACTGTCTTGCTAATGCAATAAAGAATCATACATTTGCAAGTTTGACATCAGGATCAGAGCACTTATTAAAGTATGTAACGTATGTTACATGGTATAATGAATGAGCTAGGAAATTTTCTTGGAAGTAAGAGATGATATAATACCATTTTTCACATGTTTTCCTATTAATCTCTAGCCTCTGGTGCCTTAGTCTTAGTAATTACAGTCATTGCTGATAACAAGCCTATGGAATTGTGTTACCTATGTTATATATAACCTTTTTAATCACATATTTCCTTATGCCTATAATATTAAAATATATAGACATATAGATAGAAAATAATAGTTCTCATTTAAATGACACAATTTAATAAGTATTCCCATTAAATAAAAGGCGCCTACATAAAATTATTCAAAAACAATATTTATTCAAGTCATCCTCACAATGTCTATCATTGTGTCTGCTTCTATTGGCAAAATAATGACCCACTTCATCACAACCAGTAGAATCATGGCATTGTATTAGGACTGCAAACTGAGTACAATCCTGTTCCTCTCCACCCCTTTGGGAAGTGTGCAGACATATCCTACCTTAAAGAACAATTCAAGCTGCATCAAATAAGAGATGTTTGCACTCCATTAACTAGGGGTTTAGCCTGTAATGGTATGATACGTATGTTACCATATCAATTTAAGAATAAATGAATTGAAAGTCTGAGAAACAGAAAGAAGACATAAAACTATCTATTTATTTGAATTATTCATGTAGTTTGCATGCTCAATACCTTTGATACATAAGAAAAGATTTTTTTAACAAATATACAGCTTCCTATGGTGTTATATGTGTTACATTAATTAAGATTACTTTTTAAAATTGGTAATTGTGACAAACATCACTTATAAGCATTTCGTGTGATCCTCCTCTTTTGCCATCAAAAGACTTAATTTTCTTTGTATGTCACTATGTGTGGCCAGTGCCAGCGTCAAACAACTTGACTCAGCCAAACTTGAATCCTTAGCATTCTTCAAAAGCAGAAACAGCATGTCAGTGTCATGGGATCAAACACCTGATTAAATATGGGTTTAATGCCATTTCACATATATGCATACAATGGAGTATGACTCTGGTATATATCTCTTCCTGTGAAGTGGCAAGAGCAATCTAACTGCAGCTGCATCTGCATCCGTGCTAGTCAAATGATAACTTTGCTCTGATTTTGCAAAATCTATGTCTCTACCATGTACCTCTAAGAATACTTTAAGATTTCTGACATTGGTCAAACAGAAATTTGATAGGCTGCTTTTTTGCATCATTTGCCATGGAACCTATCCAGTCTTTTGGTGCTTAAGTCCTCAGGTCTTAGATCAATAGTATTTTGCTGCGCCCAAAGAACTTTATAAGTTTTCTTTAGTTACAATGTTGACTCTTGATGGTTTTGGCAGACCGACTGAAACAATTTCTGTTACACCTTGAAAGTTATCTGGTATAAGAGAAAGAATATGAAGTTGGACATTGCCATCAATTATGTTTGCAGTAGGTTGTTTTTTAATGTCAGTACATTGAAGCATGTCTTAAAATAATGTAAAACCTATGATTTCTCAGTTTTTACAGCCATATCATTAGCTGTTGCATTCAAAAGAAGGAAAGTGGACTATAGGTAGAATGGGATAACCAGTAGTTCTATATTATGCTCTATGGAAGATTTATACAGAGTAAACAAGTTGATAAGGTGCCTCATTTCATGATCCATTGAAAACACTGAAATTGAAAACACTTGCCTCTGACTGTGTAATCAAAAAGGATGTCACGACAATGCCCTTGCTCATTTATTATGACGAGTTATATATGTTACATCCTTTAATAAGGGCTCTTATCTTAGAAACTTAGTGAATCATTGAATTGAAAGGGTCTATTTGCGCTCTGTTCATCCTGCATTTCATTTCTTTACCTGCTGTGATACATCTAGTTTGTTTATCTGAAGGGAAAGAGTTACCTCGGTTTCAGCACTTCAGAAGAACTAAGACTTCAAATAAGTTTTTGAATGCTTGGGGAAAGATAATAAGTGCAGAGACATTATTAGATGAAAATATGTGGGTTGCATGTATGGAAAGGCTACATTTATAAAAGTTAACCAGCTAAGAAATGATTCTTCATCACAGAAATATCAAGGTACTTCAGTCCAGGTACTCATTGCTCTTAATGGCATAGTTTTCCTCCTTGTAAAGCTTTAGTCGTTCTCCTACTTGCAGAGTATCACTTGAAAACATAATCAAAGAGCCAACTATTAGGAATTCATACCAGTTTCCGAATGTTCCAAGCCATAAATAACAAAATTGGAAAATTGATAAAGGCTCATCAATTTTGAGTGGACTGGTGGTAAAATTGAATAACAGTAAATGATTTAAATATTGTGTGATGATTTTACTAGTTGCAAGGAGGCGTGTGATAATAATGATTACCACAGAAGCAGACAACGACAAACGTTAAACATGAGTGTTAAATTGATGCGAAATAGTTTAGACCATTTCATTTATTGTATTTTCTAGTAAAAATGAAAAACTATCTTTTCTATTTGTGGCTCTATATTTAGCATTATATGCACCATATTAGGAAATGTGTCCAAAAGGTCATTGATAACATCTGTAAAAACGGTCCATGGGCTTGATAATCAGAAATGAATATAATTTCTAGTGTTTTGGCACCAAAGACTTATAAGTACACATTAAGTGTCTTGATCTTAAACTTAATGAAATCTTGCAGATATGTGAGCAAGACAGACTAAGAAAATGAAAAATATCCACATGCTGTAATCACTTTCATGTGTTTTACTTAAACGGTAATAACAAAATTTGCTTCTCTGTAAAACTGGGAGTAGGGCTGTGTATTAGCTCCTATAAGACAATATATTTAAGATAGAAAAGCAAACTTGGTTTTTCCTATTCATCAATTGAGTATATGTTTGTAAAATCTAATTAAACATTTTGAAACCAAGTCATAGAAGTTGTTTAACTAAATGACGATAGCCACAATTATAGCTTTTAAATTAAAATTAGGTTCATGTAACGCACATAACACCACAGTTAGCCGTATTAATGTTAAACAGCTTCCATATGTAGTAAAGACATCCAGTATAAAGACTATAAGAATGTTAATTTATTAGATAATTTTAATGTCTTCTTTTGGTAGCTCAAACATTCAAATTTCTTATTCTCAAATTGATATAGTAACATATGTAACAAGCTGTTACAGGCTAACGCTCGACTTACAGAGTGCAAACATTTCTTATTAAATGCACCTTGAATGGTTACATAAGATGTAATTTGTCTGCAGAATTCCAAAGGGGATTAGGATGGAGCAGGCCCTTACTCAACTTGATGTCAAAATACTGTTTGATGATTTTACTTATCATGCTAACATATGTAACGCTCTCTGATCTTTAAAACTTGATGACAACTAGCAGATATATAAATCTTTATCATAGGACCCAGTTTAAAATCCCTAAACAATGTAAGATATCCAAAAGCTGCAAGTTTTTTTCACAATTTTAGCTCAAACTTTCAAACTACATTTCCTTTATTTGATATAGTAACGCATGTAACACGCTGTTTCAGACTAACGCCCCAACATAGAGAGTGCAAACATCCCTTATTCGATGCAGCTTGAGTTGTACTATAAGAAGGAATATGTCTGCAAAATTCCCTCAAGGAGATTAAAACATTTTTAGGCATGTCTTACGTAAAGACAATGAGCTTGCCCATTTATTACATCAGGTAATATATGTTACAGCCTCTGATATTAAAAATTTTGCAACAAACTTGCAGATTTATGAGTCTTTTCATATAAGCAAATAAATCCCAAACAATGAAACACATTAATCAACTGCAAATATTTTTTAACTATTTTTACTTTAGTTTTAATACCAAACATTTCACCTTAAAAATGGGTAGGGGTAGGGTTGTTTAATTGCTTATTCCAGAAAAAATATTCAAGCTAGGGAAACAAACTTTAATTTTTCTGTTAGCCAATTGCATAAGCTAGTCAGACATGGTTAAATACTTTGTGTAAAACACACAGAGAGATTGTGAATGTAAATGATGTTAGCCACACTTGCAAATTTTAATGGGTTATCTGATTTATGTAACGCATATGACACCTTAGGAAGTGGCAATTTTGTTCAAATGGCTGTCATATGTAGTTAAGATATCCAGTATGCAGACTATATGAATGATTTTTAAAAATAAATATTTTAATGTCTTTAATTTGTAGCCCAAACTTTCAATTTACTTTTTCTTAGTTTGATTAAGTAACGTATGTTACAGGCTCTTACAGACTAACGCCCCGGAGCACAGAGTGCAAACATCTCTTAAAAGACTCGCCTTTCAATTCTCTACAAGATAGGATATGTCTGCAAAATTCCCTAGGGGGGGGGGAGCAAACCCATTCTCAGCCATCCGTCTAATAGTATTTCTTGAAGAATTTTTTTGAAAAATGTTAATTTTTATAAAAATCAGCGGATTGATGGCTAAAAAAGGCAGTTTAACCCATTTAAGCTGAGGAATTTCCAACTTTTATCAATAATGGTCCAGTCAATTTCTGTTTTAAGGGTGGTATTTTTCATTTTCATTCAAATTTTAATAGAACATTCTGTAAGCAAACAGAGGAGATCCTGGTCAGGAGCCACATTCTGCAATGCTTGATCTTGGTCTACACTGTTTGCCTATGTCCCACAAAAGGGACACTATAGGCTTATATGTGTTAACTACACCTATGTGTGCATTAAAATAAAGAACTTCTGAACAAATTATTAAATGTAATAAATGATGTGGACACCCCTAAGATGAAAATAGACTAGTCTGATATGTAAGGTAGAAAGAAGCAGGTGACTGGTAATGGCAATTGCAGCTGTATTGTAAATATGCTGTACAGTTAATGACTTACAGCATTTTATGCTGATTATACCTATACTGTTTGACATACTTTGGATAGATAGTTTTGTGTATAATTATGTTCACATTTTTTTAATAAAATTTTAATGAAACTGGTTTTACCACTTGGATAATAAGTGAAAATTTGAAAATTTGTTGGAATATATTTTAGCTTAATATGGTATAGAACTGCACGGGTTTAGATAAACAAAATTTTTGAGCGTAAAATCTTAAATATTTCCTTACCAATCAGTTTTAACATATGTTTTGAGTGCTCTAATGAACCGTCTCATTGAGACGGTTCATTTGAGTACCCACAACATATGTTTTGGTTGAGAAATAAGAAAATTAATTTTTAGGTACACACTCTTAACTAAAGGCCTGGAACTGATAATGGAAGAATTCTTTTGGCATAAATGGATTATACTCAAGGTTTTCCCAATTTTGAGGATATTTACGGTATATATTTTACCTGTTTATAACACCTGACTCACTCAGTAGCAGAATTCAAAGCCTGTAACTTGTCATAAAATAGATTATTGTAAACATTTCGGTTCATGTGTGGAAAAAAATGCAGCCCACCACTTTTCTTTGAACACCTACAAATTTATCATATAGGCGGATCCTTCCAGTGATACATGTAGTTGTAGATGTAGAAAAAAGTGATAATTTTCTCTGGATATATAGTGATAGTTTTCTTCATCCTTAAGTGCTGAATTTCTAATATGGAATCTTCCAGCTGATGGTGTGGACCAATCCATCCTGGTTATCAATATTTTGTATCATTTGTTGAAGGAAGCCTTAAAAGGAGTAGGCTGATTAGGAGAACATAATTTTTGTTTGCAATGATGCTTTTCATGTCTTATACAGTAATTTGGTTTTTCGCTGTGGTAAAGCGCTCCACTTGATCTAAACAGGTTCATGGTTAAAGCCGTTTCTTTACCATCCAAGAACCATGCATAAATGGTTTACTTGAACCTTAAGCAATAAGTCAGAAGTTTGGGTCAAGATAGGTAGTTTTGTACAGCAAGTGATTTTTACAAGTGAATGCATGGGATATGAAGCAAGTTATCAGGCTACCTAAAACATAAGCAGATGAGTGGAGCAGACACCAAAGGTTGTGACTGACTGGTGAAACTGTTAAGAAATTAGAAAAATTATAGCAATCTGGATACTCCTTTACTCTGCATACTGCATTTCAGTTGTTCAGATTTCATGTTTATAAATTGTCATTTACATTTTTGTTATCATTCGGAACACACATTAAGAAAAAGTCAACTTAATAAATGGGTGCATGCATTTGTCTAATCTGTTGGTCTAGATACTGCTAAACAAGGAGATTCCGCCTGTGAGGTCATAATATGTTTTGATACTAAATTTTAGTTATCAGTACTGTCGTGCCAACCAAGAGTGACAGTGAAGTATGTTTCGTTTACAATTGTTAAGTAAAACATTAACTTGTACACATCACTTGAGCTAAAGCGAATCGATAAATCACTTGTGTATTAATCCTATCCTGTGGATAGGATTAATACACAAGTGATCTATTGATTATAAGTCCCTGATAACTTTGTAAACAAAACATGACCTCACTGTCACTCTTGGCTGGCAGGACAGTAGATCTTTAATACAGTTATTGACAGTTATAAAGGTATGTCATTGTCTTAAACAACTTGTGGAATAGTACATCCTCTTATCTATAGAGCTCGTAACAAAATGCATGGTTGCATGCTGGGTAACTTTGCATGCTTTTTTGTTTTCTGTAGATTTTTTTCCAAAATCATCATTTTCAAAAATTGTTTCAGGAAAACCATCAGAGTGTCAAACAGCTTGGATCAAGATCAGGCTCGACATTTTGTCGGGCCTGATCTTGGTCCTATCTGTTCACAAAGGTCATCAGTAGACGGTACATGTGGGCAAAGAGTTAATAGATCTACGCTGTCATAATATTTCATAACTTTAATATAACAAGGATATTACTTTCTGTACTTATTTGACTATCAGTCCTTTAGCTACTTGCCTAACAGTGTCGTCTGCTGATAACCTTTGCAAACAGTTTTAGGCCCAGATCGTCGAGCCTGATCTGGATCCAAGCTGTTTGACACTCTAATGGTTTTCCTGAAAGAATTTTTCGAAAAGTTTATTTTGAAAAAAAATCAGCAGACGACAAAAAAGCATGCAAAATTACCCAGTAGGCAAAGAGTCAAGCGAGTTCAGAGTGTGAAGTGCAGGAAACACTGAAAAGGATATTGCCCGTTGTTTACTGTTTACAGAAACTATACAGCTCGCAGCAAAAATTGTAATCATATTCTGCAGTCTGATAAGAATCTTTGCTGGTCTATATCTTGAAATATGGAAGATATTTGAAATGGATATTGTGAAAAGAAGAGTAACTGTGTGCTTAAAATGGATCTTAACTATCTACTAACTATAGTCCGTACAGAAATTCAGTGAACATCGTTTTTCTTTTTTAAAATGTCTTTAATGATAAAATTTTGACCAGAATTTTGCACATACATATAATAAAGCACCGCCTAATATACAATTGCATTTTTGAATATTTATGATAGAAAAGTAAGTCTGGAATCTCTTGTGAAATAAAATAACTTAGTCATTTTCGATTTAGAAAAATCCTTATTTTCCCTCAGTGTATTTTATGTGGGTAACACGTGGTTTATACAGTTAAATGAATACCATGTTTACTTTCGTATATGATCAAGAAAACGGTCACCAGCGGGATACATGTAACTCTTGGTATGTCTATATATTCACTGAAAATGCTTTGAAGAGACTGCACAAGTTACAATTCTGTCTGAATTCTCATATTGCACGATAATCAAACTTCGCATCTTGTTTTCTTATATGTGCCATGGTTAAATGACACATATAGCAATTCGACTACGACTGAGAAAACCAGTCTGGTGATTTGTAACAATAAAGGCCCAGACCAGCCTGTGCATCCACGCAGTCTCATCAGCAACTTTGCTGTCTGCTTTTTGAGAAGAATCTTCCCTAGACTTGTCTCGTGCGAAATAATTTCAATTTTCTATCTAGCCTGTTTAGCCGAAGGGACTGGTTTGTCGGAAACCCAGAAGACAGGTTTTCTCGCGTCGTGGCCTGTGTTGCTTGCTCGACAGCTCTAGGACTAATATTTCAAGTGCAACAGATAATAATAATAAAAACAAATATAATGAGGAGGCTGTTCATCAGATATATTAACGGGAATCACATTATTTGATTGCGCTCTACATCGTCTAATACACAAGTCATTCGTAACTTCATGCACGGCCCACAGAGCCGGAGAACGGCGGGGGCTTTGATTTTCTGACTACATACAGTCTCTGGTATGACCTTGTACTAACAGCGCATTTGCCCGACTTGTGCGTAGCTACAAATGATTGGTGCACATAATTTCTTTCGTCTTTATGCACCAGTCAATTGTGACCACCCCCAGCTCAGAGGAATGTCGAGGACTTTGACTTTGTGTCTGAAGTTCCCCATAGTAACCACCATACTGTGGGGGCAGCTAGCTGGCAAACCCATGACAGTTCTCCCCCACAGTCTTTTATTATACTACACAGCAACGTTTGTCTAGGTCTATCAAACACCTACATTTCCTCCGCATTGTGGAGACAACGTAAAAGTAAAAACACAGCACATTATATCCCCATCCTGCTCAGAGGCTTTGGTGAAGCAATGGTTACAAATGACTGGTGCATTTTTTATAGCCTCTGATGCACATCGCATGAACATTTAGTTCTCAGCCACCCAAAAAACATATTGACCACAAACACAAATATGACATCCGCTGATATAATGTTCAACCTATTTCCATGCACATTCCCACCCCATTAGGGCGCACAGTGGCTCAGTGGTAGAGTGCTTCACTCGAGACCGAGGGGCCTCGGGTTCGAGCCTCACTGCGTTGTGGTCCGTGAGCAAGACACATTTATCCTAGCTTAGTGCTGGTTCAACCCAGGAAGACCCGTCCCTGTTTAACCGAACGATTGTTGATGGGACGTAAAGAATCAAATCAAACATTCCCACCCCATCACTAGTTTCTCTTTCCGACCTGTCCTCAGCATTATTTTTATTGGATGAGTCTTTTTTCACTTGAATATCACACCTGAGGGGTGAGCCCTGTGATTATTTTTTCTTATTTTTTATAGTTGCCCAGAATGCATGTTTTGCATTGTCTGGTGTCAACAAATCAGTATTTGGAATAAACAAATAGAAAGTTCAATTTATTTAATAAAACAAGTTAGATTCTTTTAAAAATCTGATGATCAGAGAAGGAGCAGGGAACACAGAAAATCAAGATTTTAAATTGAGGAACAGGGGAACACGGAGATTCATTTCATAGGAACAAGCGGACGGGTACCCACTGGGAAGGCCTCAATATTTTCTCGTTTGCCAAAATTCTGTGCGCCCAAACTATGGCCATAATTTGCTTTTGATTTTGATATGATAAGAATCCCTTCTCCTTACACGTTACTTCGTCTTATAAAACCGTATAATTATTCATCGATAGTATACTAAAGGCAGTGATCCGTACAAAGGTGCATTTAGGGTAAATTAAAAAATGCAAATGCTCAAATGAGGACAAATTCCATCATATCACAGCCCTTTTGACAATACATTTTGTAACGAAAAAAATATCACCAATTAGGCGGTTTATAGATGTATTAAATTCTGATGGTCACTGTGCGATCAGTCTGCACATAACGAAATAAACGCAAAAAAGCGTTGTTCACTGAATTCCTGTACGCACATTAGTGTTGTCTGCTCATAACCTTTGCAAAACATACTGGACCCAGATCAGGCCCGACAAATTGTCAGGCCCGACAAATTGTCGGGCCTGATCTGGATCCAATCTGTTTGACACTCAGATGGTATTCCTGAAATAATTTTTTGAAAAAAAAAAAATTCAGCAGACGAAAAAAAAGCATGAAATATTTCCAAGGGGGAAACGTTTAATTATTGTTTTCGCCTTTCTGAGTACAATAGTGTTGGGTTGAACTGGCTGGGTTACTTTTGGGGGAGCCTTAGATTACTCCAATTGAATGCTGAGCAATTTTTCATGATTTTTTGTCGCCTGTAGATTTTTTTTCAAAATTAACTTTTTCCAACAATTCTTTTCAGGAATACCATCTGAGAGTGTCAAACAGTTTGGATCGAGATCAGGCTCAATTGTTTTCAGGCCTGATCTATATCCATACTGTTTGCAAAGGCTATCGGCAGACGACACTATTAGCAAAGATTTAATAATTATATAAAAGTGTGCAAGTATTGAAGACATTGGTGAAACTGTGTAAACGCAAGCAGGCTGTATGAACCAGCGTTTTGCTACGGTCCCTTATGCGATAAGTACCCAGAGATCTTGTGTGCTTACCAGGTAACTGAGGTTCAACTCTGACTCATACAACTTTGATGATGAAAATACAACTTTTTTGAATATATGGGCTATTGATCATTCATTGGTCTTTTCTTTGGATTCATGCCTGGATTTGTAAAGAATTATGTCAAGTGAAAACAGGAGATGACTGGTACTTTACTTCCAGACAATATTGATTCCAGGATGATCCTTGGCTCTTAGAACTTTATACCGTTATTGTATAGCTTTAACTCTTTACATGATGCATAATTTTTCCTACTTTTGTTGTCTTCTGCTGACATTTTTCAAAAGTACGGTACTTTATAAAAGAAATTCTTTCAGGAACGCTATCTGAGTGTCAAAAGGTTTGGATCCAGATCAGGACCGACAGAATGTCGGTCCTGATTTGGGTCCATACTGTTTGCAAAGGTTATCAGCAGACGACAAAAAGTTGCCGCTAGCAAGGAAAGAGTTAAACTTGAAATGTTACTGACTTTTTCATTCTGATTGGGATTTTATGTCAAACTTTACGCTTTTAAGTAATTTGCCAACTGTCTGTGGCAAACAAATAGTCCCTCATCAGATTGCACCATGTGGAGCCATCTGATCAGGGACTATTTTATTTGTGCAGACTTTAAGTCTTTGAGTTATTTGGATTTGTGGATAGCACTGAAAAAGTCAAAGAGTCATGTTATGAAAAACATTATTCTGAATTATACTGGTTCAAATATGAAAGTGATTGATTTTATTGTTGATCGAACTCTCACTGTTTTCTAAGTCGGATGGTGGAAAGTGTTACAATTACAACCTGTGAAAGAGCTTATCAACTCTGAATACTGGGAAATTTTGCATGATCTATTATGTCTTCTGCTGATTTTTTTCAAAATTAACATTTTTGAGAGAAAAAATTATTCAGAAATTCGGGGAAGTGTCATACAGTTGGGATCAAGAACAGGATCAATGTTTTGTCGGGCCTGATCTGGGTCTAAACTGTTTGCAAAGGTTCCTATCAAGCGGTAGCAGATTAAAATTTCTAATTCAAGATGATCTTCAGTTCATGAAAAATTGTTTATATCTTAGCAAACATTGCAGACCCTGATGAAATGCTGCAGATTCATCTGGATCTTCACTGTTTACCAAAGTACCGGGGCCAGTTAAGGGTTATTGCCAGTCAGGGGCGTGCCTGAGAACAAATTAAAAGTACGCAGGGGGTGGGCATGGGAGGGGGTATCCCCCTTCCATACGTTAGAAAAAAAAATCAAGATATGAACTAAATGGTGGCTTCTCCTGCATTTTCTGAACATAAACACTGACTTAATCGTTTCCCAAACAAAAGTGAAAAACAGTCAAAATCCTATTGGTTTGGTTCAGGATTATTGCAAAATCGGTATACTTCGGTATTTAAAGACCTAACCCGAGTGGGGCATGTTTTTATTGTATTTTTCGCGATTTAAGACGTTTTTATTTTTTGGACATTCAAAAATTAAAGTACGCAGCTGCGTACTTTGCGTATATGCAGGCACGCCCCTGCCAGTATAAGAAGGGTTAAATTTTAACCCTTCGTATACTGGCAAACCTTACTGGTAACTGGTACTTTAGCAAATAGAGACTTTAGATGATAAATTTTAAGGAACAGGAAAGTGAATATAAAGGGAGACAATGGTGCCAAATTGGTCAGTTATCTTTCCTAGATGAATGAACTGTCTTGACTGTTTATAGTTAGTCTTGGAGGCTAAATAGTAAAAGATCAGAAAGGATCCATGAATCATTGTTCAAGATGGAGACTGTAAATAGACTGGTTCTCAAGATAATGGCCAATCCAATAACCAGTCAGTATTACATTGAAATACTTTTGTTTGTCGTGATGACGCTATTGTCATTGGTATATGGACTTATTTTCTATTTTCGTCAGAGACGAGAACACCACATTCGAACTGGTTCACTGAAGGAGACGTCAAACCAGCCATATACAAGCCCGCATCTCTCAAGAAAGGTAAGATCACTCTTGTAGCCATACTCACCCTAATTGTTTTCATTCTGGATGCCGGTAAACTGCGAATCACACTAGCTCAGTTACTTTAATTGGTAGAGTGCCAGACTGGGGATCTAGTTCAAGACTCACCAGAGTGGCTTTGTTGTGTCCTTGAGAAAGACACTTATCTGCTGCTTATAGTACTAAGGCAGGAAAATGTATCAACGTGACTGAAAAATTGTTGACTGAGACGTAAAGCACCAACACAAACAAACAAATTCCTGTAAACAGGTACTAAGCATGAGACGGCATTTCATCAGTGTCTGCACTGTTTGCTGTGATAAAGACAATGACAGAAATACATTATTTTATGGAAATCTTGACCAGCAACCCCTTAAAATATAAAAAGGACACTTCATGAATTCTCTACTTATTGTATCAATATGTATGTGATAACCTTTCAGAATACTGGATTGATTTAATACTTTACGTTCCATCAACAATCTTTCAGTTAAACAGGGACGGGTCTTCCTGGGTTTAACCAGTACTAAGCTAGGATAAATGTGTCTTGCTCAAGGACCACAACGCAGTGACATCGGCGAGGCTCGAACCCGCAACCCCTTGGTCTCGAGCCAAGCACTCTACCACTGAGCCACTGCGCTCCCTAATTTTCAGAATGAAATGGCTAAAGTTATTTGATATGCAAAAAAATGCATTATGTCCCCCTATCGAAGGGGAGCGAGGCAATTGTTTTTGATGTGGATCTCATTAGCACTGGCATTTGTGATTATAGGGATCAAACCTGTTTTTCAATGCATTAACATCTGCTGGATCCAAGTGTGGGGATGAAACTTGAGCCTGAAAGGTGTGGGTTTTAATGACCCCCCCCCCATCCCCACTAGGGGTCTAGCTGATGTTTGTTTGTTTTGTTGTTTTACGTCCCAAGTCAACAGCTATGGTCATGACGGGATGGTCAGTACGCATAACCACACTTGTTCCTGGGCAAGCTTGAACAAGCAGTTAACCAGTACTTTGTGCACATACTTTCGCTTGTAACTGACAACAACCCTTCTTGAATGATTCAGCGGAAGGGAGGAGAATGACCATAGAAATTATTTCATGATCAATCTCCACGAAAGTATGGGACCGGGTCGGGATCGAACTCGCAACCCCAGGATCTGCAGTCAGACTCGCATCTGATGCCAGACATGTTACCGACTGCCCGGTCTAGCAGATGTTAGTGTATCAGAAAATCATGTTTGATCGTTGTGGTCATCAGCAGGTAAATGTAAATCTGCTATTGAGCCTGTGAAAGCTAGCAAGTTAACCCTTTACTCCATAGTAACACCTTTTGATGCCTTTGAACTATCATGTATTCGAAAATATTATGGAAAATGGAGCATTTGCTCATAATATTTTCTAGTTTGGCAATAGCTCCCATTATGCAGTTACGCACATGTGTAATAAAAATAGTAACATTCAAGGGGCGTAAATACATTACAAGACCAGACCAGGACTAATCATGAATCACCTTACTCACAAAACCAGAACTAAACATGATCCCCATCCCTTACCTACACACACTTGAAGCTTCAACAATAATTCGAGTAGCCTAAAGTTAGTTTAGGCCAGTATTTTTTTATTAGTTGATTTACAAACCCTCCTACTGTAATTTTCCGAAAGTAAGAAAAAATATTTAATTTCTACAAAAAAAAAGGTTTTATTTTATCCGCCGACTCTAAATATTATTTGTTTGGTTGAAAAAAATAATACTCTTTTGAGGTTCTGTCTGTGCATTTTTGAGAATGACACTGTTAAAAGTGTTTGTCCTGTCCAGATTTTTAGGAAAACGATGAAATATTTAAAGATTACCTTTCTAGTTTTACTGTTTTTTCTGGAGATATTAAAGAAAAAAAAGAAAAAACAGCTCTGAAGAAAAAAAAAAAGCTCTGAAAATGACCAGTTAACTGGTCATTTTCAGAGCCAGTTAACTGGTCATTTTCAGAGCTTTTTTATTTATTTTTTTGTCCCCCCGACCCTTAATCTGAAAAAAAAATTCCCGTAAATCAACTAATAAAAAAATTCTGGCCTTATCAAGCTAGATGGAAGAATCAATCTGTTTGGCATTCAAAGAATTCATGTAGGTGTATAAAAGTAAGAAAGACGGCAAGGATCAGGAATCGATACAATTAAGTACCACACCTGTCCCAGAATTTCAAATGGGAAAGTAACAAAATCACAATAAACATCACAAACAAGAGCCAAGAGGTCAGCCCTTTCCCTTCAGGTGACCACAAGGCAGCAATGAACAGACACTAAAGCATGACAAACACAGTTAAGACATAAATAACATATGCTTCACTAAAGAAGTACCACCTTGGAACGGTCAGTACAAATATTTTATTGGATGAAAAGCAATTACCGGCCTGAGGAGCCCAATATTTCATATTTTCAAAACTCCATTATTACATGTTCTGCAGTACCGGTACTCAGTAGAAGTTAACCTTCATCTAGCATCAGCCTTAACTCATTGTGCATGCTATGTTATTTTTTTCAGACATTTTGTAATCTACAGATAATTTTCTAAATTGATTTAAAAAAAAAAATCTTTCAGGAATTCTATCAGAGTTTCAAACAGTTTAGATCCAGATCAAGCCTTACTATTTGTCAGGCCTGATTTGGGCCCAAGCCATTCACAAAGGTTATCAGCAGATGACAAAAGGAACCACAAGTGGGGGGATATTTCATCAAGCATCCCTCAGCTGCTTTTTATTCCTTAATGCACACTGTTTGCTTCTTTGCTTTCAAAAGTCAGTAATGTTAGCTAATATATGGGCTTCGACACGAGAAAACCTGTCTTTGGGGGGGCTGCGAACAACAAAGGCGCAGACCAGCCTGGGCATCTGCGCAGTCTGATCAGCGTCTTTGTTATTCCCATATTGGAAAGTATCATATCTAGACTTGCTACAATCAAATTTTCAAATTTCTAGCTAGCAGACAGGTTTGGTCGCATCACGGCCCATATGCAGTAGGCACTTCAAGGGTTAAGACTGGTTTGTCTATAATTTAAGGACTTGCTCTATTTCAGCACCGGTTCAGTCGGCAAGATTCTGGTTCATCCCACAGCAGCTCGAGTCACCATGAAAGCTTTAAAGAGCGTATAATTGGTCCTGATCAGTTACGGCACCGAGGATCTCACTCCGGTTCACAGTCTGGGTCTCAGTCTGAACAGTCAGCATACGCTGGCTACTCACCCAGCCCATCTTTCCATTCTGGTTTAACAAGAAAGGAATCTTTAGAAATGCCTCCAAGACTGTTTGATTCTCCACGGTTACAAAGAACTCACTCGGCAGTCCACCGTAGTGAGAGTTCACATAGCGGTGGATTACCAACAAGGTCTGGAAGTTATAGATACGTTGATGTAAGGGTAAGGGATGAATCTCCAGTTTATGCGAGGGATGATTCCTATTTATACCACCATGGTCCAGGTCATTTATATAACAGAGGATATCGACATGGCGGTGGAAGTGATAAAGACTACACATACGCCAGTCGATCAGAAACCTATACACCTCCTCATATACCAGACTCTTTTACACCTCCTCCGTTAAATCTTCCGGAGGGACCATTTCATGACCACCATGAAAAATTATACAGCCCAGTATCTAACCAGTCTCATTCGTCCAGTAGCTATAGGCAAGAACAATTATATAGTCCCGTTTTAAATATGTCAAAAACTGACTTTGAAAGGGCTCAATATAGTCCAGTCTCAAGTGTTGCTAGCAGCAGAGATTCACAGTCGGAGAGAATTGAACGTGTTGCTCCCGGAGAAAGTGAGAGAGTAGAGCGACTGTTCAGCCCAGTGTTAAGTGGTACTGTGGAACAAGAGTGTGTGGCATTTAGCCAGGATATTGTTAATCAGCAAAGTGGCACTGTGAATGTTAGTCCCAATCCTAATAAACCAAAGTTACGTTTTCCCAGAACTAATCCTACATATGTAGGTGTTTCGAAGCGCGATGGACAAACTGCCTATAAGAAGATCAATGTGAATCAACAGCCCCGCTTTGATTTAGGTGCTACTGATGAACAAACTGTGACTGCGGGTATGCAGACGTCACAAATTCATCCAGAATATTTCGACACAAATTATTACAGACACGATCGCTCTGATAGTGATGGTTCTTATTCTTCCCCACGAGCCTACAGGCAGGAGAAAAATGACAGTCAAGCTTCTCATTCACCTTTAAGAAATCGTGAAAGAGACTTATCAGACTCTCAATCTTCCCAGGGTTCCACACGCAATATGTCAGATATTCAGTCCTCGGAGGGTTCATTAAGAAATATGCAAGATAGTGCCGTCTCTTTTCAAGACTCCATATCCTCACGAGGGTCAAACAGAAGTATGGGTAATAATCGTGAAATGATAATACACGAACGATCAGGTAGTCAATATTCTAAAAAATCATTAGAGTTATCAGAAAATGATTCCGAACCTGAATATGCAAATTTGCCAGTCCCGCCGCCTCCTACGAAAACCGTAGAGCTTTCTGCAGACTTTATAAATGAGCTTGAACAAAATAATTTTAGAAATGTGCTACGCGAAAGAAATACTAACATTGAGAATGAGGAGTATGATCATGATGATATTCATAATGGGGAGGAATTAAACGGGGAGGTAAATGGAAGATCTGAAGAAGAGCAGATAGCCTTGCTGATGCAGAGTTCTCAGTACTCAGAAGGTAAGGACTGTTTTTACACCCACTCTACAATCATCCAGTGAATTCTGTGAGGGGTCCAGACAGCATTTTATCAGTTACCTCTCAAACTGCATTGTTGCACATTGCCTGATAACTGTTGTCTATCTCACTGCATGTGCCTTTATCAGGTCATGATAACATTGCACTTTTTGAATGACGTCGCTAATGACGTTGAATGAACACAAATATCGAATTTGATGTCATAATCACTAGTTTAAACAATGTAACAATGGGTAAACTGATAAATAGAATACCAGGTTCGCGTCTTTTGATATCAAATTTACCAGGCTCGGCTTTGAGAGCTCATGTTGAATCAATCAGCAAGCCTCGCAATGTCAACAAGCATTCTCAAAGCCTTGCCTGGTAAACTTGATATCAAAAGACACTCACCTAGTATTCTCTATTTATTTAGTCAACATATTTCACAGAGGGCCGTGCGAACCTCCCTCTGGAAGGATAGGGTCCGTACAAAAAATTTCTTTGCAAACCTATACTAGCCACTTGTGATTTCTAAAGGGGGTTTGCCCCCTCTGGACCCGTCCACGCAATGCATGCCATAATTACCTAATAAGTGCACATACACTCATAAATGAACACCAAGTTTTCATCAGGAGCCAGCTGATCTGGATCCATACTGTATTCAGAAGACAGTAGGATATGCATACTGTGTTCAAATTAGGTCAAATACAATAAGCTCTTTATGAAGTTTTCATATGTTTTACAAGGATTCTTCTCGTGAATTTCATTTAACAGAGGTATATGAAGAAATGAATGCCATGTGTTCAGTTCAAAGCTAACATGACACCCTTTGGGTATCACTTAACTTAAAACTGAACACATATGCCATGTGTTCAGTTCAAAGCTAGCATGACACCCATTGGGTATCACTTACCTTAAAACTGAACACATGTGCCATGTGTTCAGTTCAAAGCTAACATGACACCCATTGGGTATCACACATGTGCCATGTGTTCAGTTCAAAGCTAACATGACACCCATTGGGTATCACTTACTTTCAACTGAACACATATGCCATGTGTTCAGTTCAAAGCTAACATGACACCCATTGGGTATCACTTACCTTAAAACTGAACACATGTGCCATGTGTTCAGTTCAAAGCTAGCATGACACCCATTGGGTATCACTTACTTTCAACTGAACACATATGCCATGTGTTCAGTTCAAAGCTAACATGACACCCATTGGGTATCACTTACCTTAAAACTGAACACATGTGCCATGTGTTCAGTTCAAAGTTAACATGACACCCATTGGGTATCACTTACTTTCAACTGAACACATATGCCATGTGTTCAGTTCAAAGCTAACATGACACCCGTTGGGTATCACTTACTTTAAACTGAACACATATGTAGTTCATTACTTTGTGAACCTTCAAAAAAAATATTATCCATCTTATTTACTTTCATTTTTATAGTGTATATCTAATATAGATTTTATTTATACTTGAAGACACCAAACAGTTTTGAATTTATTGTTTAAGTTTATTAACAGTTTTGTTAGAGTGTAAAACAGAACAGCAAATGCAGACAGCCAAGAATCAATTAAACCAGAGGCTTGTTTTTCATGAGTGACAGTCAATCACAGCAGCGTTGTAGCTAATAGCGAATGTATTCGCTGCTTGTAGCATATTTCACATGCAAGATTCATTTGAGGCTTGACTGGACCGCATAGCGCAGTCGGTAACGTGTCTGGCAACAGATGCGAGTCTGACTGCAGATCCAGGGGTCGCGAGTTCGATCCTGGCCCGGTCCCATACTTTCGTGGAGATTGATCGTGAAATAATTTCTAGGGTCATTCTCCCTTCCGCTGAATCATTCAAGAAGGGTTGTTGTCAGTTACAAGCGAAAGTATGTGCACAAAGTACTGGTTAACTGCTTGTTCAAGCTTGCCCAGGAAAAAGTGTGGTTAGGTGAACTGACCGTCCCGCAATGACCATAGCTGTTGACTTGGGACGTAAAGCAACAAAACAAACAGAAACAAACAAAACATTTGAGGCTTGCTTTGAAAATGTAAATGATAATGTTTTAAGGTTGTTTATGAAACCAAATTTAAAATTGCCTTGATAACATACTGGTGACATATAAGTCTGCTTGAAATTTCAAGAAACAGTTTTTAGGACTCCAATATATGACATTTTCTCATGCAAATAATTTTTTCTGATGTTTTTAACTTGCAATCAAACAGTATGGACCCAAATTAAAACACTTCCTATGGAGCAATCTGATCTGGGTCCCACACTGTCTATGTCAAAGCAGAGGCTGCATAGGCAAAGAATAGTTTAAAAATGTTTTCTTTTGTAGATCAAGGTTTCGAAGATACTGAGAACTCCAACTTCATAGCACCACAGTTTCAGTTACGCGGCCACTCACCGGTGATAGCGCCTCATCTAGCCATAGAAACTCAGCATGCATCACTGAAGAGGAAAAAGCATGAGAAAGGGGAGATTCAGGATGGCAGTCCACCCCTGGATAGGTCCCCAGGGGGTCAGTTAGATCTCTCACAGCACCGTCCCTTGTCTATGGTGGTGGGTTCTCAGTCCGAATCAGGCATGTCCATCAGTACTAGTACAAGTTCCCTTAGTAGACAGGTATATCTAATATTTTACTTTAGTTATAGCCAATTACATAGGCCTTCCATACTTTTCAGGATTTCTTTGGGGATTCAAGTTACATGTACTTATATCACATGACTAACTCAGCCAATCAAAATTCATCCTGTAACCACGAGACCAAGCACATGGCCAGCATAAAAAAAAGTAATGTTATTTTGTAAGTATACAATCCTGTGTATATTGTATACGAAGTGAGGATTAGTTTTAAAAGGCCATTCAGTGCCGTTTTGTATATTTTTTGTTTCCTCGAAAACCAGTTTTAGGTATATCTGACAGCATTCATGGTTGTTTGTATTCTGAGGTCAGCATTGGTAATGTCACAGCACTGGTGTAGCCGTTGATCATGTAAACATTTCACCATTTGAAGAATGACTTAAAATCTCAGCAAAAACACTGGTGGCACCGACATAACCGAAAATTATATAAACTTCCACATTTTAGCCCTTAATGAGCCAATCGCAACAAAGGTCATCTGCTTTTCTCGTCTGCTTAAATGTTTAAGAAGCCTCTGGCAAACAGTGTGGACCCAGATCAGACTGCCCCTATAGGAGCAGTCTGTTCTGGGTCCATGCTGTTTGCCTTTATACTGAATTCGTCAGTAATGTTAGGCGATTATTTGCAGCAGACGACTTCAGCAGACGACAATTTCAGATGCATTTTTTTCTTGGCGCTTTAAGTGTTAGATGCTCAACTCAGATGCCAGAGCATGAAATTTGTTCTGATTAAAAATAAATGCCAACAATTGCATGAAAAAGTTTTATAATATTTGGCCCAGGTTTAGACTAATCAAGGATCTGCTGTAGTTTTAACCCTTAAAGCGCCAAGAAAAAAAATGCATCTGAAAATGCCGTCTGCTGAAGTCGTCTGCTGCAAATAATTGCCAAACATTACGGACAAATTAAGTATAGAAGCAAACAGCATGGACCCAGAACAGACTGCTCCTATAGGAGCAGTCTGATCTTGGTCCACACTGTTTGTCATAGAGGCTTCTTAAACATTTCAGCAGACGAGAAAAGCAGACGACTTTTGTTGCGGTTGGCACGTTAAGTTTTAATAAATTGTCTTCTTTTTTCTATTTCAGGGTCGTGCCGGTACCTGCCCACCAAGACCGGGTAAACCCTTATCCACCACACAAAAGTTACCTTCGGACAGCGACATTGAAAACTATGCACAGCACTTGAATAAACACAAGAAGGGACTGTTTGGAAAGAATGTTCCACTTACCAACATGCTCAAATGGTCAAAGGTATGTACTAGGTTGAGTGTATGATAGATAGTGGGGTTCTGTAAAAATGACGATTTAAAGCACATTCTAAAATTTGCATCAAAGTATGTAAGGGTGCAAAGATCAGGAATCGATACAATCAAGTACCACACCTGACCCAGGATACCAATGGGAAAGTGACAAACTTGCAGTTAGACGCCACAAACCAGAGCCAAGAGGTCAGCCCTTTCCCAGCAGGTGACCACAAGACACAAATAAACAGATGCGCACAAAGGCATAACAAGACAGAAAAAACTTAAATGATCCACAAAAGAAGTACCGCCTTGGAATGGTCAGTAAAAATATTTTACTGGAGGGCTTAAACTGATTTCACGGGGCCGACATCACCCTTAATTCAGATGTGGATCAAGACATATAGATATTTGGTTTGCATGAAAGACCCCTAACTTATCAATGCATCATCTCCTAGAACATGTAAATCAAGATATAACAAGGAGACTTATATAGCCATATATAGTTTTCTTAAAATAGCATCAAAGTTTGAAAATGCCATCTAATTTATTTTATTATTCAACATAACATGTCTGATCATGGTCTCCACTCTTTGCATCCAGGAATTCTGGATGAAATTGAAATCAAAACATATTCTTGTACACGGCACCCCAAAAATTATAAATGGACTTGTCCACATGATAGTAAATGGGAAGTTCATTCAGCATATAAAATGGATTTAAGACATGTTCTGGTGAATAATCTATTCCAAGGATCACTGTTTGGCATTAGGAGGACAAAAAGTAATGTCAAGGGAAAGATTTCTCTATCTGAATAGATTATTTTCCTGGCTTTTCGTACAATTTCTGTAAATTTATTTTAATATAAGCTGCCAGTGGTTCATCAATACTTTTATTATATACCTATAAATGATATGACTTTAGAACTGTCATCTGACACAGAAAGGCGGATCAAGGAACTAATGTTTTCTGAATCCATATCACTATCCTTTAAAACGAGGCTAACGTCGATTACCTGCTTTTGCGACGACGTTACATAAAGTAATTTTCAAGCAAGGGACCAGAGACGCAAAACATGATGACCTAACTTCATATTTTATGAAGTGAATATGACGTGACTAAACGTGATGGCAAATGTTCCCGCAATTTTTCTGGATTAAAGACCAAAATAATTTATAAAATCAAAATAATGTCAGAAAAGGTTATATAATAAACATATTATTATAAAAGTAACTTGATCTGGCGTACAGTATCACATCTCGTGTATAAGGCCATACCGTTGGATCACCCTCGACGCTTCCCATTTCGGGTGATCTGATGGTATGACCTCATCCACTTGGCGTGATACAGTACGCCAGATCAAGTTACTATTATAATAATGTGTATGAACCAACTTTGCATGTTGATGTAACTGTGGCATTGAAATTACATCACTAATTCATCTTGTGCATAACTTCCAATAAAACCAATGCACAGACCACACATGACATCTGGGGGAAGATAGAATTTTAAACCCTTAATGTGCCAATCGCAACAAAAGTCGTCTGCTTTTCTCGTCTGCTGAAATGTTTATTAAGCCTCTATGGCAAACAGTGTGGACCCAGATCAGACTGCTCCTATAGGAGCGGTCTGTTCTGGGTCCAGGCTGTTTGCTTCTATGCTTAATTTGTCAGTAATGCTAGGCAATTATTTACAGCAGGCGACTTCAGCAGATGACATTTTCAGATGCATTTTTTTCTTGGCGCTTTAAGGGTTATTCGGAAAAGATGAGAATTTCTAACTAGTACAGTTTAGTTGCCAATAACGAATCACTATGGAATCAATCTTTGCTAATTATTTCTACAGGAATCATATATAAACCTTCCTTTTACTGCGAATAACTTGTTCACTTACCTAACTCACCAAGCCAATTCTGATTGAAAAGGCCAACATCTGAACCCGTGAAAGTGGTGTTTATGCCATTACCGATATCCCCAATAAAGAACCATGGTCGCCATTAAAGAATCACGTTATGTTATTACACGGGGGTCGTTTCAAAGCTTTAGAAAATCAACAGCCATCAGCTGATTAATGTAAATGAGCTGTAGGCAACTTGAAAAAAATGAAAATTTGATATTTGAATAAAGTTAATAGGTCACAACTCTATGTAACTCAGATACATGGATTTTGCAACAAAAACACGGGTGTTTAATTGCACATTGCCTGTCCTGATTTAGGCCAGACTGTTTTATACACGTTTAGTCTGTTTTAGGGAAAGTGCCGTCCAAATGAAGATATGATGAATGGTCTCTCGAGATATAAGGCTATTAAGAATTAAGAGAACAAAGCAGTTAGAGATATGAGATTTTGAAGGAAAACAAATATAATAGCAAACAGAATCTGCATGGGGAACAAAATCTGATCATGAATGTATCTTTGTGAAACTGTTTGATTATTGTTTCAAAGGGTACATTCCTGTAACCTTTACCATATGTTACCAAAAGTTACTGTCCATCTTAATGCAAAGCTATTGTAACTGCGAGTACCGTCACTTGCGTTTACAGTAGCTTTTCAATAAGGTAACGTACAATTCTACCCTATAGTTGCCGTTTTGCAAAAATCTCCAATGCTACATACATAGTGACACAATTCACTACATACATAGTGTCTAATGTTCTAATACAGAGTCTCGTCATTGTACACCAATTCCAGTATATACAAATACATGTACATGTCACAGATCTAATATTGTACAATGTCATCCAAATGAGAGACTATCAAAGGTAAGTATCACAATCAAAAGTTAAAGGTGAGTTGCCAGCTTTTATTTTTGGCGAAACGGTCTTACAACCATATAACACATGCAGGTTTTCAAATGACTTTTTCAAGGGACATGCTTTGTCCCTCACTTATGTTGTCTAAACATTGCTGCAGCTTTGCAAAGTAGACCTTGGTATCTACATCAGAGAAAGTGTAGTCACATAGCAGTACAACGCCACCTCCTTCTTGGTCTGGTGCTGGCCATGGCTCGAAACTTGGCACAGGGTCACCTTTAACTTCTGCTAGGATTGTACCACCATTGTCCATAACTTCAACAAAGTAAGGAGAAAGACATTTAGGCACATGACCCACGAGTAATCCAGCAACATCACTTAAGAATAATTGCCTCTTCTCATCAGTTGAAAGGCTATGCATTTCTGAAGGAAACGTATCTAATGGAGGTAACCACACAAGGCAAGCATTTTCGTCATGAGTGTTTGTATATTCTCTGTCAACAGTAAGATAAGTAGGTGGAGAGGTTTTAGGTGGACGAATCTGATACACATGATATCCTTTGATTACACAGTTTTTCAGTTTAAATGAAGATCTATCGGTTGAGCAGCTAGGATCTGTTGGTGACGAAGCTTCCTTGTGTACTGACTGGAAAACAAAAATAAAAAAATCCCTTTCTTTTATTATAAACACAAATTAAAACCAAGCTGTGCAGGCAAACAATGCAGATATAGATCAACCAGCTACATATCTGAGCTGTCTGATCCAGGCATACACTGTTTTCAGGTTTGACTTCGGTAAAAATGTAGATCAAAGCCAGAATGGACATTATATTTAGTAAACCCTCTTCGGTCAGAGTGACCACTTTACAGGGAAATAAAAGGCATGCTACAGCTTTGCAAAGGAAGAAATAATGCAGAAAGATGTTGTATGGAGCTTTCTACATTATTTTGCTACTTGTCCAAACTGCCTTTCTTATCAAAATGATGCAGGTTCCATGGGTTTGTCTGCGGTTTGTGATTGTGATATTTCCTGATCATACTCACTATTTTTAATTATCCTTTCTAATTTTGAAATAATCTTGAAGAGGGAGAGAGCTGGCTGCTTTGCTTGAAGCCTTCTGTTGTCTAACGGATGTCTTGCTACTGTAAATGTTCTGTGACTCTTCCTCACGGTGCCGTGGGTTGGTCTGCAGTGTGTGATTGTGGTATTTCCTGATCATACTCGTTGGCTTTTTGTGGCTTTTCCTCAGAGTGGTGTGATTCTGGTATTTCATGGTCATACTATTTTTGTTTGTTTGTCTGATGCTTGATCATCTAGCCTGAGGATTTGACCTGTAATTCAAATGAAGCCCCAGTACTTTTGGCTGCTGTCTATTCGTAGTTGGTGGCTCTGTTGGTGTTGATTCAATGTTTCTTGGTAATCCCATAAGTTGTGTTTTGTTATACAGTACTTAGTGCTGTCTTTAATACTTTTCCAATCATTTACTGAGGAAGAGGGAGCTTGTTGCTTAATTTTCTCTTGAATGCATGTGACTGTTGGTGTTTGTATCTCTTTCTCGAGTTGCCATCATGTGTTGATCTACAGTGTGATTGCAGAATGTCCTGGTCATATTTTATTTGTATTTATCCCATACAAGTATATGGAATATAGGGAAACTGAAAATAATGTTTTTAAACAGTATTTTGAACGTTATTTCTTTAAACAAATGATTTGGTATCACAAGTCCCTTTCACAAGTGAGCGGCCATTGTAGATATTTAAGGCCTAAATGAAATATATATGTGGTTCCTGTTGCATACCAACAAAATTTAGGGTAGGTAGGTAGGGAAATTATTAAATTTTGTTATAACATTTAACAAAGAAAATAGTGGCATAATCTGAAAAAGTGCCCATTTTAGGTATTTTTTCTCCAAAGACCATTTTAATGTTTAGGGTAGGGTTAGAAAAAATAGGGTAGGTAGGCAACAGGAACCACACATACATTTCATTTCAGCCTAACTCAAAACTGACTGCAGTGTGCTTTAGGTTTCTTTGGTAAGTAGCATCTGGTTGTCTATAAATCTGTCACTCTATCATTATTTAGAACAATTTGGGCATAAAAATGGTTCCATGTCATCTATTTCATAATTTAAGCAGTCTGCGTGCATCCACTTTTTACAAGAGTCACATTCAACCCACACACGGCCTAAACCCATTTTTTCATCCTCCTCATACGTCATGTGACAGGCCTGACAACATTCATCTTCTTCACTTCTTTCTACTAATTTCTGAAGCTTTTCACTCTCAGTCAAGGGTCTTTTTCCTTTCTTTGATTGTGGCTTTGGCCCTTTTTTCCCCTTCACACCCTTTGCTTTTAGTTTCTTTTTTAAATATAGCTGTTTAGCCCTCCTCTCCTTTTCAGCGAACATTTTGACTTTATTTAATTGCTTTAATGAACACTTTCTAATGCTATCTGTCGATGTTAGATTATCTGGTAGGATATTTGTCATCGTTTGACAGGTAGGTACGAGTTGTTCAGTAGCAGCTTTTGGCAGTTTTAAGCTTTCTAATATCACGGGAGACACCTCTGAACTTGGACCTGGCTGCTCATCTTCTTTGCGGAACATTGCTGCGTCTGCTAGGATCTGAAGACCCAAGAGGTCGGAGCATGTAGGGGTTTCTGGTTGCGATGGATTGGCTTTCATATGAAGTTTTTTGTAGACGTCGAAGCAAGGAGATTTTCCTTCAATATCATAGCCCTCATTGATTCTTGCAGTGTACCTTTCCTTCGCTGGAGTTGAGAGACTCTCTTCAAACACCGCAAGTGCCCCTTTGGCATTGACTTGCTCTTCTGTCTGTTTAGCACTTCCTCCATCTTCTGCAGTCGTGAGACTTGTGACTGATGATTGACTGTCACTGTATGTTAAAGCTGGCTTTAACATGTCACTGGTTATGACTGTGCTATCAACTGGGTAAATTCCAGAGGACTTGAAGGCATTCATCACTGTCAGTGGTCTGTAGAACTGGAGGTAAGCTTCTGTTAGTTTTTGTGCAAAGTTCTCTTTGCCAATACATTTACCGGGATTTTCACGTGTGAATTTTCTGCATGTGATGTGCCACTTTGTCTTCAATGGTCCAAAGACACCTTTGTCTAGTGGCTGCATCAAATGGGTCGCATTAGGAACAATACGATACATTTCTATGCCTTTGTCTTTTCCCTTCACAAATAGATCCGGATCAATGTGGCTGCTGACACTGTCAAATAAAAGTACCACTGGACGCTCTCTTCCTGCATGCTTATCAAAGTGGTCAATAAATTTTGAGAAGGTTACATTGTTCATCCATCCCTTTTTGGTAAAAGCGATATCTGACCCTTCTAGGGCACCATTCAATGGATTGTATCCTTTTGGCTTTGGTTCTGGATATATGAAGTATGGAGGCATCATTTGGCCTGCAGCATTTCCACAAAACATGAGGCTGAAATGAAATGTATGTGTGGTTCCTGTTGCCTACCTACCCTATTTTTTCTAACCCTACCCTAAACATTAAAATGGTCTTTGGAGAAAAAATACCTAAAATGGGCACTTTTTCAGATTATGCCACTATTTTCTTTGTTAAATGTTATAACAAAATTTAATAATTTCCCTACCTACCTACCCTAAATTTTGTTGGTATGCAACAGGAACCACATATATATTTCATTTAGGCCTGACTGTCAGTCTTTGCTTTCCGCTTGTAATATGTGGAACATTCAAGTCTTTTCTTGATGGGCCAATCACTTTACTTTTGTTAGATCCCATATTGAATCCTGCTTCATCAGCATTCCAGATCCTGCTTGGTGCTTCAATCAGATTATTTTCAATCAGAAAATCCCTGAATTTACTGTACCACAAGTCAGTTTTCTCCTTTGTAACTTTTGACCGCTTCATTTCTAAATCTGTTTCAGTTCTTGAGCTTATAATATGCTTATTTCTTTGCATAAAGGCGTAATACCACTTCTTCCCTGGACGCCCATTTTTGAAGGGCGTATTCCTTTTCTCCCTCTTCACAATGTCTTCAACGAAGTCCAAGAACTCAAACATCCTCAATCCAAGTCCTCTCTGTGCCATTTCGCTTAGCCAAAGAGCCGTTTTCTCCTCCTCAGCCTCACTGAAAATGGTGGTAGGCCCTTTAACTTTATATAAATCCACTTCCCCAGACCGGGAGCGCAGTGGCTCAGTGGTAGAGTGCTTGACTCGAGACCGAAGGGCCGCGGGTTCGAGCCTCACCGGCGTCACTGCGTTGTTGTCCTTGAGCAAGACACATTTATCCTAGCTTAGTACTGGTTAAACCCAGGAAGACCCGTCCCGCATAACTGAAAGATTGTTGAGTGGACGTAAAGAATCAAATCAAACAAAACTTCCCCAGACCATCGCCTGTATAAAAAAGAATAAGATAAATCGTTTTCGTCAGCTGCCTTTCTTAGCGAGGTTGACTTCCCTGAACTTACACTAAACAGTGCCTTTCTCAATCTCTCTCTCTTCTCTGGGGTCATTCTTTTCCCATACTTCCTTTTGATCTTCAGAGCTTTTCTTTGGTTTGGTGTGGATTGACTTCTGTTGGTATTAGGACCTTTCTTGCTTTTTGGACCCATTGTCTGTAAAAATAAAACGTGTAGTCAGGACTGTGTAATTTATCTTTGCAATCAAGTTACCCCCTACCGATAACCATGCCCTTTCCCACTGAAAGTAAACAGTGATGAAGGAGATGGCTTCTGTAGTGTGGGGCTGGTATATGGTGTGTGTGTTTGGTGTGGTGTGTAGATGAAGATTCGTGGTGAGTCTGTGTCTATGAGGTAAGAGTGTGTCTGTGTGTGGTTGCCTGGCGGTGTAAGGGTGGTGTTGGTGGAGGGTGTGTATTGGTGGGATGGAGTGGGGGTGGGGTTTAATGGAGTGTGTGGGGGGTCCTAATGTGGTATGGTGTGTGTATAGGTGGATAGTTTGTGGTAGTTTGTGGACGGGGCAGTGTGTGTCTGTTGGGGTGTTGGTTGGTAGATTGTGCGTAGGTGTTGATTTGGCGTGTTGTGAAGCAGTGTTTTGGGGAGGGCTGTGTGTGTGTGGGAGGGGGGGGGGGGTGTTGGTTGATAACTTATATGGTATTTGGGTAAGGATGGAGTGTGTGTAAATGAGAGATGGGTGGGGTTGATTGAGTGTGTGTGGTGTGGTGGGGATAGTGTGTATATATGGGAGGGCGCTAATTTGAGGTGGTTTATGAATTTCAGTGTGTGTGTATGTATGGAGGGGGTGTATGTGGCTCGGATGACAGTGTTTAGTGTATATGTGAAAGATTGAATGGGAGGGGGTAGGTGGTGTGTGTGTGGGGGGGGGGGTAGATCTAGTTTATGATCTCATTTGTCAATAAATGAATCTGAGCTATATAACCAACTCCACAAATTTATGAATAGCTCGAGATGTTCCGCCATCAAAATTAGTACAATGCACATTCATCTATTTTTAAAGCAAGATACTTTTTTCTCCATAAACATGTGCGGATCCAGAGGGAGGGAGGGGTCCGCAAACCCTTGGGGGTTTCTATAGGGAAATAACCAATGGACCTCCCCAAGGAAAAAGTTGCACCCCCCCCCCCCAGGAAAATGCTGGACAACCTTTGATACCTTAGAAAATTATAGTTTTCTTTTAAATAAACTATTGGACTGTAAAAGAAGTTGGAGACTTAAAAACAACCAAAAATGATGTTAAAAAAAAAAAGAAAAAAAGTTGTCATTTTTTTATGGTATGTGGACCTGGACCCCCCCCCCCCCCACCCGGACCCCCCCACGCCCCACCCCCCCCCCACTCCGGACAAAAATTCCTGGATCTGTGCATGATAATATATGAACGTATACTGGTATAGATTAGTATTAGTGAAATTAATCTTTTTGACAGTTCACAAATAGTTTGAGACGACCCCTCAAGTTGCACTAATGGGGCAATTTTTGGCGTCTGCTGTTAACCGCTATTGGCAACTGCACCAGCGTTTAAAATCGGGCTATTTTAAACACTCCAGTGACAATCTGTAAAACAGTTTTTATTTTTTTAGGTCTTGAAATACATACCTTTCCAATGGAAAAAAGTTTTCTGGAATTGTCTTTATCGGCGAAATTTCACGTGTTGACAAAGTTTGCGCGTTTCAAACCGAGGCTGAAATGTGTACATGTCGCATGTGTGTTTTCCCGTTTCGATAACCCGGAGTAAATATACGTCATAATTTTTAGAGAGTAATGTGTATTCTACATGGTAAATGATTAAGTTTCACATGGGTAAAATCTGAATTACTTTTCCATACAGGTAGGGGTTACAGAACTTGTTTTTTAAATGACTGATTCGCTATTGGGGAAGGTTCATTATTGGCGACTAAACTGTATTAAGTCCTGGGTACCTTATCTGATATACAAAAAACACTAGTCACTTACCTGTACCTTGACAAACTACCATTGAGCCAGCGCATGACAAAGGTAAACAAGATGGCCTCTGCACCCAGGAAAGACACAGATCAATATAGGTTTAGATAAACACAATTTTTGAGCATAAAATTGTAAATATTTCTTACCCATTTGTTTTAACATATGTTCTTGGGTGCTCAAAAGAACCGTCTCCTTGAGACGGTTCTTTTGAGTACCCACAACATATGTTGTACCCACAACATATGTTTTGGTTGAGAAATAAGAAACTTAAATTTTTGGTGCACACTCTTAACTAAAGGCCTGGATCAATATGGACAGCCACCCAGTCTTAATCAGAGTCCTCCACAGCTGCATGAAACAACCATCTTGCCTAAGCTACTGATCTGCCTGTGCTAATATGAGTCTCTGGATCTATAGGTCATTTTTGTTAATTTCATATAAATAGTTTCTTACATGAATGCCCATGTTTTGTTGAATTTATTAAACGTTGGGGAAAAGAGATAAAATATTAGGCTTGCTGAGCATTTTATCACTTTTTTGCAACAAGTTTTATAAATTCAATAAAACATGAGCACGAATGTTAGATTCTATTCATTTACATAGATGATTTTACATGAGTTTCCATGTTTTGTTGAATTTATTAGAGGTCATGGGGAAAAGAGATAAAATGTGAGTCTTGTTGAGCCTGTTATCACTTTTTGGCAACAAATTTAATAAATTCAAAAAAACATGAGTAAGATGTTAGACTTTATTTATCATATGACGTCAAAACTATTTTGAAATCACTTTTTTGATGTGAAAACATTAAGATTTGCCAAATATATGCCACATTGTTATAGGCATCATTTCACAATGTTACCAAAATCTGTAAACCAATAGTGGTTTATCGATTTTAAAAATGGCATTGTATATCACCCCCAGACACAACGTTATATGAGCAGTGGCATGAGATTTCCAACAATTTGGTATGTGCGACCAGCAAAGGCTCAGACCAGCCTGGGCATACGCCCAGACTGATCAGAGCCTTTGCTTGTCGCTTGAATATTCAATGAGTGTTAAGCTACTTACTGAACATCATTTGGAGTTTCTAAGCTCAAAAGGGGGCTGTGCAGGCTTGTCTGCTACATTTTTGGAAATCACATGCGGTGGCTCAATATCTAAAATGATTTTTTTCAGGATCCCATACAGAAGCCTATGTTGCGGACCAATGACAAAAATGTCAAGAAAGAAGCCTGTGAGGTCTTCAAATATATCCTTTCATTAGTTGTGTAATATAGTGATAGAGATAACAACTGAATGATTTCCAAGCAAAGACAGCAGAATTTTTAACTCTTTCCTTGCTAGCGACTCCGACTTGTCTTGCTAGCAGCGACGACTTTTGTCATTTACTGATAATCTTTGCAAACAGTTTGGACCCAGATCTGGACCAACAGAATGTCCGTCCTTATCTGGATCCTGAAATAATTTTTTAAAAAAGTTAATTTAAAAAAAAAAAAATCAGCAGTTGACAACAAAAGCATGAAAAATTACCCAGCATGCATGGCCATGCCCTCTCTGTAACTCCAAAACATTTTCAAATAGTTTCATCAAACTACACAAAGCTAAAGCAAAATGACTCAATGTGCAGAAGGCAAGATAAACAATTTTACTTTAGGAGTAATGGCACCTTGTTATTGAAAATTGTCCATTTTATGATATTGTCCTGTCTGCTTTGTAACTAAAAAAAAAACAGTTTTAGATGATTTAATGAAACTTTACACATCTGTAAAATTCATAGTGAAGAACCATAACACTGAAAAGAGTTATGGCCCATTAAAAAGTGAAAATAGTTTGTTTTCCTACATGTTACACAAATGTAAAACAACATGTCAGATACTAGTTAAAAGTGTTGGTAAAATGTTAATGTTGAGAGACAAAATGAGCAGCGACATGAGATTTCCAACAATGTGGTATGTGCGACCAGCAAAGGCTCAGACCAGCCTGCCCATACGCGCAGACTGATCAGAGCCTTTGCTTGTCGCTTAAATATTCTATGACTGCTAAGCTACTGACCGAACATCATTTGGAGTTTCTAAACTTAAAAGGAGGCTGCACGGGCTCGTCTAAGTCTACACTTGTCAAAATGTCACATTGTTGGAAATCACATGTCACGGCTCAAATGTGAATCAGATGAGCTACACTGTCTTGAGACAGGTCTTATTAAGGATACAGATTATATGTATCATTGAATATACCAGTTCTTATCTAATGAAAAATTGGACAATATTGCTCCTTTCATGGATTTTTTGTTTGTTTGTTTGATACTTTACGTCCCAGTCAACATTTTTTAGTTATGACAGGATGGGTCTTCCTGAGTTGAACAAGTACTAAGCAAGGATTAATGTGTCTTGCTCAAGGACACAAGGCAGTGACGCTGGTGAGGCTCAAACCCGCAACCCCTGGTCTCGAGACAAGCACTCTACCACTGAGCTACTGCACTCCCTCCTCCTTTCATGGAATGAGATTAGTGTAGAAGTATATGCTAAATAGCAATAATACAGTTGCCAATAGAACAACATTGAATTTTCCCGTTATTTGATTGGAGTATCAGTAACTTATAATTAGGGGGAGAATTGTGTTCAAAATTTTCATTTGGGGAGGTTTATAGTCTGATTTACGGTCGGAAATTTAGTTTTATGGAAACACGCAAGCAGAGCCGTAAAACATGATTTCCAACTACACCTCTTCAAATGAAAATTTTGAATCTGGTTATCCCCATTCTAATGCACTTCAGCAGTTTTGTCTCAAATTAGAGCATTGCAAGCCTCATAAAGCCGCCATCATCCATCAAAATGTGACTTCATTGATGGCAGGCAAATTTTTTTCCTACATTATATCGCAGGATATACTGTTGCAAATTTTTGACTTTATCCAATCAGACGTCTTGTTACAAAATCAAATGCATTAGAATAGAAACTGAACGTATATGTATGATAATATCATTATACTGGCCAGCACAAATTAATTTAGTATCAGTATTTACCGCATTGTCAACATACACACTCTCAGACAAGCAAGAACCTTTGCTACTTGCATACATAAAGTATAGATGTAGATGAAGACTCTGACCAAAATTTTGATGGATATGCCAGGCAATAAGTACCAAAATCTTGACCCAAATGGGCCTTGACGCGAGATAACCTGTCTATGATGTTTGCGAACAACAAAAGCACTGACCAGTCTGTGCATCCCTGCAGTAAAATTTAAATTTTCTAAGTAGTCTCTGGAGCTGAGCAGACTGGTTTGAGTCTCACTTTATCGGCAGCCTTGAAGACAGGTTTTCTCGTGTCGAAGCCCATATAATACTAGACACATGAATATCTACTAGAGAGACACTTGCTTCTCAGCTATGAGATTCTTGTGTTATCTACTTTAAGCCAGAATTTTTTTATTAGTTGATTTACAAACCCTCCTACTGTCATTTCCTGGAAAGTAGAAAAAAAAAAAAAATTATTTCAAAAATTATTTTTTATTTTATCCGCCAACTCTTAATATTATTTGTTTAGTTGAAAATAATATATTTTTTGAGGTTCTGTCTGTGTATTTTTGAGAGTGACACTGTTGAAAGTGATTGTCCTGTCCAGATTTTTAGGAAAATGATGATATATATATAAAGATTTAATACAGACTGTTGGTTTACCTAACTAGTTTTACTGTTTTTTCTGGAGACATAGAAAAAAAAAAGCTCTGAAAAAAAAAGTTCTTAAAATGATCAGTTAACTGGTCATTTTCAGAGCTTTTTTATTTTATTTTTTCGTCCCCCCAACCCTAAATCTGAAAAAAAATTCCCGTAAATCAACTAAAAATAAATTCTGGCCTTTGTTATTGTTTGCACTATTGAGCTGATGTTTTTCCTTGACTGTGTCACTGATTCAGAATTATATGGGGGACAGAAAATGTAAACAAAGCCAGTCTAGCATTGCCTTGGAGATTGTGACAAAAGGATGGTCCGTGGGTCCTGACCTCAGAGATGAAATCTTCATACAGGTCTGCCGACAGACCACGGATAACAAGAAAGAGTAAGCAATCATATAGCTTTGCATGTGTTAGAGCATTGTTTGCTGATACAGTGGACCAGGGATTGATCAGGGTTAACACATTTCTTCCTTTTACACACCTTATAAAACTAAAGAGAAATAATGCTTTAAATGCCTAGTGCTTATGTTGAGCTGCCATTTTGGAAAACACTGATCAGAACTTTTATAGTTCACAATAATACTGTGTCCCCCTTGTTATTAGTATTTTCACGGCTATTTCATATATAATTTTAATGCAGTTGAAGTTGCATTAATGAGCCATGGCATGGGATTTCCAACAATGTGACATTTCGACATGTGTAGACTCGGACGAGCCTCTGCATGCAACCTGTAAGCTTAGAAACTCCAAATGATGCTCAGTCAGTAGCTTAACAATCATAGTTTACTCAAGCGACTAGCAAAGGCTCTGATCAGACTGCGTGTATGCGCAGGCTGATCTGAGGCTTTGCTGGTCGCACATACCACATTGTTGGAAATCTCATGCACTGGCTCATTTATTATTACGAAGTTGGTGATACAATTAGGTGCTCTTTGATAAATATTATATAACTGTTTGTCTTTAACAGCATTTCTTTTGATGGAATACATTTATACACTCAGGTTGCATAATGAATTATGTTAATCAGCAAAAGTGCATAAAATTGAAGCTTAAAAGCTCAATCTAAACTTTGCAGCTGAAGACATTTTCGAATTTGTTGCTTCTTTGAGAATCTAAATAAGGCTTGATATGTGAATTGTCTGCAGACAGATTAAAAAAAAAGATATGACAAAATCAGTCGTCCATGACAGATGTCATTGGCACATAAATGGTTAAGTATTGAAGACTTCTCTCCTATTAATGTATTTCAACTGTTTCTTACAGAGATAGCTTACAGCGAGGCTGGGAACTGATGGCTGTTCTCCTTAACTTCTTTCCTCCCACACACAAGTTCTATTCCTATCTTGAAGGTTACATATCTCGTCATATGGATCCAAAATATGACCTTGAAAATGTAAGTAGCCAAGTGTTTGAAGGGAATTGCCTTTAATTTTAGGGGAGATGACAATGGATTTAGATTATTGTTGTATCGGTGTAATTTTGTCACATTTTACCTTTAATTTATGTCATATTTTACTTTTAGTTGGGCCTCCTCATAAGAAAACCTGTCAAGGGAGTGCAGTGCCTCAGTGGTAGAGTGCTTGACTCGAGACAGAGGGGCTGCGGGTTCCAGCCTCACTGGCGTCACTGTGTTGTGGTCCTTGAGCAAGACACATTTATTCTAGCTTCGAACTGGTTCAACCCAGGAAAACCCATCCGTGTTTAACTGAAAGATTGTTGATGGAATGTAAAGAATCAAATCAAACAAACAAAACAAAGAAAACCTGTCTTCTGGGTTAGCAAACGATACCCAATTTATGTATATTTTTACAAGATTGTATGTGTGATGCACATATATTACAAATTCAATGCTGAAAATGCATTTAATCTGTCACTTACAAGCAACCAGGCCTTTAGAAATTAATGTTCTTATTTCTCAACTAAAACATACATAATATATAATGCACCATATCAATGCACATAGCTGATTTTTCTTATTTCTTCATAAAAGCATATTCGCAGTAAACAGAGCTGAGCAGGCCACCATCACCCCACCAATGAAGCACAATTCGAATGGGTTTTTTTTGTAGGCCTATGATGACCCAAAATTGTATGCTTGCTCGGTTGAGGTTATTCTAATCAGTGCCCACAACATAGGTTT
This sequence comes from Loripinus fragilis, assembly GCA_964019695.1. Lineage (NCBI taxonomy): Eukaryota > Metazoa > Mollusca > Bivalvia > Lucinida > Lucinidae > Loripinus > Loripinus fragilis. The sequence goes on along the minus strand of OZ026519.1, from coordinate 39,570,910 downwards.
TCATGAAGAACTAAGATAACTAGCTATCTTAATATCCTGTTACATTTTGTATCTAGGACTTGTGAATGACTGAATGGACTTGGACTTGTTCAGTTGTTACAGTCACAATACTGTAAATTTGGAAAATCTTCGCGAAACTTGAATTTTGAAAGTCTCTAATATGTCTTTTAACTCTATTTGCGAAAATAAATTTCTCGTGAAAATTTCCGAATTTACAGTATGCACAGCTAAGCACAGGCACAAGTCACTTAATATCAAGTTATATCTCAAAACAGACCTCCAGATAAAAGTGCATGGTTTTAGCCTGAACATGTTATGAGCACTCAAAAGAACTGTCTCATTGAGACAGATTCTTTCAGGTATTCAGAATATGAGCACCCATGACTCATAATTATGCTGAAAAAAAATTGCTTTAGACTTTAGAATCTGTCCAACACTTTGAGTTGGCTTAATTTGGTGAAAGTGCTTGAACATACAATATGCAGGAGTAATTTTTACAAAATTAACCCTTAAAGCACCAAGCAAAAAAGCATTTGAAAATGTCGTCTGCTGAAGTCCTCTGCTTCACATAATTGCCTTACATTACTGACGAATTAAGTATAGAAGCAAACAGTAGGAGTAGTCTGATCTAGGTCCACACTGTTTGTCATAGAGGCTTCTTAAACATTTTAGCAGACGAGAAAAGCAGACGACTTTTGTTGCGATTGACACATTAAGGGTTAACTTCTATTAGGAGGGTTTGGGTTATGTACAATAACAGGTTTAGTGGTAAACAGATTCTAAAGGTGCTCCGGATCTATATCTAAGGATGCGCAGTGCACAGTAATGCAAGACAAAAATCTCAGGCAAACAGTGCAGACTCCAGTCAGATTCATCCTTAAGAATAGAAAAAAAATTCAGCACATGACGGTATCATTTCGATGGGTCATTTTAGCCATCACATCAGGATATGCACAGTACTTGATAAGCCATCTCATCTGGGTCTTTATTTTTTGTCAATTCATTTTTAGGTTCATGGGTTTAATGGTCTTGGTGTCGGAATTAGATATTATGTGTATTTCCATTTAAAGCTTATGTTTACAGCTCTGTTAACTCTTTGCCAGCTAGTGTCGTCTGCTGATAACTTTTGCATACAACAAAACATCAGGCCTGATCTGGATCCTATCTGTTTGATACTCTGAATATTTTCCAGAAAGAATTTTTTGAACAAACTAATTTTGAAAAAATCAGCAGACGACGAAAAAAACATGCAAAATTACCCAACATGCAAAGAGTTAATGTTATGTTTTTTTGTATCCAGTTCAGCTATGCGAGGTGGTGCCGCACTCACGGGATTCCCTTTGGTTTAATAGATGACGAGCTCTGTGTAACTGTAAGAACGACTTGCCTGTTTATTACCATGCCTTGCTTTCCAAACTCAGTCTTTAAAAGCTACATTTGCCATAAAATGTGATTCATTCTTTTAAAGCACAAATAGCACTTTCTTCTAATACAGTTAAATATCAGACTTTTCAGGAAAGAACTTTTCATGAAACCTTTAAAACCATGCTGGATATTTCACAATTTTTATCTAATTAACCTGGTATGCAGGTTACCAGTTAATAGCATGTTACAAGCAGAGTGGAAAACAGTGTAGATCCAGATCAGCTGGCTTCTTAGAAGCCAGCTGATCTTGATCTACACTGTTTTCAAATCAGGATATATCCAGGTTCAACATGGAAAGGGTTAACCTTTATAATAAAGCTAAGCATAAATTACAGCAGACAATATTCATCAGATATCACTCGAAATGACCGGAACTCCAATGATTTTTGGGAGATTTGAGCGATATGAAAAAGAGATAAGAAAGTTTACAAAGAAATGCATTATGGTCCATATATGATTGGTACTCTAAAGTTTGAATCTATTTTAGGCTCTCACATTGGCCAAGTGAAGTTTGATTGCTTTTGATTATGTCGTCATCTCACCAATGTAGAATTTGACCTCACTTTGAGAAACAAGAACTATATATAGAAATTCACAGATTATTTTATTTGACACAACACACAAACAGCTAAAACAAAGAGGACTTTCAGTTTTGCTAAAAAGAAAATACAAAAATATTCTATATAAATCTCAGGTATAGAACATATTTCCCTGTTATGAAAGACTTTCATGTAAAACAGCCTTTTTTCAAGGACATTAATTTGAAACTTTTTTGAAGGGGTTATCTTCTCTTCAGTATATGCTTCAATGCAATTGGCTTTTCATTATGTAAATGTTTCTTTGATACTGAGTATATTGTAAATTACCTGAAGTTGAGACATACATGATTAAGTTTCAGCAAACTGTGCACATCCAGATCAGATTGCTCTTTTGGAGCAGTCTGATCTGGGTGTATACTGTTTGCCATTCCTTCTACATATTTCATGCATTACTGGGTAAAAACAGGAGTGTGGTAAAATTTTGAATGATGATTTATTCTTGGTGTCTCAAGTTTGAGATTTTTACGATATTTTGTAATGAAATTAACTAACAACCTGGTTATGGGAATAGTTATCGTTTTTATCAGTTACCTCTCATATCAACTGCATTGTTGCACGTTGCCTGATAAAAGTTGTCTATATTACGGCATGTTGCCTTTATCAGGTCATGATGACGTTGCACTTTTTGAATGATGTCGCTAATGACGCTGAATCAACATACAAATCGAAAATGACGTCATAATCGCTAGTTTGAAGAGTGAAACAATGGGTAAACTGATAAATAGAATACCAGGTCCGCGTCTTTTGATATCATGTTTACCAGGCTCGGCTTTGAGAACGCTTGTTGAATCGCTCGGCAAGCCTCGCGATGCCAACAAGCGTTCTCAAAGCCTTGCCTGGTAAACTTGATATCAAAAGAAACTCACCTAGTATTCTCTATTTATTATGCTCTAGATAAGTAATACCCAAATCCATGATAATCACAAAAAAACGAAATATGGAATTTGAGAATTGCAAGGCCATGAGTAACTTTTTGAAAGTGCATTTTATGCTATTTGAAACCAATTACAATATATGCAACTCTCAAGCCTCATGGTAAGAGTGCATATTTGAAAATTATCCCTTAAAGGGCCAAGAACAAAATTGCATCTGAAAATGTCGTCTGCTGAAGTTGTCTGCTGCAAATATTTGCCTAACATTTTTGACGAATTAATTATAGAAACAAACAGTTTGGACCCATATCAAACTGCTCCTATAGGAGCAGTCTGATCTGGATCCACACTGTTTGCCAAAGAGGCTTCTTAAACATATCAGCAGATGAGAAAAGCAGACGACTTTCTTTTGCGATTGGCTTTTTAAGGGTTATTTTTAGTATTTCTCAACCAAATCGTATGTTGTCAGTACTTAAAGAACCGTCTCAATGAGACGGTTCTTTTGAGCATCCAAAATCTATGCTTAAGGTGATTTTTTTGCTTAACTTAAGTGGACCTATGACTTTTTTGCTCCTGTCAATTAATTTAGATTTTTATAGTTTTGAGATGCAATGCATCACATGGGGCTGATGCATAATTTATAACCTGTGTAATGCACAATTTCTCAATACAAAATAAATCTGAATTTATATATAAACACATGTTAGGTATGTCAGCTTGCTTCCCTGTAATGTTATGCACTTTCACCAAACTATTGACTTCTAAACTTATACTGATGCCTTTGTAACTCTTACATTCCATATTTAAATGTAAATTCCATATATTAAAAAAATCATGTGATTTAGGTAAAGAGCCTAATATTGAGGACTTTGCATAGAAATTAAGGTAAAATTACTGACCCCAAGCAAAGCATTATAAAGTGATTAGAAACTGATTTTTTTATATTAAAAAAAAAAAACTGGTTCAAATTAACCCTTTGAAGACCAGGGCCCGGAATTACAATGCCTCCTTAAAGTTAAGCAAGACTTAAGTTAAATATTGATATTTCAACATGCTATATTAAATGCTAAATCAATTGCCTTGATCGATGTGGTACTTGTGGTCAAAGATATGAGCCAGTGCATGAGATTTCCAACAATGTAGTATGTGCGACCAGCAAAGCCTCAGCTCAGCCTGCGCATACGCCCAGTCTGATCAGAACCTTTGCTAGTCGCTTGAATATTCTATGAGAGTTAAGCTACCGACCGAACATCTTGTGGAGGTCCTGAGCTTAAAAGGAGGCTGTACAGGCTCGTCCGAGTTTTCGCTTGTCAAAATGTCACATTGTTGGAAAACTCATGTCGCGGCTCCTCAGGAAAAATGAAACTATTTTGATTTTAATCAGTTTTATACATTATTTTTCGCATCCTGAATAATCAATTCTTAACTTAAGTCTTCCTAAACTTTAAGGAGGCATTGTAATTCCGGGCCCAGAAACCTATAAATGGGTACTTCGGCAAACAGTGAAGACCCTGATGAAATGCAGCATAATGCTGCATTTCATCAGGGTCTGCACTGTTTGCTAAATCAAAATTAATCTTCAGAGAAGGACATTATTTTTGGGAAATCATAGCCTGACAATGGACCATCCTGACTTTATTGTATGTAGCCTAATGGGAAATTCTATTTCATCTATTCTGAAGAGGGTTAAAGGCCACTTATCTAGAGTTTTGCTAGTTTTCTTGTTACATTATTCTGTTCTGAATTGCTAGATGAGAAATATATATGAGCCAGTGATGAGGTTATGGCAACCAGCAAAGACCCAGACTAGCCTGCACATGCACACAGTCTGGTTAGAGCCTTCACTGCTTGCACACACATAGTATGGAGGTAGATGAGGGCTCAGACACAAAAAGCTAGAAATCTGGCCCAACTGGATAGCTTTGCATACATAATTGAGCAGGGACATGAGAAAAACAACAATATGGCTACTGTAAATTTGAAAATTTTCGCGAGGATTTTATTTTCGCAAAACTTTGCATATGCGAAGTTTCGTGAAAATAAAATCCTCCTGAAATGGCGAGATCACTCTGTCGACTACTGATATAGGTAAATCATACCCTAGTCACAAAATTTTCCGGTCGCAAGTATGTCTTTTAACACTATTCGCGAAAATAAAATTAACGCAAAATTTCAGGATTTACAGTATGTGTCATGAGAAGACTCAGATCAGCCTAGACAGCCAGCTCAGTCTGGTCAGAGTCTTGGCTGTAAGCATGAAAAAAGCTTGGGTCCTTAGTTACTGACTGAGCGCAGAGCGAAGACTCTGATCAGACTGGGCATGTGCCTTCACTCAGTGCACACTAATTTTGTTGATCTTGTCATGCCATGGTTCATTTAAAGTTTAGCTATATGTTTACCCTATTTGACCAAATAAGTGCACTCGGCACATAGCTTTTTTAAAGTTCTATACCCTCTATCATTATTGGCTGAAGAAAGCAAACAAATAGTCCCAAGTCAGACTGCTATCTAGGAGCAGTCTGACTTGGGACTGTTTTGTTTGCACATGTTTTTCCTGTCTGAGTAATTTGGTTCTGGCACTGAAAGAGTTTTAAAAGTTCTATATGCTATTTGCATTAAGAAACTATTAGGCCATAGCAAGACTTTGTGGGCACAGCAAACTCTCGAATGTAACTGGACTGATGCTCCGGTTAATCTCAGTATTCACCATTCACCAGGCCCACATACCGTATTGTTGGTTTTGTCCTGTACTCGCTAAAATTCATCGCACAAATAGCAATTTTGGATAATGTAAATGATCTAAAACTTTGAACACTAATTGCCTGCCAAAAAGGCCTTGACAAACAGGGCAGATGCAGATCAGACTGCAGTTTGATCAGGGTCTTCCCTATTTGCTATTCTGACAAGTGTCTTGTGAATTCCAGCCCTGATACCCAACCTTTTGTCTGGGAACAGAAAGAGAAAAGTGTTTAAAATTTTAGAACTTTTATCCTATTTACAGTTTTAAAAAGTTATTGCTTGTTTGTTGTCTTGCTTGCTATTCAGAGGTGGTGGAAATTATGAAATTTTTCTGTATGCATCTCTTGTTTGTATGAAAACTTCAATGTTTTCTATGTGTATATACATTTAGCTTTCCAAGTTCATGAGATTTTAGTACTTCAGGGTAAATGTTCTAAAATCTCAAACACTAGTTGCTGCCAAAAAAGGCCTAGACAAACAGTGCAGACCCAGATCAGTCTGCTTCTGAAGAAGCAGTCTGATCAGGGTCTTCCCTGTTTGCTATTTTGACAAGCATTTTATGAATTCCAGTCCTGATAACCAACTCCTTACAAGACAGTGAAAAGTGTTTGAGAATTCAGAACATTTACCATATTTTATCACAAAACGTCCTGTGTAGGAGTGAAATAACGGCATGCATTAATATCCTTAACCTATTATGACGGCTGTAACAATGTCGCGTACAGAATGACAAAATTATAACTTTTTCACGGCAGAAATGAGATTTCAAAGTACATGTAATCTTAATGTCATATGATAAATAGAATCTAACATTCATGAAAGAGATAAAATACTCCGCAAGCCTTGCATTTTATCTCTTTTCCTCAACTTGTTTAATAAATTCAATAAAACAAGATCCTCTATGCACCTGCATTATGTCATTCTTTAAACATACATGAACTGCTATCCAGTGGGCCAAATTATGGCCTGAGCATTCATCTACATCCCTACTTAGTGTGTTCAAGCAGTTAAGGCTCTAGCTGTGCAGGCTTGTATGAGTTTCCACTGCATGTATATACATGTATGATAAGTACGAAAATCTCATGAACTAGCTCCTGTATGTTCTAAAATTTCTAACATTAATCTCCTATTGTTATAAAAATCAAATGAGCTACTGGTAGTATGTGACAAAAGCAGCGAAATATATATGTGCACCAAGTGTAGATACAGATCAGCCTGGGTAGATACGAAATTTTTAAGGATTTTATATCTGAATTCAGAATTTTTAGGCTGACTTCCCAGTTACCATAGAAAGTTGCCATCAAAATTCTGAATTAAGCGGATTTTAATTGCTTTGTCTTATTTATTTTCCGTTTTTATCTAAAGACAAATGGCTATTTAATCATAAGTTGTAACTTTTGTTATCATAGTATTTGTTTTAAGATTGGAATTTCTGAAGTTCAGGATTTTCAAATTTTGAACTTCCACCCGTGCATAATAACATATGTGAAAGTTTTCAGGATTAATCCTGAATTCAGGATTTTGAGGCTGACTTTCCATAGAAAGTCAGCCTCAAAATGCTGAATTAGGCAGATTTTGATAGCTTCTCTGATTAGTTTTCAGATTATCAAAACACAAGAAATCATTTAAACTTAAATTGTTCATTTTTGTAGGCACCCAGAAAGTTTTAAAATTTGAATTTTTAAAGTTCAGGATTTTCAAATTTTGAACATTCACCTGTGCATAATATTATTCTATTGACAGTCTTCTGCTGTTTTCTTATCTTGTAGGTTCTCTTGATCTGTATCTGAGACTGGTTTTTCTAGACTATTTGCTGTATATTGAATGGGTTAATTGATAAGGGCTCATGCTGTGAAGACTGATCAGACTGGACATGTGCACAGGCTGATAATTGGGTCCTAGATAATTGCAGTGGCTCAGTTTGTAGAGTGCTAGACTGGGGATCAAAGAATTGCTAGTTCGAGTCTCACTGTTGGCGGAGTCACTGTGTTGTGTCCTTGAGCATTAGACACTTTATCTGCTGCTTAGAACTGGTTCAACCAAGGAAGACCTGTCCCTACATGACTGTTAAATTGTTGACTGGGACTTGAATCAAACCAAAAATAGATATGCAAAAGTTTCTAATATAAAATTGTAATACTTTTCGTACCCCTTTGCTTAAACATATGTTTTGGGTCCTCAAAAGAACCGTCTCAATGAATTCTTTTAACTACCCACAACATACATGTAATTATGTTTAGGTTGAGAAATGAAAACATTAATATTTGACTATATACACTCTTATCTGGAGGTATATTAACCCATAAAGAGCCAAGAAAAAAATGCATCTGAAAATGTCGTCTGCTGCAAATAATTGCCTAACATTACTGACCAATTAAGTATAGAAGCCAACAGCGTGGACCTAGAACAGACTGCTTCTATAGGAGCAGTCTGATCTGGGTCCACACTGTTGGTCATAGAGGCTTCTTACAAAAAGAGCAGAAGACTTTTGTTGCGATTGGCGCTTTAAGGGTTAATATACATGTACATGTATATATTTGAAAAAGAGTAAAGTGTTCGGAATTTTAACACATTTACCGTTTTTTTTTTATCTGTAGTTAATTCCTTGTTAATGTGTTGCAGGTGCCTATCCACCACTTTGCAGAACATTGCCAGCGACGGTTAGAAAAAACAATGCAATCAGGCGCCAAACGTGGAATACGTAAACCTTCACAAGATGAAATAGAACAAGCAAAGGTAATGGGAAGCTTGGGATTTGATTCTGTTGGTGGTGTATCAGGGGCGGATCCAGGATTTCTGGAAAGGGGGTTCATATATATATATATATAAATGTGTGGGGATTCGCTTTGCTGATTTTATCTTGGTATCCTAAATGGGATATGAAAATTAAATAATGTGGTCTCACTGAGACCAAATTATTTCATTTTCATAGGATATTTAAAAATAGGGGGAGGGGGGGGGGGGGCGCTCGCTTTAACCCCCCCCCCCCCCCCCCCCCCCCCCCCCCTGAACCTCATCTGGATCTGCAACTGTTTATCATATTTGTAATCTGACTTTAGTGCACAGGTTGGGAGTTCAAGAGCCTTGATTGTGTCACATTAACATTAACTCTTAACATGCAAAGGTGGAGGGACATGTTGTTTTGGTCTGGATTCTGTTGGCTTTGTTGGCATTATAGTGGCACAGTGCTTTTTGTCTGCACTCTTAATTTGTGAGCCGTTGGAAACTTCTGAACCAATGGCCAGATTTAGACCAAACTGGCACAGATACATCACTGGAAAGACGTAAATAAATGATTAGATTTGGTCACTTTGACCAAATTTTCTAGGTCACAAGGGTCATATAACTGAAAAAGCCTTGTCTGCACTCTATCTTCTTTACCAAACTGGCACACTGGGAGGACCTTAGTAAATTATTAGACTTTGGTAACCTTGACCTAATTTCCAAGATCACTAGGGTCATATAACTGACAAAACCTTGTCTGCACTCTATCTTCTTAACCAAACTGGGCCATTGGGAGGACCATAATAAATTATTAGACTTTGGTAACCTTGACCTAATTTTCAAGATCACCAGGGTCATATAACTGAAAAAGCCTTGTCTGCACTCTATCTTCTTAACCAAACTGGCACACTGGGAGGACCTTAGTAAATTATTAGACTTTGGTAACCTTGACCTAATTTCCAAGATCACCAGGGTCATATAACTGACAAAGCCTTGTCTGCACTCTATCTTCTTAACCAAACTGGCACACTGGGAGGACCTTGATAAATTATTAGACTTTGGTGAGCTTGATCTAATGTTCAAAGTCACCAGGTCATATAACTGACAAAGCCTTGTCTGCACTCTATCTGCTTAACTAAACTGGCCCATTGGGAGGACCTTAATAAATTATTAGACTATGGTGAGCTTGATCTAATTTTCAAGGTCACCAGGGTCATATTACTCTATAAAAAAGCCTTGTCTGTACTCTGTCTTCTGAATCAATGGTCAGTTTTTGACCAAACTGTCACAGATACATTATTGGGAGGATCTTAATATATGTTTAGATTTATGTGACCTCTGCTTGATTTTCAAGGTCACAAATGTGATATAACTGAAGTGGGTGGGGAACACAGGTTTTCTTCAGAAAACTCTATCTAGTTTTTTATTATCTGCAAATTAAAAAAAAATATCCAGATACCATCAGAGCCTCAAACCATTTGAATCCAAATCAGGCCCTCGGGCCTGTTCTGAGTCGAAACTGTTTGCAAAGATTATCAGCAGATTGTCACCAGCAGGCAAAAGTTAAAAAGATTTCTCATGTATTTGCTCTTGTTTTGCTGGCTTGGCTTAACTTGCAAAGTTTCAATTTAATGTCTGAAAATTTTCCACCAGGAAAAATGCAAGTTCAAATTTCTTGATCTAAAATTTAGGTTACATTTTATTAAAAACTTATCTCGTCAGAAAATATGGCTGAAGCTTAATATGATAGTTCAAATTTTATGATTAAAATGTTAAAAGCTCAGTTATCCAGTTAAATAGGGTACACGAAATGTTCTAAAATTTCGAAAAAGTCCTAGACAAACAGTGCAGATCCAGATCAGACTGCTTCTGAAGAAGCTTCAGAAGCAGTCTGATCAGGGTCTTCCCTGTTTGCTGTTTTGAAAAGCATTTCCTGAATTCCAGCCCTGATAATCAACAGTTTAGCTGAGATCAGAAAGAGAAAAGTGTTCAAAATTTTAGAGCATTTACCGTAAATACAGTACCATCGTTATTGTTTCAGAAATCCATATATTGTCCCTCAATGTTTGGTAATACCCTAGCAGATATCATGAAGATGCAGGTGGATCATTTCCCGGATCGTCGGCTGCCGTGGATACAGACTGTTCTCTCAGAGTGTGTTCTTAGACTCAATGGTGCTCAAATAGAAGGCATTTTTAGGTAAGTTTGTGATTTTTAGATCAGGAATCCCAAAAATATTGACAAGTCATGTCTACAGCTAATTTTAGTTCTAAAAAATACACTACAGCCTTGATGCATTATTTTTCGGTTAACATAAGGATTTGTCGACCTTTGAAGGTGATGTCCGTCTCAGCTTCGCCTTCGCCTTGGTGGGCATCACTTTCTTCGGTTGATGAATCATGATGTTTACTTCAAAAAAATGCATCAATTGTATAATGTCTACTTCACATAATTTCAAATTTATTTCGAAAGAATGAAAACATTAAATTTTGATTAACCCTTTCCTTCATGAAAATTCATGCTAGGCTCCACTCACTATGAATAATTATATAAATAAACTTTCATGTTGGTACATAGAACAAAGAAATAACTTGCCAGGTTCACTAGTGTAGGACCAGATATACCATACTTCTATAAGCAAACAGAGTGGACCCTGATCAGGCAGCTTGTACAAGAGCTGCCTGATCTGGGTCTGCTCGGTTTGCAAAAGCGTTTAAGGGTGGCTCTATGAGGTAAAGGGTTAGAACATTTTGCATCAAGGACTATACTTTATAAACATTGATAAGCAGAAAACAGAAATTCATTGGCTGCTTGATCAACTCTTATTTTGCAATTCATGACAGTTGTCTCCCTTATGTTCTTTGATAGCCTATAATGCAAACAATATGAACCCTTAGGAGCAGTCTGATCAGGGTTCATAGTGTTTGCTTCCAGGGTAAAAGTTTGCTGGATTTCATTTGACTATATGCAACAGACTTAGTTAGCAGACAACTTTTTTAAGACAAATTATATTACCAGGATAAAGGTTAATGTCTCTCTTCTCTTTCTCATTGAATCAACCAGATGCTGAGGGATATTACTCTCTCTTTTTTCACTCATCATCAACACAATTTTGCTGCATGTTGATTGGGTAGATTTCTAACGTGCATGTCTAATGCAGCCCATATGATCTGTGACATGTGATTTCGAATAATGTGGCATTTTGACATGTGCAGACTGAGATGAGCCTGTGCAGCCTCCTTTTAAGCTTAGAAACTCAAAATGATGATCAGTCAGTAGCTTAACACTCATAAAATATGCAAGAAACTAGCAAAGAATCTGATCAGACTGCACATATGCGCTGGATGATCTGAAGCTTTGCTGGTCGCACATACTACATTGTTGGAAATCTCATGCCAAGGCTCATATAGGCTCAACAGGCTTGCTATTCAATCCTTTTGCTGGCGCACATAGCATTCACGTTGGTTACATTCAATAAACACTGTTTATGGTAGATGTTTTAAAAGTTTGAACACTTGCTGCCTGCCAATGAGGCCTAGACAAACAGTGCTGACCCAGAAACAGTCGGATCAGGGTCTTCCCTGTTTGCTATTCTGACAAGCATTTTGTTAACTCCAGCCCGAATAACCAACATTTTATTTGAGAAAAGATAGAAAAAGGTGTTAGAAATTTTGGAACACTTACCGTTACACAAATAAAAGACTGGAAATATGGAATAATGTCTTTTAGAAGGAAATTCAGGTCCAAATTTCTTCAATGAGAATTAGATTTTCTGGGCTTGATAATGCAAATGCAGGGCAAACAGAAAACTGATTTGTTGTGTGACTTATGGAAATCAGTTAGTGGTAATTGTGATGCTACCAATTCTATTTATAAGCAAACAGCCAATAGATTTGTTGTTTTGTATTTTCTGAGACAACATACAAACAAACCATAGCCTAGTAGAAACAGTTTTACATTTACTGTGCTGCCCCTTTATTACACACCTCTTATAACACAGATTTGGATTTAACATGGTCATGTTGTGGTTCACAGGGGTTTTTTTTACAAAGAAATTAGCTTGCTTAGAGCTGACATAATTAAAAAAACTGTTGACTGGGATGTAAAGAATCAAATTAAACAAACAAAGAAATTACATTTTCCTATAATTTCTTTGTGAAATTGACCCTTTATTACACTGTTCACTTATAACACTGTCCATTCCTATGGACCCTAAGCATAGCGCTATAAAGGGTCTGCACTGTACTGACAAAAGCAACATCCACTCAATTCACTAGTTTTCACTGCACACACACACAAAGTTTGAAAGTAGATGAAGGCACAGATCAAATATTAGACCTCTAGCCCCACTTGATAGCTGCACATGCAAGTTTACATTTGAGCCCCCGCGCGAGAAAACCTGTCTTTGGGGTTTGCGAGCAACAAAAGCGCAGACTAGCCTGGGCATCCACGCAGACTGATCAGCGCCTTTGTTATTGTTTTTTTTTTATAAGTATCATATCGAAACTTGCTACAGGTGAAATTTCAATTTTCCAGCTAGTCTCTGTAGCTGAGGAGACTGATTTTAGTCTTGCTCTGTTGGAGCCCTGAAGGCAGGTTTTCTCTTGTTGAGGCCCATATATGCATTCTGTTGGGCCTGAAATTGGTCTTAACAGTCAGCCAAGGTTTTCAGCAGTCACCTCTTGCCTTAAAAAAGCTAAAACTTATTGTATTTTCTTTCGTTTCAGAGTTCCCGGAGATATAGATGAAGTCAATTCCCTCAAAATCTACTGTGATCAATGGAAGCCTCCAATGGACATTAATGACCCTCATGTGCCAGCTTCCCTTCTTAAACTTTGGTATAGGGAGCTGGAAGAGCCCCTAATTCCGGCAGAATATTACACTGACTGTATTGAAAACCATTTAAATGCTGAAGCAGCAGTGCTAGTTGTTAACAAATTACCGGAAATAAATAGACTGGTGTTAGCTTATTTAATAAGGTTTCTCCAGGTATGTAGGAACACTTTTTTTTTTCATTGCTATAAGAATATATCATGAGTTTGAGGGTGGGATAGAAAATCTGTCCTAAGGATCATGAGGCTTGTCAAGTGATGACAAACGGTGATCATGAGGGACAGATTTTTCTTTCCCATCCTCACACAAATAAAGGATTCTTTTTCTTGCTCACCTTACAGGGCCGTCACCGCGTATTTAAAAGTGGTCCGGCGGTGGAAACCATCGAGGGCAGAAGGCACGAGAGAGGGGGAGAGCACGAGAGGGGGATTGTTCCCCTCTCGTTATGGGGGGTTTGGGGGTCTCCCCCTAGATTTTTTTTTTTAATTTTGAGCGCTTCTTTGTGAGTTTTTAATGTGTTTCCTTATGCGTTTAGGAACATATTTCAGTCACGATTTTTTGCTTAAAAATATATTTCTTGGCGAGTGAGAAACCAAATGCTGGACAAAATCGATTTCAGACAGTCACATTTTTTTAAAAATTTTCTTCGGCATGTTTCTTTGAAATTATTTTACCTATGTTCCCGCAGGCTTTGGCAAAGTACTTTTAGCATTGATCCTTAGTGGTACCTCAAGGACTTGTGTTTTCGAAAAGATATACACTAGTGACTTTTCAATTAGAACACCCGTTAAGGATGCAGGGTTCAACTAGATTTTGGCTGCGCAACTTTCCTTGACAAGTTCCCATGTCGTTAGGCATAACGTGAGATCTTTGGCTTCGTTGTAATGAAGCCAGGGCCTACTGTCGAACCACCACAGCTAAACACTGTCTTCTCTGCTAATGCTTCTTAAAGTCGAATGAACGCTGTGGGAATCGAAAAGTCTCAGGCTGAATTGGAACAGGGGAAACTTGTATATCCGTAATGGAATGCATTGTAACGTATTATGTAAATTCAAAACATTTTAAACATAATTTGTCAACATGTTATTTGATTAGAAGAAAACAATGTCAATTTGAGGGAAATAAAACTGACTTATATAGAAGTTATCTGGGCCTCAATGCGAGACCTGTCTTCGGGGTTTCCGACCATGCAAGACTCAAACCAACCTGCTCAGTTACAGAGATTAGCTAGAAAGCCAGCAAGTTTATCAATTATACTTTCCCGAGAGCCAACAACAAAGGCGCTGATCAGACTGCGCAGATGTGTAGGCTGGTCTGCACCTTTAATCTTCGAATGTAGCTACGTCAGGTTTTCTCTCGACGCGGCCCATAAGTATGATAACTGTCATTATGATGAATGCATTGTTTTTCAATGTTTTTACACCTTGGCTAGATGACACGCGCAGCGAGCGTTATTGCTTAAATTGAAAATTAGAGGTAAGCGCAAAGAAAAATGAGCCAAAACGAGAAAAAAGGTCACGGCGGAAAGCATACTCGGTCAAAAAAAGTGGTCCGGCGCTCGGCGCCCTGCCGGACCGGCGACGATGGCCTTGCCTTAAAATATCACATTTTTATATTTGAAAATGCCCCCAGAAGTTCCTAAATAGGGGGAGATGGGACATAAACAGGATTACTTCACTATAACTTGACAATGACGTCACTTATCTTCCAATGTGTGGCTGTTGAAGCAGTCTGAATTGGGTCTGCACATTATATATAGAATAAATCTAAAGTTTTGTCCTTAAACTTAACAGTTATATCATGCTTTGAATGCAATAAATCTTTTATCATATAACATGGCATCTGGGATTGATATAACGCCATTTATTGTTACGAAAAATAGTAATAAAATACTTGGTTTCCCGGGCTGATATTGAAGTTTTTTCAAACCCATAACGGCCTGCTCATGTATGAACACATATTGGACCTCACACACACCCATTTTGGCCCTCCCATGCACCCTCAGCATCTCAAATGACATCATTGACATCGCCACGGCGTAAAGATAAATAAAATATGTAATAAAAAGTTTAAAATGTGGCCATTTCCACATTACAAGGCATAATGTCGACCCCATACTCCACATTTGCCCTCGGATGAAGATTAAGACCAAAATTTAGACCTCTAGCTGTGATGGATACTTAAGCATGTGTGTTGATAGAGGGTGTTTGAAGGATCTGGTGAGTCTGCACATTTGCCAGAATCTTCTGTGTTGGAAAATGAGCCACGACATGGATTTTTCCAACTATGTGATATGTGCGACCAGCAAAGCCTCAGATCAGCCTGCGCATACACACAGTCTAATCATAGCCTTTGCTTGTCACTTGAATATTCTATGAGTGTTAAGCTACTGACTGAACATCATTTGGAGTTTCTCAGCTAAAAAAGAGGCTGTACAGGCTCGTCTGAGTCTACAGTTGTCAAAATGCCACATTGTTGGAAATCACATGTCGCGGCTCAAATGTGATAAGTACCAAAATCCCATGAGCCAGCTCACATATCTTGTTTTTCTTCTTTTCAGGTTTTTGCCGCTCCTGAGAATGCCACGGTTACAAAGATGGACGTTAATAATCTTGCAATGGTGATGGCGCCAAACTGTCTTAGGTGTGAATGTGAAGATCCCAAAGTGATATTTGAAAATACAAGAAAAGAAATGGGCTTTATTAGAACTTTGATACAAAATTTAGATACAAGTTTTATGGAGGGCATTGAATGATATTTAGTAGCTTTAGTAGTTATTTCCCTTTTATATAGTCTTTAATATATTATTACTCCGACATTGAAGCATTTATATAGAACAAAATGGTAGGTTCATGAGATTTTGGTATTCAACACATATACATAAAGTTACTCTTAGTCCCCCAGTGTCGTCTGCTGATAGCTTTTGCAAACAGTTTTGACCCTGATCAGGCCCGACCTTCCAAACTGTTTGACACTCTAATCGTATCCCTGAAAGAATTTTTCGAAAAAGTTGATTTTGAAAAAAATCAGCAGACGTCATAACAAAGGCAAAGAATTAAAAATGCATTTGTTAGATATCTGGCCTCAAGGTTATAAAACTATGTGTCCGCAAGCAGCCAATCATTGCGCTTTATTTTCAGTCTGAGACTCAAATTTTATAGCCTCAAGGCCAGATGTTTGGTTAGAGCCTTCCTCTACTTCCATACCTAGTACATGCAAGCAGACTGCACATTTGCCCAGGCTCAGTTGAGCTTTGGCAGCTCACTGTTTCAAGTCTGAGCCTTCCAAGCTTGCATATGAGATAAATACCAAAATCTCATGAACTGGCTCAAGTATGGTATTTCATACATGATCCCATAGACTGAGCTGGGCCTCAGTTCTTCATACTTCTTTTATAAGGATTATTTAATTTATGATTGGTGCATGAACTTTGGAACAAATTGTTTGTATCATTGTACTGTATTCAACCTGAGAAGGGCACATGCTCTTATAAGCTTCTGCTGGGCTCTTTTTGAGTTGTGAATGCTATATCATATCAACTTCTGATTACGGGACACTCCATTTTTGCAATTTCAATAATATGGAAGTTTCATTACTAATATGGATTGACCATGTTGATGAAAAACAGTGTTGCTCCTGATCTGGTTATATAATTTTGAAAAAAATAAAAACAAAAAAAATCGGATGGCACCTTTTAAGTTGAATATGGTATAATACATAGGCAACAAATGTTAACACTTAAAGCGCCAATCGCAACAAAAGTCGTCTGCTTTTATCTTCTGCTGAAATGTTTTAGAAGCCTCTATGGCAAACAGTGTGGACCCAGATCAGACTGCTCTTATAGGAGCAGTCTGTTCTGGGTCCACACTTTTTGCTTCTGCACTTAATTTGTCAGTAATGTAAGGCAATTATTTGCAGCAGACGACTTCAGCAGACAACATTTTCAGATACATTTTATCTTGGCGCTTTAAGGGTTAAAGGTGCTGATCAGGCTGCACAGATGTGCAGTCTGATCTACACCTGTATTGTTTGCATATTAAGTCATAAATATGTTGTCACTGTAATGGATCAGTCATACCCTATGCTCTTCTTTTGCATTTAACTTACCATAATAAATCTAATAAGTACACATGATCTTGACCAATGGGAGCGCAGTGGGTCAGTGATAGAGTGCTTGACTTGAGACCAAGGGGCTGCGGGTTTGATCCTCACCGGCGTCACTGCGTTGAGGTCCTTGAGCAAGACACATTTATCCCAGCTTAGTACTGGTTCAACCCAGGAAGACCCGTCCCTGTTTAACTGAAAGGTTGTTGAAGGGACGTAAAGAATCAAATCAAACAAACAAAAACAAAATGATCTTGACCAACAATTTCGAAGTAGGGTATAGAATTTTGATACTATCATTTTCCTGTTGCTTTTGTGCACAAAAACATGAGTTGAAATGATGTTCCCATGTTAGAAAATTTGCAAGCTTAAACACCATTCTGTATACAGGGATCCAGAGTTTATACTGTGCAGGATAAAGAACCCTACGGTAATTTAGATATGGTTACTAGAAGGCTTTCATCCTGCAACCCGTGGTGTACAAAGTACACCTGCCGATAATACTCGAAAGAGGGTCTGGCAGTTACTTTATTATACAGTCAACCCTCTTTATAACGACACTGTTTGTTCCAAGCTATCCTTGACGTTAAAGTGAATTCGCTGTTATAAAGAATTCTGACCATTACCAGATTTCAACATAATTATCATTTGGTAAAAGAAAATATTGTACAAATGATTTAAAATGCTATTATTCCAAATGTATACATCTGTTCATTTTCATATTGCATCAAAATGCACAAAGCTTACCAATTGTCAAGTGAGACAGAAACCTGTTCATGCAAAAAAACCTTGTTCTGATCAAAAAATTGTCTGACACATGTTAACAATTCTGTTATAATGAATTTATTTTCAATAGAAATTGTATATCTGTTCCCAGAAGTTACTGTCGGTGTCGTTAAGTGAATATTCTGTTATAAAGAGGGAATTTTAATGGAAACAGATCCGTTCCCAGCAATTTTATGTCGGATGTTGACTATTCTGTTATAACGAGTGACGTTATAAAGAGTTTTGACTGTATAGAGAAAGAAGGAAAGATCAAATTTACGAAAAGGGATAATTTAATGTATTAGCATGTGCAATTTGGTTGGAATCAGATTGAATGCAAGAATAAATATCGGACATGTTTGTTTCATTGCATTAACATTTGCTGGTTCCCTCAGAAGATGGTTAAGCACTTGACCTAGTGGTCTTGTGTTCAAACAGCACCCTTTGTATAGGATGGTAAATGTAAATGCATGAAAAAGCATTTACAATCCTTATATTAACCGTTAAAGCGCCAATCACCACTGCAGCAGACGAAAATTTTTGCGTCATCTTTCCTAATTTTTGGAAAGAAAAAGGTATGATATTTCATGAGAATTGTCTGCCAGCAGACGATTCTCATGAAATATCATGCCTTATTTGTTATTTTTGAAAAAGCAGCAAAAATTGAATTTGTCGTCTGCTGCAAGTTATAGGTGGCGCTTTAAGGGTTAATAATGAAATTGCACCAGTGGACTGCCACTAGCTTGAAACCAGTGTTCATCTAGTTTAACAACCCTTGTGCTTATAGAAGCATATGTGCATTTATTTGGTTGAGTTTGGTAACATCTTCACACTGGTAAATGTGTACATTGCTTTGCCAGTATTTACGTGTATTGCCGGTACTTCATTGAGCGGATTTGGTAGGTATTTTTGTTTTTGTCGGTGTTACCGGTAATACTATATAGAAAAACATGCCATATGGCAAAGGGACTATAGACTTAAATCATTTTAAGTTCAGTATGTGCATGGCGATTTATGTAAGCATTTAGGAATAGATTCGAGTACCTATCAAAGACCTATCATCCTGATCGGTACTCGAATCTATTCCTAAATGCTTACATAAATCGTCATGTGCATGCTGACTACTTAAAAATGATCGAGTTCTACAGTCCCCTTGGTATACAGCATGTTTTTCTATATAGTATTAACACCAATATCTAACACATCCGGTCAATGAAGTACCAGCAATACGTGTAAATACCAGCAAATCGACGTATACATTTACCAGTGTGATCTTTATCAATTCTTTTATTTCCTGAGATTCTGGGGTAGAATCTCTTATGTTTGAGTTTTGCATTTAATCATTATTGAAAACTGGTGTGTCACTAAAAAAAAATTGGATGGATTGGCAAACAGTGTAGAAAAAGATGAGATGGTTCTCTGAAAATCAAACTCCGGTGGAATTGCAAACTGTATAGGCTCAGTTGAGATGGCTATGGAACTGCAAAGAGTTTAGACTCAGTTGATATGACTCAAATGAGTGTAACCTTTTTGTAGGCTGTAAACCCCTAGACGGGTAATTTTGCAAACACTGAAGACCCAGATGAATTGCTTTTTGCTATGACAAAATCAGTCTCCAGAAATGCAATATTTTTGAAAATTATACCTGTTTTCCCTCAATATATACTATCGACCCTCCTGACTTTATTGTTTTTGTTTGATTTGATTCTTTACATCCCATCAACAATCTTTCAACAACACAGTGTCGTCGATGAGGCTCGAACCCACAGCCTCTCGGTCTCGAGTCAAGCACTCTACCACTGAGCCACTGCTTTCCCATAGCCTGACTTTATTGTACTTTGATATTTACTTTTATGGAAAATTCCATTGGTCTGAGTCTGAAACGGTTTAACCCTTTTCATCCTGGGTACTGGTAGACAGGTACTTTGGCAAAGAGTGAAGACCCAGATGAAATGCTGCATAATGCAGCATTTCATCAGGCTCTGCACTGTTCATTAAGACAAAATCGATCTTCAGAAAAAGAAATATAATATTTTTTTTAAATTATAACCTGTGACCCGCCCATATTTAATGTAAATACCCAGACATCATAGCATATTACCATGATGTTGTCCTAAAAAATTTATGAAATCCTTTTGATTGCTAGATCAGGTTTCTAAAATAGAGCAATTAAATGGTGTGTAGTGTAAACCCTGATTAGGTTGCTCCTTTAGGAGCAGACTAATCTGGGTTTATGAAGTTTGATCAAGTCTGTCCGATTACATGTATTTAGAGTAAAATACGTTCTGGGTGTTGTAAGTAGGACGGCAAGAGATTTTATTTGTATTGGCCAGTATTGGCTGAACATGATCAGGAATGAGCAGATCAGATTAGGCCAGAATTTTTTTTATTAGTTGATTTACAAACCCTCCTACTGTAATTTTCCTGAAAGTAGAAAAAAAAAATCTAAAATTTTTTTTTTTATTTTATCAGCCTACTCTATATATTATTTGTTTCGTTGAAAAAAAATAATATATTTTTGAGGTTCTATCTGTGTATTTTTGAGAGTGGCACTGTTAATAGTGATTGTCCTGTCCAGATTTTTAGTAAACTGATAAAATATTTAAAGATTTAACACAGACTGTTGGTTAACCTATTACTAGTTTTACTGTTTCTGGAGATATTAAAAAAAAAAAAAAAAAGCTCTGAAAATATTTTAAAAAAAAGCTCTGAAAATGACCAGTTAACTGGTCTTTTTCAGAGCTTTTTTATTTATTTGTTTTCGTCCCCCACCCTACCTCCGCCCCGACCATAAATCTGCAAAAAAAAAATCCCGTAAATCAACTAATAAAAAATTCTGAGAGTCTTGATGGGAGTTCACCAACACTTTTGAAGACAGATCACTTACCATAAATGTTCTAAAACTTTGAACACTTATAGTTGCCTGCCAAATTGGCCTAGACAAATAGCACAGACCCAGACCAGACTGCTTCTGAAGAAGCAGTCTGATCAGGGTCGTCTCTGTTTGCTTTTCTGACAAGTTTTTTTGCAAGTTACAGCCTTGATAACCAACATTTTATTTGACAACAGAGCAAGAAAAGTGTTACTTTTTTAGACCATTTACTGTACATCATAGTAATACAACAGTTATATACTCACTTTTTCAAAAAAATATATATTAGCCGTGACATGAGATTTCCAAAAATGTGGTATGTGCAACCAACAAAGCCTTAGATCAGCCTGCGCATACGCGCAGTCTGATCAGAGCCTTTGCTTGTCGTTAGAATATTCTTTGTGTACTAAGCTACTGACTGAATATAATTTGGAGTTTCTAAGCTTAAAAGGAGGCTGCACAGGCTCATCTGAGTCTACTCTTGTCAAAATGTAACATTGTTGAAAATCACATGTCACGGCTCATACACTGTAGCTGCATCCATCCATCATCAGTTGGTTTTGCCCATAAAGTGAGCCCTTCTTAAATTTTTGATGGAGGGTGTTCATATTTGGCACAATAATTTCCTACGGCGTGTAGACGACAATGACATTTGTGCCATGGCATGTGATTTCCAACAATGTGGCATTTTGACAAGTGTAGACTCAGATGAGCCTGTGCAGCCTCCTTTTAAGCTTAGAAACTCCAATTCATATTCAGTCAGTAGCTTAACACTCATTGAATAGTCAAGCGACTAGCAAAGGCTCTGATCAGACTGGGCGTATGCGCAGGCTGATCTGAGGCTTTGCTGGTCGCACATACCACATTGTTGGAAATCTCATGCCACGGCTCATTTGTCTCCTGTATTTAAGTGTTGGAAGACAGACACATTATGCAACATCATCACTAATATATGGTGTATTGAGTGATGTCAAAAGTGCAACTATCTAGTACATTTTTAAATAAAAAGAAAATTCAATTTTATGTCATCAGTATGAAATTCTAATGCAATTGCTTTTGTAACACGATGTCTGATCCGATGTCATAAATTTATGACCGTATATCTTGCGATATATTGTTGGAAATAGTTTAGTATCAATATTTGAATTTATTGTGTAGATGAAAACAAGTGCGGATACTGATCAGCTGAGAAGCCACTTGGTCCGGATGTACACTGTTTTCAAACAAATGAACAAAACTTTGAAAATAAAATGTGCACATTTTTCTTAAGAGGTTGATTATGGTACATTCAAAACTTTCATTTTTTGTTTTATTTCTATGGCTGAACTAGTCTTAATGAATTTGACATAATATAGGTGTCCTGTTATCACACCAATTCATCTCCTTCATTGCAAAAAATCAATACAGTAAAACCTGTCTTAAGCGGCCACTCAAAAAAAGACCAAAAATTGGTTTTCAAGACCGATTATCGCTTAATGCAGGTCAAAAGTATTGCAGAATGCTCCAAGAGAGCATTCTGCAATACTTTCCACCTGTATTAAGCTACCGTTTGTCATTAAGATCTTTGTTTTGTCTATTTTTGAGTGGCCGTTTTGGACAGGTTTTACTGTACTGTGTTTTTGAATGGAGAGAGACCTGTTTCCTATGAATGAGATGGACATTAAATTCAATAAAAGCATTAATTTTTACTTGTCAATAGAAATGTTTTGAATTCCAAAAATGGTATTCCTAACCTTGACAGGTACCGTCCACATACCTTAAATATTGTGTACTGGAACATAGACTGATTCCAGAATCTGTATTGAAGTTGAAAAAGTGTCCTTTTTTGGTCATTACAAAACAGTTTGAAGTGTCAAGAATGATATCGTTTTAAAAACAATATCAGTGTCCAAAAGTTCAATGAGTGTCTCATAGAATAGCTTTTCCCAATTTCTAAATTTTCCTCTCAAAAAACAGGAAACAGAAAATTTTACCCAATTGATATATGCAATGAAGGAGATGAATTGGTAGGTTTGTCATGGGATATATATACACAGCCCACAAAGTCCCGTATTAATCTGCTCAAAACTTGTTCTTACTACCATCTAGTCTCTGTGATAGGATTAAGGATACATGGGCAGATCCAGAGGTGGGGATGGGGTCCAGACCCCCCCCCCCAGGAAAATCACAAGTGGCTATAGGTTCCCTTAGGAATATGATATGGACCTCCCTCGAAAAGCAATTAGACCCAAGGGGTCCAATTCCTTCTCGAGAGAGGTTTTATGACCCTCTGTGTGTGAAATAGGTTGATGACAAAAAAAAAATGCTGTCAGGACACACTCCTGACAAAATTTTCTGGATCTGCCCATGAGAATAGGCAGAAACCAGCACTAGCATAATAGCATGATTGCATGTCACATTTGGTTAAAGGGACAGTTCCAATTTATCAGTTCCATTTGTTAACCCTTTTCATTTTGGATACCTGCATGCAGGTACTTTGGCAAATAGTGAAGTCCGAGATGATGCAGCATTTCATCAGGGTCTGCACTATTTGCTAAGATAAAAACAATATTCAGGGACATAAATACATCATAATTTGGAAATTTCGACCAGTGACCCCTTAAAAACACAAAATGGATTACTCCATACTTATTGTATAGGAGAATGAAAAGGGTTAAGATAGAAGCAAATCCTCAAGGATACATGTTGAATGTAATCTAAACATTCTAAGATGACTTCTTACAGTGTATAATAAATTGCCCGTATAACAGTGTATAAAAACTTTCAAAGTTTATATAGAGGATCTTACATGAGTGCTCATGTTTTATTGAATTTATTAAATGAGTTGGGGAAAAGAGATCAAATGTGAGGCTCGCCGAGCATTTTATCTCTTTTTGGCAACAGGTTTGATACATTCAATAATATACCCGACAAAAAAAGAAACGCACCACTACGATTTTCCCATTAAGATCTCCATTTAATACGAAAATGTTAATTGTTATGAAATATTCATTTTTGATCAAATTTTACTAAAATTTAAATGGGACGTAGATGAGTATCTCTACTTTCCCTGTGTAGATACAAAACACAACAAGGCGAAGGGTAAAGAGGTTGTTTGAAGCGTTAATTCAACGCCACTGTCTACATGAAATTCCGAGTTTGTTTTACATTAGCAAAGTATGAAAACGATATGTTGTCGTTATGTGAAACAACCAATGTGTTTATTGATGCTTTTTTTGTTATTCCAAAATCCATTTTCATCAGTTAGGATCATTTAAATTGATGACAATGTTGAATTCTTTAAATGTGTGTAAGGTTTATCTCCGGTGTTGAATCGTTATCCAAAGGGTAGTCACAAAACATGGGCTACCTAGAGTTCAATTATCGTGAATGATGAATTTAAAGATAGTATTTGCAAAGAATAAGTGTCTGTATACAATTTGGTATACTGAGATTAACCCAATTGCTTGAACTTATCCAGCAAGAGAGCATTATAAAACGCTTACTTCCTGTGACTTTACAATTTGACCCCCACTTGGTTCATGACCAATTTTCTTTAACACGATCTCGACGCCTGATTGCAAAAGACGTGTGACGCAGCAGTACCTGACATACCTTTGCACTGCTATAAACTAAATTGGCCTATCACATGTGATCTTCCTGAGAGATGAACAGTTCTTAGTGGTGCGTTTCTTTTTTTTTTTGGTATACAAGAGCATCAATGTTAGATTCTAATCATCACATGACATTAAAATGAATTAGAAATCACATTTTTGGCGTGAAAAGGACAAGATTTTGCAATTTTTTCCGCAACGTTATAATAGAGGTCACTACGTTACTAATCTGTAAACCACTAGTGGTTTATCCATTTTATCGCATGTTGTTATATTACTCTCAGACGCGACTTCATGTGATAATGTGTTTTACTGGATAAAAGATTTTGTTGATCAAAAAAGGGATTAAAGAAGCTATGAGATGGATTGCAGTTTGTTGATAGTAGAGATAATTTGACCAGTAGAGCTTACCAATAGCTCATCTTATTAGTGCCATGTGTGTGTATAGGTCATGCCAAGCTAGCAGAATAGAGAAATATTTGGATTTTTGAGCTGAATTGCTAAGAAACTCAATTTCAGCCTATCTCTAGCTTGGCATGATCTATAAAATATTACTGTAGGTCTTCTAAATTTTTATGCATGAAACCTGTAATGTTCCGAACAAAAAGTTTTGGTTAAAGTTTTTGGGAACACAAAATAAGCATTTGAATGGCAAACAATATAGGCCCTGCTCTAATCTTGGTCTGCACTGTTTACTGAGGCCTTTTTGACCGAAACATTTTGTTCGAAATTTAGAACAATTACTGTATTGTAAGCCTATCATTAGAAATATTTTGCCTTGTCACAGTATGTGCTAAGACTACATAAAGTGTGGTTCAATGTAATGTTTTTTGTGTATGTTGGATCTGTTGTTTGCTTATATACGACTATTTCAACAGCATCATTTTAAATTCCAAACACAGTATGTAGTCTTAATGGATCGGAGGCCATTAAAATTATATTATTAAAAGAGTTGACAAAATCAAATAATAAGTCTATGAAATAGTGTTTTTGATTGTAAATTGGAACAGATCAATTGTAATTCGATAATTGTTGCACATGAAATGTAAATTGCGATCAATTAATTATAAAATGTCACCATTGAGACAATATGTTGCCAATATAATGCATTGTCATTGGTTGCAGGTTTTTGTCAATTGATTACAAATTGTCACCAATTGATGACAAATTGTCATCAATAAATTACAAACTGTCATCAATTGATTTCAAATTGTCACCAATTGATAACAATTTTTTTTTATTATAATCTCCAATTAATGACAAATTGTAGCCATTTGATTGCCTATTGCAATTTGCAAGTAAAACTGCTGCTTCTAGAGCTCATTAAACCGTGTTTGTTGACTCATGTCAGTTTTCAAATGCAGACTATTTGGTGTGATAGTGTGTTAGCGGTATTAAAAATGTAGATATAGCTTTTGGATAAATCAGTACCCCTCTGCATGATAGTGGTTGGGTATTGTAGTATCATGATGGACATCTGTGTGTCTGTCCATCATTCTAACTGTTGTAAATCTGTCTGTCTGTATTTGTTTATTGACAAAACCCAAAGTAAACACCAATGGATTTGAATCAGTCTTGGTATAGATATTGATATTGAGTGTACATATTTGATAGGCAAAAATACTCTTAACAATCGATGAATGCGGATCAAAAATCGCTAGAAACAGTGTATTAGATTGCCATTTGTCGCCTGACTGGCTCTGTTTCTAACTATTTTTATCTACGTTTGTCTATAGTATTTTTTTTTTTTTGAATGCTGCTTGTCCAGTGTGGTGTAGCTGGTTTTGGATTTTGATCAGCAAAGTTTTTACACTTGATAGTTTGATATCTGCCCTAAATTGATCACTATTGAAACTAGATAATGCTTCTGAATCAACAGATATTAACCATTATACTAAGTTTAAATTAACCAATTTCATTCTAGATACAGGAAAACAGGTATTTTGCAAGCAGAGAAGACCTTAATGAAATGCTGCATACAGCAGCATTTCATTAAGGCATGCACTGTTTGCAAAGATAAAAACAACCTTCAGAGACAGAAATATACAATATTTTAGAAATTTTGAACTGTGACTCCTTATAGCATCCTTTTTGTGGGACATAGGCAAACGGTACAGACCCAGATCGCCACTGTTTGCCTACTGAATGTTCTATTAAAATTTGAATGAAAATGAAAAATACCACCCAATAACCCTTAAAATGGAAATGGACTGGTCCCATGGATAAGAGTGAGAAATTCTATTTGGCTGAAATAGATTAAAACACAAAATGGACAATTGCATACTTATTGTATCAATATGTATGGGATATTCATGTGATAGTAATCACATTATGAATGTGACTTCAATCAGATATACACCAGTAGATATTATTAGGAGTATAATCTTGTTTTTCTAAGTATTTTCTATTACATTAATGTTTGCGGTATGATAGAAATTGTTCACCCTTTTGCACTCAGAATGAACAAACTCCTTGGAGTTTGTTTGTTTGATTTTTTTTTACGACCCATCAACAATCTTTCAATTATAAAGGAACAGGTTTTCCTGGGTTGAACCAGTACTAAGCTAGGATTAATGTGTTTTGCTGAAGGACAAAAGGCACTGGTGCCGGTGAGGTTGGATCCCGCAGCCCCTCTGTCTCGAGTCAAGCACTCTACCACTGAGACACTGCGCTCCACTCTTTGGAGTTTGACCATTCTGAGTGCACTTAGGTCAATGATAGTAACATCATTCATTCTTTGCATGTTGAATGATTTTTACCAGTTCTATATGTAGACAACAGAAATTGGTGCAAACTTTTAATTTTATGAAGATTTTACCTTCTCTTGACTACAACAACCATGCATGGCTACATTGACAAATAGCGATCACCCAGGTGAGATGCCAGGCAATGTGCACCTTTTCAGTATCTGCAGTAATGTTTACAATCAAATGGGACAGATATTTATATTTGTTTGGAAATTCTAGCATGTGACCCTGCAAAATAGATATTTTGGTGAAAATGTTCTCTTTTCCTAATCTTCAATGGACTTAAGTTAAATGTATATGGGAGTCCAAAGGATAAAGACATGTGTCTCCCTCAGCTGCTAAACCCTGACCAAGAGCTTTCGTTTGACCCTTTAAATGCTCTAAAATATTGAACGCTGGTTACCTAAAGAGAGTCTAGGCATACAGAGTAGACTCCAGTCTGATGATGGTCTTCACTTTTTGCTATTCTGACAAACTTTTTATGGAGGATAAGACCTTGCAACTGAATTTTAACAACCATTGAGAACATAGAGGATCTTACATGAGTGTTCATGTTTTATTGGATTTATTAAAGGAGTTAAGGAAAAGAGGTAAAATCTGAGGCAACAAGTTTTAAAAATTCAATAATACAGGAGCACAGATATTAGATTCTATTGTGACTCTAAATTTGTTTTGAAATAAAGTTTTGGAGTGTAAATGCTAAGATTTTTGCCATAAATATATTCAAGATTGTTATGGACAGCATTACAAACATTACTACAGTAAAACCTGTCTTAAGCGGCCGCTCAAAAAGAAGACCAAAATTGGTTTTAAAGACCAATTATTGCTTAATGCATGTCAAAAGTATTACAGAATGCTCCAAGAGAGCATTCTGCAATACTTTCGACCTTCATTAGGCTACAGTGTGTCTTTAAGACCCTTATTTTGTTTATTTTTGAGTGGCCCCTTAAGACAGGTTTTACTGTAACTACACTAGTACTTTATTGATTTTAATATGTGGCGTTATTTCACTTCCAGTTGGGTCATCATGTTATAAAGTAAAAATAAAACATTCAAAATTTTGTCACACTTGAATGCATACCATTGGCTAAGTATTGTAACCTTTTGCCTGAATCTTTGTGAAGCCTCACATTATATGTGAGGTGGTTGCATAGTCTCTCTGCATTATATGATCATGCATTTTACGTTAAACTAGTCCATCAGAATTTATCTCCCTTTCAGAATATGTTTCGTCATTTTTTAGAATGGTTTCCAGTTGCACTGTTGTCTTAACTCATGCTTGTGTATAAGTGTAATTGTAGAAAAATGTGTAAAAATGTGTATTGACTTGCTTTCATAAGTGAATATGAACATATTATTATAATTTTATCCTTATTAAAGTATTTGTGTTTTGTACATGTACAGAGATATTTTTATTGTTTTATTTCCTATATTCAGTTAATACTTGTTTTGTGTGGATATATTTGGTGATAATATCGTTACTGTGTATCTAACCTCACTCGTATTTAGTAGGCAGATAAAGAACCTTGTTTAAGGCATCAGATAGATATAACAAGCACTTAGCCATTTTCCTGCTATTCACAACAGCTAGGTCAGATCGATACCTTAGGGGCAGTCTAATCAGGTTCCAAAATGTTTACTGATTGGTTTAAACAATATTCTTTTCACAGAAAATTAAACACTATATGATATATACGTACATACAATATTTCTAGGATTTGACAGTAAGCATTGAGCTTATATGTTGTCTACTCTGTTACTGATTCTTGATAAAATTACTGTGGAGTGTTTTCTAATATGTGCAGTAGATGTAATAAGCTGATGATATTTTAGCAAAATAAGGGTTACAACAATATTTCTTTCAAATGTGGAATTTATCATTCTTAGTAGATTTCTGGCTACAATAGTGAAATGTTTTATTGCGAAGATAAAAAAAAGAAGCTTATTTTGTTTGTTAATAATATTTTTTTAGGTTACTATCAAAACACCATATAAGCAAAAAAAAAAAGAAAAAAACGTAAAAATGTATTTCTTTCCTTATCTATCAATATAATATGTGTTTTAAATATGTGTTTTGGGTGCTCAAAAGAATCGTCTCATTGAGACGGTACTTTTGAGTACCCAAAATGTATGTTTTGGCTGAGAAATAAGAAAAATAATTTTCAGTTACACACTCTTATCTGAAGGCCTCATGTATATTAAAAAGTATGTCTGTATGTCTTGAACTTTGGTTCTGCTTCTGCCCTACATATGTCAGCTAAGTGTTCATGCAATTGTTGATGCAAAAACCTGCTTTTTCTCTTTTGTAAAAGTATTTATGTTTTTGTATAAAACTTGATATAATTTCTACATTGTGTCTCCATTCATGACGAAATGTGTCTCATAAAAATAAAATTACATGATGAAATATAGAAATTAACCTACCACTCGCTGGTATAGACTCTTTCATTTCTGACAATGGGCACATTACTTCTTTGCATGCTGGGTAATTTTTCATGATTTTTTGTCGTCTGCTGACATTTTTC
Organism: Loripinus fragilis; assembly: GCA_964019695.1. NCBI lineage: Eukaryota > Metazoa > Mollusca > Bivalvia > Lucinida > Lucinidae > Loripinus > Loripinus fragilis. The sequence goes on along the minus strand of OZ026519.1, from coordinate 39,541,112 downwards.
AAAATTAACTTTTTCAAAAAATTCTCCCAGGAACACTTTCAGAGTGTCAAACAGTTTGGATCCAGAACAGGACCGACATTCTGTCGGTCCTGATCTGGGTCCATACTGTTTGCAAAGGTTATCAGCAGACGATGAAAGCCGCCCCTAAAGTGTTAATCATTGCAACAATATAAAGAAAGGGGCTATTAAATTACCCCTTTGAAGCCTAAAACTAAAAGTTGCTTTTTACCCAAATCTCCTGTTTGGTTAATTTGCTCTTTCCTTTGTAGTGGCGACATGTTTTATACTGATAAACTTTGCAAATGGTTTGGACCCAGACAGAACGTAGGTTTTGATCTGGATCCAAACCATTTGACACTCAAAAGTGTTCCTAAAAGTTTTTTTTTGAAAAAGTTAATTTTGAAAAAAGTTAGCAGATGACAAGAAAAGCATGAAAAGTTTACCCAACATGCAAGGAGTTAAATAAATTCTGGTACCTGTGTTCAGACAGCAGAAAGGGATATGAGTATAGATGACCTTTCAATTTCATTTCAAAGATATCTAAATAGCATTCAATCTGAAAGCCATGAAGTTCTCAGTCTGTGCTTATAAGGGCATGTTGGTTTATTAGGTTGAGTATGGTCCTTGGCGTGAGGAAACCTGTCTGCGGGGTTAGCAAACAGCAAAGGCACAGACCAGCCTGAGCATTATATCTAGACTTGGATCAAGCGAAATTTCAAGTTTCTAGCTAGGCTCCATAGCTGAGTAAGCTGGTTTGGGTATGACCTTGTTTGAAACCCCGGAGACAGATTTTCTCACAATCTGGGCGATATGGTAATGAATTCCAAATTTTGATACTTTGAAGAATTTATATCCCTGTTCTCAAAAAATCAGTCTGACCATGGCTAGCATTTTTTGCCAATTATTCACTTCATTTTACATACCTCATTGGGTAGTCAGATGGACTTACTTAAAATTATGGGTACTGTATAAAAATAACTACATATGGGCCAGTGCACAAGATTTCGTTACTTATTGCATCTCCGAGCAGCGAAGGTTCAGGCGAGTCTGCACATATGTGCAGACTCCCCAGAGGCCTCCACTACTTGCATACACAAAGTATGGATGTAGTTGAACGCTCAGTCAAAAATTTAGAACTGCAGCTTTGCTGGATATGTCAGCTTCGGCCTTTATGAGAGTCATTCACACATATACGATAAGCACTAAAATCTTGTGAAGTGGCCTATATATCATATGGGCCGTGTGGCGACAAAACCTGTCTTCGGGGTTTCAGACAAAGTGATATTCAAATTAGCCTGCTCAGCTACAGAGACAAGCTAGAACATTGAAATTCCGCTTTTAGAATGTCTAGACATTATACTTTCCGTTAAGCAAACAACAAAGGCCCTGATCAGACTGCGCGTATGTGCAGGCTGGTCTGCACCTTTGTTGTTTGCGAAACCCCAGAAGACAGGTTTTCTCAGGTCAAGGCCCATACACATATAGTAAGAAGGTAAAGTGCCCGAATATTTAGGGTAAACACTGTAATTCTATTTATCTGCAGACATTCGCAATAAAAAATGAATCTTATTATTTCTTTGTTATTGATAACCATATTCTAGCCAGCTTATGATGTTCTGGTAATTATTGCTCATGTGAAATATGTGAACAGCAAGAAGTCATACTAGAAAACAAGTGAATATGACTACATAGGAAATGCCACTATCACAGATCAACCAATGAGGAAGAGACTAGAACACAAAGAAACTGGCATGAGCAAGAATATCTCTTTGCTACAATTGTCGTCTGCTGATAGCATTTGCAAACAGTTTGAATCCAGATCAGGCCTGACAAAATTTCATCAGGCCCGACAAAATGTCGGGCCTGATCTGGATCCAAACAGCTTGACACTCTGATGATATTCTTGAAAGAATCATTCAAAAGGTTGATTTTGAAAATATTAACAGATGACAAAAAGCATGACAAATTACCCAGTAGGCAAAGAGATACTTTGTACAATAAGCAAAGCAACCATGTCTCTTCCTTAGCAAGATGATTGCCATGCCAGAAAGGACAAAACAATAACAAAAAAAATGGAACTCAAATCCAAGATTTTACAGGAAAACTCGCCGCATCAAATAAGAACTTAGAAGGGACACCAGCCACAGCTACAGAGGGACTTTACTGGCAAAATATTCTCACTACATTATTTTTTTCCAGAAAATAGATGTTTAGCTCACATAGAGGCTTCCATGTTATGAAGCCTCCATGCAGTCTAAGCAAATTTTGTGCTTTAACAACAACAAAATCTAGGGAGAAGATTTGGCACCAGTAAAATGCATTTAAGCCACCTGTGGCTTAGGCTGCTGGATGTTCTAAGGCAGTGGTTTTGTTGTTCTTGATTCATTGTTAGCTCAACTGAGCCATAGGCTCAAGAAAACTCAGGTGAGCTATTGTGATCATAGGATGTCCACCGTCCGTCAAAAATTTCCTTTAAATAACATCTCCTAAACCATAAGGAAACCTCACAGAAATGATCCTTGGATGGTCCCTTTTCAAGGGGGCTTGGCCACTTTTTTCCTTTGTAAATATAGGGAAACGTTAAATGAAACCACAAGAGGCCTAGTTAAGGAGACCCTTAATTTTTACGATTCAGATCTGGGTCAGCTCTATATTTTCTCAAAGGAAAGGGAGACAATAAAATCCACATATGGAATAACTCCTCTTGAAACATCATTACATTCGCCTTAAAACATATGTTCCCCTTAAAATATATGACTGAAAGAGCCTACAGTGGGCATTATTTATGTTTGAAATAGTTATTCACATTGCTAACAAAGAATGTTTAAGAAAACTGGGGTGCATTTCACCAAACACTTGATAGGGTATGTTTTCAAAAGGTTAATTTCTTGAAGTGGCAACAGTGAATCTTGCAACCAACGACTCACATCACAAAACAGACGTACAATATGAACAACTACAACAAAGATATAATGGCCAATTTAAAATAGTGTAGGTAAGCATAATTTTCAAAAATCTAAATTAAAAAGTGAGTATGATCATGAAATAAGACAATAACATTGCAGACCACCCACACCACCATGAGGAAGAGCCACAGAACGCCAACAGTCACAAGACATCAGGAAGACAATTAAAGGAAAGCAACCAGTTCTCTCTTCTACATCATGATGATTGCAAATCTAGAAGGACACAAAGTACTGAATAGCAAATCAAGGACCAAACACAGAGCCCCCACAAACAGTGGAAGCAACAATAAACAATGACTCAACAACAAAATCAGAACCACCTCCTGAGAACGGACAGCGGCTTAAGCAACTGGGGGTTTAAAATGCAGTTTACTGGTACCAAATCTTCACTCTAGAGTCTGTTGTTAAATCCCAAAAATAGGTTAGCTCACATGGAGGCTTCCTAACTTTTGCATCAGAGAGTTTACAGTGATGTAATGCCATTAAACTGTAATCAATAAATCCTTTGTATAAAATGTGTAGATCAAAGCTGCCTCAATCGAGAAAGCGCCAAGAAAATAATGGATCTGAAAATTTCCACAAGAGGCTTCTTAAACATTTCTGCAGACGAGAAAAAAGCAGACGACTTTTGTTGCGATTGGCACATTAAGGGTTAATCTAAAGTAGACCAAAGTGAACCAATAATCGTCTGAATTTCTATATTCAGCTTATTACCGCAAGGGAGCTCACTCATCTTAAAACTTCAGAGGAGTGAATAAATATTCTGCATGTATTTTGTACCAATCAATTTCATTCCCCTAACAGATCATACTTTAGTGAGCCCTAACACTCATTTGGTACTTTGCAGACATTAGGTTTGTATTTGAATGGATAAATTTACACATCTCTGTAAGAAACTTTCTTTACACACTATATTATATGTGTGTGTGTTAAATGAAGGTTTTGAAGATTCGAGGCGATATTACACATATTCTGTGTCATCTTAGTATCAGCTGTTTACTACGCTCCTTTTTCTTGTTAAAATAACTGCACTTGAAGTGTAACTTAGGGCACACCTCCGTCAATGCAGATTGCTTGCAGGGCATAAATTATCAGCTAATAGACTCCCTGGAGAGAGTTAATTTCGACAGACTGTTAACATGCCTTGTAAAATATCAGAAAATTCATTATGTGAGAGATTCCATTGCCCATAAGGCGGAGGGAGAGATTGACACTAAAATCAGGAGTCTCCCATTAGAATAGGAAGGTATCATGTGTATGCACATAGTCAAAGCTAAATTGACTTATTAATGCTTTTCACATTGATTCTCAGGGATAACTGTTTAGCTCACATTAATTAAGAGTGAGCTTTTTGATTGGTCTTTACCATTGTTAAACAACATCTGATCTATTGGCAATGATGACTTACAAATGTTTCCCATTAATCAAATCTACCTAAAGTGCACAAATGGTTCCATTCTGCTAAACAAAATTGCATCTAGGGCTTAAAAAAGTGAGCTCTCCAGTAAAATATTTTTACTGACCGTTCCAAGGCGGTACTCCTATTGTGGATATTTTGTGTTATTTATGTCTGACCTCTTGGCTCTTGTTTGTGATGTTTAATTGTGTTTTCGTCACTTTCCCTTGTGGTATCCTGGGTCAGGTGTGGTACTTGATTGTATCAATTCCCGATCTTTGCCGCCTTCTTACTTCTATACAGGGCCATCATGGCTCTCTTGTTAATACTTTTAGTAAAATGAGTTTGTGATGGAAGTTGTAGATGAGGCTAAAGTCCTCAACATCTGAAATGCTGCTGTTAACCATGTGCACAGATGCTATGCACTATTTGAAGATTTAATACAAGGTGCAATATGGTAAAGTGCTAATAAACGTAGTCTAAAATGTCATTCATAAGTTACCTAGCACTGCTACACTTACTAAATTGAAGAATTGCTTGTTAAGGTCAAATGGAACTCATGTGATGACCTTATTCAGTTGTATAGGCATGTGCATGAACATGTGCCAAATATATTATGCACAATAAATTTAGCAATTGTTTTGTATGGGTGAGCCCATCCACATCATATTTCAAGTTTCATTTGCTGTCATGAAGATACAGGTGCCGATCATCTGACAAGAGTTTCCATTTCAAAAAATAAAGAATTACTAAACGCAGTGGCTGTGCTAGAGTGACGTTAAATTTTAAGACTAGCGGGTAATTTTGGTATTTCTGATCATTGGGAAAAAGCCAAAAAAATTTCAAGCGATTGTTTGGTCACTGAAAACCAAAAAAGCATAGCAAATGCTGCAATTTTCTGAACTTTCACGGAGAAATAAAGGACCAAGTTTTCACAATTTGATGTTTTTATTAATTATGTTTTTACGCCATCACCTTTAATGGTGTTTCTAGTCTTTTTTTTTCTTGAACCACATTAACAAGTAAGACTGCTTGATGCCTTCCAACACACCCAGACAAATAATGTTGAATGAAACATCTTCACGGCTATAGAGCATGAACCAAAAGATCAAATCTAACGTCACCTTTATCTCGTAAATGCGTCACACCATTTTTCAGTAACTTCAGGTTTTAACCAATCATAAGATGAGTTACATTGTAAGCCTATGATATCTTTGTCAACTGATCCTCTGTTGAATTGAAACACCAATAAACATTAAACGTTTAATCAAATGATGACTACGTTTTGACGTCATTGATGGCCACTGAATTTTTCAGCATGAAATCTCTATCATATCTGTCACATAACCAATAGACCACCAAACGAAAAATCGCATGTTTATCATTTCAGCATTACTAACAACGGATGTGAATTTTGCTAACTGACCCCTCTTGCAATTCTGCACTTCCCAAATGCATATTTAAAGGAGGGCATCTGTAAATTCGTGGTTGTATTTGCCTAAGATCCTGTTCTGGTCATTGCAATTGAAATTGTTCGATATTGCACAAAGGTGAGCACAAAAAGATGTGAAACGTAAGAAATTGCTAAACTTGTTGTGCATAGTGTAGATTCTGCAAATGCATTGGTAAATTCTGAATGCAGATGGAAGATTTATGTTGCATCTAAACACTGAATAAGTGTTAATTAAATGTTAGTAAATATTGTTATAAATCCAACCCTATTTGTCATGCCTATTAGATTTTTTACCTTTATTTCCTGAATGCAGAAAATTATTTTTAAAAAAATCATTTTAATACCCAAAAAATCTCTTTATGCTGACAAATTGGATTATTTGCTCACCTAAGCCATGGGCTTGAGGTGAGCTTTTGTGATCCTCTGATGTCCCTCTTCCATCCTTAGACAATTTACTTTAAACAGCCTCTCCTAAACTTCTGGGTAGAATTTCATAAAACTTCACCGCAATGATCCTTGGATGGTCCTCTTTTACATCTGTTCAAAGATTTTAATTCCATGCAGATTTCTGGTTGTCATGGCAACCAAAATGAAAAACTTTAAAAAATATTGTCAAAAACTACTGGCCTGATTTGAAAACTACTTGGCACAAATGGTCCTGTGGTGAACCTCTACTTAAGTTGATAAAACTCTTTGGATCCTATCCATCGAAGCAAAACATGAATAACAAAACAATGTTGTAATACAATATGGTCGCCACTTAGACATCAAATGTGATATCAAAGTGACCCATATACTACTCCACTTAGATAAGATATAGATTTTGTAAGGAATGTTTCTTTGGTGTTTCAAAATTAGTTAGTTTTCCAAGCATTGAAATTTCAGCTTAACTTAGTTTTCTTCTCAGAGGGCTTTAGCGTCAAAATGGATAGGGCCACCATCGGAATATCAATTGTTAAATGACAAATCGTCATGCCTACAGTTGTGGGCGATCACATGATACACAGCTGGCAATAACACCACACTTTTTTGTGTCGTTTTACCTCAGTCGAGGTAAGTACAGCAGTATTTTGTACAATTTCTAGCAAAGATTGCAGAAGTGCATGAATGGTGCAGGATTCAGATACAACTGCTGCAGGATTCTAAAGTGAATTTGCACAACTGCTTATTGATCCATAATAATACCATAAACTCTGACTATATACAAGCTTGCATATAATTCTAACAATACCTTTTAAATTTCTAAGAAGCTACCACTTTGAATTCACTAGATCTTTTTATGAAAGAATGGGATATACTGTGCGCATTGCTGTGTTTTCTTTTTAATGTTCCATTATTCACAGGCACGCATATAAGGATATAACACGTACTGAAAGTAAGGATTCTTCAAGACCTTTTGTCTGTTGAAATAGTTGCTTTCTCTATCAGCAGCAAAAAAATGAACTTTGTCGAAACTGTATTGATATTTGTCAAACCACTGAATATGAAAAATTTCACAAAGGTAATCAGACCCCTTTCTTAGACTGGTTCTCTCCCTTTAATAGCTTGTCAGCATATTAAGACAGGTAACGTGTATTCGCCATTGCGCCTACGTATAGCATACACACTGACGTCATGAGTGACGTGGTATTGGAAAATACCATTGACATAAAGTGCATTTTTTAAACAAGCCGTTTTATTAAGTTTACTTTGTTCTGGGAGTTTATATACTTTTTTCTTTTACTTTATTATCAAATTATAGCAACTGAAAAAAAAAACTGAAGTTTTGTGTTGAAAAATTTTCTGGAGCATGCGCAGTCGCATGAGTAGGATTCTCTACTTGTAAATAATAGACGTTACCAGTCGTTATATGCGTAGCGGAAGTGGAGCTTTATCAACGAGGGGAACCAATCTAACCCCTTTCTATCACGAATTTAAGCATCCCTGGGGGAAAATGTCACTTGGATTGTTTATACTGTAATTATTTCCATGTGCATGCCAAGTCTTATTTAAGTTAGGCAATAGTTTCATTCTTTTGGTGAGGTTTTGACTGGGTTCACTGTTCACATGGGTGAACAGCAAAGGATCTGGCTAGACTTTGAGGATGTGCAATCTTTTTTGCACTCTTGCATATGGTATAGGTGAAAAATAATGCTGAAAATGTGCAGATTTGTTTGCCAAAAAATGTGCACCTTAAAAGTTTGTTCTTTGCTCTTCGTCAAATCAAATCAACTCCTAGTTCTCTCCTGAGATAAATGTCCTGAATCTTACCCCCAACACACACGCAGTCAAAGGATCTCATTCATTTTTTTTCTGAACAGAACGACTACTCACAGCATGAAGGTGGCAATCACAAACACATTGATTTTTAATTAATAAAATAAAGTTTTGGATCGACAGAAAAACCATCTGATTGTCCAAGCAATAATTGCAGGGTACAAATACCCAAGATATTCTTGGCTTTGATATCGGTACAGGTGTGCACCTGGGATTTTTCATACTCACCCTTTAATAAAATAAAGTTTTGGATTAGCAGAAACCCCATCTGATTGTCAAAGCGATAATTGTAGGATACAAATACCCAGGGTTATCTTGGCTTTGATATTGGTACAGGTGTGCAGCTGGGATTTTTCATACCCACCCTATTCATGTATAGCAGTTTTCAGAAATGTGTACCTATTCGTGTATAAGCCATATGAATTTGCTACCTATTAATGTATATTACATGGTAATCGTTGGCAAAAAACACTAGCTTTATGCTCTCTTCTTATTCTTGTAAGCTATAATTGCTGTGCTGCTTTTGGTTGTGATTGCATTGTACCACTGAAAAATAAGCTTAAAGCATATACATTGTGAATTTCTGCTGCGCTTTTTTGTGTTTAACAAATATAAACATGGCACTATTTCGCTCTGATCCGTGCAGCATTTAAATTTATATCATGTATACAGATGGTGAAGAATGGGCCTAAATTTGTATACTTTGTTGATTTACCAGCCCTATAAATGTATAGAAATTATGAATTTCATAACAAATATCCAGCTTAAAAATGGGAGCTATTCCAGCCGCACATCTGTACCAGGGCTTTATATAGGGAGTAACTCCCACCCCTGTGCTATTATAACGTTGTCTATCGCTAAAATGCATATTTTGGCGATCAAAAACGTCGTTTCGGCAATTTTAAATGCAGGGTTTTTTGTTTCTTCTAGATTGCAGTCAGGATTGCCACCTATATGGTGAGTAACTTTAAGCCATATTTCTGGTATGCAATCCTGCAGCAGTTGTATCTGGATCAAGCACCAGTTGTAGCAGGATTATGCAGGAGTTGTGATCTGGATATATTTTGGATCATGCAGAAGTTGTGACCACCATCCTTTACAGTAGGCATGTACAGAAGCAGATAGAAGTCTTGATAAGACTTATTTTGTGCAAGCTGTGCCATAGACATGTGTAGGAAATATTTCTTTACATGCATGATGCACGTTTGATCACAATTCTTTGTACCACATGCCATTTAAATGTAATTGTAAAAATTTAGGAAACTAAACATTAACACTTTTTAATAATTTCCTTATGCATTATATTATTTTTTTGAGATTCATTTGTTTGTTTTAAAAAGACCCTTAAACTAGTTATAAGTTGGATTTCCGTGTGACTAAAGCAAGTATAGTCTCAAAGCAGACAATGATGTCTTATTACAGGTATGACCTGTATCAATTGTAATAATCCTGCAATTACATTGTTCCAAAATAACGCAATTCAAAGATCGTTATTAACCAGCCATGCCACACTACTTTGCTAATTCTTTCAGAAGAACAACACCTTGCGGATCCCAAAAGAACTGCCATTCTCCAGGACTGATGTTTGAGAGTTTGAATCCAGGGTTGGGTTTGTTTGTAGGCAAGTAGCTGTTGATGACTGAGTCTAGACTGCCTAATGTTTGAGGTTAGGTAGTCTATTGCAGGAATGGCTACATTGGGATTGGTTGGCTATCTATATGCCGCTGCTCTAGGGTACACCAATTTAGGTTCTTTGGCATTTGTGACATTTTTGTGCGCTGGTTGTTACTGGGTAGTCCACTGTACCGCCATATGATGTACTGACTCAAGTTGTGTGATGTCTGTTACTGTGTGGCATGACCATACTGTCGAAGCATGCTCCAGCTATTGTAGGGCTAGTGGTGTGCCTTGGATTTGAGGTCCTTGTTAATTGTTATAGACCTTGATTTTTTTCAGAAAACCTAGTCTTTGATTTGTTTTCTTGGAGATATAATTAATGTCTGAATTCCAAAATGGATCGTTTGAGATGGCGTCCATGTAGTTTGCAGAAGAGGTTACTTTTAGGACAGAACCATAAAATTTGTATTTGGTTTTTGGGTGGGACATTTAGCTTTTGTGATATGTAAGTATGTAAGTAGGTAGTGGGCCTGGAATTTTGAAAGATTTGTGTGTTTGTTGATGAAGACTGGCAGGCTTCCTGTGTTATATACTGGGTCGCAAGATCAAGATCGCCAGTACTGCATGATTATTCACTGGTGGACAAATCCTGCAAGCTGAATCCCATTCAAAGTACATTGGAGTTGACCTGACGGCGAGTCTTTCATGGAATACCCACATAGACAGGAATGTAAAGAAAGGTAATAGCATGCTGGGCTTCTTGCAGCAGCGGGATCTGCGAATAACAGCCAAGACACGAAAGTTTCAGCATACTTCACACTTGTCTGTACAAATTTGGAGTATTGCTCAACAGTGCGGTCCAAAAAACTAACCAGGCCAATCACAAGATAGAGATGGTGCAGAGGAAGACAGCACTGTATGCAACTAACAGATACCACAATACAAGCAGTGTGACTGACATGCTGGAGAATCTGAACTGGGGTACACTGGAAGTCACAATTGACGATGATGTTAAGATCATATTGCATGGATTAGTGGATATCCCTGCTGAAGATTACCTCACTCCAGCATCAATTCGAACCAGGGCCTTTCACACGAAGAAGCTGAGACAGTATATGCCTCCTCTACAGATGCTCTTAAGTACAGCTTCTTTCCACATACTATTACCGCCTGAACTTATTTGTCAGATTCAATTGCTGATACTTCCGACTTGATATACTTTGAGTGGGAGCTTTCCAAATCTCCATTCTAATACAGTGATGGGCCAAACTGTAAGTACTTAGTACCTAATGATGGATAGAGCTATATATGCCGGTCTGACATAGTGCCATGGGGGCGGCTACCCTAGTCGGTTTGGTCTAGACGAAAAGGGCCAAAAATGCAGTTTGAAATCTTTCCAATTTCCGGTCTTTCCTATCACTGATTTCTAACTTTCCAATTATTTCCTTTTTTCTTCCGCCAGCAGTATCATAAACGTCAACTTTTGACTGAGATCACGCTATAGGACCCTGACCATATACAATGTATTTTTTGAGCAATAATGGCGGACAATACAAACACGCCTGGAGTAGCTGCTCCAAAAGAAGGTAATAATAAAAGCTTTAATGTTCTATTTCGATGTTCATACTCAGCTATATTTTAGGAAATAAGTTATTTTAGGTTTTTGACGTCTTGATAAAACGAATAATGGTTTGATTTTAGCAGATTAGTTTCAAGTTGCATGAACATGTGGTTTGCTCACCATTTGAATCGAGGACATGTTTTATACAACTGTTCAAAATATGGAACTGAATACATTGATCAGGATCCTTTGCACGCGAGAGTTTGGTAGTCAATGCAGCAAAGATTTTGTGAGACTTTTATCTATAATAAATGTGTACTTACGAGAAAAAACAACAATTTAGTCCACTGTACTCATACCAAAAGTTTCCAAGATCTGGTCAAAAAATTCGAGAAAGATCACAAGCCACTGAACAGGTATTTTGAGAAATAAATTATCCAAAAATTTGAACGGGTAGTCTGAGTGAGGTAGGTCTGGGAGGCCATGCACATGCTTTTGACAAGTATTTGGCACAACGCAACAAAACAGTACGTGTGAAGCTACCTAGCAGGACGCATTTCTGCCCAAGCCTGAAAACTCTCAAAGTTTAGTAAATGCTAATACCACAATCACAAACTGCAGACAAATCCATGGCATAGAGATGAAGAGCCACACAACAATCACAAGACGCTTCGAAGACAAACTAAGCACAGCAACCAGCTCTCTCTTTCCCTTCAAGATGATTGCAAAACTAGAATTGACATAAAGTAACGTAAAACAAGACATAGAACAATTACAGACTCCCACAATAGGAGTAACAATAAACAGCAAATCAACAACAACAGAATCAATGCCTTAGAACAACAGCAGCCTAAGCCACCAGGGGCTTAAATGCATTTTACTGGTACCAAATCTTTGCCCTAGATTCTGCACAAACAGGTTCAACTACCTATTCAGTAATGTCAACCTATTAAGAAGACTTCTGCTTAATGGTGTTGGATATGTTATTGGTCTAAACAATCCCTCTTGTCTCTCTCTCTCTCTCTCTCTCTCTCTCTCTCTCTCTCTCTCTCTCTCTCTCAATTGTAAAGCCAATCAGATGAATTCAATTTACTTTATCGAGATAAAAGTTGTAATGAGTTAACACCATCTTAGGTATGGTTGCAAAAATGCCGTCAACATAGACTTTGAAGTTGGTTTTTAGACTACCCCAAATTTCATTTTCAAATACAGCCATTGTATACACACAACATTTTACGTTTATGGTGAAAACTAGTAGCCACAGTTACAGGTATACTAAAATCGCTCCAAAATGGGGCTCCTCTTCTTCTTTATTACTAAGGTAGGGGTAGTAATCTCATTGTAGGTCATTATAACATTTTAGAGTACATCCAAACAATGATTACTCAAATTTGAGTTGGAAAAGTTGATGGGTTCAAGGAATACCTAGATAGACAGTTCAGTTCAGGTTCATGTGCACTAAATGTCTATACGCTGTCCAAGGTTTATTTATCTGTCACTAATTGCATGTTAACCCTTTGCATACTTGCCAAAAAACCTTTGCTTCTCGCAGACACAAAGAAGAGAAGTAAATAAGTAAACGAAAGCCAGACCAGAATTTATGCCTACAAGGTAGCTGTGCACAAACTTTTAAAGCTTGACTTGTAGGCCAATATATTGTAATTGCCCTTTGAAATGATTGTTTAGGTCGGGTAAGAATCACAAACAGTGTAATCCCTGATCATATTGCTCCTTGGGAAGTCCGCTTACTTGAGTTAACATTGTTTGATCAGGCCTACCCAGAGTTCCAGATAGCATCTGTACAGGTGCAAATTATGGGTACATTTTCCCCAAATATGGATGGAGTTGAAAATAAGGATGTAATGAATATGGGTGTGTTTTTGCTTGTATGGTACATTTTAACAAGTAACATGTAATACCATGGAGCATTTCATCAGTTTCAAACCAGCAGACACTTGATATTCGAAATGATTTGTAAATCCACTAAATCTATGCGTTTCAGTAATCTAAATCAACCTGCTAGACTGCATATCAATCTTTATCTTTTCTTGATACAAACTACCCTACAGTTGCATCCCTTAGTGATCATTTTTTCCTTGAAAAACATGTGTTTCAGAATAATTTATTCTTGGGGAGTTAATGCTATCCGTTTGGTCAGAGTGGTTTCATGTGAACCAGTCATGGTAGAAACTGAAAGTATGAATTTCTCAGAAGACAGCATGTTTTTTAAACTTTATATTTAACAAGGTAATTATAGTCTATATATAATAAGATTGTATGTACAGAATGAAAATAGCTTGTACTGTCCAAGTTTCATTTGGACATGTACTGGTACTGATGCCAGTAGAAATTATTTGAAGCCTTGCTTACCTATCTGAATTTTTTGGATTAATAGAGTAAATCATCTGGCATTTTAAACATTTTTTCTACTGTGCCAAAGTCCATAGTTGAGGTTAAATAAAAGAAATCATCAGCAAAGTCAACGAGAAAACTCTAGACCATGACACAAAGGCATATTTGGTGATTTTCTATATATACACCAGAGAGTTCTGCTTTCAACAGCTCTGGATATCCTGATAGACCTTGTTGCATGTAACAGACCTAAATTACAATGCTGGGAATTAAATGCATGGCATATAACATAAGTAGGTGCGTTCAAAGATTCAAATAATTCATTAAAAAGATTATTATAACACTTTCAATACTCGAAACACCCGTACAGAATTTGACTCAAAATACCCGCTCAGTGTAAAATATTTGCTCATAATACCTGTCCAGTACTGCTCGAATAAACTGAGCTGTTCTGCACGCGGTTTTAGAACTTTTAGTTTATGTACAGTGGTCAAATAAAGTGTTTAATTCCAATTTTATTCAATGTATCCTTTACCAGCTTTTGTTTTGCTGAGTATGATACAATATAGGTATGTGTGCAGAATATTTGAGCGAAAATGCTTTTTTGATGATGTGTTTTCACTCCTTGAAGTTGACCAAGTGAATATAAAATACGTGAGCAGAGTCACTCAATCACGTTTCTTTGTAAATTACGCTACAAATACCAACCAAATAGACAAAATCGTATGCAATACCAAGGCCTGGACAATGACAGAGCTAAACATGTATCCAACTCGGTCCTTTGTGAGAATAAAAGCAACTTACACCAACAGAATGCCCAGTGGTGATGTTTCTTATGCCCCATCCGCCATTTTGTTTTGCTAAAAAAAAACATTGTATAAGGTCAGGGTCCTATAGCGTGGAGATACTTATATATAACTTAGATGTAGCTGTAGATGGTTACTTTAACTTCATAAAAACAGTGGCGGATCTAGAGGGGGTTTGAACGACCCCCCCCCCCCCCCCCTTTGAGACAAAACTATTTCATTTTCATTGAGAATTTTCAGAAAAACCAGGAAAAATTAATAGATATTATAGATAATCAGGTAAAAATAAGATATCGAACCCCACATTTTAATTGTTAATTCTAGTTTGTGTACTAATAATTGTCTATACTTTTTGCCTCACTGCGATTAAAATATGTCATAAAATATTGTGAAACAGTTTATGAGAGGAATGGTAAAAATCTATTTTTGATACAATACAATACAATACAAAATTATTTATACAGTCGGAAATACAAAACAGTATAACATTAGCTATGAATAGCTATTTACCGACTTAATTAGATTTATTGGTCAAAAATGCAGACAGATTCTTAATAAATTAAAATCAAGAGGTTTTCTAGTATCTGCATGATGATGTAGTTTTCATACTCACTTAATTTTCCGTGTCTCATGTTTTTTTTTTCCATATTTTAGGTTAGAGGTCGTTTTGCTCACACTCAAGAGACTTTGTTTTCTTTCAGAGCAGTCTCTTTAAATCATGCCATGAAATGTTAAGAGACGGTACGCTTAAATTATAGAGCACGTGTCCTGATGACGTCTCAACGGAGGGTCCGTGGAAACACCCCAAACCACCCCAAAACACCCCAAACCACCTCCAAACCACCCCAAACCACCTCTAAACCACCCCAAACCACATTCTTAATACCCAGAGGTTGTGTTTGTGATAGTATCAATACTTGAAGAACACATTTAAAAGCATTTTTATTACGTCGGCCTTCCATGTTAGCCCCAAACCACATATAAACCACCCCAAACCACCTCAGATCAGTCTCCATGAATACAAACAAGCTAACCCCCGAGCTAACCTACCTCCCCCATGCCCACTCACACACCCCTCCCCCTCTTTCTCTTTCCTTCTCTCACTCTCTCTCTCTCCCTGGACCAACACACCCACAGACAGTATATCCCTTTTTTCGCTTCACGCCATTCATTGTGAAGATCAAACATGTGATGCACCTTTAATCCTTATTCAGAAGCAATGAATTAAGTAATCAGTTAAAAGAAAAAAATAACTGTCTTTAATTATTGATACTATCACAAAAACATATGCTGGGTGTTAAGAATGTGGTTTGGGTTGGCTTAAATGTGGTTTGGGGTGGTTTGGTGGTGGTTTGGGGCTAACATGGCAAATCAAAGTAATAAAAAAGCTTTATAATTTCTTCTTCAATTATTGATACTATCACAAAAACATATTCTGTGTGTTAAGAAAGTGTTTTGGGATGGTTTAGAGGTGGTTTGGGGTGGTTTGGAGGTGGTTTGGGGTGTTTTGGGGTGGTTTGGGGTGTTTCCACGGAATCCGGGACGTTTCGCCCCCAAACCATTTCCTCCCCTAGTCGTTTCGCCCCCAAGACGTTTCCCCCCTGGTCGTTTCCCCCCTGGTCGTTTCGCCCCCATTAGTCGTTTCGCCCTCATAGTCGATTCGCCCCTAGTATATATAAGAAGTTCTGTCGTGTCTTATCTGGGTCTAAACTGTTTGCATACGGCCCAGAGCCATTGCAGCTAATATACCTAAATAAGGGAAGTAGATGGGGATGATATATAGACCTTTAGTCCTACTAGTTTGCTGTGCATGCACGTTTCAGGAGTAATCTGTACTCAAGTACCAAAACATAAACTTGCACGCCTTTAAAATACGTGGCGAGTTTTTGCCGTATGCAAACAGTTTAGACCCAGATTAGACACGAGACACAAGGATTCCAATTGGAGCGAGATAAAATCGAGTTTTAATTTCAGTGCGCGATTTTCAATCCTGTAGAATATTTGTGGAGAGAAACTGAATAAAAATATGTAAATTAAACATGTTAAAGATAGAAAGAAAAAAATAGCATATTCTGTTTATTTTTTATTCTCGGTCTTAGCAAAGTTATTAACTTTAATGAACAATATGAATCTTTTACACAGCGCAGACTCAGTGGTGTCTCAAACCAGCATGCCCAGCTACAGGGGCTAATTGAAATAGTGAAATTTCGCGTCTCGCTCGTTTAGCTAGAGCGAATGACGAAGGCGCTGATCATACTGCGCCGATGCGAGGCTGTTTTGCACCTTAGTTTTCCAACATCGTGTTTTCTCGCATGTAGGCTCATTTTTCTGATCTAGGTCTATAATGCCTTATGATTATAAATTAAAGAACGCTCATGATAGGCTTAGAGAAGGAAACTTTATGAGAATAAAACTGAAATGATATTCTTATGCATCAATTTTAACATGTGTTTTGAGTGCAAAAGAACCGTCTCGATGAGTTGGGTTGGACGAGACCAAAATGTTTATACATTTTTGCATTGACGTTAACTAATTCCATTTTTGCATTGGCGTTAATAATCATGTTTCAATGATTAATTAAAATAACTTTTAAATCAAAACCTAAGCATATAACCCCACAAGATAGATGCGTCTGCACGCTTAATAATCTTACTCCTTCATATATATGAACTGTAAAAATGGATAATCCAGCGGCTACGGCTGTTTAGCCGTGTACTGCACCCCGATTGTGGAATGCTATCAAAATACTCATAAGAAAATGCAAAGTGGCTATATATCTACTGGGTCTAGAAGTATTAATTTCTGCCTGAATTATCATCTACGTCCTTACTGTATGTATGCGCACATGCTCTGACGAGTCTGCGCGGGCGCGCAGGCTCGTCTGAGCGTTCACTATTCACATTTTTTTGATAAACTGGCACATTTAATTTCACAATATTGACTCCTTAACGTGTACTTTTGCAAAACAGTGAAGACCCAGATGAAATGCCGCATAATGTGACATTTCATCAGAAAGAAAATGTTTTTTGTTTGTTTTGTCGGACACGCTCATGGCAGGAATGTCGCAGGCACGCGACATTCAATAAACACTGAATCTATCAATAATCGATAATTGATAATCGCTTACACGCTTTAATAATCCAATTATCACCGTTAAGGAGCTAAGTGAATTATCTAAATGGCTCTTCGACAATTTTGATGGTTACCATTTTGATAATATTGTTTGTATTGGCCAATATTTGGCCTGAGTCTTCATCTGCTACCATTTTTGTGTATACGAACAGCGAAGGCTCTGGCCAGACTTTGCAGATGCACTGGCTCGTCTGAGCATTCGCTGCTCGCCGATGTAAATTTTAAATTCCAAAATCATGATACTGGATTTCTTACAGTGTATTAAAATTGAAAGATCTCAAACTTTTTCAATGAAATGTTACCTACTATATACAAGGCGCCGTCGGGTCGGGGGTCCGTACTCTTTGCATTTCCCCAAATATTATATCTTCATGAAATACCTTTTGCGACCTTGGTTCTCACTGTCTGCAAACATTAGTTTATCAATTTTACAAAATAGGCACATCTCTGAACTTTATAGAGTCCCACCAGACGCTGCATGACGCAACACCTGGTCTGGGTCTGCTGCCGTCTGCAATGTTCGCCAAGTCTGACAAACTGCAAACCTCGGGAAAGACAAAGAAAATGCCTACGTTAGTGAGTTTGTGTTAAACGTCCCACCAACAGCTCAGTAGGTCATATGGAGACGAGGCCACGACTTAGAGCCTCGTACGACAGACTGTAGGGGCCGGGGAACGAACTCAGGACCGCTGGGTACAAGGCGAGTGGATTACATATCCACAATAACACGGCGACTGTATATGGTTATTTACATCTACATCTAACAGTTGAGTATCGCCTGTCACCATTGACCAGTGATCCTATCAATAACCCCAAAACAGTTGATGATTTGTATTTTTATTGTTTTAAAATTAATTTACCATGCAAATTTATGTTAAATTTCTAATAAACATATCTATAAAGGTAACGTGCACATCCTGGGGTAGCATGCGGTATCCTGCGGTAATCAGACCGACCCCGCCCATTCATCTATAGTCTGCCTATCGCTCCGTCCATCCGCCCGTCCGTCCATCCATCCATCCATCCATCCACCTAGCTATATATGACAAATAAATAATTTTAAAAAATGGGGGCGAAACGACTAGGAAGGAAATGGTATTGGGGGCGAAACGACTAGGGTATGGGGGGCGAAACGACTAGGGTTGAAAATAGAGGCGAAACGACTAGGGGGGAAATGACTAGGGGGGAAACGTCTTGGGGGCGAAACGTCTTGTTACCTTTCCACGGACCGCTCAACGGAAATAGTAAATATGTAAATCTCAGAGGTCATGACCCGTATAGCGCCGAGCGTCGTATCACATTTCCGACTTCTTGAAAATTTGAGTTAGGTTTTGGTGGAAATACAAAGTTCTTAGCGAATAACTTTTGCTACAACTATGACGGATGAAGTCTTTAAAGGTAAGAAATCTTATTTTCGTAATTTTAAGGCTAGAGATTCGCTACTTACTTCGCGTGCAGTGTTTTTGTTAGTGTGCCTCATCGATCAAAATCCTTTGGCAGCCATTTGTTATTGTCTTTTCTAAGATTTTTCATGCAAACGACAAAATGTGCCGATACATTTTGATGAGATCCATACAAAATCGAAGTTTTCTAACTTTATATCAAGTCTGTACCGTTGGTTTCGTTTTATTTCGCATGTTTCTTTAGCGAAACATGCTGGAATTTGGGGTGGTGAAATGCCTTGTCTGCCTTCATTCGTTCATTCGTGGAACTTCGATTTTCTTGTCTCTGGATTTTACTAATTATATTTTACATGTTTGTATATTTTCAGCTCCAAGAAATAAAAGGCATCGACAAAAATCGGATGTTGAGGTAAGTAAATTATAAAGATAATACATTTTTTCCATAAAAGACATTGCTCATTCAATATGGCCGCCAGAAAGGTTTTACCAGTTTCATCAGAATGCATTGTTATATATTTGTACTGTGATCAATATTGGCTTTTCTCTCCTGACCTACTGGCTGAATGTTCTTTTTACTGAAAATCTTATGATTATCAAGCTCAGATGAAAAGTACTGTACACAGTCTGGGACATTTATATTCTGGGCTCAGGGGTTCAATCCCCGCTGTGTATTCCTGATGTTTCATCTTCATGAACAGATCTTCTTTGGTATGGTAGTCACCAGTACTAAAGCAATAAGTAAGTAACTAAGCACAATCTGTAGCTACAATTATCTTGTTTGGTACTATCGGACAGAACGGAATGAGGATGGGGTTTCAAGCTTTAGCCCTGGTTCGACCACTTACTAAATCATAGAGATATTCTCTTGCCACCTCTGATAAAGATAAAGATAAAGAAGCCTTATTTAACGTCGCTTATAATGTAACAGACAACATTAGCTCATGAGCTATTCTGCGACATAACAATTATATCTTTAACAGATACTTACCTGTCTTTATCTCCCTAGCACAACCCCTTTTATGCGAGCGTCAGCAAGGGAGCTGCTAGTACCATTTTTTACACCTTTGGTATGGTGCGGCCGCGGGATTCGAACCCACGACCTCCCGCTCCGAAAGCGGACGCTCTACCAACTGAGCTATCGAGGCTATGATCAGTGAGGTTAGTTGTTTGTTGGAGAACATATTTATACACTAAGTGAATTATGTGATAGGATAACTGACTGTCATGATGTGACAAAGCGACATGAAAGGGTTTAACTCATGACTTCATCAGAGAAATATGACAAAATGGAGTTGTCATTGAGAGTGTAAGCGGGTTCTAGCCTCACCTGAGGCGCTGTGTTGTGTCCTTTAATCAAGGCATCATAATTATATGTTAACCCAGGACAATACCACTGCATGACTGAAGAATTGTTGACTGGGAATTGAAGAACCAAACAAAAAACAAACTTGCACTTGCAGAGCTACAAAAATGTATTGAAGTAAAGAAGAAGGCAAATATCAGGAATCGATACAATCAAGTACAACACATGACCCAGGAAACCACTTGGGAAAGTGACAAAAACACAAGAAAACTTCAAATACAAGAGAGCCAAGAGGTTGGTTAGCCCTTTCCCAGCAGATAACCACAAGGCTGCAATGATCAAAGACAGCATGACAGACACAAAAACATACATTTAAAAAAAGGATCCACAAAATAAGCACTGCCTTTGAACGGTCAGTAAAAAAAATACTGGAGAGCTTAAACTAATTTCATGGTACCAGCCTCACCCTTATTCCTGATGTGGATCAAGACAAGTTGATGTTTGGTTGGCATGAAAGATCCCAAGCCTATCGATGTATCATCTAGTAAATACAAATTGAGATATAAAAAGGAGATAAAACAAAGATAAGGACTCAACAGTATATAAAACTGAATAACAGAGTAAAAGAAATCCAACAGGTGGGCCCGACCACAGACACAACATCAGGCCCAAACACTCTCAGCTATAGATAAGTCTTTAAGTCTGAACCGTCATAGAGTCTGAGGTCTAACCTTTCTATCTTCGAATGGGGTCCCTAGACTTCCTACATGTCATTTGTAGGCTCTGCGGGTAACATTAAGATAATTGTGCCGTCCTTGGAATTGGCCCACTAACAGCAAGATCTGTGCAGCTTAAAGATTCAACTGTAGTGATCACAGGCAGCTGTTGAAGTTCATCAGGTGTAAAAAGACTGCAAACTTGCCATATAACGCTTCTCTCTCTTGGGGATCTATCATATTTGACCATGTAATCACACAACACTTATGAGCAGCTCTCTTAAGGGGATATAGAACTTAAGAAAAGGTATGCATGCAGATAAGATGTCGCAAAGTGTGGCAGCTCATCAGGGTCTGCACTGTTTGCTAGGTTAAAACAATTTTAAAGGGCAGAGATACAATGTGATGTAAATAATTTCAAATGTTCCAAAATTTTGAACACAAGTTGCCTGCCAAAACAGCCTAGACATACACAGACTGCTTGAAGAAGCAGCCTTACCCTGCTTGCTATTTTGACATCAATTTTGCGAATTCCAGCTCTGAGAACCAACATTTTTATTTGAGAGCAGAAAGAGAAATGTGTTAGAAATTTGAGAGTAGAAATTCTAAGTTTAGTATGTGACCCCTCAATATTGATTGTATCACACTGGACAGAAATTAACATTTGTGATTTTGTCTCATACATGTTTTTCTTTTCTTTCAGCCTGGTGGGTCTCCTCCAAAAAAAGGAAGAACAAAAGATGATTTTTACACATTCTGTTCATGGGTTTTGGCATATACACAGTATGAAGAATGGAAACAAGAGGTATCAATTTCAGGCTCGGTTTGGGTTGCAGGATTTGATGTTGATTTTTCCAAATATACAGCATGATAATTAGGCCAAATTAAAAAAAAAATGAATTGTTTCTCAGGCACGGCCACATCTGTTTAAAAAATCCCACATTTTGTCTTTTTTTTTTTTTGATTTTAAAAATGATGAAATAAAAAACACATTTTCAGTTCAAACCATCATTATTGGTAACGGCCATGTGGTTCCACTGGGACGTTGTGGTCCATTGTGGGTTATTTAGTTACTCTCACCTCCATTTACAGTTTTATGTGCCCAATATTGTCCACTGTTTTTGTTAGTTATCGAGCCCAAGCCCGAAGAAATAACCATGCAAGCGCAACTATTTTTAAAAATCATTCTGACATTTAAAAAAAGTTCCTGCATCTATTTAGTGCCTAAATCACGGGTGGTAAACCTAGGAACTACCACGAAATTGTGTTAACGTAATTTTGTTCCCAAGCCACATCCGGGACACGTCGTGGTAGTTTCCAGGCCGAAAATTGGATAAAGAAAGGTTGGTGTCACTTTTATTTTATTTTACAACTTAGAACAAACAATGGTGAAATCCGACAATGTGGTTCCGTGTAAGTATGTCTCAGCGTCCCCTCTAGCCCAAAATGTTGTTTGAAAAGTTATTTTCTTTCTTTTGGTACGTGTTTCCCCACTGAGCATCGGACCAACTTTCCCCAAAGTTCGAAGGATTTTAGCCCATATCTGTCAAATTGAATGGAATTTGATATCATTTGACGATGGAAATGATAAAAAGACCCTGAATAAACATTTCTACACAGAAAAAAAATCTGAGCATTTACTCGTAAACGATTCATGCCCCGTTCGTCCTGTGTGGTAGTTTCCAGCTCATCGTGGTAGTTAAAATGCTATCGTGGTAGTTTCCAAGACTTTGTAGGAATTTAGTAGTAGTTCGCATCAGCAGATTTCCACTATTTTTATATAGACAGGGTGTGCGGGCCGAACCTTGAATACTCCTCTTATTCATACGAAGACCTTTTCAAATAACCTTTTGTCAGATAACAAATGACGACTGCCTGAATTTTAATTTTAGTGGGCTATTGAAATGATGAGAAGAATGAAAAGAAGGGATATCCTCATTTTTTTGTTTTTGAATAAACATGCTTCAAAAGTTTTAATTGTCAAATAACATGCCCGTTCATCGTCACACTCGCATGTATATAAAAAGTGTCCCAACCCGAGGATATTTCCCTTTTTCCGAAGCGCAAGTACTAACAATACTCTGGGCCAGTAGTCTTAGCCTGCCATTTTATCTTAAAGCTGACTGAACATGGAACAACGTAGGGAGTGACGCAATTTTTTATATCATTTTTTTTGTCTGTTGCTTGGTCCACCACGGCTCAACTGATGACCTTCTTTTGCTTAGATTTCCAGAGGTGTTGTTTGGCAGTCCGGGGCATGGTCTCCACCTGTCAAGCATCACATTGAATCTCGAGTCCTCAGCTTACCTTCCTCATGGTGTTGAAATGTGGTTTATTTGTTTACCGTGGTAATTAATTGACGAGTTCGAGGGTTATCATGCGAAACAAACAACCACTATAATGTTTTGTAACACTTCAGAAACGTATCCTATAAAGTCTTGGAAACTACCACGATAGCATTTTAACTACCACGATGAGCTGGAAACTACCACACAGGACGAACGGGGCATGAATCGTTTACGAGTAAATGCTCAGATTTTTTTTCTGTGCAGGAATGTTTATTCAGGGTCTTTTTATCACTTCCATCGTCAAATGATATCAAATTCCATTCAATTTGACAGATATGGGCTAAAATCCTTCGAACTTTGGGGAAAGTGTGTCCGATGCTCAGTGGGAAAACACGTACCAAAAGAAAGAAAATAACTTTTCAAACAAAATTTTGGGCTAGAGGGGACGCTGAGACATATTTACACGGAACCACATTGTCGGATTTCACCATCGTTTGTTCTTAGTTGTAAAATAAAACAAAAATAAAAGTGACACCAACCTTTCTTTATCCAATTTTCGGCCTGGAAACTACCACGACATGTTCCGGATGTGGCTTGGGAACAAAATTACGTTAACACAATTTCGTGGTAGTTCCTAGGTTTACCACCCGTGTAAATAAAAAGGAAAAATAAAAACCCGCTCTGCCGCATCTGTTTTACAAAAAAAAAAAAAGCCTGAGAAAGAAGTTAATATTTTTTTGGCCTTAGCACAACTGTTCTTAAAAGAGTACTCTATTTTGAATTCTACATCAACTTCAAGAACTTGTAATTTCCAGCTAGTCCAGTGTTGCTATTTCCATATTATGGCTAGCTTAAAGGCTAAAGCATCTTTGCGACAGACACGCTGTATAATATTTTTCGAAATAAAGCAACCTCATGAGTTCTATCCAGGCCTGGTCCCATACTTTCGTGGAGATTTGTCATGAAATAATTTCTACGGCCATTTTCCTCCCTTCCGCTGATTCAAGAAGGGTTGTTGTCAACTTGTCGACTACAAACAAAAGTATGTGCAGGAAGTACTGGTTAACGGCTAAGTCAGGCTTGCCCAGGAAAAAAGTGTGGTTAGGTGAAGTTGAACTGGTCGTACCAACATGACCATAGCTGTTGACTGGGTCGTAAAGCATCAGACCAAACAAAACCACTCTTATGGACAGGAGTATTATTGGGGATGCAGTGTTTCACTCACACAATTTCTTGTATGTTGTGTGCTGGACTAGTGCGGATCCATTTACTTTTATAAATTGTGTAATGTAGATAAATAACCTAGTAAAGTAACCTGCATATTTAAACTTAAAAATCTCTTTTAAAACTTTTAGTGTTAATGACAGGTTCATCTGTCCATGATTTGTCTTGTCTTTATATTGTACATGAATATATTAATAGACATTCGCTTACTGTAAAGGCGGCAACTTTAATATTCATATCTGGGCATGGTTCGGCTATTTTAACTGCTAAACAAGGGAAATCAGGTTCTATTTATAATTTGGTGAAGAGTAAGTAAGTTGTTTGGGCTTACAAACTTGCGTGCATTTCATGAAAATCCTAACCGTATACACACTGAACTGACATTTATTAACCCCGAAAGCTCATAATCACAAAATGTATGTTTTTTTTTGACGTCCACTAAAATGTTTTAGGCCTCATAGACAACAGTGTGGACCCAGATCAGACTGCTCCTGTAGGAGCAGTCTGATCTGGGTCCACAATGTTTGCCTCTATGCTTATCTTAAATAGATATTTCAGATGCAGTTATTTTGCTGGCCTTTTAAGGACTAAATAATGTGTTTTGCATCTATATACTGAGGTAATGGCCGGGATGATACAGTTACTTTTGAAAAAAAAACAAGCCTCATTTTCAGCTTTTTCCTATGTCTTAGGTTGACCAGTCCTAATTACGTATTCATTAGGTGCCGCAATAACAGTAGGCGAAAAGTCTAATAATACTACTTCGTACTCAAATCCCAGAAGTTGGATAGAACACTGACCTTGCTTTTAACATTGCAGGATTTGAGGGCAGAACACAACACAAGTCCTTTAGACAGTGGTGGCAGTACAGCAGACAGCTATTCATCAGAGTCTACCCTATCAACCAGCAGCAAAGACGAGAGCTTAAGTCATATTGACCTTCAAGATTCAGGTATACTAGTTAGCCACATATCATTTGTATAGAAAAAATGGAAGTCCACATCACTTTTCTCAGGATCAGTTTTAAGCAAATGAAATATAAACGGTATTTAGTACCCTTTACAGAGAGGGTTGAGGGTTTCAAACTTGAAGCCAAATTTTGTTTTATAACATATCACAGCAAAATCCTACTTTTGGTGCATGATATTAAGTTTGCATTTTAGATTGGTCTACTGATTAATCCCTAAGATTTGAAATGCTATATATATGGCCATGTTCTAGTGATTGGGAGTTTTTAAAAAATGATGTTGGCTTGGGATGATTTTCGTATTTCAGAACTCCTTGCAAGAATGTCATGTCTGAATCACTTTGGCGATTCTGGTTGATGTGGGCCTTGTTGCGGAAAATGCTGATTTTGTTGCATGGGAACAACTATGCTGCAGACTAGCCTGCTCATCTGCTCAGCCTGATTAGAGACTTTGTTTTTCGCTCTCTGGAAGGTATAATTACTAAACTTGCTACAGTACACGCCCATTCTAGGTAGTCTGGCTAATCAGGCTGGATAGAGCCTATCATGGTTATGAACCCCATAGTCACATCATAAACTCCATATTTCATCCCAACCCGTAGTCTACCAGTACATGTATTTTTTGTCCCGAAATTTTTTGTCTACTTTATACGTCTGTTGCATATATTAAAGTGACTTCAGACTAGTTTTTATCATAGAAGCAAACACTATGAACCCTGATCAGTCTGCTCCCGAAGGAGCAGACTGATCTGGGTCCATATTGCTTGCAATATATCCTACCTAAGTACATAAGTAGACGAGAGTAGATGATACAAAATGTAAAAGATTTGAATGGTGGGGAAGGAGTTAATGTTTGTTTTCCTATCTTTTCAGATGATGATTCATGGTCGTTGATCACATGTTTCTGCATGAAACCTTACGCAGGTCGCCCTATGATCGAATGCTCTCAGTGTAATACGTGGATTCACTTGTCGTGTGCAAAAATAAGAAAGTCCAATATTCCAGACACTTTTGTGTGCCAAGCTTGTAAAGACAGTCAAATTCGATCTCGGAAATCAAATAGAGTACGGACTGAGAACAAGCGAATAACAGTGTGATATTGGACAGAGGGCTGTTAAAGAGGCGTATTTGTTCACAATTATGAGCATTTCCTTTGCTTCTTCATTAAGTAGTGTACAGTATGTGTACATACAAATTTATTTTAGGCTTAAATGAAATGTATGTGTGGTTCCTGTTGCCTACCTACCCTAATTTTTTAACCCTACCGTAAACATTAAAATGTTATTTGGAGAAAAAATATCTAAAATGGGCACTTTTTCAGTTTTCGTCATGATTTTCTTTGTTAAATGTTATAACAAAATTTAATAATTTCTCTACCTACCTACTCTTAATTTTGTTGGTATGCAACAGGAACCACACATGTTTCATTTAGGCCTTATAAAAAATGCTAGAAACAGTGTCTCATTCTAGCAATGGTTACAACCAAATGAATTAGATGAAAGGCATATTGTTGTACGCATACAAAAATTACTTCATGGGGAAGGAAAGAAAATCATCAATAAAAGACGTTAAATACTCCAGCCGAACAAGTCCGTCGATGGAACATCTCACCAAGGTCTTAGTTGGTGCCATCATGTGTTTCAGAATTTGTTAGCATTGTTAAACCAAATGAGTCAGCTTATGAAATATGAAAGTCCAGGTACATGTTAGCATAGATCCAGATAAGGAAATAGTATTTGCGTAAAATTGTTATTATTTATTTACCCTTTAATTTAAAATGTGTTTTGGGTGCTCAAAAGAACAGTCTCATTGAGACTGTTCTTTAATGTACCCACAACATGGTTTTCAATGAGAAATAAAGAAAATAGTTTGCCAATACACACTCTTATCTGGAGGCCTGTGTAAGCAAATGTTTTGAGCATAAACTTGGTTATTTTCTTATCCGTCAGTTTATGCATTTATTTTGTGTACTCTATGGGTACCTTTGTATGGTTTGAAGTTTTACATCTCAGTCATTTTTAGACGGTCATTTCACCTAACTACACTTTTTCCTTGGCAAGCTTGACTAAGGGGTTAACCAGTACTTTAGCACATACTTTCGCTTGTAACTCACAACAACCCTTCTTGAATCAGCAGAAGTAGGAGAAAGACCATTATTTCAAGATCGATCTCCACGAAAAAGTTTTTGACCACGCCAGGATCAAACTTGCGACCCTGGATCTGCAGTAAGACTTGCCACCGACTGTGCTACAGGGCCCGGGTTAACTTTTAATAGTGAGTATCAAAATAACCTGGCAAAGGTGTACCCACAACCTGTGTTTATATATTATTTTTTGGTTGAGAAATATGAAAATTATCATTGATTTATGCTCTCTTGTCTTGAGGCCTGGTACTTATGGCAGGTGCAGAAAATCAACTTTTTGGTCCCTACCTACATCTTCTTTAATATTTTGCATAGAAAAGAGGAAAGGTTCAGATGAGACTGCACATATATGATGTCCGAGCTTTTACTGTTTGTTAATGCAATACAAACCAACATATACATGTATCTCACAGTCCTTAAGATAAGTGTGGGTAATATAATTTTTCTTATTTCTCAACCAAAACATATGCTGTGAGTACTCAAAAGAACCATCTCAATGAGATGGTTCTTTTGAGCACCCAAGACAAATGTTGAAACTGATGGAAAAGAAAATATCAACATTTAATGCTCAAAATGTTTGTGTATCTCGACTGATGTCTCATGAGCTGGCTCAATTGTTGGATCCTGTTCTATTGTTACTGTTCATTACACATTTTATTTTATCCAGTTATAAACAAAACCATTTCATCCCTTCATTTGGTGAGAAACTAGGTTTTTATCCTAGGTCTTCCAAACCCCTGGATTAGACATTTTAGAGGGCTTTACAGATAGGTACTTTGCTTTTTTACTTCAAGAAAACATGTAGAGGATACTCATTAGATTTGTCTCATTGAGATGTTTTCAATGAGCATCACATTAAATGTTTTATGCACAGGCCTCCAGATTTACGGTGCGCCCGCGCCATTGCCGCATGATTTCAAAATATGGCGCACCACTTTCCAAGGCTGTGGGTCCCGCTGGCGCGTCCGTTTCAGCTGTGAAAATATCTTACTTTCATAAAATATTCATCTCACGGCGTGAGCGAGTCTGAGAACTCCTCGAAACTGAAAGTTGGTTTCCAGTAATTAATCAACAACAGCGGTGTCCAAATCCCAGCCACCATCGACGTAAAAAAGGAAGATTGAAGATTTTTTTTAGGAGATCCACATGTAATCAACCAGTTTCATTCATCTGTTGCAATTTACTGCAGTTCTTGTTGTTTGAGACTTGATTTATTGACATTTTGCTCTGCAGAAATATCGGATAGAATAGAATAGAACAGAAAGGAGAACTATCGGATTGAATAGAATAGAGCGGAAAGAAGCGCACCCTCCCCCCCAAGATACCAAGATTTCAATTGTGTTTAGTTTTATATGTTTGGGCCCATCATTTCAGAAAATGACCCCCCATTTTTTGCTCCATGGGTCACTTGGGCCCACCACTCTTGAAAAAAATCTGAAGCACTGTATGCAGGAATGGAATAAGAAATAGAGGATCTTATATGAGTGCTAATGTTTTATTGAATTTATTTAACAAGTTGGGGAAAAGAGATAAAACTCGAGGCTTGCCAAGCATTTTATCTCTTTTCCCCAACTTGTTGAAACTTTAATAAATTCAATAATACAGGAGCATGAATGTTAGATTCTATTTATCACATGACATTAAAAATACTTTAAAATTGCATTTTTGGTGTGAAACCATCACGATTTTCTTTTACGCAACTTTATAATGGACATCATTACGTTTCCCGTAAATTTATAAACCACTGTGGTTTATCGTTTTTATTGCATGGCGTTATATCACTCTCAGGTGCGACGTCATGTGACAATGTATTTTTTTATTGTTGAAAAACTACTTAACAAGAGATACGATCTATTTCAGAACAGAATAAAAATGGATGTGCTATATTGACCATTGTCTGCGCATGTGCGATACTAAAGGATCGACCTGTCTGCTATGGGACATCGCGACTGAAAAACGGGTTTGTAAAAACGGGTTTGTGCTGTTACGGGGTGCGCATTACTCAAAACACCTACGTTAAAAAGTAACAAGCGTTAAATGCCTATAGATAATCCTTCATTGGAGATATCTAGTCATATTGGGTAGCAAAATCATAACAATGATAGGTATTACGGTATTCAGCCATAGACTGATCATATTGTTTGCACTAAAACATTTTTGAAAACATTCTCCGCATGGCATTTTCATTGAAACCGTTTCAGTGACACGTGATGACGCGCTTGATAAACAATATTGAATCAGCCAATCGGGCGGATCACATGACTCTGTGACACATTTGGTAAACCAATATGTCACATGTACCCACAGTGCTCAAATCAGACAGGTCAGTATTTGATAAAATGCTTCCGGTCGATGACAATGCTATATTGACTACTAATCCAGACAGATAAGCTTGATAGAACAGGGCTAACCCAGGGGTGTGGAAATAGTAACATTTTCTACTTGTCCAAGGACAAGTAAATGGCCATAATGTACTTGTCAAAAGAAATGTTTACTTGTCCGAAAGCACAAATTAGTTTATACCTTTCTGTGCTTAAACAATTTACTCTTTGGCAGTTTGGAAAACAGTATGAAACCAGATATCAACTCTCTTGTAAACAGTGTAGATTTAGATCAGCTGGCTTCTGAAGATGCCAGCTGATCAGGATCCACACTTTTTTCAATGCAACATGTGAGCTCGTAATAATTAATCAAAATATGAAATACAGAATTTTATTAACTTTATACACTTGTACTTGTCCAAGGACAAGTAAATAGAAATTTTCAACTTGTCCTGTATGAAATGGGACCAGGTCGGACAATTCAGGCATGGTATTTCCACAGCCCTGGCTAACCCAGATTAGTCTGCTCTTAAAGAAAAAATCTTTTGGGGGTTTACACTGTTTGACATTCCAACACAACATTGTACACATCTTATCAGGCAGTAAAATAAACCAGTTCAAATTGTAAGATAAATGAGCCGCGACAAGTGATTTCCAACAATGTGGCATTGTGACAAGTGTAGACTCATACGAGCCTGTGCAGCGTCCTATTAAGCTTAGAATCTCAAAATGATTTTCAGTCAGTAGCTTTACACTCATAGAATAGTCAATCGACTAGCCAAGGCTCTGATCAGACTGCGCGTATGCGCAGGCTGGTCTGAGGCTTTGCTGGTCCCACATACCACATTGTTGGAAATTCCATGCCACAGCTCAAATATATAAGTTCAATGTCTGGCATTGTGTTGGGTCATTATTTATCAGTTCTAT
Organism: Loripinus fragilis; assembly: GCA_964019695.1. Lineage (NCBI taxonomy): Eukaryota > Metazoa > Mollusca > Bivalvia > Lucinida > Lucinidae > Loripinus > Loripinus fragilis. The sequence continues at coordinate 39,510,281 of OZ026519.1, read as the reverse complement.
GAGTTAAAGAAGCCGATCTGTAGAGAGTATGAAGACCAACAGATGCACATATGAGATTTCAGTACTTATTACATATGGGCCTCAAAGCGAGAAAACCTGTCATCGGGGGTTTGCAAACAACAAAGGCCCATACCAGCCTGGGCATCCACGCAGTCTGATCAGTGCCTTTGTTATTTGTTCATTAAAAAGTATCACATCTAGACTTCTTAGACAATTTGATCTGATCATACCGTTTTTGCTATGAGAGGAATTTCAATTTTATAGCTAGTCTCTGTAGCTATACAGGCTGGTTTGAATCTCACAAAAGACAGTTTTCTCGCGAGGATGCCCATATATGCTAGAAGCTCTGATAAATGCCATACTGGTGTATCCAGCGAAGCTAGAGGTTTACATTTTGGTGAGTCCTAATCTACATAGAGGATCTTACATGAGTGCTCAATGTTTATTGGATTTATTAAATGAGTTAGGGAAAAGCGATAAAATGCCAGGCTTGTAGAGCATTTTATAGCTTATTCGCAACAAGTTTAATAAATTCAATAATACAGGAGCACGAATGTTAGATTCTATTTACCTTATGACATTGAAATTATTTTGAAATCATATTTTTGGCTTGAAAAACTTTAGGATTTTGCCATATGTGTCGATAAAAGCGTTATTTCATAAAGTTTCCGAAAAATCTGTAATGTAAACAAGTAGTGGTTTATCGATTTTAAATCATGGCGTTATATCACGCCCAGAAAATCCCTATATTGTGTATGCATGCAGGGAAGGCCCTGGAAACTTCACCACTTGCTTATGGGATAATTACCAAAATCTTGTGCATTGGCCAAAGCGATTCTCAAATTTTCTATCTTTAACTTTAGCATTACCTATTAGTAAGGCAAAATAAAAGTGTTTCGGGTAACAGGGCTAAAAATTTAGGTATGATAGGCATATTTTTTTTCTGGAAAAAAATATAATTTTATGCATTTTGAAAGGCATTTCGCCTTTCAAAATGCATGAAATTATATTTTTACCAGAAAACCTGAAAAAAATTCTTGGTTTTACCAGTAAATTTACGTAGGGTTGGGTTACCCTTAACACAGGTATTTTTTTTTATTTGGCCTAAGAATTTGGGGTTATTAGCCCAGGGTTAACAAAATGTGTTTTACAAATGTACATTTGTAGTAATGGAGTGCTACATGGACATTAGCTATGGTTTTACTGTGACATTTAAATGTTGCTAGTGTTTTCAGTTTTCCTGTACAAAGTATATATAAAAACATCTTATATTAACATAAAATCTGTGATTTCTGCATGCTGGTTGTCCCTGCTGTTCCCAAAACAAAGTTACAAAAACTACATTCTTTCCTTGTCCTGCTTTAGCCCTGCAAAGACATGAGGAATGATGTATGATTATTGTTACAGTAAATGTTCTAGAGTTTTGCACACTTTTCCTGCACACTTTTCCTTCTGTTCTCAAATAAAATGTTGGTTATCAGGGCTTGAATTCACAAAATACATGTGGGAGCGCAGTGGCTCAGCGGTAGAGTGCTTGACTGGAGACCGAGGGGCAGCGGGTTCGAGCCTCACATGCGTCACTATGTTGTGGCCCTTGAGGAAGACACATTTATCCTAACTTAGTACTGGTTCAACCCAGGAAGACCCATCCCTGTTTAAGTGAAAGATTGTTGATGGGCTGTAAAGAATCAAATCAAACAATCAAACAAACGCAAAATACATGTACTTGTCCGAGTACAAAGCAGGAAGACCCTGATCAGGCTGCTTCTTCAGTGAGAAGCAGTCTGCTCTTGGTCTGCACTGTTTGTCTAGTCCTGAAGGCAGGCATCTAGTGTTACATTTTTTAGAACATTTACCTTAGTCAAGCCCTATAGCACAGTCAGTAAAGTGTCTGACTGCATATCCAGGGGTCACAAGATTAATCCCCGCCCGGTCTCATACTTTCGTGGAGATTGATCATGAAATAATTTCTATGGCCATTCTGCACCCTTCCACTGCACGGGTGGTAAACCTAGGAACTACCACGAAATTGTGTTAACGTAATTTTGTTCCCAAGCCACATCCGGGACACGTCGTGGTAGTTTCCAGACCGAATATTGGATAAAGAAAGGTTGGTGTCACTTTCATTTTTGTTTTATTTTACAACTAAGAACGAACAATGGTAAAATCCGACAATGTGGTTCCGTGTAAATATGTCTCAGCGTCCCCTCCAGCCCAAAATTTTGTATGAAAAGTTATTTTCTTTCTTTTGATTCGGGTTTCCCCACTGAGCATCAGACCAACTCTACCCAAAGTTTGAAGGATTTTAGCCCATATCTGTCAAATTAAATGGAATTTGATATCATTTGACGATGAAAATGATAAAAAGACCCTCAATAAGCGTTCCTACACAGAAAAAAAGTCTGAGCATTTACTCGTAAACAATTTATGCCCCGCTCGTCCTGTGTGGTAGTTTCCAGCTCATCGTGGTAGTTAAAATGCAATCGTGGTAGTTTCCAAGACTTTGTAGGATTTTAGTAGTAGTTCGCATCAGCAGATGTTCACTATTCAGGGGCTACTTCATTTTTTTAAAGACAGGGTGAGCGGACCGAACCTTGACTACCTCTCTTATTTATACGAAGACCTTTTCAAAAACCTTTTGTCAGAGATAACAAATGTCGACTGCCTTAATTTTAAATTTAGTGGGCTATTGAAATAATGAGAAGAATGAAAAGAAGGGATATTCACATGTTTTGTTTTTGAATTAACGTGCTTTTTAATTATCACATAACATGCCTGTTCATCGTCGCACTCACATGTATATGAAAAGTGACCCAACCCGAGGATATTCCCCTTTTTTCTGAACCGCAAGTACTAACAATACTTTGGGCAGTGCCATTTTACCTTAAAGTTGACTGAACTATGAACAACTTAGCGAGTGACGCAATTTTTATATCATTTTTTCGTCTGTGCGCTTGTTTCACCTTAGCTCAACTGATGACCTTTTTTTGCTTTAGATTTCCAGAGGTGTTGTTTGGCAGTCCAGGGCATGATCTCCATCTGTCACGCATCACATTGAATCTGTTGAGTCCTCAGCTTTGTTTCTTCATGGTGTTGAAATGTGATTTATTTGTTTACCGTGGTAATTAATTGACGAGTTCGAGGGTTAGCATCCGAAACAAACACCCACTTAAATGTTTTGTACCACTTCAGAAACGTATCCTACAAACTCTTGGAAACTATCACGATAGCATTTTAACTACCACGATGAGCTGGAAACTACCACACAGGACGAACAGGGCATGAATCGTTTACGAGTAAATGCTCAGATTTTTTTTCTGTGTAGGAACGTTTATTGAGGGTCTTTTTATCATTTTCATCGTCAAATGATATCAAATTCCATTTAATTTGACAGATATGGGCTAAAATCCTTCAAACTTTGGGTAGAGTTGGTCTGATGCTCAGTGGGGAAACACAAATCAAAAGAAAGAAAATAACTTTTCGTACAAAATTTTGGGCTGGAGGGGACGCTGAGACATATTTACACGGAACCACATTGTCGGATTTCACCATTGTTCGTTCATAGTTGTAAAATAAAACAAAAATGAAAGTGACATCAACTTTTCTTTATCTAATTTTCGGCCTGGAAACTACCACGACGTGTCCCGGATGTGGCTTGGGAACAAAATTGCGTTAACACAATTTCGTGGTAGTTCCTAGGTTTACCACCCGTGCACTGATTCAAGAAGGGTTGTTGTCAATTACAAGCGAAAGTGTATGCACAAAGTACTTTTAAATCGCTTAGTCAAGCTTGCCAAGGAAAAAAAGTGTGGTAAGGTGGACTGACCATCCCGACATGACCATAGCTGTTGACTGGTATGTTAAGCATCAAACCAAACAAACATCAACCATAGCTGCATGGGCTGATTGGCTTTGTCAATTATTTTTGGTAGCATTTCTGAACCAATGAAATCATATGAGTTAAAGGGCATTAATACTGAAATAAATAACAACTGCTACTGTTTGTGCAAACTAATTTTGTTAGTTATATACTGTAAGTAACAGTGTTTTTGTTATTACATGACAATGATATTTTAAAACTTACACAAAATAAATGTATCTTATTGATAGTTATACTTTCATGTTTTTTTTTTTTTGTTCTTAGATTTTGAGTTTGTGAAGATCTCATATTATTATATCAGGACATGTTGTAATCAACTTCTAATTCAATTTGATTGGATCATGCTTAGAATATAACTTACCAGGGGCTGCATTTTATCCATATTTGGGGTGAGCTACATATATTGTGATCACTCTTCCTCCGTCGGTAAACTTTTTCATTAAATGACATCTCCTGAACCACTGATCCAAATTTAAATAAATATTTCACAGGATTGTTCCCCTTAATGTGCGCTTCCAAAATTCTAAATTGTTCCGCTCCACCAAACAAGAGGCCGCCAGAGCTCCAGATAAATCTTTTATAACTGAACCACTGGTTCAAATTCAAAATAATTTCACAGAAGTGTAACTCATGATGCCCTCTACCAAAATTGCTCCGCCAAACAAAAGGGCATGTCCAGAGCTCTAGGTAAGAAATATATTTAAACGACATTGGTCCAAATTAAAAATAATTTCACAAAATTGTTCCTCATGATGCCTTCTACCAAAGTTGCACAAATGGTTTTGCTTCGCCAAACAAGAGGGTCACTAGAGCTCTAGATAAGAAATATCTTTAAACCACATGTCCTGAACCACTAGTCCAAATTCAAAATAATTTCACAGAAATGTTCCTCATGAAATTTGATGAGATATTAATATGATGCACCTTGTGCTTAGGGAACTGGGTCAGGTCAGGCCTAAATCAACTCGCCCTCACGTCAACTGGGTCAGATCAACTCAACCTGGTTATTTACCTCGCCAGTTACGATCCTGGTATAGTGTGAGATTATTCAGTTTCACCGTTTACAAGAGTTGATATCTGGTTTCATACTGTTTTCAGAGTGGTAAATTGTTTAAGCATAGAAAGGTATAAGCTTATCAGAACAAGTAACATTTTCTTGGGACGAGTGCATTATGGCTATCTACTTGTCCCTGGACAAGTAGAACATTTTATTATTTCCTGAACATATTTTTGGATTGACAAACATTGCAAATAAGCTCTAAATAAATTTATCTGAAGATGAACACTCTACCTAAAAGTAATGCATGTCTTTAATTAAATGAATGTTTTCACACTATTTGTCCAGCACAAGTTCCCATATCCTGTAAATAAGACCAGTATCTTTTGCTGAACATTAATTCGTAAAAGACAACTTTTTAAAATACAAGTATGATCCAGCTATTCAGATTAAAAGTGCTGCTTCCAGAAAATAATTGAGCAGTAATATGTGATTTCCAACAATGTGCGACCAGCAAAGGATCAGACCAGCCTGTCCATATGCGCAGTCTGATCAGAGCCTTGGCTAGTCGCTTGAATATTCTAAGTGTGTTAAGCTACTGACTGAACATCATTTGGAGTTTCTAAGCTTAAAAGGAGGCTGCACAGGCTCGTCTGAGTCTACACTTGTCAAATGCCACATTGTTGGAAATCACATGTTGCCGCTCAAATATTCCTTAGAACCACATATCCTTCCCTTCCATTGCAGTCTTTTAACTTTACACTTGTTTTGTAAACCAATCACTGATGAAGATTGAAATGAAGATAAATGAAATCAGCTCTAAGGTTCTTTCGAAGGTTAAGAGCTAAGTTTCCTATCCACCATTGAATTTGAAAAGAATATTGGAATTCAATTAAGAGATTTGGAAGAAACTTTCGTAATAGTTTTTATGGATTGCTGTAAAATAGTTGAACTGTTTTATGTCCCCGCTCTAAAGGGTATAGGGATATATATTTATTTTGGTAGGGATTCTTTCTGCATGGGCGCAACACTTTTCTTTTATATTTTCCATAATATTTTCAAAACTATTGATATGTAAAAATTATTATTTTTTGGAAAATATATTTGAAAATTTGAATTATTTATAGAAAATGATGCAATGTTCTAAATATAGCATCTGGGGTAAAGGGTTAATTGGGTCTCCATGTGACAAATTCTAGTTTCTCTACCCAGCAATAATCATGTACATTGTTATTTCATACTGTAAATCAAACTTATTTTTGTGGAACTATTTATTCATGAATCATGACAGATTTTCTCATTTCAAGGCCCAAATTAACCCTCTACATTTGAGCTGTTATGCAAGAAAACTATCCTTTGAGCATGACAGTGAAGGCCCAAATCAGTCTGCACATCTTCTAAGGGCTGATTGGGACCTTCTTTCCAAATATAAAGGGTTAATTCGGGCCTTGAAGTGAGCAAATCTGTCTTTGGCATTTCTGACCATGTAAGACTCATACCAGTCTGCTCAACTATTGAGACTAGTTAGAATAATGAAATTTTGCATGAAGCAAGATAGCTAATAACAATGGCAAGATAGCTAATAACAAAGGCGCTGATCAGACTGCATGGTTAAGCTTCTCTTAATATAAAACTGCAAAAACAGAATGGCATGAAAGAAAATGAATCTCTGTTTTGAGTAAGGTACCGATTGATCTAGATCTATTCCAGGTCCCGGGTTATAAAACTTTTTGTAATGCTCAACTCAAATGAATATATATGAAAACTAGGGGGGGGGGGGGGGGGGGGGGGGGTGTAAGAATATATTTTGGAATATAGTGCCCCTCAGACTATCTGGCAAAAAAAAATCCTGCCAGATAGCCTGAGAGGCACTATATTCCAAAATATATCAAAACCCTGCCAGATAGCCTGAGGAGCACTATATTCCAAAATGTATTCTAAAACCTCATGTATTCATATATATAATAAGCATGAAATTTCAATTACTCATAAAATCTAAATTGCTGAAAAATATTTTTTCTTGCTTTAGATCTATCAGATGTTGTATTTATCCTTCTCATAAATGTTACATCAATTGTTGGCATTTTAACTTTAATGAGCAGGATGTTTTTCATTCTCAGCTGAGTTGAGCATGAAAAAAGTTTTATAATCTTGGGGGTAGGGTGATGAATTTGAACAGTTTCCCTCTGGATATATTTATCCCCACCCCAATAAACAACATTTCCTGAACTGATGGATCAGATTCAAGATAATTTCATAATTTCAAATAAATATTTAAATATTCCCCATAATATTCTCTAACATAGTTGCTCATCTGAACAAAATGGCAATCAGACCTAACGATAAAAAAAAATCTTTAAATAACATATCACAACCTTTTTTTCCACATTAGAAAAAAGTTCACACAAATATTACCCATTATGCCATAACAAAATCACTTAAACTGTCATGCTTCCTGAACAAAAAGACCACCAGAGCTATTAAATAAATAAAAAGGGGCTGTGGCATGAGATTTCCAACAATTTGGTATGTGCAACTAGCAAAGGCTCAGACCAACCTGCCCATATGCGCAGACTGATCAGAGATTTGCTGGTCGCTTAAATATTCTATGACTGTTGAACTACAGACCGAACCTCATTTGAGGTTTCTATGCTTAAAAGGAGGCTGCACAGGCTCGTCTGATTCTACATTGCCAAAATTCCACACTGTTGGAAATCTCATGCCACTGCTAAATATGCTTTTAAGCAACATCTTCATAAGTACTTGCCCTAATTCGAATTAATTTCAAAGAAACGTTCCCCATAATGCCGTCTACAAAAAGTGCTCAAACAGTTCTGCTCTCCTGAACAAAATCACCACCAGAGCTAAATATAGAATAACTTTAAACATCTGAACTACTGGCCCAAAATCAAAATTATTTCATATAAATGTTCCCATATAATGCCCTCTACCAAAATTGCACTAAAAGTTCAACTCCACTAAATGAAGTGGCCCCCAGAGCTAATATTAGAAAATCTTAAAATGACATTTTCTGGATTTCTGGGCCAAATTCAAAGGTATTTCAGTCGTATCCCTTAATGCCCTCTACCAAAAATTGCTTAAACGATTTGGATTCACTGAATAAAATGGCCTCCTCAGATAACAGAGAAAAAAATAACAAAGAAACCTCTTGAACCAAGGTTCCAAATTTGAAATAATTTCACACAATGTCATGTGCTCTCCATGGGCTGTGTAGCATAGTCGGTAATGTGTCTGGTTGCAGATACGTGTCCGACTTCAGATCCAGGGGTAGTGAGTTTGATCCCGTCCCAGTCCCATAATTTAGTGGAGATTGATCATGAAATAATTTCAATGGTCCTCCTCCCTTCCGCTGAAGAAGGGTTGTCAATTACAAGCGAGAGTATATGTACAAAGTACTGGTCAAAAGCTTTGTCAAGCTTGCCCAGGAAAGAAAATATGGATAGAAGAACTGACCGTCCCGACATGACCATAGCTGTTGACTGGGTTCGTAAAGAATCAAACTAATACAAAAACACATGCTCTCCATGAAGCCCGTTCCAAAATTGACTGAAAAAAATCATGTAAAAACTCCACAAGAGCTGGGATTAGTCTATTAATCTATGATAGAGTATCATACCTAATAAGAGCATCTGATCAAAATTCATTCCAGTGTCATTTATCAACTGATTGTCACTCCATTTTGTTACCCTCATAAACATAGATTTTAACCCTTTTCCCACCAGTCAGAAATTTTGTCTCCTGCTCTCTTCTGCTCATCTTCATCAAGATGTTTTATTTTCCCCACAATAGTGACACTTTTTCATAGAGGATCTTGCATGAATGCTCATGTTTTATTGAATTTATTAAAGGAGTGGGGAAAAAGAGATAAAATGCGAGGCTTGCCGAGCATTTTATCTCTTTTTTGCAACAAGTTTGATAAATTCAATAATTCAAGAGCACTAATGTTAGATTCTATTTATCATATGACATTAAGATTACTTTGAAATCTCATTTCTGCCGTAATAAGGTTATAATTTTGACATTATGTACGCAACGTTATTATGGACGTAATAACGTTTCCCGAAAATCGATAAACCCTTAGTGGTTTACAGATTTTATTGCATGGCGTTATTTCACTCCCAGATGCGACATCATATGATAAAGCAAGATATATCACTCTATTGTATCCGTTTTTATGCTAAAATTTAAATGCCACATTAGCTTATCAGCTTTGACTACCAGCCCTCTTAAATGGAACATGGATGTGTGACCAACTAATAATAGGAAAATGTAGTTTGTTGTCTCTTGCAGTAAACATCATGTACATTTGTAAATTCTATCACAGTGTTAAGTTGTACAGTTGTATATAGTTGATACATAGATATATTTTATTTATGTTATTCCAATTTTGACTATGTGCTGATATTTTTACCTGTTAATAGGGCTAAACCATACAAGGCACAGGATGTGAAAACCTGTCCTCAAGCCTGGAACATGGTATGATTCAAACCAGATTGTTTAGCTACAGAGACTAGCTGATATATTAGAGCTTGTCTCTAGCTAGGCAGGTTTGGGTCAAAACTGGTCACCAGCAGGGAAGAGGAGTTTTCCATGGTGTCTCTATATAATATATTGCATTATGATTATACAGTGCATTCCCTTTATAATCCTTTATTTGAGGTCAACAGGAATGACCTTGTCATAAGTGAATTGTGTTATCAAAGAACAATTTTGCATAGGAATTATAGGAAAAGGACATTATTATTTTCCTATAATTCTTTTGTAAAACTCTATGGTAAAACATTTAGGAGCCACAACATGTCTGTGTTATATGATTATCCGTGTTATAATGAGGTGCATTATAAAGGATCTGCACTGTTCCATTATCAACCTAATAGATGTACATGCTCTTAGAAGTGCATACTAAGTTACTTTTAGTTGTAAATGCTATGATAAATGTTCTAGAATTTCTAACACTTTCCTCTTTCTGTTTTCAAATAAAATATTGGTTATCAGGACTGGAATTCACAAAAAAATGCTTGTCATAATAGCAAACAGACTGCCTCTTCAGAAGCAGTCTGATATGGGTCTGCCCTATTTGTCTATGCCTTTTTGGCAGGCAAATAGTGTTCCGAAATCTAGAGCCATTACCGTATTCATCTTCTAATTTACAGCCCATACAGTGGTGCAATTTCATAAGGTATGCATCATTCAAAGGAGGAAATTAATTTGTAAAAAGCTACATGCACAATGAGCATATTAGGTATCGTGTAAATATAAATTGATATATTTATGCTGTAAAACATTCTGGGTAGTAAGTACCCACTGGAACGGTCTTGGTGGTGATAAGACATTTTGGTGTGTGCCACATTTTTATTGAGAGTTGAAGATATCTTCAATCTTTTATTTTCAGCTTTTCAATTTTACAGTTTTAATATTCTGTTAACATTTTGTCTGATATTGTCTTATGCTGATGACATTTGCAAGCAATTTTGATTCAGATCAAAATGTCGGGCCTGAATTGGATCCAAACTGTTTGACACCCTTGTGATATTTCTGAGAGATATTTTAAGAAATCAGCAAATGACAAAGAAACAGGCAAAATTACCCAGCATGCAAAGAATTAAAACCAAAGCTTTAATGAATTACATTTACAATTGCACAAAGAAATTAGAGAAAATGAAATATTGTTCTTAAGGAGCTCTAGCGATAAGGCGTATATTTTCCCTAATTGACATGATTACAAAACCTAAATTTTCAAATTGCACTAATGTTTTTAAAATTGGACTGCTTTGGTAGTAAAATATGCATAGAAAGCATCAAAATAGTTTTCAAAGCGATTCATCATTTATAAAGCCGTGAAAACTTGCGCCTTCTACTCCCACCCCTCATTTTACGTCTTTAGACTGGGTGCGGTTTAGACGAGAGTTTTAGTAAATCCTTTGCATGTTTTCAAAAAATTAAAAGTGCTAAAATATTAAGGATATAAGTGCCCTTCATTTCCAAAACTTTGCGGTATTCCTTCTACGCATGCGAACGAAATATACTTAAAATTGTGACGTTTGTCATTGAAAAGATGAAACTGGCGTCTTTCAGTTTGTTTTTAGATGCTTTCCCCCCCTAGACCCAAGATGCCCTTTGGACAATTAAATGTCGCTTTACAATTATATAACATATGTAAAGGGCGTCTTGGGTCTAGGGGGGGAAAGGGGTTGTATAAGCGAAAAAAGACACCAAATTATCTGACAAAAATAGACCACTTTGCAAGATGTTCGTTTTTATTGCACATCAACTGTATAAATAGCTTTACTGTACATAGCGTGGTTCCTTGTTTAACGGTCTAGTTCCCATATATGTTACTGAATAACAAGCACAGTTGATGATCGAAATAAATTCTCATTCAATAAGAAGTAGAGTTATTACATGCATGAAGGAAACCCCGTTTTAAATATACAAATTCGGGGGCAATGGTGCATCGACGGCTCGTCTATATATATCTGTTGAATGTGCCTAGTTTCTCCAGTCGTTATTTCAACAAAATAAAACGATCGTCTCGTTTAGGGAGATTGCTCGCCTTATCGCTAGAAATTCTTTAGTAGTATTATGGATCAGCTATGAAAGCCTGTATGTGCTAACATTGGCCTATTTGTATGCCATAATGGTGCAGTAAAGTGCTGTAACGGGGGTCATCAAGTATATAATGCCAACTACTCCATCACTTAAAAATGGCATTACTTGTTGCTAAGAACATGCTCATTAAACTCACAACTTCTTTATAGCAAATACCTTTCACATTTTTTTTTGCGTCAGGGGAAAAGGTTGTAATCACAGTTATATTAAGGAGAAATACCCTTACCATACAAATTTATTAGTAACATAGACCCGTCTGTTCCCGGAACCATAATATCGTCATCTAGCAATATTGGACACACTGCCCAAAATTAAGCACAATTTTGGATTGCTGACAAAGCTTGATTGGATGTCAAATGGTGGGGCACTCAAAATGTGGAAACCATTTCACTTAACTTCATGTTTGCCAGTTATTGCTTTTATTGATTCTCAGCTGATTTCTAATTTTTATGCTTCTTATCATGTGTAAATCATCTATCTGCCAAGTTCTGTGCTGCAATCGAAAGGGAGCCTGATTGCTGATCTAGGAGTTGTGAGTTTGATCCCAGCCCAATATTTAAGGAGACATATCACAATTTTTTTCTTTTCTACGATCATTTTCCTACTTCCTCTGATGCAAGAAAGGCTGTTGTTAGTTGAGAGCAAAAGTATGTGCACGATTACTGTTTAACTTCTTTTTCTAAGCTTGCCCAGGAGAAAAAGTTTGGTTAGGTTAACCCATAGCTTTTGACTGGGACCTTAAACCACAAACCAAACAGCCGTTCCTTACTATTTCCATTTTAAGATACACTGACAGATAAAGCATGGTGATGATGATCTGTATCTCCTAGTGACTGGGTTGTCAGCTGATAACTTTTGCAAACAGATAACGGGCCTGATCTGGATTCAATCTGTTTGACATGGAAGATCGCATAATGCGGTGTCCCATCAGGATCTTCAGTTTACATTATAGACTGTTCTATTAAAATTTGGAAAAAAAAATCCACCCCAACACCCCTAAATTTGGAAAGGGCTGTTCCTAATAATAAGGGTAGGAAAGTCCATTTTGCTTAAATGGTCTAAAGTTTGCATTCTATACTGGATGATCGTCATATCAAGGATAAGCAGGACAAGAGCTAAAACACAATTACGGTAAAAGTTCTAAAATTTCGAACTCTTTTCTCTTCTCAAATAAAATGTTGGTTTTCAGTGCTGGAATTCACAAATTTCTTGTCAGAGTAGCAAAGAGGGAAGACCCTGATCAGACTGCTTCTTCAGAAGCAGTCTGATCTGGGTCTGCCCTTTTTATCTAGGCCTTTTTGGCAGGCAATCAGTGTTCGAAATTTTAGAACATTTACCGTAGTTATTTTTCTCTTAGTTTGTAAATATAAAATATGAAAACTTACTGTTCTTTGTGTTGTAGTGCTTGTAAATGCTCAAAATGTTTGCGAGACTGTTCAATTCAAGGGGCATATATTTTTTATACGAGCGGAGGCACACGAAGGTGGCTCGTTTAATGTCTCTTATTGGTTGTCTGTTTATGACTTTAGGTAAATTTTGACGCCGGGTGTATAAAAGATTGAACGAGTCTTCATAGCAGCACATGAAAAGTTACTCAGATTTTAATGGTTATTTCTAAACCAAATACTTACTATTCATGCTATCTATGTTGAACAGAAAGCTACTGGAATGATAAATCTCTTAACTGTACAACAGGGAACGCAGTGGCTCAGTGCTTGACTCGAGACCCAGGGGTCGTAGGTTTGAGCCTCACCGACGTCATGGTCCTTGAGCAAGACACATTTATCCCAGCTTAGTAATTGTTCAACCCGTCCCTGTTTAACTGAAAGATTGTTGATGGGACGTAAAGAATCAAATCAAAAAAAACTTACTGTTAACACTTATATTTGGCGGGTATTTCTATTTGGGGAAAAAATAAAAAATCGCCGAAATATGAGACCGCCAAATACAGTTTAGAACTCAGTTACACAATAAGGAATAAATGAGCATATATCCTTAATAGGTTGGTATCTGTTTGGTCAAAAATCAATGTAGGTTTCAATATAGAGGATGCCATGTCTTAAAAGGGGCTACTTCTAAAGGAAATGATAAGCTCCCCCATGTTGAGGGTATTCCTTTAAGAGTAGCCTCTGAGAAAAAAAAACAAAACTTTTAACCTTTTACTCCATATGCTATATTTAGATCATCACATCATTTTCTATTTTTCAAACATTGAAAAAATTCAAGAAAAATTTGATAAAAGTTTTGAAAATATTATGGAAAATGGAGCATTTGCATAAAAAGAGCAAATGCTCCATTTTCCATAATATTTTCAAAAGTACGATATTTCAAAGACGTCAAAAGGCATTATCATGGAGTAAAAGGCATTAAATTGAGAAACCATCGATATTTAACTAAGCCAATATATCAGTTTTTATAAAATTATCAAATTTTGATGCGAATATATTGAGTGGTTTACAGTATTTCTACAGGTTTAGATAAACAAAAAATTTCAGCGTAAAACTGTGAATATTTTCTTACCAATAATTTTTAGCATATGTTTTGGATACTTAAAGGAACCGTCTCATTGAGACGGTTCTTTGGAGTACCCACAACATATGTTTTGGTTAAGAAATAAGAAAAATTATTTTTCTCTTATGCTCTCTTTCTGAAGTCCTGGGAGCGAGATTATATAACTTTTTTCATGCTCAACTCAGCTGAGCACAAAATTTATCCTGCTCACAGGTGTTAAAATGCCAACAATTGTTGGCATTTTAACATTTATTAGCATTATAAATACAACATATGAGAGGCTTAAAGCAATAAACTTCTTCGTTTGTTGGTATTTTAATTTTTATGAGCAGTTGAAATTTTGTGCTCAGTTGAGTTGAGCATGAATAATGTTTTATAACCTCGGGGTCTGATTTCATCTAGATTTCCATTTCACATGCTGCACAATGAACTCTTCCAATTTATGATCCATCTAAGGTCAAAATGTACCTATACATCAAGCAATGAATGGGCCTTGTTCTAGCAGACAACTCACTTGAAACAGCAAACCTTTTACAGTAAAACCTGTCTTAAGTGCTCACTCAAAAAGAAGAACAAAAATTGGTTTTCAAGACCGAGTATAGTTTTATGTAGGTCAAAAGTATTGCAGAATGCTCCAAGAGAGCATTCTACAATACTTTTGACCTTCATTAAGCTACCATTGGTCATTAAGACTTTTGTTTGTCTATTTTTGAGTGGCCCCTTAAGACATGTTTTTCTGTAATAGAAGTTTGACTCTTTCCCGCTGTGGTGGCTTTCGTCATCTGCTGATCACCTTTGCAAAAAGTTAAGACCCAGATCAGGCAAAAATTTTGTCAGACTTGTTCTGGATCCAAACTGGCTAACTGTGATGTTGTTCCAGGAATAATTTTTTGAAAACATTAATTTTGGGGAGAAAATCAACAGATGACAAAAAAGCGTGCAAAATTACTCAGCACACTTATAATGGTTAACATAGCTGAGCAAGCTCATAAAACACCAGCAGACGAAAATTAATTTTTGAATGGTTTCTTTAGAAGCAAACAAGGCTTGGGGTTTCATGTGAATTGTCCAGCTCTATAACCCTGCTGTAAAATTTATTTGCTATGAATTGAGCCACATTGTTCAAGTGGGTTTTGGTATTGGGCATATGCTCAAAGGGGTATTTTCTGACATTGTATCTGTAATGTTTTTATGAATGCTGTGTTCAAATGATGACCTATACAAATGTGCATAGATCATTAGATTTCCATCAGTTGTTTTGTTTACACATATATGTAAATTTTACTGTTAAATTTGTAAAAAGTTCTGAAAACGATTATAGATGACAAAATAACCAAACTCTGAATTTGTGTTGTTGTTTATTTACATGGTTAACAACTCCTTTCATCTCAATTCATCACATCTGGGAGTGATGATATAATGTCATGCAATAAAATTGATAAACCATCAGTGGCTTACAGATGAGTAGCATAATGTAATGATGTCATTAAAACGTTGCTAAAAATGGCAAAATCTAGACGTTTTCATGCCAAAAATGTGATATTTAAGTAATTTTAATGTCATGTGATAAAAATCTAACATTCATGCTCGTGTGTAATTGAATTTATTAAACTTGTTGGGCAAAAAGTGATAAAATGCTCCGCAAGCCTCACATTTTATTCCTTTTCCCTAACTCCTTCAATAAAACATGAGCACTCATGTTAGATCCTCTATGTAATCTTTTCTACACTTAACAAAACCAAACTCTGCTCTGGACATGGGTTGCCAAAATACTGATTTTATATTGTTTGTTTGTTTGATTTGATTCTTTACGTCCCATCAACAATCTTTCAGTTATAAAGGGACGGGTCTTCCTGGGTTGAACCAGTACTAAGCTAGGATTTATGTTCTTGCTCAAGGACACAACGCAGTGACGCCGGTGAGTCTCGAACCCGATGTCTATAACTAATAATAAGGGGAGACGCAAAAAGGAGGTGCACATCTTCAATATGTCAGAAATTAAGACTGTTGGGAGTTACAGATTACACAATGTAAGCACCTCAAAGGTAAACGTAATGTCTTAGTTCAACACTTCACCTCTTTAGCATGTGAACAGTCATGATGCAAAGTTTAAATATAAAGGATTGAAAACTGTTGGAGTTATACAGAATACACAAACCAGACACCATGTAAGCATTTTGGAAAGAAAACATTTCTAAGTTCAACACCAAAAAAAATGAGAAAATATTCATAAAACACATCTTCAATGTGTGATCAACCATTATACAAAGTTTGAATATAAAGGAATGAAAACTTTGAGTTACAGGTTACCCCAAAAGTGTTGCGGACAGATGGACAGAGAGGACCCACACTGAGAATATGTATGCTAACCTTTTATAATTAAACAAAGGAAAGGAATCCAAACACTTTTGTCACACCTGTTTGTAGCAGTGTGACTGCAGTTCAAATTTCTGTCTGCTACTAAGTCCACAATTAAAATTGAACTGCCTTTCTCTGCAGAAATGTAAGCTGTGTTAAATCTTGAATAGAAATGTTCTTGTGTATAGTCTTAAGCTGGGACTAGGACCCAGTGAACCCTGTTGTTTTACACATTTTATTACTTAGCATTTAAGTCTGAAACATAAAAAGGGGTGCCAGTGTCATTCTGGAGAGGATTCAAATTTACCCTTAATGCGCCATTCACAACAAAAGTTGTCTGCTTTTCCGTCTGCTGAAATGTTCTATGGCAAACAGTGTGGACCCAGATCAGACTACGGCAAACAGTGTGGACCCAGATCAGACTGCTCCTATAGGAGCAGTCTGTTCTGGGTCCAGGCTGTTTGCTTCTATACTTAATTCGTCAGTAATGTTAGGCAATTATTTGCAGCAGACGACTTCACCAGATGACATTTTCAGATGCACTTTTTTCTTGGCGCTTTAAGGGCTAAGATGATCATTATGCTATGCTGTGCATATACAACAAATTGAACGCACTTTTCAAAGAAATCTTAAATTTTGACTTTATAAGGTTGCACTCTATATCCAAGTACTTTTCAAGGCTGTGTGAGTGTTGGTGTGGCTTTATAATGTAGAACAAAAAGCAGTATCATTTTTTGTGGATTTTATTTCTGTTAATATAATAATGAAATTGGACCAGCACGTGAACATTCTTAAGGCATCTGACTAGAGAAGGCTTCAGATTAGGCTGCAAAAACACACAGTCTGTTCCTCATTCTCGTCCTATGTTGGTTCAGATCAGACACAATACATCTAGCTCCATAGCTTTACTTGTAGGCTTCAAAACATATGTCAATAAAATATGCATAGTCAATAAAATATGCATAGTCAATAACATATGCATAGTCAATAACATATGCATAGTCAATAACATATGCATAGTCAATAAAATATGCATAGTCAATAAAATATGCATAGTCAATTACATATGCATAGTCAATAGCATATGCATAGTCAATAACATATGCATAGTCAATAACAATTGCATAGTCAATAACATATGCATAGTCAATAACATATGCATAGTCAATAAAATATGCATAGTCAATAACATATGCATAGTCAATAACATATGCATAGTCAATAACATATGCATAGTCAATAAGTGTCATTTTCATATGTGCTGGTACAAATATAGTGCAATCATGACTGCAGAAGACGACAAAACGTTTTTCCTGATTTTCAGAGAAAATAAGGCTTGCCATTACATGTGAATAGTCTGCTGGCAGACGATTCACATGTAATGGCAAGCCTTATTTGGTCTTGAAGGAGCAGAGAAATTCATAAATGTCGTCTGTTGCCAATTTCATGTGGGTCTTTAGCGTTAAACTAGGATACAGCAGAAACGAATCTCTTCCCAAACAAGGACTTGAACAGGTCATCTCTGAAAACAGAAGTACCGATAAAATGAGAAAAAAATCAATGAGGTTAGAAAAAATTCAATGAAGTAAGGAAAAAGTCAATAGAGTGTTGTCATTGCTGATAAGACCTATCAACATAGTATTGGTTCAGATTTTTATTTCGAAATCAAAATCCAAAGCGAGTTATAAAATCATCTTTTGAGTTTTAAGAGTTGGTAGGCATTTAACTCTGTTAAGATCACCTGAGGTGAACTTTAGTGATTGTCTTTTGTTTGTTTGTTTGTTTGATTTGATTCTTTACGTCCCATCAACAATCTTTCAGTTAAACAAGGACGGGTCTTCCTTGGTTGAACCAGTACTAAGCTAGGATAAATGTGTCTTGCTGAAGGACCACAACGCAGTGACGCCGGTGAGGCTCGAACCCACAGCCCCTCAGTCTCATGTCAAGCACTCTACCACTGAGCCACTGCGCTCCCAGTGATTGTCTTTGTCTGGCAAATAAATGTTTTATTTTTTTTCTAGATTATATGAAAATGAATCTGAGAAACTATTATTATCTGCATTATTCAGTATTTATTATTCAGTATTTTGAAACTGCATTAGTCAGTATTTTAAAGCTGACTTTCCATTGAAAGTCGGCATCAAAATACTGAATAAGGCTTATCGTGAATTCTTAAAGAATCCTGTAAATTTTCACCCACACATATACAACTGTAAATTGATATACTGGATGGATGGAAAGCTACAATGCTATAGGCTCTCCATTTTTAATAGTGGGGGCACAAAAATAGCCATGATGGTACCATGGTTAGCTGGCCCCGCCCCCTTCTGCACATGACTTACCTGGCCTCATCTGACCAATCACAGGCATCTATTGAAGCCATAAAGTTGACTAGCTTTTTATGAACGTCATATCTGAAAGTACACAGGATTTCTAACAATATACCAGCATAAGTTGAACTGAGTATGTTAGGCAATCAAAACTGATAGCACGGACATTTCCAGAAAAATTATTACTTAAAGAATCTATAATTAATTGCTCATAAAACTACGAAAACTTATATATGTAACAGAATTTGATTGTTTTGTTGCTTTACGTCCCAAGTCAATAGCTATGGTAATGGCAGGACGGTCAGTTCACCTAACCACACTTTTTCCTGGGCAAGCTTGAACAAGCGCACATACTTATGCTTGTAACTGACAACAACCCTTTTTCAATGATTCAGCGGAAGGGAGGAGAATGACCTTAGAAATTATTTCATGGTCATCTCGACGAAAGTATGGTACCGGGCCAGGATCGAACGCACGACCCCTGGATCTGCAGTCAGACCCACATCGGTTGCCAGACACATTACCGACTGCGATACGCGGCCTGGTATGTAACAGAATTAAAGCTCAAAATCTGCGCAAATAATGCAAAAAGTCAGAAATGAATGCTCAGATTAGTATAAGAACTGAATGCTCATAAATGCCAAGAGCTGTCTGAATTCTTAGACACTTACAGGAGAGGCAGGATGCCTAAAACAGCCCTCATCATGCTTGGTATTTTATGTACAACACTCCTCCCCAATTATATCTAATTAACACTGCAAATTTTCCAATTTTGTTTGAGTTGATATTTATCCCAGTTCAAAAACTTCAGTCATGTGAAGACTTTTTCGTAGGTTGTGACAGTACCAAGCAATGAGGATAGACGGGCTTGCTTAAGTGTACAACACAATTATTAGCATGTTTTTACTAGCAGATTGGAAAATAGTGTGGGTCCTGATCAGCTGTTCTGGATCAACACTATTTTCCAACACAAGATACATCTGTTGTTTTAGTTGTTTACATCCCAGTCAACAATTTTTCAGTCATGTCGGGACAGGTCTACCTGGGCTGAACCAGTACTAAGTAGCAGATAAAGTGTCTTGTTTTGTTTGATTCTTAACGTCCCAGTGAACAATTTTTCAATATATCGGAACGGGTCTTCCTGGGTTGAACCAGTATTAAGCAGGGATTAATGTGTCTTGCTCAGGGACACAACACAGTGCCGCCGATGAGGCTCCAACCTACAACCCCTCAGTCTCCAGTAAAGCACTTTACTACTGAGCCACTGCACTCCCAATTAAGTGCCTTGCACAAGGACACAACACAGTGACTCCCCCGGCAGTGAATCTCGAACTAACAACTCTTCGATCCCTAGTTAAACCCTTTACCAACTGAGCCACAGTGCTTCACATTACACTGTTTTCGAAACAGAATATCTGGTTAAAGGGCAGAGAACAAGGCTATTTATTTGAGGGACAAAGGTAATTTGGAGGAACATGCAACATCAAATATTTTGGGAACAGGAGAAGAAAGTCACACCTACCTAATTTTTCTGCCTTTACTGGCCCTAGTATCAACACTTTTCTTACTCCTTCCTCTTAATTTCTGTATCTCCAACCATTGTCTGAAATATAAAGCTCCAGTCACTTAACCATTCAAACTGTCACGCAGTCAGTTTAATTGTAAAGCGATTCATTAATCAATATTTTACTGTGATGTACCAACGTTTACAATCCTAGTTGTCAGTCAGCCCTCAACAAAGTCACATGGTCGATGCTGATTGGATTTAGAAAAAAAGAAAGCAACGCCTACATGTGTAAAATTCAATGTGTCAACTAGATTCGGGTGTCAAATATCACATCAACAAAGACATCCTACCGCTGACGCTGTCATGTATATTCCATATTGACTTATCATGTAACAAATAAAGTCGTTCAGATTTACACAGCCAGATTCTTATAACTTGACCTTAGTAAATTGGCCATTACAAAAACCAGATGTTCCCATTATGTAACATATTAAGTAAACATAAAAGGCGAGACAGACTGGTCATTTCATTGTGTACATTTCACATAATTTAATTATTATAGGCCTAGTTTGCCGAACTGGAATAACTTTAGTAAATCTGTGCAATCATTGTCAAAGGTCCATTTTCATTTGTATCGCATTTCACTACAAATCAATTGTCAAAAAACATCAAAGGCCCTTTGAAAGTATTTAACTATTTGCATGCTGGACGACGTTTCATGTTGTTGTTTTTTTGTCTGCAGATAATTTTCAATGTTACTTTTATCAATTACATATTGAGTGTCAAACAGTTGGGACCCAGATCAGGTGCAAAGTTCTGTCTGGTCTGATCTGGGTCCAAATTGTTTGTGACAATGCCGAGCATGCAAAGAGTAAGTAATATTGGATCAACATTTGACAGGAAAAAATCAGAGTGCAGTGCCGTAATTTTAATTTGTGTTTACACAAGTCAGATTGGAATATCTTATCAGCTGATCATGGAGTAATTAAATCAAAGGTAGGATTTTTGTAATTGAACCATAATGGCTTTCTGAAAGATTCACAACAGAACACGCAAGTCAGTCGCCAACACCAAACAAATAATGCCGCATACGTTTTTCAACCATTGGCAATTTGCTTTAAGTGTGTTTACTTGTTGAAAACTGAAGCTACGTGTACACAAACCAAACACCATCGAAGCATTTTTGGATGGAAATATGTCGTAAGTTCAACACCCCTCAAAGATTAAAAAAAATATACAAATACATTTTTATATGAACACGGTCATGCGCGGATCCAGAGGGGGGGCAGGGGTTCGGACCCCCCCCCCCTGGAAAATCACAAAAATAAAAGGTTTCTTGGATCCCCTTAAAAATCACACACAAAGCTACCAAGCAAACATTCACCAACATTCAATGTAGGGACATCATCAGCACGCCAGCGCAACCCCATTTAAAAGGCGTTTTACTGGCGGGCCGATGTTGGCCCGCTTATAATGGTATTTTGATTCTTCCTGCCCTCATCAAGCCAAAAATAAAAAAAAAGACCCCTCTTGACAAAACTTTCTGGATCCGTGCATACCGGTCCAATAGAGTGACATCTTACGCAATTATAAAACAAAATAGTATCATGTAAAAGGTACTTTTACAATTAATTTTACTCCTATAATGTTTGCAATGATCATTCTGCAAAATGTTGTGCATAATAACACACGTCTAGTCTTTGTTTGAATGCCAAGTTAAGCACATGTATAGTCACTGATCAGTATGCGCATTTTTCTGCTTGCTTAAAAATTTCATGTACTTATATTGCTTGTGCCAAAAGATCAGTAAATTCACACAAAACACCTGTCAAGACAATTCTCTGGTCAGACGGTGCGAATTTGCATATCGCTTTGGTCGTTTTTAGAAAAGCGGAAAGTATAAATGAGAAAATGTGTCATTATATACGAGCAAGACACAGGTCAGACTGCGCAAACTTCATGACATGTGAACAGCACATGTGTTGTTCACTGTATATTATATCTCCTTTCTGTATGCGTCTCGCCAGCTTCTATGCTTGGCAAGCTGGTTTGAACCTTCCCTGGTCGTGAGTCCGAAGACACATTTTCTCATGGCATGGCTCAAATATTTTGCGCTTTAAAAATAGATCGGCCCTGTTGTAGAAAGACACATGTGTTCAGTCAGGTAAAACTTGACTCCGCCCACCAATAGTGCTAGCTAATGAAAACGACGACAGCTGGTGTAGTGACAATCAATAAAATTGTTTTGACATGTCAATATAGTTGTAACCAGTTTCAACGAAGTTTGTACGGTTTATAGACCAAGGCTTGAACAGCAGTTACAGGAAATTTCAGGGTTGCCACTCAATATCCAGTTCCAGGGTTCATACAGGCAAGTTTGAATAAATTCAAGGACTTTTCAAGGACTTCTAAAAGACTCTCCAACAGTTTTCAAGGACTTAATGTTAATGAAAACACTGATCCAAGTGTTAAAAGTCTACTTCAGAAATGCTAGACTGAGATAAATGGAGAAATGAGTACTGGAAAATTAGTATAAAATTGTTGGGTCCCTATCAACAGTGCTAAGTCCTACAGAAAAAAGTAGAATTCATGGACTTTTCAAGGCTTTTGAGTTATTTACCTGTACTTTTCAAGGCAGGTTTAATTTTAAAGGACTTTTGAAGAAAGCCCTCTAAATTCAAGTACTTTTCAAGCCTGTGCGAACCGGATTTCGAAATTCCCCGTCTTTTCACTGACTTTTGACCATTTCCAGGCTCATTTTGAAGGCCAATAATGGCCATTTTTTCCATCCACAATTCGAAAATTTTGTACAAACATTAATGCTTCCTGACTTAATCTCTAAATTAGTCTCAAACCATGAGTATTGGAAAAGGAATGTTTCTGAAAATAAAATGCTTGCAATTTTTTCAAAAGCCTGTTAGCTATCAACTCTTTTTTAGATTTTTTTAAATTCATTTTTTTTCTAAATTTCCTTGCCTGAAAATTAAATTCCCTGACTTTTCACTGACCTGGATAAAATGTCATTTTCTAGACATTTTTTCCTGACCGTGGCAACCGTGCCATTCTATGAGAAAACTAATTGTGATAAGTGTAATTCTGATTTCATTCTTGGCTGGACCCATACAGGAGCTATTCAAATCTGGTTTCCATTTGCTGTAAGGTGGGTTTTAACGTTTCATGGCCGAGCATCATTTTTCCAATAGGCCATTTCAAAGGACCTCTGACACTTTTATAGGGTATCTGCCTATTTTTCAGATGCTTCCCAAAACTTCCCTATGTATAAGATATCACTGGTATCCTTTTGAATAGGACGCTTGATGTATTAGAAGCGAATTCATGTTATTATTAGACATGCAGATCCCTACAACAAAACAGGAGACGCTACCAAAAGGGGTAGGGGTTGCAAAGTTTGACTTCACCAAAACATTTAGAAATCAATTATTTTGCACATGTAAGGGTATTGCATCATCAATACTCATTACAAATAACAGTGAAAGTATTTTAAAGTCCAAAATCATGAATGATGTTTTAAAAATATTTTTCTATTTCCTATATGTATAATACAAAAAGTGATCATTTTAGCCCCAAAATAAAGCTGTACGTTTATGGAAATAGGAAATCAAATGCAAAATCATAAAATAGAGACAATCAGCAAGCTTATATATGAATATGGAAACTTTTGATCGACTTTATTTTTTATCAAAATAATAGGCAGCGATACACTGTGATTACCATTACCACCGTCAGAGGTCCTTTCAAAGACCCATCTAAATCTTGTTTTTGCTTGTAAATAAATGGATGTGGGCAGAAATAAAGCAGATATTTTCAGGGAAACTAAACCTTACAGAAAAAGGTTTAAAAATAGCATTTTCTCTCACCTGCTCAATGCAACAGGGTCACTGATATCTGAGGTTTTCTTTTCTATCAATTCCCGTAATAACTGGTGGTAGAAGTCACTATCATCAAATATTTCTGTGTCATAGTCCTTGAGGTGGTCCTTTGTTACACGTTTCTCCTCTGTAGCCTGAAATCATAGGTCCAGTTAAGCAAGATTTTAAGCGTAGAATTGTGAATACCCCCTCTCTGTCTTTTATCTAGCAACAATGTAAACTAAGTCTAAACTGAGATGACAACATCTAAGCTGAATGCTTATCGTCAAGTCTTAGAAATATTGTATGTGTGTATACATCATAAGTTACATTTACTGTGAGTATTATATTGTTAAAAACCAATATGAACCCTGATCAGACTGCTTCTAAGGGCTACCTAACATAAGCAGACAAGAGTAGCAGAAGACAAAAGTAATGACTAATACAAATGTTTGGGTGTGCACAGTTGATTTCACTGATATTCTAAAAGTAATGTGACGCAAAGTAGAGACAAGAAAACAAAGGTTTTTTAAACCTTCTATTTTGACTACAATGTAATACTACAGTACTACTCTTAATTAGCTACCAGTACGCCTTACTGTTTCAAAACTCTATATCCTCTTTTAAAAACAATGTAGATCCAGATCAGCTGGCTTCAACAGAAGCCAGCTGATCTGGATCAACATTTGCATGAAGAATCCATATTCATAGAGAAATTACACCACTTGATTGACAGGAAATCATAAGTTCATGTTGTGTAACCAATCCATAAAGTGTGTGTTTAGGAGCATGTGCCCTTTTTAGGTCATCTAAGGTAATATAAAATTAATGATCCGATCGGATATAAGATCAGTATGGTGAAGGTCCCTAACATTGCGCACTTAAGACTTTTAACCTCCGTTGGATATAATAAGAAAGAAACACAATTGAAAAAGTGTGCACAGCCAAATAAAGTAAGCATTATTTATCATTTACATATAGTTCAAAATGAAAAATATTTCCCCGATCTCTAGCTTTGATTTGAAGTGCACAACCCCCCTGTTTTAAGATAACGAAAAAAGTCCCCTAACATTGTGCACCTTTCCCAAAATTTTCAACAACTTCTCTTTAATGAATTGAATTTACAAAATATACCAGGGAAAATAACCCCAGGTTGTTCTCAACAATTTACTTCAACAAAAACTTGATTCAAAATAAATAATTTGAAGTCTGGAGCATTTGAAATTTAGGTTTGAATTTTTTAACAACTTTTGCAAATTTTTGCCGAAATCCTCCCCTGCTCAGCAGTGAAAGCTTAAAGTGAAAACCTTTTGCTGTTTTTCTCTTTCCAAAAGCAGCCTGATACTAAATATCAAAAAAGATTTTATCTGATTAAATGTGGCATAGTCACTTGGGCTGGTGCGCAATGTTAGGGGACACGACTGTACTCACATTATCATCTGCGTTATCATCCGACTCTTCTGTTTTCTCTGTTTTACCGAGGACTGTATACACTGATCTCTTCAACTGAGTTCTCTTGATCAATCTGTCTTTATCCCCTAGTATCTAGGGAAACAACGGAACAGAGTAACAAACTAGAAATGAGCCGCGACATGTGATTTCCAACAATGTGGCATTTTGACATGAGTAGACTCAGACAAGCCTGTGCAGCTTCCTTTTAAGCTTAGAAACTCAAAATAATGTTCAGTCAGCAGCCTAATATTCATTGAATACTCAAGCGACGAGCAAAGGCTCTGATCAAACTGTGCGTATGCGCAGGCTGATCTGAGGCTTTGCTGGTCGCACATACAACATTGTTGGAAATCCCATGCCGCGGCTCAAATGTGACAGTATGGCAATAATGTTGTAGACTGAACATGGTTTGGTTGAAAGGGGCCATAATTTGACAAAGAATCAGACATTTATTTCATGAATAATATATAGGAGCCGCTACATGAGATTTCAAACAATGTGGCATGTGCAACCAGCAAAGCCTCAGATCAGCCTGCGCATACGCGCAGTCTGATCAGAGCCTTTGCTAGTCACTTGAATATTCTATGAGTGTTAAGCTACTGACTGAACTTCATTTGGAGTTTCTAAGTTTAAAAGGAGGTAGTACAGGCTCGTCTCAGTCTACATTTGTCAAAATGCCACATTGTTGGAAATCACGTCGCATCTCAAGGTGTATAAAATATAAATCCAATCCAATTCAACCCTTTCAAGAACCATTGAATGCACAATTGACAGAAGTGTTACTATATGCCATCTTATTTTTTAAAGATTATTGACGCTTGGGCTAATTCGCCAGACATAATGTACAGGTCCCTTGTGTATTAAATTGTCATGCTTTTTTTACTAACCACTCTCCAAGAAAACAATAAAGATGGAAATTCACTGACGTTTATGTTGCATCTGCTTGGTATAATAGAACTTCATTGAAGTTTATGTTGCATCTGCATGGTATTATTGAGTATTTTATTCGGCTATTGGGTCACTGTCTAGCCACACCCCAACTGGTTTCTATATCTGTTGGCTGCACCAGAGACCAGTACATTGCATACCATGTGGTGATACAGTGACCTAATATTTGTATAATATTAGTAACTATGCAGAGCTGAGATATCATTTGAAGGTTCTAGTGTCAGATGTTGATGGCCAGATCATACACCATGCTACTGCAGATGTGGCCGCAAAAAGTATAAAAAATTAATCTGGGATTATGAAACAAATCATATGCACGTCATCTTAAATACCAAAAAGAAAGCATCTTCAAAGTTTAAAAAAGATTGGTAAAAAATCACAAGGAGTTGCACCCACAAGATACCAATAGTAAATGTTGACGAACAGACAGACAACCACCCAACCTAACGGAAGGAAACTCACATACTTGCGGATGCAATTGGTACCAAATCTAATGTGCTGGCCCATAAGTATACTTACTTGATTAATCTGAGCTATTGCCGACTGATCAAAGGCACTGAATGACTTCCCTTTGATTTTGCCGCCTGATAGTTTAGTCTTATCATTCCATCGCTGGATGGTAGAGTTTCTGTGGGAGAAAATTTAAACCACCATAAATCACAACAAAACTAGGACACTGAGCATGTGCTGTATGTAATTATTGTAAAATTTTAAGAAATTGCTTTTTATCATGTTTATATGCATTCAAAAAGTGCAGCAGTCCAGATTAGGTGCGTATAGATGTGTAAACATGCAATTAAAATCGTCAAAAAAAAAAATGCAATTTGAATTTTGGTCTGAGTCTACATCTTCTTTTCAACTCACCCTTTACCACATAGAGACGCCTTTTAACACTTTTGCAAACAGATCAGACCCAAATAGAGCTGCCTGATCACGGTCTACTCTGTTTGCTTATGGAAATATGATTAGATATTAGATACTAGTGGGCCTGACAAGTAATTTCTTTGTTCTATGTACAAACATGAAAGTTTATTTGTATAATTAACCATAGTGGGTGGAGCTTAGCATGAACATTCATGAAAGAAAGGTATGAATGTAACACAACCCCGCAGATTGCCAGGCATTTACATACAATGTCACTGCAGACCATTTGGCTCATTTCCTTTCCATTTGGATATTAAATACACAAATGACCATCTGGAATGAATTTTAAATCATTTTCCTTATTACTTATCAAACAGAATGTTACCATCACTTAGGTTGCTGTAGGCTTTACAAACCAGTTTTGAAAGCTTTGAAGGGTTTCAAACAAATTAAGGTTCTTGTAGATTTCATTTTCCTTGGTGCCCCATCTACATCTAGTACAGGCCCCGAGGTTATAAATCTTGAATACAGTCTCAAACTCGAAATAAAGCACAATGATTGGCTGATTGCGGACATGTATCCACAAGCAGCCAATCATTGTGCTTTATTTTGTGTTTGAGAATGAACTCCAGTTTTATAACCTAGGGTCAGGTCTCTGGATAGGAAGGGATAATAGTAAATTATTTTTCTTATTTCTGGATCAAAACATCTTTCTAGCACCCAAAACATTTGTTAAGACTGAGGGATAAGAAAATAATCACAATTTTACTCAAAATATTTGCTTATCTGAGTCTATGCTAATATAATACCTATATTCCTTAAAGTCTTTATGTCTTTTAGCTAGGAATTCTGGGTACTCATCCATGTTAAGTTTTCTCTTCCGCAATTTCACATCAGGTTTTATTTCAACTGGTTTTTCTTCAACTTCTTCATCTGTGTCACTAGGTATTTCTTCATCGTCATCATCTTCAATCTTAGCTGGTGCACTGTAAATAAATTATATTATTAGCAACATTTACATTTTCGAAGCAATCTTTTAATAAATCTTTAGATTTTTGCAACCGTTCATAGCCTAATGAATTACACAAAAATTGATTGGTAGCTGCCAAGCTCACTTGCCCGTGCAATATGCTTCGAACATCGAACTCATTCGCCAAAAGTGATACTTGTGGCTTGATTGGCAGTGAGCCACACCTGAGTTGCATGTGAAAAACAAGCTACATATTTGCTCCATTGGCTGTTCCGTTTTTCCATTGTACACTCAGACTAAACTGTTAATACGATTATATTTTACATACAAAATTGTTTTAATTCCTAAATTATAAATATTTTTTATATTTTAGATATTTATAATGAAATGTAAATATAAGCAATAAATTCAATTTTTGGAATGTTCATGGAATCATGAATACTTCGGGTCTCTTGCAAAGTTAACGTGAAGCTCTCCATGAACATTCCAAACATTGAATTCATTTCTTAAATGAAGTGATAGAACATAGGTTCATAGGTTTAGATTAACAAAAATCTTTTAGCGCAAAATTGTAAATATTTTCTTACCCATCAGTTTTAGCATATGTTTTGGGTGCTCAAAAGAACCATCTCATTGAGATGGTTCTTTTGAGTACCCACAACATATGTTTTAGTTGAGAAATAAGATTTTTTTTTCACACTCTTAACTGAATGCCTGTCAGTGCCAAACTTGCCATTGGAAATATCAAGGTCACAAATCAATTCACTATGTAGCCCCTTAGAAAACTTGCCTTCGGGTATGCTCAGGGGTGTGAAAATAGTAAAATTTTCTACTTGTCCAGGGGCAAGTAAAAAAACAAAATGTACTTGTCCATAGAAAATTTTACTTGTCCGAAAGAACAAATTAGCTTATACCGTACAGTGCTTAAACAAATTATTCTTGTAAAAAAAGGTATGAAACCAGATATATATATCAACTCTTGTAAACAGTATGGATTCTGATCAGCTGGCTTCTCTTGAAAACAATGTGGATCCAGATCAGCTGGCTTCTGAGGAAGCCAGCTGATCAGGATCCACACTGTTTTCAATGCAAGATGTGAGCTCGTAATAATTAATCAAAATATGAAATACAGAATTGTATTAACTTTATACATTGTACATGTCCAAGGACAAGTAAATAGAATTTTTTTTACTTGTCCTGAATGAAATGGGACCAGGTCGGACAAGTCAGGCATGGTATTTCCACAGCCCTGGGATTGCTTGCAGGTAAACAAGCCTTAGAAAACTGTAAGTTTGCATGTAGCTAGTGAAGATATAAATTGAGCCAAGTAATGAGATTTCCAACAATGAGGCATTTTGACATGTGTAGACTCGGACGAGCCTCTGCAGCCTCCTTTTAAGTTAAGAAACGCCACATGGTGTTCAGTCAGTGGCTTAACAATCATAGAATACTCAAGTGACTAGCAAAGGCTCTGATCAGACTGCGCATATGCGCAGGCTGATCTGAGGCTTTGCTGGTCGCACATATCACATTGTTGGAAATCTCATGCACTGGCTCAATTTATACTTTCTGAGAAAATTGGACTATCTAGCCATTCTCAATGCCACTGGTTTTGGTAAAATAAAACATGATTTAGGGCAATGTGGGTATAGTATGTACTAAACTGAGGCTCAATACATTGCAGTCCCTTTATAACACACCTCGTTATAACATGGTTTTGGATATAAACACGGTCATGTTGTGGCACCAATTTAAACGGTAGTTTAAGACCTGTATTTTAATAATATGTGGCCAGTGATTTTATTTTACCATTTTTACGGCCTTATATGGGAGTCATTCCCTATCCAAAATGGCCTTTGTTTTCCCAATTTCATGTATTTTAGCACTTATTTTCCTAATTTTAATAAAATGTTTTCCCAAATGTGAAGGAAAATTAGCTTCCATAAATCCCAAATAAAATCACTGGTGGCTGTAAGGATACAAACTGATAGGAGAATGCCTGCACCCATTTCAAATTTTAGAATAGCTCATCAGACAGATAGGGGCTTCATACAGGGATAATAAGTTGCCAAATGTGTATATAGTAGACATTATCAAAATAGGTAAACCCATCACAAGACCAAAATCCAGAGAAGGGCCTCTTTATCTCCCCATAATTGACTAATTATAACTGGTCTTTTGGCTGCCTAGCATAGTTTTGTTTGATTTTTTACGTCTCTGTCAACAGCTATGATCATGTAGAGATGGTCAGTTGACCTAACCACACTTTATTCTGGGCAAGCTTGACTAAGCGGTTAACCAGTACTTAGTGCACATACTTTCGCTTGTAACTAACAACAACCCTTCTAATCTTGAATCAGCCAAAGGAGGAGAATGTTGGTAGAAATTATTTTACGATAAATCTTCACGAAAGTATGGTACTGGGCCGAGATAAAACTCGTGACCCCTGAATCTGCAGTCGGACATGCTACCAGGCGCGGTTGCCTAGCATAATGACAAAGAAAGGTCCTAAAATCATTAGCAAATGGTATCTTCAAAATAAAATGTTTTAGCATTCCTTGCGGTAATCAATGTACCAATATAACATCCATGCTGCTTTTAAATACTAAACCTTAAAGCGCCAAGAAAAAAATGCATCTGAAAATGTCGTCTGCTGCAAATAACTGCCTAGCATTACTGACGAATTAAGTATAGAAGCAAACAACGTGGACCTAGAACAGACTCTGGGTCCACAGTTTGCCATAGAGGCTTCTTAAACATTTTAGCAGACGAGAAAAAGAGACGACTTTTGTTGCAATTGGCGCATTAAGGGCTAATAACTAGAATCCTGTGACTGAATAAGGTAAAAATTTGGGAGGAGTGTAGAACTTCATAGAAATATTCAGCATGGTAAGCCTTCGATTTAACAAACCTAGGAGCTTGATCCTTTGATCCATGTCCAGCCAGATGCTTGGTTTCTGTATTCTGATGCAGCAGAATATCTTGAAGATGGACAAGACTGTCTAGGATATGTTTCAATACATCTTGGGCTGAAAATAAATTCAGTACATCAATCAGATGGCCACCAAAAATACTATAAGATCTAAGAAGCTCACAACTCTAGCTCCTCATATTGTAGATTCGGAAATTTTCGCGAGAATTTTATTTTCGCGAATAGCATTAAAAGACACATAAGTGATGTGAAAAATTCGCGACTAAGGCAAGATTTACCTATATCAATAAACGACAGAGTGATTTTGCCGTTTCGCGAGGGTTTTATTTTCACAAAAATTCGCATATGGGAAGTTTCCCGAAAATGAAGTCCTCGCGAAAATTTCCGAATTTACAGTATTTAATACTTATTTTAATCAAGACGTTTCCGAATGACAGCCGAATGTCACTCAAGTCATCTGATAGTGTATAACTGACCAATGCAATGACAACTTAGCACATGACATAGTCCCACAAACAAAATCCCATGTGCTCAATCTCCCACAATTAATCAGAGGTCTACTTTGCATGCTTGGAAATTTTCATGCTTTTTGTCATCTGCTGATTTTTTCCAAATAATCTTTTTCAAAAAATTATTTCAGGAATACCATCAGTGTCAGACAGTTTGGATCCAGATGATTGGGCTTGAGGTCTGAATTTTGGCTTCATCTACTTCCATACATTGTGTGTGTGAGCAGTAATGGCTTTGGCCATACTGTGTGTATGTGCAGGCTTGTCTGGATCTTCCCGGTTTGCATTGCCAAATGAAACAAATCTCATGTGCTGGCTCAATTATTTTGGTATCTGTTTTAGTTAACCAAAACATGTTTTGTGGAGACAGTTCATTCAAGTACCAGGCCTTTAGATAAGGCTGCATAATTAAAAATCTCATTTTCTTATTTCTCAACAAAAACATATGTTGTAGGCATTCAAAAAGAACATTGGGACATTGGGACAGTTCTTATGAGTAACCCAAAACAAATGTTTTAACTGTCAGAAAAGAAAATACTAAACTTCAGTCCCAAAATTTTGTTTATCATGCTGAGCGATATGCTAGACACAAATGAAATGAGCCAGTGAATGAGATTTCCAACAATGTGGTATGTGCGCCCAGCAAAGCCTCAGATCAGCCTGCACATACATGCAGTCTGATCAGATCCTTTGCTAGTTGCTTGAGTATTCTATGATTGTTAAGCTGCTGACTGAACAACATTTGAAGTTTCTAGCTGCAGAGGCTTGTCCTAGTCTACACGTCAAAATGCCACATTGTTGGAAATCTCATGCCATGGCTCAAATAATCTCTCTTATCTGGAGTCTATAAAATGGCTCATACTTTGGAGGGACTCCTCGGCGAAGTTTTCCTCTTTCTCTTCAAAACTTTCCCAGGAATCAGACTGCGGCAGTTGGTTGATTATTGACACAGCTTTCTGTAGCTTGATCCGACTTTCTAATAAGCTATCCCACAGGCCTGAAAAAATGTAAAATCATCATAGAATGACTATATTCTAAAATAGCATGCACTTTTATAATATGTCATTCAGAAATCTTGAATTCAGGAATAATCCTGAAATCTTTCACCCACCTATTACAAAATGCTACGGTATCATATGGGCCTTGTTGCGACAAAACCTGTCTTCCGGGTTTCCGACAAGGCCGGACTCAAACCAGTCTCCTCAGCTACAGAGACTAGCTAGAAAATTAGAACTTCACTTGTAGAAAGCTTAGATATGATATTTTCCAAAGAGCGAATAACAAAGGCGCTGATCAAACTGCCCGGATGCGCAGGATAGTTTGCGCTTTTGTTGTTCGCAGACATCGAAGACAGGTTTTCTCATGTCAAGGCCCATATGTGTATTAGCCCTTTCACCCCTAAGTTTATGAAGTAAACTCTTCCACTTTAAATTGTAGAAGTCCATTGTGTTAAGAACGGGCATAAGACAAATCCTGAAAAACCTGCATAAACTAGGTTGCGAAAAAAAGCAAAATGAGTAAGCAGTGTATTAGTAGAATTTTCCCTTACTGTAAAATTGGCAACTTAATATTCATATCTGGGCGTGGTTTGGCTATTTCATCTGCTATGGAAGGGAAATCAGGTTTTATTTATAATTTGGTAAAGAGTTAATAAGCTTTTTGAGCCACGCAAACGTGCGTGCATTTCATGAAAGTCCTATAAACCATATACATACTGAACTCACATTTATTAACCTTTAAAGCGCATAATCACAAAATGTATGTTTTTTGTCATCCACTAATTTATTTGAAGCCTCATAAACAGTGTGGACCCAGATCAGACTGCTCCTGTAGGAGCAGTCTGATCTGGGTCCACAATGCCTCTATGCTCATGTTAAATAGACATTTTCAGATAGTTATTTTGCTGGCGTTTTAAGGACTAAATAATGACTGAGGTAATGGCACAAGACATACAGTTACTTTTGAATAAAACCACGCCTCATTTTCAGCTTTTACCTATTTCTAAGCAGTCCTAATTACACATTCATGAGGCGCCGCCTTTACAGTAAGTGAAAAGTCAAATAATAGATCCAGATGAGATGGCTCGTATGAGCCATCTAATCTTGATCAACACTGCCCAGACCTTTTTTCAGGTATGTAGTGTTGAAAGGTTTAGGCAATAAGGAGCCACCTAAATTTAGCAACAAAGTTTTCAAATTCTGTTGCTTATTCATAAAAATATTTATGTCTTAAAATCTTGTATGAATTTTTTTCTACAATGTCAAACTCATTTACCTCCCAGATATGAGTGCTCCAGTATCAGCGTGACTGATCACTGTTGCCATTCTATTGTTATTTCCTACAACTATGCAAATCATCAGCCAACCAAAATCAAGGACTTTTTTCCCCCTTTCAAATAACTTTGCATGTTTGGAAACCAATAATGACTGGAGTCTAGGTATTTTTTGTTAAAATTCTCTGGTCAAACTAAGTGAATCCAAACTAAACACATGAAACCACACCATAAACAATCTGATCAACTTTGGTCAACCAGGGACCCAGGGTCAGACTATGGTCTGAGATCAAACTCACTCCAGCTACAGGCAAGGCAGTCATCTTGGTTACATGAGACAAAAATTATGTCTGTTCGCTCAACTGTGGCAGGACTATGGCGTGGGACAACAGATCTCACTCATTATGAAGGGTGTCGACAATGTGTGTGTTTGTTTTAACTTCCCACCAACAGCTAAGGTCATATGGAGACTGGGCTACAGCATAGTCTCATCCAACAGCCTGATGAAGCCAGGAACCAAACCGGCTACCCCTGTTTTACAAGGGGGGTAATTTGTTTGTTTGATTTGATTCTTTACATCCCATCAACAATCTTTCAGTTATGTAGGGACTGGTTTTCATGGGTTGAACCATGCTTAGCTAGGATTGATGTGTCTTGCTTAAGGACCCAATGCAGTGACGCTGGTGAGGCTCTAACCTGCAACCCACCGGTCTCGAATCAAGCACTCTACCACCGAGCCACTGCACTTCCCAAGGCGGGTGATTGATCTAGTCTACCACAGTGGCTCCTATCAGACTAAATCTTACCAGGCCTAAAGACAAGAAGGGTTCTTCTGAACTTATTACTAAGTCAAAATATATGCTGTAAATGCTCAAAAGAACGATCTCTAGGAGACTGAAAACATATGTTCAGACAGACAAGTAAGAAAATAATAACATTTTCATGCTCTAGTATTTTGGGTATTGGTGGAACAATTATCTTACCCAGCTGTTGTTTGGCAGCTTTTCCCTTTTCAATCTCATCTTTGCCAGCCGCAGAAAACTTCTGGATGCCCTCTTCTGTAAAACATACACATCAATTGTTTTATTACTTAGCTATTCACACCTTTATTTAAGAGTGCAAGAGCGAGTACCAAAAAATGATTTTCTTATTTCTCAACCAAAACATATGTTGTGGGTACTGAAAAGAACCGTCGCAATGAGACGGGTCTTTTGAGCACCCAAAACTTATGTTAAAACAGATGAGTAAGAAAATATTGACAATTTTTAGTCTCAAATTTTTTTGTTTATCTATTACCATGGCTATTGTATGTTTGTTTGAGGTGATGCTTTACATCCCAGTCAACAAATTTTCCATTCCATTCAAATCCTATTCATTGATACTGTATGTAATTTATGATTTGGATGTCAATTTGAAATAGAGAAATAAAATTTGTTAAAACCAAGAATTTTTCGGTCATGCTGGGAATTTTCTAAGGTTGAACCAGTTATAAGTAGAGGTTAAAGTATATTGCTCAAAGATAAAACACCATGCTGCCAGTGATGCGCAAAGTAGCGTCCCCTCAATCTCAAGTCGGATTTGGTCTCTGCTGCATAAAAGTTACAAGCATCTGCAGCTATCGAACAGTCTACATGGGTCATATTTGGTTTTAGCCTTCACATACATCCATAGTTTGTGTATGCAAGCAGTGAAGGCTCTGTCTTGACTGTAGACTAGCTCCTGTCCTTTAAACAATTTTTTATCAATGTGTCATATCACATACTTGTAGCTAGTCTAACTCTGATGGCTCTGTTTTAAAACTAGCTACAAGTATATGATATGACACAGTGATGAAAAATTGTTTTAAGGACAGGAGCCAGTCTATATAGACTGTGATTGAGCCTTGGTTGCTAGCTAATGTGTGAGAGGCACCAAAATCTATCTAAAAAAGAATAAATCCCTACCAGTTAAATGCCCTAACATTTGTAGCATGTCTGATTGGTACTGATATCTTAATTTATGAACTGATATATTAAGTACCTTAAAAATGAGGCAATCATGAATGTGGAGCGAATTATTTCAGTTTCTGATGTGAAAAAAATGGAATCTTCACTATTGATGACAATGTCACTCACTATGCAATCAACGTTTCATGTGCATTGCTAAACTGGTCATTTCTCAGCTACATTTTATCATCATTTCACACTTTCAGCTATAAGCAAATAATCTCAGTAATTTTGTGGCTTCAAGACCTTATCAAGACACCAAACGCCATCACTAGGGAAGAAAAGAGTCAAGAACTCAACCCTTAATGCGCCAATAGCAACAAAAGTCGTCTGCTTTTCTCGTCTGATGAAATGTTTAAGAAGCCTCTATGGCAAACAGTGTGGCCCCAGATCTGACTGCTCCTATAGGAGCAGTCTGTTCTCGGTCCACGCTGTTTGCTTCTAAACTTAATTCGTCAATAATGTTAGGCAATTATTTGCAGCAGATGACTTCAGCAGACGACATTTTCAGATGCAATTTTTTCTTGGCCCTTTGTTGTACCTTCACTTGTAACTTCATCCGCATCATCATCATCATCAAGGTTATTTTCTCCATCACTAATATTATCAATGTCATCATCATCATCATCATCATCATCATCATCACCACCACCCTCATCATCACTATCATCCTCCTCCCCTTCGCTGTCTTCATCTCCATACTTCCCATAATCACCATCATCTTGAAAGCTAAAATACAGTAAATCAAAGGTCTTGATAAGGGCTATTCCAGAAAAAATAACTAGGGGGGGAAGAAGGCAAACGATATACTTTTCTATGGGTGGTTGGTGCTGACATTTTTTCAAATTATATGGGTCATTGGTGTTTGAAAAAATCTGATTTCATGGGTGGTGGGGTTTTATCGTAAAATCGGTTACTGGTGTTTGATAGGTATATCAAATGAAATGTTCATGTATCAATCAAAATATAGAATCCCAATCCGCCTGTTTTTCTTTTGTGTGAAATCATCCAATCTACGCATAAATTTATTTTGTGTGAAAATTAAACAAAGCAAAAGTTGCTTTCTGCGTTTAAAAAGCCATTATTGCATGTCAAACACAATTGCAGGATGCAATCGGTAAAGCAACACGATGACCAACGAAAGTTTCTAAATGCAACATCTATAACTAGTGGTGAAGGATTGAATAAAGTATTGTCTCTTCCAGTTATCACCCTTGTATTAACAGCTGAGTGGGACCAACTATGATGATGGCAGACAAAAAATACAAATAAAGTTAAGCAAGTTGATCTAAAACCAATCGGTTCAAAACTAAAAAGTATGAACTTTTCATTCATAGACAGTGGCTGTTTTCTGTAGAGGTCGTTATTGGAAATGTCATACATTGATGGTTGTAGACAACACAGTATAGGAAAATGAGCATGACTTGCACTTTCCTCTTTTTTTACGCAAGCTTATTAAAAAATCACATGGGTAGACATGGGTAGACATTAGACTTGCTTACTCAATATCAATTATCGAACATATTGAATCAATAAACATATCTTATTTAATTCTATGGGTAGTTAGTATATGAACCTTTCTGATTACACGGGTGGTAGGTGTCTGTGGAAATTTAATTCCATGGGTGGTGGGGTCCAAAAATAAGTGCCCTCTTTCCCCTCCAGGTATTTTTTTTCTGGAAAAGCCCTAAAGAAAATTTGGAAAGTAAAAATTGTTAAAATTTTCTTACTCGTCATTTTAAACATGTCTTTTGAATGATCAAAAGTAAAAAATACGCTTGTCAAGACACATATATATATATGAGATAGTGACCAAAACACAAGAAAACACAACACATAAGAGAGCCAAGAGGTCAGCCCTTTCCCAGCAGGTGATCACAAAGCTGCAAGGAACAGACAAGATAGCATAACAAAGACAAATATGAAACAAAACTAACAAAAAAGGACCCACAAAAGAAGCACTGCCTTAAAATCTCATTTTATCAGTTACCACTTATATTAACTGCATTGTTGCATGCTGATCTGATACACAGCATGTATCTTTATCAGGTCAACATGACATTGTACTTTTTGAATGACATTGAATGGACACAATTTCAAAAATCAAGAATTATGTCATGATTGCTAGTTTCAAAAGTAAACCAACTTGTGAAGTTTAACTTATAAATAGAATGCCAGGTGCGCATCTTTTGATATTAAGTTTATGAGGCTTAGCTTCAACAAGCTTTGCCTGGCAAACTTGATATCAAAAGACCCTCACCTAGTATTGAAATGTACCAGCTCCTAGACTTTCTTGAATTTCTCATTGAACCCTTAGGGTAAACCCAGGATTTAGCCCAACAAGCTAATTTTGAGTGCATCAGTCTGTTGCAAACGACTGGCAGGTCTAAATATTGTAAATAATGATCTTGGTGTGTTAATCGTTTGGAGAATAAAGCTGGGATTTACTAAAATCTATTTTCTAACTCACTTCCGCATTCCACGGAAGGTTGTTGACCTGTTTTGACATGTTGCGACTCGCTTCATCGATCATTTTGGCTTCGATGATCAAGAGTTGGTCGGCTTTCCCAGTTTACTAACTAATTCAACCAGTATCTACTTGTGGTAAGTTAATTAAGAAAATCACTTTGTTTCAGTCATACATTTCTTGAATCGATGTGCAATGCCTTTCGCCATTAAAACTGTTTAGCGAGTTCTGATTGGTGTATCCATGGACCCTATAGGAAATTGAAACAAACAAATGATTTGTTATAAAGCTGTTCACGTGTTGGTTACTAACAACAACCAACTTCTATAAAAGGATGGAACACGCGAACATCATCTGTCGCAGTCTCCGGGCTTTGAAAGCAACACATAGAAAACTCGAATTTGCGAGGCTAAGAAAGACCTTGAGAGAGGTACAAATTCGATAGAATCGAATCTAGTAGCCATAGGCTTTAGAGATTCATAGATTCTCGAATTTGTACTCGAATTTTGGCTATTGGATAGCTCAAACTTTGGGCTTTCCCAGTGTTTCGAATTTTGCAACCTTAGCTTCGTTTGGAATTTGAGTTAAGCCTCGTGTCAAATTTGGGATAATGAATGCCTCGTTTTGAATTTGAGTAAAACCTCACTTCGAATTGAGCTTGTGCTCCGAATTTTAAGGCTTCAGACCTTTGCCTAACTTATGGTTGTTTCTCTATTGCATTGCGAATTTTGAGTAGATTTTAGACTACCCATTTCTAAGCTTTATTAGATTTGTTAATGATCAAAATTCGCAAGGCTTATAAATTTGAAAACAGAGCTTAAGTCATTTTCATTGTTAAATTTCCTCTTCATAAACAACTAAAAGAGCTGGCTAGTTCAAGAAATGACTTTGCTGATCTACTTTAAGCTATCTTTAGGCACATTGTGCCATACTTTGTTGACTGATCTGATTTGTATGTCCATGAAAAGTTTACCTGTATATGAAATTCAGCATAATGCAGTATTTTATCTGGGTCTACACCTTTTGTCAGGTTTTAGCTTTGACTTGAAGTCAGCAATATTTCACTAGTCAAGTGAATTACCTGAATTCTCCCTTTGTAGACCGAGTTTCAGCTATGACTGGAAGTCAGCAATAGTTCACTAGTCTAGTAAATTACCTGAATTCTCCCTTTGTAGACTGGAGTTTTAGCTTTGACTGGAAGTCTGAAATATTTCACTAGTCAAGTGAATTACCTGAATTCTCCCTTTGTAGACCGAGTTTCAGCTTTGACTGGAAGTCGGAAATATTTCACTAGTCTAGTAAATTACCTGAATTCTCCCTTTGTAGACTGAGTTTCAGCTTTGACTGGAAGTCTGAAATATTTCACTAGTCTAGTAAATTACCTGAATTCTCCCTTTGTAGACCGAGTTTTAGCTTTGACTGGAAGTCTGAAATATTTCACTAGTCAAGTGAATTACCTGAATTCTCCCTTTGTAGACCGAGTTTCAGCTTTGACTGGAAGTCGGAAATATTTCACTAGTCAAGTGAATTACCTGAATTCTCACTTTGTAGGCCGAGTTTAAGCTTTGACTGGAAGTCAGCAATATTTCACTAATCAAGTGAATTACCTGAATTCTCCCTTAGCAGACTGAAGTTTCAGCTTTGACTGGAAGTCGGCAATATTCTCATTCTCAGATTCATCCTCACTGGATTCTTCAAGTTCTTCTTCTTCTTCATCTGCAATACCGTCATCAGAATCATTCAAACTTTCTTCCCCATCATCTACAAGGAGATAAAACCATAGGTCCAGATAGAGAAAACATTTCAGTCTATAAGTGTGAATATTTTCTTACCCAGTAATTTTAACGTGTGTTTTAGGTCCTCAAAATAGCCGTCTCATTGAGACCGTTCTTTTCAGTACCCACACATATGTTTTAAGAAAGAAAAAAAAAAAATTCAATTAGACCCTCTTATCTGGATGAATGATAAAATTGTTCATAAACTACAGAGCAGAGGACAAGATCACAGGTGTCTTTTTCTGTAGCCAACCATAGACCCAGCATGGCCAAAACAAAAATTTGAGTGTAATGAAGTGAATTAATGAGTCTACTGATTGTAATGTATTGAATTCCGACTATTCATCATTGTCAACAAATTTTGACCATTTAATATGTGATGTAGTTAACACTCTGTCTAATAGTGTCATCTGCTGATACACACTTTGCCTACTAGTGTCATCTGCTGATACACACTTTGCCTACTAGTGTCATCTGCTGATACATGTTTGCCTACTAGTGTCATCTGCTGATACACGCTTTGCCTACTAGTGTCATCTGCTGATACATGTTTGCCTACTAGTGTCATCTGCTGATACACATGCTTTGCCTACTAGTGTCATCTGCTGATACTTGCTTTGCCTACTAGTGTCATCTGCTGATACACATGCTTTGCCTACTAGTGTCATCTGCTGATACATGTTTGCCTACTAGTGTCATCTGCTGATACACGCTTTGCCTACTAGTGTCATCTGCTGATACATGTTTGCCTACTAGTGTCATCTGCTGATACACATGCTTTGCCTACTAGTGTCATCTGCTGATACACGCTTTGCCTACTAGTGTCATCTGCTGATACATGTTTGCCTACTAGTGTCATCTGCTGATACACATGCTTTGCCTACTAGTGTCATCTGCTGATACTTGCTTTGCCTACTAGTGTCATCTGCTGATACACATGATTTGCCTACTAGTGTCATCTGCTGATAACCTTTTCAAACAGTTTTGACCCAGATCAGGCCCGACAAACTGTCCGGCCTGATCTGGATCCAAACTATTTGACAATCCAATGGTAA
This sequence comes from Loripinus fragilis, assembly GCA_964019695.1. Classification (NCBI taxonomy): domain Eukaryota; kingdom Metazoa; phylum Mollusca; class Bivalvia; order Lucinida; family Lucinidae; genus Loripinus; species Loripinus fragilis. The sequence goes on along the minus strand of OZ026519.1, from coordinate 39,468,970 downwards.
TGTTGAAAGAATTTTTCAAAAAAAGTTATTTTGAAAATGATCAGCAGACAACAAAAAATCATGCAAAACTTCCCAGCATGCAAATAGTTTTTTTTTTGTTTGATTTGATTCTTTACGTTCCATCAACAATCTTTCAGTTATAAAGGGAAAGATCTTCCTGTGTTGAACCAGTACTAAGCTAGGATTAATGTTCTTGTCCAAGGACACAACACAGTAATGCCGGTGAGGCTTGTACGCGCTGCCCCTCTGTCTTGAGTCAAGCACTCTACCACTGAGCCGCTGCGCTCCCATGCAAATAGTTAATTTACCAGTCAGTTTTATTGTACCTTCTTCTGAATTATCGTCATCTTCGACCATTTTTTTCCTTGAGGTCCTTTTTCCAGCATATTTCCTATCCACGTCACCAAGTAGTGTAATTGTCTTCTTCCTCAGATGACTATGGCCGACATCACTCGAGTCAAATTCTTCCCTGGAATCAACTAGTTTAGCTCCAGCATCTGAAACGAATGGTTTACCACAATTCCCAGGCAAGGAACAAAAATTCCACTCGTCCGCTCGTAATTACGAGTGAAATCTAGAAAGGACGAGTAATTCTTCCCAAGCACTTGTCCTGTAGGACGAGTGCTTTGGGAAGAATTACTCGAGGAAGTCATATTGCATATTACTCTCTTATGTACTTTATTGCATATACTTTTAAAGGACAAGTGCATGTGTTTGCAGGACGAGTGAAAATTGTAAGTCACTCGTCCTGCAGGACAAGTGAATTACTGAAATATTTTTGTCCCCTGCCAGGGTTCATACAGGCAAGTTTGAGTAAAATTCAAGGACATTTCAAGGACTTCTAAAAGACTCTCCTACAGTTTTCAAGGACTATAAGTTTATATATTTTTTTAATTTAAATAAGTGTTAAAATTCTACTTTAAGAAATGCTAGACTGACAGTGATTCATTTACAATTTTGGGCTTATGGGTCCTGGGACTCGCTGTTTCCCATATCAATGAGTCCAACTGTAAACCTATGAGTCCAGAACACTATTTTTAATGACAAGTCTGCAATACTATTGCATCCTGGGACTCGCTGTAATAAAAATTTTGCATCCCAGAGACAAAATTATGCACAAAAGATGCAGGATGCGCAAGTAACAAAATCACTGGACTGAGATAATGGAGACATAATATTAGAAAATTAGTATAAAATTGTTGTGCTTTTGCTGCACCAAATAAAGGCACAACAATTTTATACTGATTTAGATCCATATCAATAGTGTTGACTGTTGTGTACTACAGAAAATAGTAGAATTCAAGGACTTTTCAAAGCCTTTGAGTGGTTTTCAAGGACTTTCCAAGGCAAATCTTCAAGGACTTTTCAAGCAAGCCCTCCAAATTAAAGTATGTTTCAAGCCTGTGCTAACCGGCCTGATTTGCCTGGCCTTTAAAAAAATTAGATATTTGACAGCAGCTGAGCTTAGGCAAAAAAAAATGTGCGTTTCAGGTTACATGAAATTATAAAATATGGACAGTAAGTAGGAAAATATTCTAATCTTGTTAAAAAAAGGCCTAAAAAATTTACATGGGGAAGATGGGGAAACCATATGTCTAAACTGGGAATTCTCAAAGTAATCCCCTAAAAATGCTTAAAAAATTTAGGGTTGGGCCAAAATAAAAAGTGTGTTTCAAACTTTCAGGTAAGGGGCCTGAAAATTTTAGGTAGGGTAGGTACACACATAATTTTTTTTTTCTGGAAGAAAATATGATTTATGCATTTTGATAGGCATTTCGCCCTTCAAAATGCATAAAATATTTTTTTCCCAGAAAACCTGAAAAAATTTCTAGGTTTTGCCAGTAAATAGGAAGGGTCTGGTTATCCTAAACACAGGTGTTTTTTATTTGGCCTTGGGAACAAAAAAAATTAGGCACTGTCAGGTAACCTGAAACACAGCTTTTTATATTAGGCCTAAACTGCCAAAGACTCAAAGCCCGGGACTCAAAGCCCCTTAAAATCTTTAAAAAGAGTTTGTAACAGGTCCTTGTGATCTGAGCAAAGGTACCCCAATGATGCTGGGGATTTCCTCTACAAAATGATATTTGTTTTAGAAGTGCAAATGTTGGAGCATTTGTGCGCAGAACATGCAAAACACATTGTCGGCAATGGAAAAATGTGCCGCGACAGTTTTTCCAATACACAGCGACCAAAAACCCCATAAAATACTTGACTGAGCAATGTGTAAAGTGATCGATAAAATGTCAGACAAAATTTGAGGAGTTGTTAATTGTACATTGCATAACTTTTCTTTTGCTATTGGAAATCCCCTTGCTATATCCTCAAACCTTCCTGTCCACTGAATAAATCATACAGGAAAGAATGAGGACCAGTATATAAGACACTCTTCTATTCTAGTGTATTACTACCGAAGGTAGTTGCATTTTATTCCGTGTGTCGCAGGGTATGGATTCGGTTAGCCAGGGATCTCAACGACAGATGTTGTTTTAAAGGATTTATTTTACTGTTGTAAATAAAAAGGGTGTCCTAAAATACAAAACAAACAATGAAACAGTACAGACAGACAAATGAACAGACACGGACAACGGAATACATTGCACCCGTATGCAATAGATATTTACAACACAGACAGACAGACAGACAATCGGATACGGACAACGGATATACTTGCAACTGACTGCAAGTACAATATTGTAATTCGTTTGGTACCTGAGCATGTCATGTCTATTTTTAGACATGGGTATTTTGCAGTGATAAAATTATATACAAAGAGATTAAAATATTAAAACCACACCTTTTGCATTTAACTTACATTTTATGCGTTAGCTCAATTTACTAATTCCTCCATTTGCAATGTCCATAAAGATCAAAACGATAGCCATGCCTATTTCAGAAAGACAGAACAAACCGAAAGCAATGTAATTTGCGTTAATACGTCATACAGAAATATTGTGAACTACGTCACAGGAAATTTACAGAATGTAGTTCCTGGCGAAAACCTCCCTTTGGTGTTTTCATCAGAAACGACAATCTGTGATCTGTATGATAAAAAGAATATAAATTAACATACCTGCTAAAAAATAATGTTTCCATATCATTTCCGTGAAGGAATAATATATAAACTAATATAAATTTATGTTCTACAGCCTGTGGATCGATGGAGTCGATCTAACTGCAAAAATGAGAATGCCTTTTCCAAATGTCGCGCGCATATGTATTAGTGATGTTATGCGCATGCGCTAAGTAAGTTAAAAGAGGTGTGTTCGTTAGCAACCAATCACCCATCATCTTACATCCTTATGTCTAACTAAAACGGCTACTGATTGGACGATAAAATAGAACAACTAAGTTTCAAGATACCCCATTAAAAAAACAATACAAGACAGGTTAAACCTGTTTTTCCCACGCTTGGTATGATTTAAGTAAATCTCAACACTACTCTTTCTTTCTTTCTATACTGCAACACCCCCTCGCGAGGATTACGTACTCACTGTGGCACTAAAGGAGAAAAGGTAATTTATGCGTTAAGCAAAATAATCACAAAGTTCACCTCTGTGACACGTGAATACGGGAAAGAATGAGGATATAGCCAATCCCCTTTTCAGAAGAAGCATGTGACGTCACACAAGTGAAAAAAAACGGTGGGAAATGTTCAATTGGCGAAATTACATTATTAGCGAAAGGCACTGTCTCCGGGTCCGGTACCGGACCTCTAGACTACGGGGCTACGGGTCCGGTACCGGACCCCTAGACACTGATTCTAGGGGTCCGGTACCGGACCCCGAGCCTCGCCTATGAGGACTGTCTCGGGGTCCGGTAGTTTGTGAAACAACTACTGACAAGTCTAGGGATACGGGTCCGTACCTGCACGTATATGTAGTAAGTTATTTTACCAACAAAACTCATGTTGAATTCGTACGCCATCTTTGATCCTCAAAGGGAAACCAATCTGTATTAACTGTCATGCGTCACACTATTCAAACAATTAAGCTTATACAAAAGCTATACAAATAATAACGGTAAAGTAAAAAAAGAACTTAACTCAACTGTAACAAATCAATTATCTTCTCATCTTCAATTAAAGTAACCAATTAAACTACTCGTTGGCAGCTGATTAATCAAGTGAAATGAGTGAGCAGTGTCAAATAAGCTTACATAGTCTGTAGTGTAGATTCATTATTCAACTATAGCTTTCAAATGGGAAAACGGCAGTGGATCTTGCCAGTATCTTTTGACATTCGTACATAGTTTTATAAGAAGACTCTGAGTCTTTTTTTGTCTTTTTTTTTAAACAACTGATATGGACCAAAAAGAACATGACTTTATAGCATAAATACAAACAGTGTTGAACAAGACCAGACTGCTCATACGATAACAGTCTGATCTGGATCCACACTGTCTGCTAGAGAGACGTTACAAATGGATCTCCTAAGGTTGAAGACTCGATCGCGGAAATGCATCTAAAATAATGACAGTGATGAACAAGATCAGACTGCTCCTATGATAACAGTCTGATCTCAGTCCACTCTATTTGCTACAGAGACGTTACAAATGGATCTACATAGGTTGAACGACTCAATCGCGGAAATGCATCTAAAATTTACGTCTGCTGGAGTTATCTGCTACATGTAAATGCTTAAGCCAACGGCTAATTTCGCCGTGGACCCTGATCAGACTGTTCCTTGGAGAGCAGTCAGATTTGTGTCCAAACTGTTTGCTACAAAGTCGTCTTACGGACAGACAAACATTGCGAATCCGGTTCAGGCCACTCCTAGGATAGCAGTTTGATAAGGGTCCACACTGTTTGCTACAAAGACGGCTTATGGGTCGTTGTCAGGGAAATGCAACTTATGCTAACGTCAATGGCCAATATCCCCGTACAAACAAACATTTGGGACCAGGATCAGACTGCTCCTATGAGATCTGGGTCAACATTAGTTGCTTCAACGACGTCTTTCAATAACGAACTAGTAGACGACATATGGGTCGTTATGTAAGGAAAATGCAACTTATGCTTACGTCAATGGCTAATTTCTCCGTACAGACAAACATTTTGGACCTGGATCAGACTGCTCTTAGGAGAGCAGTTTAATCCGGATCCACACTGTTTGCTACAACGACTGGACTGGAATAATCTAGCAGAACATAAATGGCGTTTCGCTGTCGTGCTAATGATGGCCCAACATTGCTGGCTTAGTAGCTTTTTAATTTTTCAGGGGATCCTGATCAGTATTGCTAAGAAACCCTATATTTCTTATGATTTTTCAGGGGGAGGGGGCTCCGGAGCCCCTGCCCCCCCCCCTCTGGATCATCGCATCATGAATACGCCCAACTGATGTTAGATCCCTATCATAAATTTCTGAGCACCACATTTCGTAGAGCTCAAAAGTCATATATAGCTGGCTTGTTGTGAATAACGTCCTGTGCCAGCATGCTATTGACGAGCCACCATCGGCCCATGCGTTTGGCTGGTGTTCGACAGTGGTCTGATTTTGTGTGCTTATTTGGTCTTAAGCTTTTGGGTACTCAAAAGAACCGTCTCACCGCTGTGAATAACTTCCCGTGCTAGCATGTTATATCGGGCCAAAATCGGCCCACGTTTTAAGCTGTTTTATTTTGAATAACTTCGGACCACCATCAGCCAAAGCGTTTCACTGGTGGTTGTGGTGGATGGACGGGCGGACAGACAGACAGTTATGTGACCAATTAGCCGGTATGAAAGCAATTAAACAATGCACCTGCAATCACCGTTTGCTTACTTCAATGAAAGTGCAAATTGGTATTTACCTTTAGGTTAATAATCAAGTAGACAGATAACAACAATAAATTAATAAGAACATTGAGACAAACACCAATTAAAGGACATCAAACCCTACGCCAATTCACTGATGCGATAAGAAGTTCCCCCTGACATTAATTACCTTTACATCTACATCTACATCTACATCATACGTCGACGCAGTCACTCTTGACTCTTATGCGACGGTGGTGGTGCTGGTAAAAGAACGGAAAAGAAAGATAGTAAAGTTAGAAGAACCGGGGATAGTTAAAAGATAGAAGAAAGTTGTAAAGTTTGGCCCAGCCACATGTTCATCCCTTCAACTCCGACCAATCCGGCTACGGTGACCGCTAAGGGGCATGGTAACCCCACCGGCATAGCTCTGAGAATCACTACAGACTACTTGTGGCTGGCGCCGACTGCAGATTTAATACTGGATGTTGGACAGCCCCTTTATTCATGACCTTATTGAAAAAAATAAGGATAAGAAAAATAAAAATAAAAGGAATAAAGTAAGACAAATTAGATCTATATCCAGTTATTTTTTTCCACTCTTGTCTGTTAAAAATCTTATACCTTTTGTATAAGCTTATACTTGTTTGAATAGCGTGACAGTAAATACAGATGATCAAAGATGGCGGACGAAGCAAAGTTAAACTTCAACACGAGTTTTTGTTGGTAAAATAACAGTTACTACATATACGTGCAGGAACGGACACGCATCCCCGTATCCCTAAACGTGCCGAGTAGTTGTTTCACAAACTACCGGACCCCGAGACAGTCCTCATAGGCGTGGCTCGGTGTCCGGTACCGGACCCGTAGCCCCGTAGTCTAGGGGTCCGGTACCGGACCCCGAGACAGTGCCTTAGCGAAATTAGCTTACTCCACTATAGGTCACGAAAACATGTGACATCCAGCTGTATTTTAAAGCAATGTGAACAATAAGCCGAATGTAAACTACCACTAATTTTGCTAATATTAGAAGTAATATACCATCTTCCGGATCTTCTGGGTCTTTGAATACCGGAGTTGGATTTAAAAGATGGGCCAGTTCTTCAGTCAGGTTCGCCATGCTTGCAGTCGGGTTCACTGTTTGAGACGAAGTGGTATAACTAAATGTCAAAAGAATATTAAATTATAAAAATATTTCTCGGTTATCCCCCCCCCCCCCATAAAGGGCTACACAAGACGGGATACTTGACTGGTCTGCCTTTAATAGCTTGTCAGCATATTAAGGTCACTGCCCACACCTGGGCGATTTTTTCCCCAAAAAATAGATTTTTTTTTCATTTTTTGATATTCTGTAGTACATCATATTATAAGAAAAATAACGCATTTTAAAGAAAATTTACGGTCCAGTTCAAAAGTTACAGCTTTTCATTATATGGTCTATGTTGGCTTTTTATGCAGCTTTTTGGAAACTCATTAAGACAAGTAAAATATTCTGTAACTCAATTTTATATTTGAAAATCGTTATTTCAAACAAGCATGCGAAACCATTTATAATTAAGAACTTTTCTTAAACCATTCTTTTGCAACTCTACAAGTATTTTTCTTCATATCACGCTTTCAAAATCGAACAAGTCCAGCAAAGAGCTGCTCGCTGGACAGCCAGTAACTTTGATAGACAGTCAAGTGTAACTGAGATGGTTAAACAACTTGGATGGCGATCCTTGGAGCAAAGAAGGGCTGACGCCCGTCTTTGCTTGTTTTACAAGGTGATTCATGGCTTGGTTGCTGTACCCCTCCCGGACTACATGCATTACTCTAATAGAATATCTAGGTACTGCCACTCCATGACCTTCAGGCAGGTCTCAACCTCAACAGATTACTATAAGTTCCCAATCTTTCCTATAGCAATTGTTCAATGGAATTCCCCCCCCCCCCCCCCCGAGTCTATTGCATGCTTGCAAAGCCTTGACGCTTTCAATGCAGCTGTCTGCAAGCTGCAGCACTCACGCCCATAGATCCCCAAAATGTTTGTTTTAACTGATTTTAGCTAACTCTTTTCTATCATACCCTATCATCTGTTTTTATCCTTCACTTTTATGCTTGTAAACCTCTGTACTATAATTCTTGCTTTTTTACTGTCTTGTACTTATAGACGCTGCGCCAACCTGCCTAGAATAACCGTGAGGGCGTATGGCAGTATGAAGAGAAAGAAAGAAATATGCTGACAAGCTACTAAAGGGAGAGAACTAGTCTAATCAAAGGTAGATCTACGAAGGGAACCAGACTACCACCGAATCTGGATCAAATCGAACTTGGATCAAGTGTGGGGTGGGGTGGGGGAGGGGCCAATTTTAAGGCAATCCGTATTCTGGACCTGACTATAGATATTGAACTGATAACAAGGCACGTGTTTAGTCGGACTGATTCAAGTCAGCCTGAGTCAAGTCGACCTGGGTAAACACAGTCTGGTCATCTCGGCCTGGTCCTATATACCCTACTGCTGGTGGGTATATATTTTTGTGCCGCTTAATCCATTCTATACCACATTAATCTAATTTTTTAAAAAAAAGTAGCGCCTTTGTTGTTGTTCTGTAAATCCCGCCAGTCAATGGTGCACCAGTGATTCCTCTTAGAAGAATCCCCGTACAGTAAATCAAAATGAATTGATTCACGTTGAAATTATAACACAAAATCAATATCAATGGCCTTTTACGACTTGTAAGCAAAATGAGTGACATAACATGCATGTGCCTGGCTCTCGAGCTGGTGAATAATGCAGGCTTTGGACATTTTACTGACTCAGTCCGTAAGAAGTGTTGACGGAATTAGGCAATTTATTTCAGCTTTGGCTAAGAGAAAGTTCGTCAAATTTGCAAAATTATCATGTTTTCGTTAATAGATTATGCAGTATGCTTACACTTCCTATTCAATTCGAGATGAACGTTGAAGTAGCAACAAGCGTCCCTATGCCTGCGGTTTATTTTTGGCACCCTTTTTAATGAAGGACTTTTGTTTGGAATTTTAATAGCATGAAATAGAGTCCCTGCTCGATAAGAGTAGAGTTACGTAGTTTGCCAGGTTATGGTACTTTATTCATTTGATTGGACAAATATAGGTTTTCCTTTTATACTTCTAACTGTAAATCTGTTTCGTCACCCTACTCATATTGAGCACAGACTATACCACATTGAAAGATACTACTGTACAGGTATTGGTTCTATAAATAAACATTTCGCTCATTGTAATTGGTCAACATAATGGTATTGGAAAAGTGTCAAGTACACACACCTGAAAAAGTTGTACGATGTTTGGTTTCGAACACGTGATCGAATTGGGCTGTATTTTAGAAAAAAATGTTTTAACCACCAACTTTCCATCGTCTTCGCAAAGTATCTCATAAAGTTTCATGAAATTCTAAGTAACGGTTATAAGAGGTACAACCATGGAAAGGTGAATATGGCTGAAAGGGGGAGGACACCAAGCCAATATACTATCTGATTTTTTTTCGGCAGGGGACCAAAAATAGGAAATAACTACATACACTATAAAAAGGAAGTGTAACTTTATACCCAATAAGACCATGGTGAAGTCAGTTGATATGCCACTGCTACTGGGGTAACCTTTCATCTGCTTTTAAATTTATGTTCTTTTTAATTGTTCCGGCCCAGAGATAACTACAACAACGACAGGTAGAAATGTTTAACATGATGTCACCATTGCTTTGTGTTAGAGTAAGTAAGGGTGCAAAGATCAGGAGTCGATACAATCAAGTACCACTTCTGACGCAGGATACCAATGGGAAAGATACAAACTCACAGTTAGACACCACAAACGAGAGCCAAGAGGTCAGCCCTTTCCCAGCAGGTGACCACAAAGCACATATAGACAGACGTGCACAAAGACATAGCAAACATAAGACAGAACAAAAACATAAGAGATCCACAAAAGAAGTACCGCCTTGGAACGGTCATTAAAATATTTTACTGGAGGGCTTAAACTGGTTTAACGGCGCGCCAACCTCACCCTTAATTCAGATTTGGATCAAGACACATAGATATTTGGTTTGCACGAAAGACCCCTAACTTATCAATGCATCATCTCCTACAATATATAAATCAAGATATAACAAGGAGATAAAGCAAAGATAAGGACTCAACAGTAAATAAAACTAAATATCGGACCAAAAGAAATCCAACAGGTAAACCCCGGAGGGCCCGACAAACAGCCAAAGCATCAGGCCCCTACCATCTCATCAATAGATAAGTCTGTAAGTCGGAACCATCATAGAGTCTGAAGTCTGACCCACCGACGTGCAATTAAAGAGGAAAGCAAAGTTGCCAACCATGATTGGGTTGACCACCAAGCATGCAGTCTGTTGCAATACATTAATGTTATAGCCAATCTTTTTATAATGGGAAATTATTTTAATGAACTGCGCTGAAAAATTATTAGAGCCAACAATCTTCTTCAACTTATACACCAAGTCACCATAGAAATCAGGTTCCGAAAGTCCTTGGCGCAAAAGAGATTTAAGTCCAACTTGGAATTTAGAAATCAAATCATAGTATCGTCTATAAAATTTTGAAAATGTTTTGCGAAGTTTATGATACCGATAGCCTTGTTTAAGAAGTTTCTGAGTTAACAATTTATTGCGAGTGTTGAAGTCAGCAACAATGCTAGATGCTCTAGCAAAACGAATGAGTTGAGAAATATAGACTCCATAGGATGTAGAACGAGGAACATCACCATCTAAAAATGGGGAAATTGACAATTTCAAAATCAAAGTCATCACGTTTATCATAAATTTTGGTAGAAACAATATCATTAGAAATTGACAAATACAAGTCTAAAATTGTGGCATCGGTATCAGAGGTATTAGCATTATTCAGTTGGAGCTCTGAAGGGTATATTTGACTAACCATATTGTCAAAATAAACATTATTAATATTTAAAATATCGTCCAAATATCTGGATGTAGTGTTAAACGAAGCAATGACATCAGCCTGCTTATCATCAGAAAGAGACATCATAAAGTCCCTCGCATAACAAAACAGGAATAAATCTGCAACCAGGGGAGCACAATTAGTGCCCATAGGAATCCCAACTACTTGTCTATACAGCTTGGTGCTAAATCGAATAAAAATGTTGTCCAACAAAAAGGTCAGCGCATCACATACATTTTGTCACGACCATGCATGATATTTTTTAGGTTTTTCTGAAGTAAAAAATGCATTTCGGTCAATACATGCAAGGTAAGGAGAGCCTTCTCTCTGGAAGGTTCTTTCAATAAGATCAATAAGTTTATCTTTAATTGAATTATGAGGTAAAGTAGATTAAAGAGTAGAAAAATCATAGGTAGACAAACTGGTCGCATTGAAATCTCTAGCTTTAAGTTTATCTAAAATTTCACCTGAATTTTTAATAGACCAAAATAGGTTTTTACCAGATCTCTCATATACCTTTTCACAATACTTGATAACATGTTTTTTAACAGCAGTAAGACACGAGGTTAACAATTTAGAAAGTTCTGTTGTCGTACAAGAACTAGAATTAGCAATAAATCTTGCTTTATAGGGTTTTTTATGGAGTTTAGGTAACCAGTACAACGTAGGAACTTTGTCTTGATTATCTTTAGCTTTGACACCAAAATGTAGATCTGTATGACAACCATGCCCATCAACAATCACCTTCTCACTCAAAGAAGGCTTCGTTCAGAAATTGTGTGGCATCGTTTTTTCCAGTTCCTGCTTTTATTCGTCATTTTAGGTCCTACATCGCTACGAGAAAGTTACTTATGTAGACCTCCCCTAATTTTTCCAGCAGGCTCTGTGCCTGTACCAGCTTCTGGCAAAGCTCTGATATATTAGGAAAAATCCAGAAATTGAGAAATACGCCAGCAGACTAAGACAGTTTGACAAATTTGAAACGCCCTACAGGAACGTATATGAAATTGTCAATATTTTCATTATAATATTTGGGAGTGGTTATTCCAATTGGCGAGAAATTCGTGAGGAATTATAAAGCCTGACAACACACCATATATCTGAAAAATTAAACACGATCTGGCGCTTAACGCGCCCATATTAGTGAACAATAACATTTTCTACTATTAAAACTTGGGGCTAACATTTCGCCAGCCTAAATATTAACATTTCTACCTGTTATTGTTGTAGTTGATCTGCGGATTAAAACATAGCTTTATAGCAGTTAAAAGGCTCACCAAGATCGGTGGCAGTTCAGCTACTAATTTTCACAGTGTACCTATTCGAAAAAGTGTTTGTTGCCAGATATCGTTAGAAACTATTGGATTCATACTTTTTACACCAAACACAAATCAAGTTGTATTGTCGATTAAACCAAGTGATTATAAATGGTCGAAGAAATGCCCCATTTCAACTATGAATTAATAATAACTTGTTACCAAGGTCTCACCTTTATTGTGTCTTTTGTGGGCATAGCCATACTCTCGTGAAAATTGATAAATTTGTAATGGGACATCCTTGTTTAAATGGCATTACATCGTGCGCTGTTGAAAATATTGCATGTCACAACGTGGGTTTATAACATGAGCTTGCTTGACGACGCTTCTAGAACTGATAACTAGTTGCCACCATTGCAGGTCCCCCAGCCCCTTTACCAATCCCTGCTGGTCCTTACTTTGACGTATACTAGGACTGGTAAAACTTGAGGATATTTTTGTAGAATAAAAATCGTTTTTATTCTAACTTGTTATCAAAACATTTATTATTCGAGTAAATGGTGTGTCGCATTTGAGCAATATGAAAATAGAATCAAGAGACGTGAAGCATATCGATAAATATTGATGTATTTTATGTGGCAATCATCGCCAACTGGACTTAGTCTGTGAGCGCATTTCTAAATTTTCTGATTTTTCTCAGGATATCAGGGCTTTGCCAGAAGCACGCACAGCCACGGAATCTGCTGGAGAAATTAGGGCAGGTCTTCAAGAACGACTTTCTCAAAGCAATGTAGGACCTAAACGACATATAAAAGCGGGAACTGTGAAAAACCGGTGCCACACAATATCAGAACGGAGTTTAGGTTATATTTAGAAAATTGTTTGTACAAGCATTTATAACTATTGTTCATGGGAAGCTTATGCATTTCTATCAATTTTATTGTTCCGTTATAGGTTAATTACTAAAAAAATTTAGTGAGTATGATCAGGAAATACCACAATCACAAACCGCAGACAAATTCATGTCACCACAAGGAAGAGCCACACAACAATCACGAGACACCAGGAAGACAAACCAAGCAAAGCAACAAGCTCTGTCTTCCCCATCAAGATGATTACAAAATTAGAATGGACAAAAAGTAACGTACAACAAAACATACAGCAATTAAGACTGTCATACATTGTATCTTATTGTCATTCAGCCTTGATAAATTAATCCTTATAGCGCCTGCAAAAATGAATCTGAAGATTATTTGATTAGATTGTTTATCATAGTGTATTTATTTGATAAAATTGTTTATCTGTGATAGTGCATTGCATAAGTAAGGAAGCAACCATGCGAGCTAAATTTTTTTTGTGTATTAACAACAACATAATCTAGAGCAAAGATTTGGCGCCAGTAAAATGCATTTAAGTCCATTGAGAGCCTAGGCTGCTGTCCGTTCTAAGTCGATGGTTCTGTTGTTGTTGAGTCATTGCTTAATGTTCCTCTCATTAGGTTGTGGGGGTCTGTGTTTGGTCATTGTTTGTTATGCACTACTTAGTGTCCTTTCTAGATTTGTAATCATCTCAACGAAGCGAGAGCTGATTACTTCACTTTAATGGTCTCCCTGGTGTCCTTATGACTGTTAATGTTTTGTGGCTCTTCCTCACGGTTTTGTGGGTTGAAATAAGTTTAAATGAATATGTTGATATCGATTTTTGTCTTTATGGGGCTGTTACGTGGAACCCATTGGGGACCCAACTTGGAAAACCCATATAGGATAGCCCATATATGCATGTTAGCTCGGTTTTTGAGCTTGTGTGTCAGGTTCTTCTGGATCTGGATCTCCATTTTAGCTCTTATGCCCGCAATGGGCCTGGAGTAAATAAAAACTAGGTGTTGAAACTTGTTGTTGGATAGGTACGTTGCAGGGCCTTTCAGCATATACGCAATGGAGGAGAGAGCTGGGAAGAATATTAGTCCCAGTGAGAAACAACTTACCTGAAGCTGTTAACTGTCTTGGCACACACAACACTGTCTTCCAGGTGGTTCCAGTATATGGCAGTTTTTGGGAAGAATGAATTCTTGAATAATTCTGAGCGGCACTGTTTGGGTTTAAAGCATATACTGTTATTGGTAGATTGATTGTCAATAGGGCTGTATGAAACACAATTAGTAAATTGTTTTGATTTAATCTGGCGTTTGTTACGGCTTGTAGTAAGAAAGCCATGACATGGCAAAGCTGACACCTGCATCTCGACCACCTTATAGAAGAATATAAGTCTCTTAGCTTTCCTTCTGTCCTGTAGTAGTGGGATGGCTAGGTCTTTGAGCATACGGGTCACACAGCCCTGGTTTCTTGATCTGTAGTCTCCCATTATGAATCTTGCTGCCTGTCTTTGTATCTTTTTTCAATTTTATTTGTATTCTTCTGTAGGTGTTGGTCCCAAACGACTGAGCTGTATTCCAGAGAGGAGCGGATTGATGCGAGATGAGCTGTTTTTCTACAGGTTTCTGGGCAGTTCTTTAGATTTCTTCTGGGGAAGCCGCGTGTTGAGTTGGCTTTCTTGGTAAATTTGTTGATATGGGAGCTCCATTTGAGATCTTCTGAAATTGTGATGCCTAAATATAGTTTTTCCGGTACTTGCTATAATATTTATCTATCCAGTTCATATAAGTGGGAAGATTTGCTGTTGGTACTCATAATGTAACACTTCTTGGCGTTGAATCGCATTCCCCAAGTTTTGGCCCAAGTCTCAAGTTGCCGTTGATCCTACTGGAGTGCTAGATGATCCTTTATGCTATTTATGGGTCGATAAAGTAGCCAGTCATCAGCAAAAATGCGGATTGTAGATAACAGCGCCTGGGAGGTCGTTGATGTGGCATAAGGATAGGAGAGGGCCGAGTGCTGTGCCCTGTGGGACTCTTGAGTCAACATCTTCAGATTCTTCGCCATCCACAACAACCTTCGTCTGTCTTTTAGTCATGAAGTCACATAGAGTTGATAGAGCCATCAACACCATACTGTTTCATCTTGTGGGGGAGCTTCCTATAAGGGACTGTATCAAATGCCTTGGAGAAGTCGAGTATTACCATATATATCTGGGTACCAACGTCGTACTTCCCAAGAAGGTTGTGGATTGTTGTGGCAGGAGTATCCAGATCTGAAACCATGATTTAGAGACGTTAGAATTTTGTTCTTATCTAGATGATCAGGGATATGTTTACAGATTATGTGTCTTGGTCCACATCTGAACTAAGGGTGATGTTGTTGGTCCGTTAAACCAGTTTAAGCCCTCCAGTAAAATATTTTTACTGACCGTTACAAGGCGGTGCTTCTTTTGTGGATCATTTATGTTATTTCTGTCTTGTTTTGTTATGCTTTCATGCACGTCTGTTTGTTGATGCCTTGTGGTCACCTGCTGGGAAAGGGCTGACCTCTTGGCTCTCGTTTGTGATGTCTAATTGTGACGTTGTCACTTTTCCATTGGTATCCTGGGTCAGGTGTGGTGCTTGATTGTATCGACCCCTGATCTTTGCCCTCTTTCTTACTTCCAGTAGTTTGCAGGAGACACATGTCAGAGAAACTAGGTGGTAGTTTTCTGGCAGATGGGCATCACCCTTCTTAAATTTCATTCAGCCAATTCTTTGGGAGCTTTCCGGTGTCTATAGACAGTTGGAAGATGCATCTCATTGCAGGTGCAAGTTGGGGTGCGCATGTTTTCAGCAGGATGTTGGGAATTAGGTTGGTCCTATAGCTTTGTTCACCTTGATGTTCAGACTAAGTTTCTTGACTCCCTCAGTTGTTATGACAAGGGATGGAATTTGCCTTTTGGCTCTCTTTTTGTATCAGGGAGAGCGAATCACCACTCCCAATGGTAATAGTGGACTTAAACTGTTCAACCAGGATCTGCGCCTGCTCCTTTCTGTCATTGATCAACTGTCCCATTTTCTTGAGAGGGTCACACCAATGAAGTCTTGGCATCTTGACTTGATATAGAGCCAGAAGGGTTTGGTGTTCTGTTCATCAAGTCCTTTTTGGATGGTGTTGTTGATATGGTTGATCAGCTCTCTTGCATTATTTTTGGAAATCCTTGATGTCTTCCCATTGCTTCTTCATGGTATCTGCACTCACTTATTCTGACTTTCACATAATATGTAGTGCTGATGCTGTGCTAAGGGCTTTCGTTTTAACTTTTTCTATATGTGCGTGAAAGTTGAGTTTATTGTCAAATGTTACCCAAAGTAATTCTTGAGATATGTTTTTCGCGGAAGGAGGGGTTTTTTTGGCGTTTAGCTATACCGCGTAAAAACCAGTCTGGGCACACTGGTTTCCGTCCTGAAAAACTGGTACCATCTTACAGCGCACGCAACGTTGGTGGGTACGAAAAAAAGAAGAAAAAAAACTGTAATTTTCTAATTTAACGATCCTTCAGCTGAATTTGCTTTATGCGATCTTATTTTTCATAGATTCAAGTACTTAATTCCAATTTTCTAATAGAGAAGTATTTCATTTGACCGCAAAATTGAAGCGACCATTTTTAGCAAGTGATGGATTCGCCCAGTAATATATTCGCACTGTTCTGTCACACAGACACCGCGAAACAACAACAACAAAATGAGGAAAATTAGAAATTAAAAAGAGTTGATGCGGAGAACAGCTTGCAACATGAGTGTTGAAAATATTAACTTTGACTCTTTCTTCTTTTTCTTTCTTTTAATACTGGCACGATCAAATTATGATCATTCACCATATCTACATTAATTGCTGGTACCCTGTCTACAGGTGGTCAGTAATGGAAATACAGGTAACCAGAACCTCCCCCCCCCCCATTTTCAGGTATTGGGGGGGGGGGTAGCGGGTCAACTCTGCCTGAAGTCAAGTCGGCCCCTGGGTCAACTCGGCCAGGTGCATTTTCAGAGCATTCATGGTTATATATATGAATGGAGGGGGATCTTGCTACTTGATTAATGGTAATGGTAACTTGAAGAAAGCTTTCACACCTTGTCTGTGTCTTGCAAACAAGACAACTATCGCATAGCTCCAGTTGAGGATTGGAGGCAAATGGGTATTTACCCACCTCTTTTTGGCTTAATTGGGTATTTTGAATTGGGTGTTTCAAATTTTTGTATTGGGTATCTATCTGTAAGCAAATAAGCAATGAACCGGGCCTTGTTTCTCCTGACTTTTTTGTTTGCCGTAGAAAAGAATGCCGTAGAATCCTTGGTAGGCTCATAAGTAAGGTTTACTTTCGGTTTCACTTTCAGAAAGCACACTTGCAATATAAGTATATCTGAGATCGCTATTTCCAACTAATTTCGAAAATCCAACGTATCTATCAATTCATCTTTGATTCTTCGAACCACCAACGCGGTGTTAGAGTTAGTTACGATATGATATTATTCAATTGCTCTAAGGCTTTTTCGCCCACGTTACGCCATTGTTATTGTAAAGCGAGACAAATGTCGTAATCGTGTAAATATTGGGTATAGCTAAACAGTTATAAGAATATTCCTGGACTGGTTTACAATTTAATTAATTAGATTCGGCGCCACGCCGTGTATAAATTTGTACCCAACAACAGCTTGTGATGCGAAAAGCGACAATCGCAAATTGAAAACTATAGCGTCATAAGCTACGAAAAAGTTCGGAATTGCGTATCAAGGATTTTTATTGCGTTTTTGTACGCACATAATTGAATTTGATTGCGTTCTCAGGTCTGCTTAATTGCGTAAATACGCAATACGCAGCCTTGTCTGGAGCTATGCTATCGTTTGTTTGTTTGTTTGATTCTTTACGTCCAACAGAAAAATATAAGTTTCATATTTGACACACCAAAATTGCTATCTATAGCTGGAACTGGGGTACACTGTGGTGTAGTGAATAAGCCACTCGCCTTGTAAACCAGGGGTCACGGGTTCCATGCATGACTTCACCAGTCTGTTGGATGAGAATTTTAACCGTGGTTCTATTTTCGTATGACCTAAGCTTTCGACGGAAAGTTACACACGATCAGTTTTGAAAATGGCCCATTTGTGCATGCTTGATATTCAATTAAAAGGAAATTGAATTTTTTCCTGAAGACTGTAATCTCCTGATAGCCGACTGTTATGGAGCCGTTATGGAGTACTGGTACAAATGGTTTTGAATTTAAGTCTATGTAAATAAAAATGAATCAAAGTTATTTTAGAAAAACGATTTTGTTTCTCCAATGGCCAATATTAAATAACTTCCAAATCGTCACCCGCCGTTTTAACTGTAAAGAAAGCATCTATCACGAGAAGTTGCAAAAACGTGTTTGGTGTCACAAAATTTACTTTAAATATGGTAGAAGATTGTTTTAGAAATACATGATGAAAACAACAGATGGTTCCCATTAAAAAAATAGAAAAAGTTGATAACTTGCAGACTTTCTCAATATTATTTGTAGTTGTTTAGTTTTAGAACCATGGAATAAAATGTTGGTTTCCTTCTTAATGAAGGTTATCTGAGCATTAAGATTATTTGAAAGTCAGCATGAAGGTATGATAATGCATTAAATATTTAGTTTGGCCTAAATAAAAACAAACAGAAGTATACAAGCCTGGGAAAACCCACCCTGTCAGCGTGATTTATTGTAAACATTGGAAGTGTGTCATTTTGTTAGTAATAATACTGTATGTGTAAAAGGAAAATGCTAGTATTTGAGATCAAAATGATAATCTGCAGAGAAAAATCATATTTAAATATTTTATTTAATAATTTTTAACAAGATTTCATATGAATTTGTATAATTTTTTACTTAGGAAAGGTAAGATATGGTCAAGAAGCTAAGGAAACCAATACTGCTAACTATTCCATGCTTAGGAAGCCTCGTTCTGAATTACTGCTTAATATTCATAAGATAATATTAAGAAAGGCCTATATAATTCTTGTCCCCATCTCATTATTTTATATTGAATTATGTATATATTCCTACTTCTTGGAGACTCTATTCTCTTTGTTTTATATCTTCGTTTTGCTACCGTTATGAAGTCGGACAGGGAGTCAGCTCCGTTGAGTAATACAGTCAAGATTGACAGACCAATGATACAGTAGAACCCAACATTATTTCTCAAACTTTTGTTGAACATTTTTTAATAAAACACAAAGACCATCTAGATTAGTACTGGCATCATTAATTGAAAATAGTAGGCTATATAGGGCCAGGCAGACTTGACTCTGGCCGACTTGACCCAAGGCGGAGTTGACCCGCATTCATAACTGGTTACCTGTTTTTCCATTACTTACCGCCTGTAAAGCGGGAACCAGCAATTAATGTAGATATGGTGAATTACGCCAGGGAGTGCTATTTTGGAATTTTGAAGAAAAAAAAACAAAAAAAAAACAAAAAATCTTTCGGCTGTGTTTTTAACTAAATGAGGAGTGCCCTAAACTCCTCAGCAGTCTGGGGATTGACCACCAAAGGAGAAAGACTATTCCACTGTGGAATAGTCCGGGGGAAAAAGAGTTCTTCAGGGCATCACTGTATGTCTGATATCTACAATATTGGGCACTGTGTGATGACCTGGTAGATTCCAAACAGCGAGCAGGGGCCAGGTTCTTGGCTTTATCTATAGACACAGCACCAGAATGTATCTAATGAAAGAGAAGCAGGGAGGACCAATCCCTACGGGCCTCAAGAATGGCCACTCAAGCTCATCAAGCATCTCGCCTACACTACTTGTGTTACGCCATCTCCTGCAGGTCCAACGGGCTGCTGTCCTCTGAACTTTCTCTACCTGATTAATCTGAAGTTTTGAGTAAGGGTTCCAAATGGGTGCTGCATACTCTAGTTTAGGCCGAACCATGAAGTTTTGTATGCAACTTCCTTAGTACTCCGAGGTGCAAAAGCCAAATTCCTGCGAAGGAAACCAAGTGTCTTAGTTGCTTTGCAGTGTTTCCGCGAGAGTGCGTTTCTTGCGTTTATGACGCAATAAATTGACTGCTGACGCACTGACAGTTTGTCTGTGCGTTTTTCGTGACGCACACAAAAACAGCAGCGAGAATGAAACTCCATCTTCTTTATGTGCTGAGATCTGAGGACTTCAATTTACCTCGATGATAACGCTTCTATAAATAGTGCTCCTGTGGAAAATAGACCTGCGCACAAATATCTTTGCTGGGTATTTCCATGATGTATCTGATTTATTTCAAAAACAACGACTGCGCATGTCAAAAGTCATTTGCGATTCGCACAGACAGGGTTTCGTTCCAAATAATTTTGGCTTGTTTCGCTCTCGCTGCTATTTTGGGGCATTATGCAGCATAAATTTAAAAAAAAGTAGCCTAGAAAAGAAAGTTATCTTTGCTCCAATACATCAAAATATATAAGACAACGATTTAAAAGAAATAAAACCAATGCATCACGTCTATTTTTAGACTGACCCTCTGCACATGGGTAAAGCGCTCAACTGTTAAACAACAATGGCTGCCCCATAATGAAATTGGTGAGCAGACGCTTTTATTTCTTGTCCTCTGGAGGATAGGGCTTTAACTACAAGTAACACAACATTGAATAATTCCCATGAAACAGAAAATGTAACAAAAGCTGTCGATCACAAGCCTATTGATAGTAAAACATGCACCGAATTTCGAGAACTTTTATTTTACGATGGGGGACATTCTTCAAATACCGTTAATAGTGACGCATGCTCAGACAAAAAGTAATTATACATTAAAAAAGTTCTGACCCTCTAAATTTGCTAATGACCCCCAAATTTTCAAACAAGGGGTCATAAATGACCCCAAAAATTCTGGTCTTGCAGAAACACTGCACACTTTTATCTGGCGACTTGAATATGACTGAGTAACCACATGTTTTAATGGGAAGAAAAAAGTTCTATGTTTATTTCATATCTAGGGGGCTATATGGTCACCAAGTAGTATTATGCTGATGTTCAGATAAGCTTTCAGTTCATTTGGGTATTTATCCTTTATTTGCCTAATCTTGATCTTCGGCAAGATATATGCACACTTCCTGGGTACCTGTACTTTTGGGACATATTTATATTTTAATTGGAAAATTGCTTGTTCCAAAATTTAATTGCTTTTTATGTTGCCCCATTATTTGGAAAACAGTTGCTTTTTCACAAATTTAATTGCTTAAATGCCCCAAAAAGTGACTAATCTGCTCCTCTGGTATTATGTACATGTAGTTAATATATGTTTTTCTTTTCATCAGCCAAAAGAAAAATGTCAGGAGGACCGACCCGAGATTGGAATCTAGACTGCAAAGTTTACATCGGAGAACTGGGCTATGGTGCTGCTAAACAAGAGCTAGAAGATGCATTCAATCGTTATGGTCCACTAAAAAATGTCTGGATCGCAAGAAATCCTCCTGGTTTTGCCTTTGTAGAGTTTGAAGATCCCAGAGATGCCCAAGATGCCACTGATGCATTGGATGGCTCGTAAGTTCTCTGGGCTTTGGATAAAACTTTTTTAAAAGAAGGGCGCCAGCCCATATGAAAAATGCTACACTCATGGGTGAAAGTTTTCAATATTTTGAGGCTGACTTTCCATAGAAAGAAGGGAGCCAGTCTATATGAAAAATGCTACACTCATGGGTGAAAGTTTTCAGGATTTTGAGGCTGACTTTCCATAGAAAGAAGGGAGCCAGCCTATATGAAAAATGCTACACTCATGGGTGAAAGTTTTCAGGATTTTGAGGCTGACTTTCCATAGAAAGTCAGCCTCGAAACCCTGAAGTAAGCAGAGTATAATAGCTTTTGTTTCCTGATATATGTACAGTTAAAGTTAAATAAAGACAATAAACCAATTAAACTTGAAATATTAATAATTTGAAGGCATACTGCAAGTTTTAAAGTCAGAATTTCAAAAGATCAGGCCTCGAGGTTATAAAACTTATTTTATGCTCAACTCAAATGAGCATGAAATTTATCATGCTCATAAATGTTAAAATGCCAACAATTGTTGGCATTTTAACATTTATTAGCACGATAAATACGTCATATGAGAGCTTAAAATCAAGAAATATCAATCTTTTTTCAGCATTTTAGTTTTTATGAGCAGAAGTTAACTTTTTCAAAAAAGTCTTTCATGAGCACTATTAGTGTCAAACTTTTTGGATCCAGATCAGAACCGATAATCTATCTCCATGATCTGGGTCCAAAATATTTGCAATGAGAAAAAAGTTTTCATATTTTAAGTAAACTTTAGGTGTAGAAACAAAGTGAATCTATGGAAACAATAAAGTTGTAGAATGGAAAAAAATGCAATATGAGCTATTCCAACAGGAACTAAACTGCTTGTCGAACCATTTTTCGGGTTTGTAATGCATGGGTGAAAGTTTTCTGAAATTTATATTCCTGAATTCAGGATTTTGAGGATGGCTTACCACATAAAGTCATCCTCATAATGCTGAATTAAGGAGATTATATGAGCTTCTCTGATAAATTTGTTTTTAGTCTCTCAAAGGACAATTGACCATTTAATCTTGAAATTATGTTTATTTAATGGGCATACTGCAAGTTTTAAGATTGAAATTTTTGAAAGTTCAGGATTTTGGTGACTTTTTTCAAAATAAGTGTACAAAAATATTATGAAATAACTCCAAATAAGCACATTTTCTTTGGGATAATGTCTCGTGGGCCCAAAATTAAGTAAGACATTTTGGAATTTTATGTGCCGAATTGTGCAAAATGCAGCCTCAGTAGAACACTTTTAAAGTGTATACATGTACATGTGAATAGTTTTACCAGACTCTTACAACAGCAGTAATTGAGATCGGCCTAGCAATGAATTGAAGTAAGTAAGGGTGCAAAGATCAGGAATCTAATTCACAAATTTTACTCACTTCTGATTGCACTAAAGGTTAAGACATGATTTTAATAAAATCAACATTTAACATATGCACAAATCGTTTGAGATGGTATGGGCACATTTCACATGTGACGTCGTGTATTGACTCTGTCTTGAGTATGGATGTTCCAAACTCCAGAGGAAGAGGACATGGTCTGAATGTGTCCAGGCTGACATCAGGGCAAGGCTGACATGAGGTCATGCAGCGTGGTGGCATTGATCCACGGAATGGAGAAGCCTAGGAGGTTTGGTGTTGAAAACTCTAGCCACCTGCTGCCTACCCCAATAGTAGGGACACACACAGCAATTAAGTAAACTTCAAATCAAAGTAAAGAAGAAGGCAAAGATCTGGAATCTATACAATCAAGTATCACACCTGATCCGAGCACCATATGGGAAAGTGACAAAAACATTACTTGGAAGCATCACACACAAGAGAGCCAATGGTCCAGCCATTTCCCAACAGGTGATCACAACTTCAAAAGGCTGCAAGAAACAGACAAGACAGTATAATAAAGACAAATGTGAAACATAAATAGCAAAAAAGGATCAAGTCTAAGTCAATTTGACAAAGTTTATGCTTATTTTGAAGTTTTACATTTTTATCATTATTAGGCCCAAATCATATTTTGTTTGAGGCTATATGAAAACTTATATTTTGATAATACTTCAGGAAATTATTAATATACAAGTTTTTAACTTGGCTCAATAAATCCCAAAACAGTCTTATGCTGCCACTTTAATAGCAGCTTCTTGCAACTAATTTTGTAGAAGAATAAATGGTCGACGAGTTCGAGTTGAGATGTCCTCAGGTAAATCTCGCTGGGGTAAGGGTGGACCCCCAGTGAGGCGAGGTGGCTGGCGGGGCTACAACTACAACAGAGATCGGGACCGTGGGTATGGTGGCGGTAGTTCAAGAAGGAGATCGAGGTATGTTGTGCTCCATAGCTCACAGATTTTTTATGTAATTTGATGTTTAAACATAAAAGCTTGAAAACACATGGGTACTCTTCTGCTTAGTTCTGGTCCAGGTAGACAAGAGATGGTCCCAACATGACTGAAAAATTGTTAGCTGGAGGTAAAGCATCAAAACAAACTGGTCAGAATAGTGAGATAATCTATATAGTTTTTTTTAGTAAAACATGGAAAATAGACTAGAGAGTGGCATCTTCAGAAAACTGGTCATGTCAAATGCTTTTTAAGATCTGTCGCTAGAAGTCCTGACATTGGGGTTTGCAACCAGTTCACAACTCCCTTCTGAGCTACAAAGACTGGCTAGAATCTTCAAGTTGAAGTGGTACATATGTAAATAGAAAAAGTCCAGCTCAGCCTGGATGAAAGTTTTCAGGATTATTCCTGAATTCTGTATTTTGAGGTTGACTTTCCATAGAATATTGGCCTCAATACTGAATTTAGCAGATTATAATATTTAGCTTCTTTGATTTGATTTTGAACATTTTTTACGGACTATTGAACATGGAATCATTTTTATTTTGTCGGCATACTGCAAGTGTTAAGATTTGAATTTCTAAAGATCAGGTTTTTGGAAATTTAAAATATTCACCAATGTACTGTATTAAAAAACACTTATTTTTGCGGGGTTTTTATTTGGCTCTATTGGCGGTATTAACAAAAATAGCCGAAATAAGAGTTAATATATCCATCATTAAAAATCACCAAATTTTGATGCCGCAAATATTAAGTGTTCTACAGTATGTGTGGTATGATCAGTGCCTTTATTATCAGCAGTTAAGGAAGCTGCACTTGATTTACCCAGATGTTCACAGTTCAAGATAGTCTTCATAGCTGAGTAGGCTTGTTTGTATGTTTCTGGTCACAAACGCTTAACCCTTAAAGCGCCACCTATAATTTGCAGCAGACGACAATTTCAAATTTTGTCGCTTTTTCAAAAATAACAAATAAGGCATGATATTTCATGAGAATCGTCTGCTGGCAGACGATTCTCATGAAATATCATACCTTATTTTTTTTGCAAATTAGGAAAGATGTCTCAAAATTTGTCGTCTGCTGCAGTCGTGATTGGCACTTTAAGGGTTACGGCAGATTATTTAGATGTGGCTGTTATTACGGTAGTACCATGTTCTGGTTTACTTATAATGTTTACTAGTCAGTTGTATGGATTGCAGTTTGGGCTAAGAGTTCGAGCCCTGGTCCTGCCACATCATTTTGCACAGACTGTTATTATCCTCTTTTAAGACACCATATGGCCATTAGAAGCTAACACACAGGTTTAGATATAAAAATTGAGCGTAAATTTATAATTTTTTTCTTACCCATCAGTTTTAACATATGTTTTGGGTGCTCAAAAGAACCGTCTCATTGAGTTGGTTCTTTTGAGTACCCACAACATATGCACTGGTTGAAAAATAAGAAAATTATTTTCCGTTATGCACTCTTAAATAAAGGCCTGTAATAGATTGGCTTACAAACTGCAAGACCATAACATGGGTGTATTTTTTAGGATCATGCCCGAGTTCAGGAGAGGCAGTTAGCCCAATAGTAGCTTCCATAGTAAGCCAGCCCCAAAATTCTAAGGTATATTATAATAGGTTGATTTATTTTCAATTTATCTAAAGACAGTTTACCATTTACCTTGAATTGTTTATAATATAAAGGGCATACTGCAAGTTTCTTACATTCATGTTTTTGGAAATATTAAGCTTTCACCATTTCTAAATTATGTCTCCCACCACAGAGTGGGGAGACACAGGTTTAGATAAATAAAAATTTTCAGCGTAAAAATGTGAATATTTTCTTACCCATCAGTTTAAACATATGTTGTGGGTGCTCAAAAGAACCGTCTCAATGAGACGGTTCCTTTGAGTACCCACAACATATGTTTTAGGTGAGAAATAAGAAAATTAGATTTTCATTACGCACACTTAACTAAAGTCCTGGGGGGAGACACTGATGAAATGTTCTGTCTGTCCGTCCATCTGCCTGTATTTCAACATTACTTCATGAAAACTGCTGGTCCCACTTCCACCAAACTTTTCAGGAGCCGGGTCACTGCGAGCCACAAGGCACAGGTTTTTGGCAGAGTTAAGGCTGTTAATGTGGGGAATTTTTTCAATATAAAAGTTTGTCGGTACAATTTCTCTGATACTGGTAGGGTGACATCATTATTAATAGAAGACAAAAACAAAACAGTTGTTTTTTTCTCTCTAAAAGTATGAACTTGAAACAATTGGAGCCAGTGCATGAGATTTCCAACAATGTGGTATGTGCGGCCAGCAAAGCCTCAGATCAGCCTGCGCATACGCGCAGTCTGATCAGAGCCTTTGCTAGTCGCTTGAGTATTCTATGATTGTTAAGCTACTGACTAAACACCATTTGGAGTTTCTAAGCTTAACAGAAGGCTGCAGAGGCTCGTCCAAGTCTTCACTTGTCAAAATGTCAAATTGTTGGAAATCTCATGCCGTGGCTCAATTTGAATAAACTGGAACATGGTACTTTGGCTTTGGTATTCCCCTGGCCTATTGTCATTGTGTGTGTCATCTATGTGTCTTGTGTTGTGTTGTGTTTTATGAGTTGTTATTACAGTGCTAAAACAAACAACACTGTCCAGTCATTTTGTTTGTGTTCATGCTTTATGTCCCAGTCAACAATTTTTCAGTCATGTCTAGACTTTTTCTCTGGGTAGAACCAGTACTAAGCAGACAATAATGTCTTGCTCCAGGACACAGACAGTCCCTCCAGTGAGACTTGAATCAGTGACCTCTTGGTTCAGTCAAGCACTCTAACAATGAGCCACATGAAAAGGTGGGGATTGGAGATAACATTGTGTTTGGAAGTGTAAGAGGGTTAGAATGAGTGCATGAAATATTAAGGCTAAGATAGTTTGTTTACTTACACAAAATTTTCATCGAAGTTGCTAGCAAGAAATTTTTATTTAGCAGAATTGATTACGAAATATAGACATTACAAAGCTGAGATTTTACTAACTATAATTTTGAGTGAAAGATATTGGAAAATCTGGTCAGAAATAAAAGAGAAAACGTTTTAAGAAACGTTTTAATCTGCTTCAGAAATTATTGTATTCTGCATTCATCTGCCATAAACAAGCAGATTTTTTCTATGAAAAGGATTAAAATTGTACTTTCTTAACTCTGCATGCTGGGTAATTTTGCATTTTTGTTTGTTTGCTGAGATCGTTCAGGAACACATAGAGTGTCAGACCCAATGGATCCAGATCAGGCTTGACTGATCTGGATTAAACTGTTTGCAAAGGTTATCAGCTGATGACAAATTTGTCACTACAGTGCAACAGGGAAATAGTAAAACTTTCTATAGCCTCAAAACACAGAAATTATTTTTATTGAACTTTGGATAATATAAAGCAGTTAAAAGCATAACCTTAAATTTGCAGCAGATTACATTTTCAAATGTTCAGACTTCTTGAAAGAACCAACTGCATGGGTGAAAGTTTTCAGGATTAATCCTGAACTAAGGATTTTAAGGCTAACTTTCCATAGAAAGTCGGCCTCAAAATGCTGAATTAGTGAGATTATAATAGCTTATCTGATTAATATTTAGATTATCTAAACACAATTAACCATTTAAACATGAAATTATTCATTTTTGTAGGCATCCTGCAAATTTAAAAATTTGAATTTCTAAAGTTCAGGATTTGGGAAACTTTGAACTTTCACCCATGCAACTAGGGCTTGATATTTCATGTGACTTGTCTGCTACGATTGACATGAAATAAAAAATGTATCAAGTCTTATTTTCGCTGAAAATAAAAGAAGAATATCAGAATATATTTTTTTGATGCAGAGTGCAGATTGATGCAAGCATATGTAATTTGTGCACATTTTATTTAAGGATTTGATGGTAGTTAAGTTTCTAAGTTATTATATGTTTACATGATTTTGTGTAATTGTATTTCTAATCTTGCAGTGTTATTATTGTATGAATAGGGCACATCACTCAGCATCTTCTCAACTTGATACCAACTTATCTCCCTTTGAAAATGCTCATCCATCCAACCTGACATCCCTCCCTCTGTCAACGTTACATCATCGTCCCTTTGTCAACATCTCAACCACTCATCTGTAAATGACAGCTGATCACCGGCTCGATGAGATTGCCTCGTGGCTTCAGCTCTAATTATCTCCTTTGGGCACAGCAATGTTGTCAGCGCCTAAACAACTGACTTTACCATTTTCAACTTTCAGCTTTACTCAGTAATATGGTAATGCAGTGTGTTCGTGAACAAATACAGTTCTAGTGTTCTGTACTCAAGTTAAAAGACATATAAGGCATGCTTTTGGATATGGAAATTGGACATGGTTGCAAAATAAAAATTAGCCATAATATTGTTGCAGAATGTGGCTTTAGTACTATGAGGACAATGAAGACTCTGATCAGCATCACACTTCTGTTGCAAGGTTGATCAGGGTCTACATTGTCCATAAATATACTGTTAGGCCCTAATAGCTAAAACACATTTCAGGAAGCAGATTTGAGCCTCAGGAACATTGTTTTTGCATCACACACGTAGGCACAATACATATTCGAGAGTTTTTATACTCTACAAAAATTATTATGGCTACTTGGAAACCCGTACATGTAAATAGGTGCTTAGGCAAACAGTGAATACCAAAATGAAAATGCACAGAACAACTTGAAATTCTATTGCATTACCAAAAGCATGCCTTTATACTAGCAGCTTTGTATGGCTTCATGAAAGATGTCAACATTTAGATTTAATTTTGCAAATTTGTGTGTTTCACTAAAATTTTAAGAACATGTTCACGGGTGGGCATCAGCGGAACTACCACGAAATCAAGTAAACGTAAATTTGTTCCTTCGTCACATTCGGAACCTTTCGTGATAGTGGCATCATCAAGGAAAAGCCAAACAAAGGTAGGTACTCTTGCTTGTTTTGATTTTTTGTGAAAGAATGAGATAACTATGTAAAAATCCGGCATTGCTATTACATGTAGATATGATTTACCGTGCTAAACAGGCCAAACGGGATGTTGAAAAAAGCTTTGCTTTGAGATGAGAACCGTAACCAAATCGAACCCAGAACGGGTTTTCTTCAGTTTTATGTCACAACGAAGAAAGTATGCAGATGTTTTGCCAGTTTTAGCTCAGAACAAGAGCATTTTACACATTGCATATACGTGACAGCCCTTATTTGGGCGTAAAAAAATCGAACCGATCATGTTCTACGAAGGAATAAATGCCAAAGTTTTCAGGCGCAGTATCGCCTTTCACCATCGCGGTAGTTGTAGCGTCACACTCTAGTTCCTTCGAGTAAACAGCAAGGTAAATCATATCTACATGGAATAGCATTGCCAGATTTTTACATAGTTATCTCTTTCTTGTTCAAAAAACAAAAACAAGCGAGAGTACCTACCTTTGTTTGTCTTTTCTGTGAAAGGTCCCGGATGTGACGAAGGAACAAATTTACGTTTATGCGATTTCATGGTAGTTCCGCTGATGCCCACCCATGATGTTGAGGGTAGCCGTTTAAAGAAAATTCAAAATTGTAGTTGCCATTCAGTCTTTCTGTCATGTCATCATTCCTTTCTTACATCATTATTTTGTTTCCACTCAATATCTTGTCAGAGAACAATTGATATAATTTCACCAAATTAATAATATAGCCGGGCCGCGTAGAGCAATCGGTAACGTGTCTGGCTACAGATGCATGTCTGATTGCAGATCCAGGGGTCACGAGACCGGGCCGCGTAGCGCAGTCGGTAAGGTGTCTGGCTACAGATGCGTGTCTGACTGCAATTCCAGGGGTCGCGAGTTCGATCCCGGTCCGGTCCCATACTTTCGTGGAGATTGATCATGAAATAATTTCTATGGTCATTCTCCTCCCTTCCGCTGATTCATTCAAGAAGGGTTGTTGTCAGTTACAAGCGAAAGTATGTGCACGAATTACTGGTTATCAGCTTGTTCAAGCCTGCCCAGGAAAATGTGTGGTTAGGTGAACTGACCGTCCCGCAATGACCATAGCTGTTGACTTGGGACGTAAAGCAATAAAACAACAACAACAGGGGTCACGAGTTCGATCCCGGTCCGGTCCCATACTTTCGTGGAGATTGATCATGAAATAATTTCTACGGTCATTCTCCTCCCTTCCGCTGATTCATTCAAGAAGGGTTGTTGTCAGTTACAAGCGAAAGTATGTGCACGAATTACTGGTTAACCGCTTGTTCAAGCCTGCCCAGGAAAAAGAGTGGTTAGGTGAACTGACCGTCCCGCAATGACCATAGCTGTTGACTTGGGACGTAAAGCAACAAAACAAACAAACAAAAAAATTGATAATAAAAATGAACAAAATTTGACCAAATCTGTGTATGCATTGATATTGACAAGTTCTAGGATTGAATTGTTGCCTGTCATTTTTGCCAATATATAACAGAGCTATGGCTCTTGATTGATGTTAGAATTTTGTTTCTGCTCAAATCTTGATAACAAATGGATGAAATATGACAAATTTTTGTATATGCATTGATATTGACAAAATCTAGGTGATTTTTTGGCAGATTTGGCAGCTGAGTTATGGACCATTATTGATGTTGATTGTAATTGTTTTGTACATTTGGCCTTTTTACAACATGAAAAGCACTGCAGTAGGGCTATAGTCAGACTCTTGGACAGTTCTAGTTTGTATCAGAGTTATGGCCCTTGATTGATGTCAGCATTTTGTGTGCGTCCAATATCTTTAGAAAAAATGGATAGAATTTCACCAAACTTTGTATACACATGATCTAGGTCGGGATTGTCATTTGTCATTATTGCCCTTGATTGAGGTCAAGAATTTCGTTTCCGCTCAATATTTTGAGAACAAATTGATAGAATTTCACTAAATTTTTTATATGCATTTATAATGACAAGGTCTAGGTTTAGATTGTTAAATGTCTTTTTTCTCAAATTTGTAACAAATTAAAGGCCCTTGATTTTTGTAACAAATCAAGGCCCTTGATTGATGTCAGAATTTCATTTCGACTCAATATTGTGAGAACAAATGGATGGAATTTCATCAAATTATACATATGCATTTATATTGACAAGATCTAACTTTGGATGGTTACCTTTCATTTTTCACAAATTTGTAACAGAGCTATGGTCCTTATGTCAGAATTTCTTTAAGCAAATGGACAGAATTTGACCAATTTTTGTGTGTTTATTGATATAGATAAAGGTTGTAACTGGTTTGCATGATTTTTTGCACATTTGCAGCAAAGTTATGGTGATAAGCGCTGAGGGGGGGGGGGGGGGGGGGGGGGGGGCAAAGGTCAGCTTCTCTTGTTAAAGGGAAATCATTTCTGATTTATTTGTTTGTCATATATAAATTGTAATTAACTGTCTAAGGAAAGAAGTTGCTCCACCGTGAAAATGCTTCCCTTTAGCAGTAGGTCCCTTTCTTAAACTGGGGTCAATTTATAAGGCAACTGACTACAGAAAGCTGCAAAAAAGAAGGATAAAAAAAATGAAAACATATCAAAATATCAAATCCTCTTTGAAAAAAGTCAGTTCCTACCAAAGCTGTGGTTTGAGGAAAATATTTCATGAAGTCTGCAATAGGTGATTATTTTCTTTAAATCTTAGTTTAATGAAGACTTCTAACTTGAACAAGGATCTTATAAAAATTATCTAAAATGTCAAAAGGCCAGAAGATATATAAAAGTTACATAGGTCAAGATAAGTAATCTTTTTGAGCGTAAAATTATGATTGTTTTCTTATCCGTCAGTTTAAACTTGTGTTTTGGGTGCTTCATCTGAACCATCTCATTTAGACAGTTCTTTTAAGTACCCTTAACATATGTTACAGTTGATAAATAAGAAAGTTAATTTTCAATCTGGAGGCCTGAGAGTAGAAATGGTTGTGATTCATTGCTGTTTACTTACAAATTTGATTGGAACATTGGAAATAGTAAATTAAGGATTTTCTTTTCATATTTTTTTCATCCTTTCATTGAGCAAAGAAGATCCTTCGGTGTTTACACTCAAGGCTCAATGAATGAAAATTTATGTACAAATAATATCTCTGATTTTGTACTGACAATGGTTTGCTGAACTTAAGCAAATGCTGGTGAATGAAGCAAAACACAGATTTCTAAGAGAGTGATTTATTTTGATTAATGACCAGGAAGGGTAGGAATTTATTGGCCAGGATGGGTTGGTTGATTAGCCAGCATTGGAAAAAAATAGGATGAAAACACCACTGTAAATTTCGGAAATTTTCGCGAGTATTTTATTTTCACGAATAGCATTAAAAGACATATTAGTGATGCGAAAAATGCGGGACTAAGGCAAGATTCACCTATATCAATAAACATCAGAGTGATTTTGCCATTTCGCGAGGGTTTTATTTTCAAGAAACTTCGCATATGCGAAGTTTCCCGAAAATAAAATCCTCGCGAAAAATTCCGAATTTACAGTAATTCATGCATTCTTAGCTAAAATTTAATCATATGTCATGTAAAAGCTTTGGACGATGCTGTAACACATAAACCAATTTATATTACCAGATGATACACCTTAAACTGAACAGTAAGGAGACTAGGTGTCTTTTTTTTTTCTTAATTTTGATTTAGAAATTTTCAGCCATGGCAAACACATTGGAGACAAAAAAAAATGCAGTTCGATTGGTTTCGAAATTAGATAAGTCAAGAAACATTCCATACCCTATGGTACATGTCTGCAAAATTTTTGCATTGTTGGATTTATGTAAGTAGTTGAATGAAAATGTGGACTAAAAAGGTAATTTAGTCATATAATTGCAAATCCTGTAAAGCATGACCTTGAATTTATGGAAATATAATAGAGAGAGAGAAAAATAAATAAAAAAAAACCTCTTTAAAAGATATAATTTAAGTGACCGGTTTTCAGTTTTTATCTTGGAATCAAAAGCATACTAGCAAACTTTCTTTCTGATTATTTTGAAAATGTTACATTTCTAAAAAAATTGGTTGACTTTGTATTTCTTTTGATAGATATGTAACTGCTGTAGTACTTGTTACAGGTCAAGGTCACCAAGGCGAAGGTCGTATTCACCAAGAAGGAAGTCATATTCTCCGAGGAGGTCATCATCACCACGGAGACAAACAAGAAGCAGGTTTGTATCAACCTCTTTATTTGCATGCTGGGTAAAAAAAAATGTTGTCTGCTGACTTTTTTTCGAAATTAACTTTTTCAAAAAGTTCTTTCAAACAGTTTTGATCCAGATAAGGAAGGACATACTGGATCCAATTTGCAAAGATTCATTGTGTGGATAAAAAGTAGGATAGAACCTGATCACTGGCTTCTAGTTATAGGTCTACACTGTATTAAAAATGGTATTTTGAACAAGTTATGCACGCTGCCAGGATATTTTTGGTGTTCTCAGGGGCCGAAATTCTGCTTCATTCCCAATGGAATTGAGGTGGATTTTTTTCCCAATTTTGAAAAAAAATCCCTATCTCCCCCCCCCCCCCCCCCCCCAAAAAAATTTTTTTTTTTTTTTTTTTAAGATATGGATTTTCATTCAGTCGCCACACACACAAGCTACATGTTGACAATCTTCTACCATTGCATCTTATTTATCCTTCAATTGTTTTGATGGCAGAAGAGTATGTGTAATAGCTCATTTGTTTTTTTATTCACCAAAAATGACATAATTGTGCACGATAACAAATTTTTCATTTAGGGGTTTACTGTGCTCATTTTCCCAATAAAAACACCCGCCAAATATAAGTGAGAATTAAATATTACGAGCTGGCACAGTCTATTCTTTAACATGGTAAATCATTCACACATATTTTGGACACTATTTACGGTGAAAACCCAGTCTGCATATGCAATACACTCTTTCCAGTAATTTGGTTATCTGCCTGCTGGTGAGGTTTACATCAAAGACTTCTGTTTTACTTGCATTTTTGTATGTCCAACGTGAATAAATAGTGAAATGGAATATGTGATGAACATATGACAAACAGGGTTTTGGTTCTAGCCCGAAGTAGCAATACCAATAAGTCTATAACCAAATCTCGAAGTGATAATATCTAATTAGGGTAAAGTCAGGTAATTTAGGACATCAGGTAAATTCGGAAATCCAGATGAGACGGCTCTTAATGAACCGTCTCATCAGGATTTCACTGTTTGCTTAGTTTATATTCATTCCAATAATTAATATATGAAACAAACAAGGTCACTTGTCTGAAGTTAGTTGACAAATCGAATTTACCCTATTGACCATGTGTCCAGGAATAATTTACAATATTTTCTCTATCTTTCTAGAACACCAAAAAATGACTCGCCAGCTCGTGACAGATCCGCTGACAGAGAAGAGAGAGACAGATCACCTTATGAAGAGAGAAGATGAGATCTCACAGGTAAAACATAGATTAAAGGGGACAGCAACCCTAATGATAAGTATGTTTTATCAGAAAGAGCTCTTTGAACCATGAATTTTGATACAAGTATCGTCAATGGGCAAGTTTTGGGCATTTAAAGAATTCAATATGGCCAACATTCAGCCGCAATTTTGAATATTTAATTAGTTTTCAGATTTTTTTCAACTGCTTAATTTTTAGCTATCACTACTATCACACCATCAGTGTTTCAGCAGATAAGCAGCTTTATACAGAATATTTAATTAGTTTTCAGATTTTTTTCAACTGCTTAATTTTTAGCTATCACTACTATCACACCATCGGTGTTTCAGCAGATAAGCAGCTTTATACATAAGGAAAATGTTTCATTAAAGATTAATGCAAATAATTCATTGGTTTGTCTTTTATTTTGATTACGCATATTTAATTAGGCTGAGTGAC
The DNA here is from genome assembly GCA_964019695.1 of Loripinus fragilis. Taxonomy (NCBI): domain Eukaryota; kingdom Metazoa; phylum Mollusca; class Bivalvia; order Lucinida; family Lucinidae; genus Loripinus; species Loripinus fragilis. The sequence continues at coordinate 39,434,413 of OZ026519.1, read as the reverse complement.
GTCACTAAGCCTACAATATGGCTGCTTCCATTAGTCCATTTGCAAATATTCAAACGCCCACAACTTCCACATTTTTCAACCGATTTAGATGGAACTAGTATCAAAATTCATGGTTTATTAAGATCTTTCATGTAAAACATAGTAATCATCAGGGTTGCCGTCCCCTTTAAGATAAAAACTTTTTTTTAGTGTAAAATTGTCAATATTTTCTTACCCATCAGTTTTAACTGAAGAACTGAAAGTTATTTTTCTGTGTTTCACTGAAGTATGAAGTGTATGGAAAATTACATCTAATTTGCATGAAACTTCGGTTTTCATGCTAAAATTAGATGTAATTTAAATGACATTTCATATCTCAGTGAAACGCAGAAAATTAACTTTTAATTCTTATAATTACAACTTTCCTTATCTTTCTCCTAAGTATTTTTTAATTATGTCTTTCTTAAAATTATGTTTCCAGTTAATAACAATTTGCGCATTTAGACTATGACATACATTTTGATGCGTACATAGACATCACAACTTAAAAAAACAACAGATAATTGCGAGATCGCATACGGCATGAGTACTGTTAATTTAACTGTTGTATGTAAGTTAATCTTCGCTTTGCTACCTGAAAATATCTGTGTAAGTTCAAAGTAAAGTGTAAGTACTTGCCAACTGTCGAAGCATTGCACAGTGTCACAAAAGTTCTGCCATGAATGTCCCCGCCCCTCATGAATACTAACTGGTGTTCACTGAAAAATAAAATGCAGGTCAACACGATCAGATGACTGTTCTTGACCAATCAGATTAAAGGATCTCAATAAATGGTATGACAGTTGTAATTATATAAGTTTTGGTTGCTCGAAAGTTCTTTTGAGTACCCACAACATATGTTTTTGTTTAGAAATAAGAAAAATGATATTGTGTTACACACTCTTAACTAAAGGCCTGGGTATAATATTTGGCTAATTAATGAGAAGGCTTGTTATACAAGCCTGAGTTGTTAATGAGCCTAGTTGCTCAGTGGTAGAGTGCTTGACTGTAGATACAGGGGTCGCTGTTTGCAGCCTTGCAAGAGGCCCTGTGTTGCTTCCCTAAGCAAGACACTGTATGCTCTGTTTAGTACTGATTCAACCCAATATTCGTCCCAACATGGCTGAACATTGTTGACTGGGATGTAAAGCAACATTCATATTCTTTTTGCAGTAAATCAATTGTTATTTGAAGTGATAATTTCTGGCCCTATCTTTTTTCATGCTCAACTCAAATGAGCATAAAACTTATCTTGCTCATAAACGTTAAAATGCCATCAATTCATTTATAAGCAGGATAAATATGCCATCAGAGTTTATTAAGCAAGGAAGAGTCTTTAATTATCATCATTTTGGTTTTATAAGCAGTTTAAAATTTATAATTGTTCAGTTGAGTATGAAAAAGTTTTATAACCTCTGGTCCTGGTCCGATGGACTTTGAGATAATGTGAGTTTGCTGCATTCTTATTATTGACAGAAACTGCAGATTGATCTGAACCCCAGAGTTATGGGTCTCTGACTTTTGCACTCTTCCCCTACACAGGAATAAGTGTACACCTAGTTCAAAATCAATTTTATGGGGGAAAATATCTCACTCTAATTCTATGAGAATGTTTTCCCTCTTGTGAGAATTTATGTTTAACGCACTAACATTAACAATATTTTACATGATTTTTCTCGCATTTACATAATTTCAATGCGATTTTTGCCAAAAAATGAACAGAAAATAATTCCTGTCGGTATTGACTGATATCTCTAGACTTAGATTAGAACATATTCCTTTTGTTACATTTCAGATGACAGTACACAAGAAGATACAAACTGTGACAGACACTTTAAATCCTGAAGACAGCTTAGCCTTAGAGCATTGTTTATTCACTTAATAGCTACAGTTTAAAGATTAAATTAAGATAAAAAAATTGATTGCAAAAATCTGATTTTCTTATTGCTGAAACCAAACATATATATTGTGGGTACTCAAAAGAACCGTCTCAATGAGACGGTTCTTTTGAGCACACACAACATATCTTTTGTTAAGGATTGAAGTAAGATAATTCAGAAAATTGCACGGTTTTTCTGAAAACCATCTTTTTAGTACCAGGATATAAATATTAATGTGGTTATTTTCTTGACTCTTAAAGTGCCAATCACAACAGCAGAGATGACAATTTTTGTGAAACCTATCTTCATTTATGAGGAAATAAGGCTATTGTTAGCAGATGATTTACATGAAATTTCAAGCCTGTTGATTGTGCTAAAGAAACAACGGATATTAAAAAATGTCTGCGGCATAATGTCTCAGTAGATTACTAATTTTATGATATCTTTTATGGTTTTAGCCTTAGGGGAAATAAAGCTTCTTAACCCTTAGCCTGCCAGTCAAGGCTTTAGTCCTCTACATCTCTTGTCTGTTTCTGTCCTTAGAGAGCCTATATCTCTTGGGAGCAGTCTGATCAGGGTTCATATTGTTCGCTTCCAAGAAAAAGTCCAGTCTGGAGTGCACTTGAATATATACAGCAGAAGTAAAAAGCAGACAACATTTTCAGGCCAAAATAAGTGGTGGGATAAGGGATAATTTTGCATGTGAATCCTCAGCTAGCAGATGACTCGTATCAAGCCTTATTCATTATGCTATCAAATCCAGAAATGTTTGAAAAATGTCCTCTGTAAATTTAGCTATATATTTCTAGATTTCTCTTTGATTTTGCAAGTGTATCTGCCATCAGTTGTTTCACTTGAAATATCAAGTCTGACCAGTTTTTGGCTAAAGAATCAGCAAATATTTGAGATTGTCATCTGCTGCAAATTTTTGTGGGCACTTTAATGGTTAATCTTTTAAACATTTGAGACTGCATGGGAACAATGGTGAAATTCCATGCTTAAAAAACAGGATTTCAAATTTGATATAACTAAGGCTTTAAGTATTTGCCCTTTGCCCGCCAATCACCACTTGTCGTCTGCTCCTATCGTCTGCTTATGTTCACAGATAGCCTATATTGCAAACCATATGGACCCAGATCAGACTGCTCCTTTTGGAGCAGTCTGAAGGGTCCATATAGTTTGCTTTCAGGAAAAAATCGAATCTGAAGTGCACTTGTAGTATATGCGGCAGACGTAAAAGCAGACGAAATTTCCAGCACAAAAATAGTGGCAGGATAAGGATTAAGTAAGAACGACAGTATTCCAGATCTCTTTATCATGTAAAAAGGGCTCTAATTGAGAAGAAAAGGATTTGTCAATCTGAATCAAATTCCATGTAGATGCTTTAGAATTTTATCGAACTCGAGCATAAGTAGTTAAATGTTGTCTCAAATCATTGTGTATATAATATGTTACCAAATCTACCATCTTGTAGACTGCACCTCACCCAAATGTGATTCGGATTTGCTTAATTTTCCCACCATTCACGACAACTCATCTGCTAGGTAGCCTATATTGCAAACACTATGGACCTAGACCAGGCTGTAGTTTGACCAGGGTCCATAATGTTTACCCTTGGATCAGAAGTAACTGTTGTCATGTAGACCATTTCATTATATGCAGATGTTAACCCATAGAGCGCCAAGAAATAAATGCATCTGAAAATGTCGTCTGCCGAAGTCGTCTGCTGCAAATAATTGTCTAGCATTACTGATGAATTAAGTATAGAAGCAAACAGCTTGGACCCAGAACAGACTGCTCCTATAGGAGCAGTCTGATCTGGGTCCACACTGTTTGCCATAGAGGCGTCTTAAACATTTCAGCAGATGAGAAAAGCAGACGACTTTTGTTGTGATCGGCGGATTAAGGATTAAAAGTAGACAAAATGTTCTGGGCACAAATATTGGCAGGATAAGGGTTGATAATGGAGACTAAGATAGTATAAAATTGATTTGTCTTTATTTGGTGTAGTAAAGGGTCAATAGACAACCTCATCATTTCTTGAATACAAATGTCAATTATCTGTGACTTATGGCTCTGTTACATTTGCCTACCGATGAATTTACGATGTCCAAATCACCCTTTCCGTGCAACCTCCCCAGGGTGACTGTGCGATGATCGTAAGGATTTATGGGCATCGTAGCCTCTATGATTTTGTTTTACTCCGCACTATGACAAACTTTGAAAAAAACTCAAGCCTGTAGCCTGTAGACACATCACAGGTAGATCACACGATCCCGGTACGGGCACCGCATGGTGATAGTGAGGAGAACACAAGGTTTAGATAGTAACTTGGGCCAAAAATTGATGGTAGACTCTTAAAATAATAGTAGGGAACCAGCAAGGACATTGCACAGGCATCATGAGATTTCTGTGCGGAGGTCATGAAGATAACATGATGACTGTGCAGTTTCGGTACAATCTCCATAAGGTTTTGTCAGGTCTCGTCAAAAGAAATCGCACGATGATCGTAAGCAATGTAAATACATACATCATAATTTGTACACACCTACGATGCTCGGAAAATCGTATGGAAAATCAATAAACCATATGACGCCCGTGGCAAATGTAACCGAGGCATTAAAACAGACTTGAGCGATTTAAATATGGGCAGGTGCAGTCTAGTCTGAATTTTCTGATATTTGAGGATGGTAGTAACAGATGTTTCATACCTAGTAAGCGTCATTTTATACATGGAAGAATGTGCCAGCTTTTTTAAAAATCATTTTATCACATTTTTTTACATTTTAGATGAATTAGTAGGAAGTAGCATAGCTAACGATATTGATTAAAACTGCATAGATAATTTAACCCTTTGTATATGGAAAACCCCTAAACAGGTACTTTAACAAACAGTGAAGACCCAGATGAAATTCAGCATTTCATCATGGTTTACACTGTTAAGGTAAAAAAAAGATCTTCAGTCAAAAAATACAATATTTTTTTTAATTGAACATGACACCCCAATATATGTACAATGGACTATCCCAAGTTTATTATATCAAACCAGAAGGAAGAATCCACTAGTATACAAAGGGTTAAGCAGCAAAGCACACATTCTGCTATCTTTGGAGAATGTAATTATGTAGTTTGTAAAATCTGTAGAGAAGCATGTGTCAGCCAAACATCTGTCTTAACATTTTACTCCATAGACTATTTTAGATCATGATGTCATTTTCTATTTTTAGAGAACATTGAAAGAAATTCAAGAAAAAAAAATTAAGTAAATTTTAGAATACTTTTGAAAATATTATGGAAAATGTAGCGAATGCTCCAAATAAACAAATGCTGTATTATCCATAATATTTTCAAATACATAGTATTTCAAAGGTGTCAAAAGCCCTTATTATGGAGTAAAGGATTAAGCAAGCAGTTTTGCTTTAAAATTTGCTAGCTCATTTGGCTAAAGGAATTTAGTTTTTGTTTGATAAAATGTTTCTACTGAGATTTGCTTGATTGGACTCTTTGAGGCCCTTTTGACTATAGAAAGTCTTCGGTGTGAAAATAACTTTTTTAATAGATTGCACCAATGACATGCCCTTTTGCATGCTAAATGGCAAAAAATTTGTTGTCAAAGTTTTGGCTATTTAATGTATGTTTCAGGTTGTATTCAATTTTCAAATGGGGAAACTAGTATGGAAATTTAATTAAAAAATATTTAAAGTTTTTACATGGTGATGATAGGGAAACAATTTGGCTGGTCAGGCAAATCCCTAGGAAATCCCCTATAACTATAAGTGCCGGGGAGGGGCTAAAAACAGGCATGACATGAAATTAACAAAGTTTTATTTTAGGTCAATTCTGAGTGCAAATAGGTTGAGAAGAAGTGTGCATTTGCTGTAGGCACTTTCAATATCCTTGGTTTTGCTATATCCTTTTATAAATCACATAAATCATAAATATGAGTATGTCAAATTGTTAATTTTTCTTACAAAAGGTGAAGTAAAGCTTTGATGTATACACTTGTGTTGTTTTATCTTGTTAAGTAACCTTAGTTCTATGTGCCTAGTATCCTGATATGATGACTGGGTAGTGTCTTAGAACTGGGGGGATGTGTTTATGTCCTGTAGTGCGGTAGTCGTGTCACTGATGGCATTCCGTAGCTTTTATTTGGAATATTTTGAAATGCTTAACACACCTTAAACACCTTCTCTAGCTTTAATTTCATGCAATTGGTTTTTAATGACCAACCTATTTACAATATCAAATTATACTCCTTAGTATTTATCAGTAACCTCGCATATTACAGGGAGCGCAGTGGCTCAGTGGTAGAGTGCTTGACTGGAGACCGAGGGGCCGCGGGTTTTCACTGGCGTCACTGCGTTGTGGTCCTTGAGCAAGACACATTTATTCTAGCTTAGTACTGGTTCAACCCAGGATGACGCGTCCCTGTTTAATTGAAATATTGTTGATGGGACGTAAAGAATCTAATCAAACATTAAACAAAACCTCGCATATTAAATGCTGAATCAACACAAATTCGAAAATTACGTCATAATCGCTAGTTTGAAGAGTGAAACAATGGGTAAACTGATAAATAGAACACCAGGTTCGCTTCTACCAAGCTCAGCAATGAGAATGCATGTTGAATTGCTCTACAAGCCTTGCAATGTCAAGAAGCACTCTCAAAGCCTTGCCTGGTAAACTTTATATCAAAAGACACTCACCTAGTATTCTCTGTATCTCGGCAAGCTTCACGATGTCAACAAGCATTCTCAAAGACGTTCCTGGTAAACTTGATATCAGTAGACACTCACCTAGTATTCTCTATATCTAGGCAAGCCTTGCGATGTAAACAAGCATTCTCAAAGCCTTGCCTGGTAAACTTAATATCAAAAGACACTCACCTAGTATTCTCTATATACTGACTCATGTACATGTCACATTGTAACATGGTAGAAAATCTGAAATTTGCTGCTTAATAAAATGCTTCATTCAAAAATCTTTTTTTGTAGATATATAACTTAATATGGACCCCAGTCCATTTTTGTGCCTACAGTATTAAAATGAGTTGAGGCAAATTGACCATGAATATAGAGTTATATAACATTGACTCTTTGTTTTGTCAGCAAATTCTGACTGAAAAATTATTAAAAGCAACAGTAAACCTGAAAGTATACCTTGAAAATATTAACCTGATCCTGGCCTTTATCATTAACATAATTTCACAGCCGATTGAGCATCTAGATATATCTTCGGCGTTCATCGTGCGACTAATACGGAAATGCACGTGGTACTTTTTAACACAATAGATGTATATACCGCTATAAAGCTCAATTGGCTATCAGTTGCCTGGGTGGCTCAGTGGGTAGAACACGTGAATATTGCACTCTTATATTTTAAGCTCTGCGTTGTTAGTTCGAATCCTGCACGCGGCATTTATTTTTGTAACTACTTTAAAGACTTTTTTTTATTTCTATTAAATGTTCACCTTTTGCAAAATTGTTTCTCCATTTTAATTAATTTGATCTCTTGTGTGACAATAACATTCACTCGTAGGACCCGTAACACTGTACTTCAACTGTCGCCTGTCGCCTCTTCAGTTTTTTAAGATATGAGCTGCGACATGATATTTCCAACAATGTGGCATTTTGACACGAATAGGCGCAGGTGAGTCTGTGCACCCTCCTTTTAAGAATTGAAACTAAATGCTGTTAATTCATTAGCTTACCAGGCATAGAATATTCAAGTGACTTGGAAAGGCTCTGATCAGACTGTGCGTATGCCCATGCTGGTCTGCGCCTTTGCTTGTCGCACATACCACATTGCTGGAAATCTCATGTCGTGGATCATATATGGACCTCCTTGCTGTTCTTTAGAGAAATGCTACGATCTGCAATAACTTATTTGTTTTGCTTTGGAGGCAAGAGCACGGGTGTAGGCCTATTCGCAAACTAAATTCTAACTCCAAGCATCAAGAAGTTGTTAGTCATTACATTTTCAAAGAAAGCGTGAACTTACATGTTGTGTTTATGTGCATTTTGACATGAAAACAAAGAAAAATGTAATGGAAAAAAAGTTGCGTCGGCCGGGATTCAAACCCGTAATATACGTATCTGTAGCTATGCTGACTAACCACAAGACAACCGTGGAAAGTACAACTACATTGAGTTATCAATGGTTCTCATCCCAATTGTACCAAGACGTTTATTTCCGTAATTGCTCGAAACATACCGATTGCACACGATCCATCACGAAAAACTATATATTCAGTGTTAGTACTGTAATGATTTATTCATGCATAAAGGTCAGGATCAGGTTAATATGGTAGAGGTATATCATAAGTGAAAATTCAATTTCAACTAAAAATGGCATCAGAATTTTTTTTATTCAATTGAAGAATGGTCCCCAAATATTCACATGTTAAGAAGGAATGCATAACACACAGTAAAACCTGCCTTAAGTGGCCAGTCAAAAATGGACCTAACAAAGGTCTTAAAGAAGGTGGTAGCTTAATGCAGATCGAAAGCATTGCAGAATGCTCCACAGGAAAACAAACTTTGAAGACTTCTCTTGAGTGGCCGTTTAAGACAGGTTTTACTGTATTGTCTATTGATCTCTATTAGAATCAGGGCTCACCCTGCCATTAGCCATTGTAGCCATTTGCTACAAATAATGTAGAGTGGCTACAAATATAAGTCATTGGCTAAAAGTACACTCTAGGTGGTTCAAAAATTACATATATGTGCGAAAAAGTTTATTATTTTGATCAGTTTTTGGATTTTCCAACATTGCTTTTAGATTTATTATTCCTTCACACTTTATCATTGTGTCATATTTAACTCTTTGAATGCTGGATTTTTTCAATACCACCAGGGCGTCGAACAGTTTGGATCCAGATCAGGCCCGACATATTATCGGGCCTGATCTGGGTCCAAACTGTGTGCAAAGGTTATCAGCAGATGCCAAAGTCGCCCCCAGCGGGCAAAGAGTTAAATACAAAACAACTTGTTAATACTACTCAGGCTAAAACCTTGGCTAAAGTTAATTGCATTTTGCTCCAACTTTTCCATTTGGCTTAAGTTTTGGCTACAACAAATTCTGAGCCAGGGTAAGCCCTGAGAATCTTTGATTTTCTACAGATTTCTCCAGATAACTATACATTAAGAATACATAGATAATCTGTTGATCTCTATTAGAATCTTTGATTCTCTTTAGCTGGAAGAATGATCCACAGATAACTACACATTAATAATACATAGAAAACTTGTTGATCTCTATTAGAATCTTTGATTCTCTTTAACTTGAAGAATGGTCCCCAGATAACTACACATTAAGAATACATAAAGAACCTGTTGATCTCTATTAGCATATTTATGTCTTTAGCTTAAAGGATGGTCCCCAGATAACTACACATTAAGAATACATAGAAAACCTGTTGATCTCTATTAGCATCTTTGATTGTCTTTAGCTTGAAGGATGGTCCCCAGATAACTACACATAAAGAATACATAGAAAACCTGTTGATGTCTATTAGAATCTTTGATTCTCTTTAGCTTGAAGAATGGTCCCCAGATAACTACACATTAAGATACATAGAAAACCTGTTGATCTCTATAAGCATCTTTGATTGTCTTTAGCTTAAAGGATGGTCCCCAGATAACTACACATTAAGATACATAGAAAACCTGTTGATCTCTATTAGCATCTTTGATTCTCTTTAGCTTAAAGGACTAAACATTAAGAATACATAGAAAACCTGTTGATCTCTATTAGAATTTTTTATTCTCTTTAGCTTGAAGAATGGTCCACAGATAACTACACATTAAGAATACATAGAAAACCTGTTGATCTCTATTAGCATCTTTGATTGTCTTTAATTTAAAGGATGGTCCCTAGATAACTACACATTAAGAATACATAGAAAACCTGTTGATGTCTATTAGAATCTTTGATTCTCTTTAACTTGAAGGATGGTCCCCAGATAACTACACATTAAGAATACATAGAAAACCTGTTGATCTCTATTAGCATCTTTGATTGTCTTTAGCTTAGATAACTACACATTAAGAATACATAGAAAACTTGTTGATCTCTATTAGAATCTTTGATTCTCTTTAACTTGAAGGATGGTCCCCAGATAACTACACATTAAGAATACATAGAAAACCTGTTGATCTCTATTAGCATCTTTGATTGTCTTTAGCTTAGATAACTACACATTAAGAATACATAGAAAACTTGTTGATCTCTATTAGAATCTTTGATTCTCTTTAACTTGAAGGATGGTCCCTAGATAACTACACATTAAGAATACATAGAAAACCTGTTGATGTCTATTAGAATCTTTGATTCTCTTTAACTTAAAGGATGGTCCCCAGATAACTACACATTAAGAATACATAGAAAACCTGTTGATCTCTATTAGCATCTTTGATTGTCTTTAGCTTAGATAACTACACATTAAGAATACATAGAAAACTTGTTGATCTCTATTAGAATCTTTGATTCTCTTTAACTTGAAGGATGGTCCCCAGATAACTACACATTAAGAATACATAGAAAACTTGTTGATCTCTATTAGCATCTTTGATTGTCTTTAGCTTAAAGGATGGTCCCTAGATAACTACACATTAAGAATACATAGAAAACTTGTTGATCTCTATTAGAATCTTTGATTCTCTTTAACTTGAAGGATGGTCCCCAGATAACTACACATTAAGAATACATAGAAAACCTGTTGATCTCTATTAGCATCTTTGATTGTCTTTAGCTTAAAGGATGGTCCCTAGATAACTTCACATTAAGAATACATAGAAAACCTGTTGATCTCTATTAGAATCTTTGGTTCTCTTTAACTTGAAGGATGGTCCCCATATAACTACACATTAAGAATACATAGAAAACCTGTTGATCTCTATTAGCATCTTTGATTGTCTTTAGCTTAGATAACTACACATTAAGAATACATAGAAAACTTGTTGATCTCTATTAGAATCTTTGATTCTCTTTAACTTGAAGGATGGTCCCCAGATAACTACACATTAAGAATACATAGAAAACCTGTTGATCTCTATTAGCATCTTTGATTGTCTTTAGCTTAAAGGATGGTCCCTAGATAACTACACATTGAGAATACATAGAAAACCTGTTGATCTCTATTAGAATCTTTGGTTCTCTTTAACTTGAAGGATGGTCCCTAGATAACTACACATTAAGAATACATAGAAAACCTGTTGATCTCTATTAGAATCTTTGGTTCTCTTTAACTTGAAGGATGGTCCCCATATAACTACACATTAAGAATACATAGAAAACCTGTTGATCTCTATTAGCATCTTTGATTGTCTTTAGCTTAGATAACTACACATTAAGAATACATAGAAAACTTGTTGATCTCTATTAGAATCTTTGATTCTCTTTAACTTGAAGGATGGTCCCCAGATAACTACACATTAAGAATACATAGAAAACCTGTTGATCTCTATTAGCATCTTTGATTGTCTTTAGCTTAAAGGATGGTCCCTAGATAACTACACATTGAGAATACATAGAAAACCTGTTGATCTCTATTAGACTCTTTGGTTCTCTTTAACTTGAAGGATGGTCCCCATATAACTACACATTAAGAATACATAGAAAACCTGTTGATCTCTATTAGCATCTTTGATTGTCTTTAGCTTAGATAACTACACATTAAGAATACATAGAAAACTTGTTGATCTCTATTAGAATCTTTGATTCTCTTTAACTTGAAGGATGGTCCCCAGATAACTACACATTAAGAATACATAGAAAACCTGTTGATCTCTATTAGCATCTTTGATTGTCTTTAGCTTAAAGGATGGTCCCTAGATAACTACACATTAAGAATACATAGAAAACCTGTTGATCTCTATTAGAATCTTTGATTCTCTTTAACTTGAAGGATGGTCCCCAGATAACTACACATTAAGAATACATAGAAAACCTGTTGATCTCTATTAGCATCTTTGATTGTCTTTAGCTTAGATAACTACACATTAAGAATACATAGAAAACTTGTTGATCTCTATTAGAATCTTTGATTCTCTTTAACTTGAAGGATGGTCCCCAGATAACTACACATTAAGAATACATAGAAAACCTGTTGATCTCTATTAGCATCTTTGATTGTCTTTAGCTTAAAGGATGGTCCCTAGATAACTACACATTGAGAATACATAGAAAACCTGTTGATCTCTATTAGAATCTTTGGTTCTCTTTAACTTGAAGGATGGTCCCTAGATAACTACACATTAAGAATACATAGAAACCTGTTGATCTCTATTAGAATCTTTGGTTCTCTTTAACTTGAAGGATGGTCCCCATATAACTACACATTAAGAATACATAGAAAACCTGTTGATCTCTATTAGCATCTTTGATTGTCTTTAGCTTAGATAACTACACATTAAGAATACATAGAAAACTTGTTGATCTCTATTAGAATCTTTGATTCTCTTTAACTTGAAGGATGGTCCCCAGATAACTACACATTAAGAATACATAGAAAACCTGTTGATCTCTATTAGCATCTTTGATTGTCTTTAGCTTAAAGGATGGTCCCTAGATAACTACACATTGAGAATACATAGAAAACCTGTTGATCTCTATTAGAATCTTTGGTTCTCTTTAACTTGAAGGATGGTCCCCATATAACTACACATTAAGAATACATAGAAAACCTGTTGATCTCTATTAGCATCTTTGATTGTCTTTAGCTTAGATAACTACACATTAAGAATACATAGAAAACTTGTTGATCTCTATTAGAATCTTTGATTCTCTTTAACTTGAAGGATGGTCCCCAGATAACTACACATTAAGAATACATAGAAAACCTGTTGATCTCTTTTAGCATCTTTGATTGTCTTTAGCTTAAAGGATGGTCCCTAGATAACTACACATTAAGAATACATAGAAAACCTGTTGATCTCTATTAGAATCTTTGATTCTCTTTAACTTGAAGGATGGTCCCCAGATAACTACACATTAAGAATACATAGAAAACCTGTTGATCTCTATTAGCATCTTTGATTGTCTTTAGCTTAGATAACTACACATTAAGAATACATAGAAAACTTGTTGATCTCTATTAGAATCTTTGATTCTCTTTAACTTGAAGGATGGTCCCCAGATAACTACACATTAAGAATACATAGAAAACCTGTTGATCTCTATTAGCATCTTTGATTGTCTTTAGCTTAAAGGATGGTCCCTAGATAACTACACATTAAGAATACAGAGATAATCTGTTGATCTCTATTAGAATCTTTGATTGTCTTTAGCTTGAAGAATGGTCCACAGATAACTACACATTAAGAATACATAGAAAACCTGTTGATCTCTATTAGCATCTTTGATTGTCTTTAGCTTAAAGGATGGTCCCTAGATAACTACACATTAAGAATACATAGAAAACCTGTTGATCTCTATTAGAATCTTTGATTCTCTTTAACTTGAAGGATGGTCCCCAGATAACTACACATTAAGAATACATAGAAAACCTGTTGATCTCTATTAGCATCTTTGATTGTCTTTAGCTTAGATAACTACACATTAAGAATACATAGAAAACTTGTTGATCTCTATTAGAATCTTTGATTCTTTTTAACTTGAAGGATGGTCCCCAGATAACTACACATTAAGAATACATAGAAAACCTGTTGATCTCTATTAGCATCTTTGATTGTCTTTAGCTTAAAGGATGGTCCCTAGATAACTACACATTAAGAATACATAGAAAACCTGTTGATCTCTATTAGAATCTTTGATTCTCTTTAACTTGAAGGATGGTCCCCAGATAACTACACATTAAGAATACATAGAAAACCTGTTGATCTCTATTAGCATCTTTGATTGTCTTTAGCTTAGATAACTACACATTAAGAATACATAGAAAACCTGTTGATCTCTATTAGAATCTTTGATTCTCTTTAGCTCGAAGAATGGTCCACAGATAACTACACATTAAGAATACATAGAACACCTGTTGATCTCTATTAGCATTTTTGATTGTCTTTAGCTTAAAGGATGGTCCCTAGATAACTACACATTAAGAATACATAGAACACCTGTTGATCTCTATTAGCATCTTTGATTGTCTTTAGCTTAAAGGATGGTCCCTAGATAACTACACATTAAGAATACATAGAAAACCTGTTGATCTCTATTAGCATCTTTGATTGTCATTAGCTTTAAGGATGGTCCCTAGATAACTACACATTAAGAATACATAGAAAACTTGTTGATCTCTATTAGCATCTTTGATTCTCTTTAACTTGAAGGATGGTCCCCAGATAACTACACATTAAGAATACATAGAAAACCTGTTGATCTCTATTAGCATCTTTGATTGTCTTTAGCTTAAAGGATGGTCCCTAGATAACTTCACATTAAGAATACATAGAAAACCTGTTGATCTCTATTAGCATCTTTGATTCTCTTTAACTTGAAGGATGGTCCCTAGATAACTACACATTAAGAATACATAGAAAACCTGTTGATCTCTATTAGCATCTTTGATTGTCTTTAGCTTAAAGGATGGTCCCTAGATAACTACATATTAAGAATACATAGAAAACCTGTTGATCTCTATTAGCATCTTTGATTCTCTTTATTTTGAAGGATGGTCCCCAGATAACTACACATTAAGAATACATAGAAAACCTGTTGATCTCTATTAGAATCTTTGATTCTCTTTAGCTTGAAGAATGGTCCACAGATAACTACACATTAAGAATACATAGAAAACTTGTTGATCTCTAGCTTGAAGAATGGTCCCAGATAACTACATATTAAGAATACATAGAAACCCTGTTGATCTCTTTTAGAATCTTTGATTCTATTTAGCTTGAAGAATTACCCTAGATAACTACACATTAAGAATACATAGATAACCTGTTGATCTCTATTGGAATTTTTTTTCTGTTAGCTTTTATGATTTGGTTGAAGAATGGTCCCAGACAACCACACATAAAGAATACATAGATAATCATTTTTTCCCTAGTAGACTCTTTGATTATGGCTTTCTTTAATTCAATTGAAAAAAATAAGTTTGTATGACCTGGAAATGTCACAATCACAGGGCACTGCGGGGAAGAGACAAGGAATACAAGACAGCCTAGACTGGCTCCAGTCCTTAAAACAATTTTTCATCAATGTGTCATATCACATACTTGTAGCCAGTCTTACTCTGATGGCTCTGTTTTAAAACAGAGCCATCAGAGTAAGACTGGCTACAACTATATGATATGACACATTGATGAAAAATGGTTTTAACGACTGGAGCCAGTCTAAAGACAGCCAAACAGCAGCAAGAACACAAAAGTAAAGAAATCAGCTCTCTCTTACTCAGTGAGATGATGCAAAACTAGAAAAGTCACTATAAGTCAGGGGACAAAAATTCTGTTCGTTATTACGAGTGAAATCTAGAAAGGACGAGTAATTCTTCCCAAACCACTCGTCCTATAGGACGAGTGCTTTGGGACAAATTACTCTAGGCAGTCATATTACTCCCTTATGTTCTTTATTGCATACACTTTTTAAAGACATGTATATGTGTTTGCAGGACGAGTGAAACTTGTAAGTCACTCGTCCTGCAGGACCAGTGCAATATTGAAATATTTTTGTCCCCTGCTATAAGTACTACAATACAAAACAAAGACCAAATGTAAAACCTTATTTCCATGTGTAAACAATCAGTTCACATGTCCACGCTTCCTGGGCAAGCTTGACTGAGTGGTTAACCAGTACATAGTGCACATACTTTCGCTTGTAACTGACAACCCTTCTTGATTCAGCTGAAGGAGGAGAATGGCTTTAGAAATTATTTCATGATAAATCTCCACGAAAGTATGGGACCCCTGGATTTGCTGTCGACTTGTTGTGACAACTTCATTTTGTGGTGATTGGTTCATATTGTGGTAGGATTTATTTTTATTACAATGAGATTTTTTTCCTGACAAGTTCAATATAATGGCTTGTACATGACATGTTCTTTGTGGATGTGGATTACTCTATAAGTGTATATGCTAGGTTATTAAAAGGTTACATGTTCGTTTGTGGTTGGCATGTTCGTTTTGTGGCTACAGTTTGATTTTGTGGTGGCAGGTTCATTATGTGGTGACCAATACATTTTGTATTTTAAATGATGATGTTGATTTTGTGTGCAATGGTTTATTTTGTGATGAAATTTTGAGTATGTGGAAACGAGTTTATTCCATGTTCATCAGTTTATTTTATGAAGACTTGCTTATTTTATGGAAGCCAAAGCATTTTATGTCCACCAGTTAACAAAGTGGTCACACGCTCATTTAATAAAACCAGTTTAGTATGTGTACACTAGTTAAATATATGATGAAATGCTCTTTTTTGTCAACCAGTTCATTTTGTGTTCACCAGTTAATTATTTGGTGACATGCTCGTTATGTTAAACTGAATCAATTTGTATCAAATCAATTAAATATTTGGGAGCACACTCATATGTGGGAAACAAAGCCACGTGTCCCAGTAAATTATGTGGTGACAGTCATTTTGTATGAGGCAGTCCATCTTTTGTTGACTATAATGTGGTTACCTGCTCATTTTGTGGAAATCAGTTCACCTTTTGCCAACCAGTTAATTATGTGGTGACCTGCTCATTTGTCGAAACCAGTTCATCTTGTTTTGACCAATTAAATATGTGGTGACATGCTTATATTGTGCAAAACCAGTTGACCTTGTGCCGACCATTTAATTATGTGGTGACCTGCTCATTTTGTGGAAACCAATTCACCTTGTGTAGAACCAGTTAATTATGTGGTGACTTGCTCATTTTGTGGAAACCAGTTGATCTTGTGTCCAACAGTTACTTATGTGGTGACCAGTTGACCTTGTGCTGACCAGTTAATTATGTGGTGACCTTGTGTCCACCAGTTAATTTTATGGTGACCTGCCCATTTTGTCGAAACCAGTTCATCTTATGTTGACCATTTAATTATATGTTGACATTCTCATTTTGTGGAAACCAGTTAATAATGTGTTGACATTTTCAATTTGTGGAAACCAGTAAATAATGTGTTGACATTCCCATTTTGTGGAAACAAGTTCATCTTGTGCTGACCAGTTCTAATATGGTGACCAGCTCATTTTGTGTCCAAAGGAGTTCATACTGTGTTGACCAGTTAATTATGTGGTGGCCTGCTCATTTTGTGGAAACCAGTTCAGCTTTTGTTGGCCAGTTAATTACGTGGTGACATGTCAATTTTGTGAAAACGAGATCATCTTGTGGCAACCAGTTAATTATATGGGCAACCAGTTAATTATATGGTGACCTGCTCACTTTTTGGAAACAAGTTCATCTTGTGTTGACCAGTTTAATATGTGGTGACCTACTCATTTTGTGGAAACCAGTTCATCTAGTATTGGCCAGTTAATTGCGTATGAACATTCTCATTTTGTGGAAACTAGTTCAACTTGTGTTGACCAGTTAATTAGCTGGTCACCAGCTCATTTTGTGGAAACCAGCTCAATTAATGTCCACCATTTGATTATGTGGTGGCATGCCCCACTTTGAGAAACATATTTATCATGTGTCCACCATTTAATTATGTATTCACAAGTTTTTTGTTGTGGAGACCAGTTCATTTTGTGCCCACTTATGTAGTGTCATGCTCATTTTATGGAAACCAGATCATTTTGTGGATGCTGTGTTGTGGAGTCCAGTTTACTTTCTAGCAAGCATTTAATTATGTGATTACATGCTATATTTGTGAAAACCAGTTCATTTTGTGTCCACAAGTTAATTATAAGGTAGCATGCTCATTTTGTTGAGACCAATTAATTTTGTGGGCAACCGTTTGATTATGTGGTGACATGCTTATTTTGTTGAGACCAGTGACAGTTTAAATTGTGTCCACCAGTTAATGATGTAGTGACACACTCGTTTTGTAGTTTTGTGGTGACATAATCGTTTTGGGAGACCAGTTTACTGGTTTATTTTGTGATTTTTTATGGTGACAGATTCATTTTAGCTCTGCAAAATAATTTTGTTGTGACAGATTTAGCTTGTGTTTGCAGTTAAATGACGTGTAATGGTTTGGCCGTTTATTGGTCCACGATGGATTTGCCTGAAATTTAAATATAAAGTAGTTTGATCTTTGTCCTTTTACATGAGTATCTTTTTAATTTAACGACGGCATATACAGCCACGTGAATTAAAGTTTCTTTCTAGTGTGTATAAACAGAGGTTTGTTCATGAATGTGGATATTTTAAAAGGTGCAAAAAGTAAACCGACCTCAAACATGATACCGAACATGCGTGTGTTTATAATCGTCATGTCTATGTTGTGATTTGAGCTAACACTACCATGATTAATTAATACTATACCTAAACTTGGTTAAAAAGTTGTTTTAGATGGGGGGGGGGTTCAGGTGCAATATATTTATTGAGCATTTAAGGCTATTAGTGTTTTATCGCTTTTTCCAGTTATCTTCAGCACACAAAAAAACCTATTGCGGTTTATTCATATAATAAGTAGGCATGCACGCCAGCGTGCATATGCTAAACGCGACATTACATGTGCAACTTTATTTGCTGGATTGGTATGAAGATAAATGGTAGGCCATGAAAACCAAGGGTTGCATGGCTGCCGAGATGTTAATAAAAACATTTAAAACTATTGATGTTCAAATAGATACAATAGATAAATGTGAGTGTTGCGTATATGTCTGTTCATCTTTTTGTCCGTCTGTATGTCACACCTTTGTGTCTGTGACATATCTACCAAATGTTTGGTTCGATTGAGAGATTATTTCGTGTAAAATATGCATCTATGAAGAAGAACATGCAGAATAAATGTATCAGTCGCCCACTTTAAGACCATTGTCATAGCAGGCAGTCATCTGCTACATGTACAAAATGTCTATATGATCCATATTATACAAAGGTCTTAGCTCAGACATCCAATAGTCATGTCATGATATCTCTGTGGTCTATATCACTTACCTATTATGAGACAACTGCAGTGTCTGACGTGTGACTAAAAGATCGCAGGTTACAATTCCGAAGAAACAAATGTATTATGTTTTGTGTTATTATGCACACCTCTTCATGGTGATTGCTTAGTACATGTACTAGGGATTGTTTACCATCTCCAGATAAGTTGTTGCTGCACATGTACTATATTTGTTTGCAAACACTCACGTGAGCAATATGTATTGTGAAACCAAATAGTTTAGCACAGATATTGTGCACATAAATAGTAAGTTTGCATTAAAAGCGCATTACACTGTAGTTATGAATTAAATGCGCGTGGCCTTTGTATTCAGGTTATTGACTATTGTCATTGAATTTAAACGAAAGAACAAAAACATTGATTCGCCCGACGTTGATATCTGGACCATCTATATATATTATATATGAACATGAGAAGTTACTATCTTCAAAAATATTGCTAGGTATTAACTTTGAGTGTCTGTTATAATATAAGTTGATTGTTTGCATTTGCAGACATTACATCTGCTCCTTTTTGTTCACATAATCTCACTTTAACACTATTACTGGAAAACTGACACATTTCTGTCATAATTATGGAATAATAAATTATTCTGATACCTGTGTTGTGACGTAGTTTTTTGTCTATGCTCTAGCGTATTAACGGTTAGTTAGATTGTATCTAAACTTGCACAGATACTTATCTGGGACAGCAAAAACAAATTGTTAGATAAAGGTGACATTGACCTAATTTTAAAGGTCACCAGGGTTAAATATGATTGCGTAAAAAGGCTTGTCTGTACTCTGTCTTCTTAACCAATAGAGTTTGACCAAACTGACACATACACAACATTTGGAAGACTTTAATGAATGACTGTGATTCGGTAGCATTGACCTTAATTCAAAGATCACCAGGGTCACATAACTCCATTAAGTGGGTATGTGGGGGACACTCCATATAATGTTACATGTATATACTTTTCATTCCTAAATCCCCTAGTTTGGCAATATATCAAACAGTGTCTACCCTGTAATACAAAAATACCAATCATTGATTTAATTATCCCTCATGCTTTAAAGAACGATCATTTAATTTTACATAAATTTTGACAAAGTTAGATCAAAGCAATGAGCCATGCCAAAGCAAAATTGGCGGTAAGAGTCTTTATAAAAACAGAACATACAAAAAGGACTTTTTCCAGAAATCAGTGTATCAGCAAAAAGTGCGGAGGCATATTCATCTCTCTCCTCTTTCTCCGCCATTCTTTGTCTGTCTATCTGTCTGTCTGTCCCCCACTCTCTCTCTCTCTCTCTCTCTCTCTCTCTCTCTCTAAGACTTTCATATGACTCCCATTTACTGAGATACTGTTGTATTTGCCTTTCAAACTCAACGTATCCAAAGACTTTTTTTAAAAAATATTTTAAATTGATACAAATTAGATAATATGTATATTCTATTCCATTTTCGGACTTTCATCTGAAGTCTTTCCAGTGATTTTCAGTACTCTCAGTGCTTTTGTAAGCACGAATTGAATGGTATTTTAGGACAAAAGTTGCAGAAAAAGTCTTTTTATGGCATTTGCTGCATGCGGAACCGTTTTACAGTTACCATTTTAATGTAAAATCATCAGCCTAATAATATGAGAAATAGTTATATCCAGTTCTGCGTGCAGACATGTATGTAAGTGAGCCACATAGTACATGAGGGTGTTTTGTTTTACCATAGACTTAATGTTAAGTGTGGCTGATAGGGCATGCGTTTAAACCTTAACTTTGTCATTAAAATACATTTAAATGAAGAAAATGAATTGGGGACATTAAACTAGAGATTCCAGGGTATCATTTGGTAATATTTTAGGGGGATTTCCTTACAATTTATTTTTTACTGTAAAAGTGGGCCATTTGTAATACAAAACCGTAACACATACTCGTACTTTTGTGTTGAGAACTTATTGCAAACGTTTTCATGGGATAGTGCATATGGCTGCTTATTTCAATTGGTAATCGGCAGGTGGGCAGTGAGTACATTGGTGAAAGTGAAAAGATTTCAAGATCCTAAACCTTTGCAACTCACATCTTAAAACTTGCTGTATGCCTACAAAATATTAACAGACTACGACCAGACTGGCTCCATGAGCAGTCAGCTCTGGATCCACACTGTCTGCATATGAGAAAAGATCTGCTGTTAACATGAAAAAGTGCAACATACATCACCAGTCGCATTTTTGGCAAGACGAAGTTAAAAGTTTATTTTATACAACAATTCTATACTAACACTTTGGCTGGAGGATACAGCTACATATTAGATAATTATTCATGAACCATTCCTTCATACTGTTATCTTCATATACTCTGAACGATTTAGTTTACATAGATCCTTAATACCTCCTTACCTAAAGTTCCATTGAATCTCAACACTTTATTTTTAAATGACCAGAAATACTTTATTTTTTTAGATCCTCAAAACTTAAAATATCAGATTCTCAACGATTTTAATTGATCAACACTATTTAATATAATATAGATCCTCCATACTCCATTTTGCATAGGTCCTCAATAATAGGATCTCAACACTTAATGTATAATTCATCTTCAATACTTTAATTTTCATTGATTCCCCAAAAAGCAAGTGAGTATGAAGGTTTTTTTTCCAAAGATCCTCAATACTTTAATTTTCATATACCCTCAACACATTACACCATGATTCACAATAACTTGTACCATCATGGGAACGCTGAAATGAATAGAATAAAAATATTTTCAATCATGGGCCACCAAGTGACACCTTATAGAAGTAAGAAAGAAAGCAAAGATCAGGAATCGATACAATGAAGTACCACAACTGAAATCACACTGATGAAGGCTGTTGCCGAACCACATATAATAAAGGCTATTATTTCTCATGGTCCTCAAAACCTTGCATTGTAAAACCTTGCATTGTAAGGCATTGCTTAAAGCAACAATAATAATTCTTAACAGGCAGCAACTTTAAACATATTGCTTTTTAACCAATGTCCTGCTTAATCAAAATATAACAATTTGAAAACAGTGAAGATCCCGGTCAGCTGGCTTCTTTTGAAGCCAGCAGACCAGAATTCACAGTGTTTTTATTCAGACCATAAATCTATTGTAAATGATAAGATAATTTATTATGACCGGATTAAATCTTCAGTGGATATGATATATTAATGTATTCAATAAGACATCAGTTATTTAGCTGAAAAGAGTGTCATTTTTGTGAACTAGATGGATCAGGTTCCAGCAAAGAACATTCGGAAAATGAGAAAAAATGTCAAAATTGCTGTCTGCTTCATTGGTTACCAACACTTTATAAGTTAATGTTTGAGCATTTAATTATACACACTTTTGATGAAACACACCCTCTCTTTGTTCTTCAATACTGTCATCTGATTCTAACTGCCCACTGTCATTTGCAAGGGTAAGATTGTCTTTGCAGACAACATTTATGAAAATTCCTCCAAATGTGATACTGGCAATATTTGCACCCGTTCTGAGCCGATCTCTGTGAATACAAAACAATAACAATGGCTATAGATGTGAAGAGAGTAACATGCTTAACCCTTTCGCTGCAAACAGGTAGGGTATACCCGTCGTACACATACTGCTACCTATTTGCCAATCTTCTGGTTTCCCACATTCCTATGATTTTCAAGGACATGTGATGTCATGGATTTTTTTAGCATTGTATACAATCGGGTCTCAGGATATTTCAGATCATCGCATGATGTGCTTTATTTATCAAGTGTACAATAAAAATAGCCAAAACTGACCTTGGTTGATGGGAATTACCAAATGAAGCTTTATGTTTCAAAAAGGCGGATGGTGACGCGATTCATCAGATGTTGTGTCAGTATATAATTATATGCTCGGCAGCGAAAGAGTTTAAGTGCCAATCATATGTCGTTCTTTTCCCCACTTGCTAAAATGTTTAGAAGCATCTCTGACAAACATAGTAGACCAAGATCAGACCACTCCTGTAGGAGCAGGGTAATCTATGTTCAAACTGTTTGTATATGTACTTATATTAGTCGTCAAAAATGTCAGCATATATATGCACCATAGGACTACAGCAGTCAACATTTTCAGATTCATTGTTTTGCTGATGTTTTAAGCGTTAGCTAAATAATTGATTAGATACAAAATCAAATCATACACATTCTTTTGTAGCACAATTTTCATTCATTGTTCAAGATAAAATTCCAAATGGATTCATGCCCCTGGTCTTCCCCTACATATACACCATCTAGTTGTTGCACGTTCGATTAGTTCTCATAAACACTCTCAAGTCTAATAAATAATCAGCATTAACACTTTTAAAAAGTCATAAATATAAAATTGAGTGGGAATGATCAGTAAATGCCACAGTTATAGATCACAGCTAAGCCCATGGTGCTTGAGGCATTTAAGCATAGACAAAGTCACAGATATAAAAGAAAGAATACAATAGAAAAAAAAACTCTGCAAGATGATAGCAATATTAGAAAGGAAGCAAAAACTCACAGAACCTGGGTCAAACACAAAAACATATAATCGGAATCAACGATAAACCATGAGCTAACAGCAGAAACTGCTAAATTTCATTTGTAAATCAAAACATGTAATCAGTGGGAGGGGATGTTGAGTTGGTCATCATGATGTGATCAAGCAAAAAGTTTCTTTGCCATATATGTATAGATGGAATTTTACACGAAAATTTGAAATGTGATGACATTATACATTAAAATGAATTGGCCAGACAACTCATGATTGGACCCCATCACACGCCCCTTTTAAGCTCCTTTATGTTTTTACAGATGTGTCACAGTGTGGGCTAAAATAATCAATCTTCAACTTTATGTACCCCATATACTTACGTGAACCATTCAACTGCCATGAGCAGTCCAATATTAGTTGTATGCACTCCTATAGATGACAGAATGATCAATATGCAGATGATGCTGCCACTCGGAACACCAGGGATAGCCAGGGAACTAACTGTACTCAAAATTCTAAAAATAGAGATTATACAGGTGTCTAAATATGTGCATTGAAAAAATATAACTAAGATAATGACTGACAACAAACAAAAACTGTTTGTCATATTCAAATTGTGTGTACTGATTTTCTCTTTTGTTGAGGTTTTCCAAACCACATAGTCTAAAGGCAATGTTGCAAGCTAAGTAACCCTGAGCATCTAGCAACAGACCTGAACATAAAGCTAAAATGCTGGACTTTTAGTTATAGGTTAAATAATAATTGCAGTTGGGCCTTTGTGGTTCACAATATCCGAGAATTTAGACAACACAACATTGATCTGAATATGACCTTTTTGTCAGTTAGAACCATCATAATACATAATGTCTGAAAAATAAAACAACATATACTTGATCCATACAAAGCAATAATGTCTGTTTGATCCTCAAATCCCCTATATCTGGATTGTATATAGCATTTTATACTACAAGTATATAATGACAAATAGGCAATGATAATATCAATTGGAACCAACATAGTTCACAATACCTTGCCAATCGTATGGTATGTAGATGATCCACATGAAGCTGGGCCATCTTAGTTCTCTTGTGAAATAAATGATGAGGTGAGAGACATAATGAACTATC
The DNA here is from genome assembly GCA_964019695.1 of Loripinus fragilis. Classification (NCBI taxonomy): domain Eukaryota; kingdom Metazoa; phylum Mollusca; class Bivalvia; order Lucinida; family Lucinidae; genus Loripinus; species Loripinus fragilis. The sequence continues at coordinate 39,409,919 of OZ026519.1, read as the reverse complement.
ACAGTACACAATCCCACAAACATGTGGTCCAAATAAAGATGATCTTTTCAATTGAATATTCATAAAACATAACATCTGGGAATTAAGAGGACAAGAAATTGATCCAAATAATGAAACCTTTGTCAATAGGAACCTTCATAATACACAAAAAACTAAATAAGGGTGATATTGTCATTCATAACCTTCATAGCACATACTATGGGAATGGAATGACACGTAGTTGATGCATTATCTTTGAAATAATATGCCACGAGTGTGATCCAAATAAATGTGAACCTTCAAGGAAGATTGATTCGTCAATTGGGTTACCCTCACTAAATAATGCTGTTACTTACTTACTTACATTACCATAGAAATAAGATGACAAGTGGATTGCCCAAATAAGGCGATAGATTAAAAAATGGAACATTCAGAGTATACTATAATTGGGAACCAAAGTGAACAGAAGTTTATCCAAAATAATATTACTTAGTTTTGGTATTTAGCTACTTCAAAGTATAAATATATGGGGAATAAATAGGCACACTGATGGTTCAAATAAAGGTGGAATGATGCTTTAATATATTTTACTACTGTCCATACAGAAATTCAGTGAACATCGTTTCTTTTTTTTAAACTGTCTTTAATGATAAAATTTTGGACTAAAATTTTGCACACACATATAATAAAACACTGCCTGATATAAATTGCATATTTGAATTTTTACGAATATAATATGAAAATAAGTCTGAAATCTCTTGTGAAATAATTTTTTTTTTTGATTAAGAAAAGTCCTTATTTTCCCTCATTGTATATAATATGGGTACATTTCAATGATTACCATGTTTACTTTCTTATATCAGGTTGTATGATAAAGAAAACAGTCACCAGCAGGATAATTCTAGGCATGTCTACATGCACACTGCAAATGCTTTGAAGAGACTGCGTAAATTTATCTGATTAATCATAATTCGTGAGAATCAAATTTCAAACCTTGTTTTCTAACTGTTTATGGTAAAATGACACCTAGTATATTTACCTTCTTTGCTCGACAGCTCTAGGACAAATATTACAAAAGCATTAGATAATAATATTCATTTGAGGAGACTGCTTATCAGATATGTTATCGTAAATAACACTTTTTGGCTGCACTCTACATCATCTAATGCACCAAACCAGCCCTTGTAAGTATGCCCAAACCCAAGGGAATGGCGAGGACTTTAACTTTTCTTCTGTAGTTTCCTGTTATGACCCCACACTTCCCCAACAGCAAGCTGATAAAACTCTGACAGTTTTTCCCCGCAGTCTGTTATGTTTTACACTGCCATGTTTGCCTTCATATATTTTGCCTATGTACACGTTTAAAAAACAGCTCATTTGCCTGGCTTAGTGTAAACAAAATTTCATTCAAATATAAGTACATCAAGATACAAACTCATCATACACAATACATTGTATTTGAAAGGGATACAGAAATAAGTCCCAGATTTTTCTCTGCCCTCCCCCAGGTCAAGGGCGGGGGGGGGGGGGGGGGGCATGGTTACAAATGACAGGTGAATAATTTTTTTAACCTTTATTTATTATAACCTATGATGCATTTCATCAAATGAAAATTTTGTTTTCAGCCACCCAAAATATTTATTGACCCCAAACACAAAATATGACATCCGCTGATATATTGTTCACACTTTTATGATTTGACATCCGCTGATATATTTTTCACAATTTTTAAGCACATTCCTGTCCAATCACTAGGTCCTCTATCAGGCCCAACTTTTAAGGGGCTGGTGAACAGTTTGATGAGCAGTTTGACGATTTTACACAGAATTAACAAGCATTTTATTGGATGAGCCTGATTTAATTGGATCACACCTAACGGGAGAGACCTATGATTACTTTCTCTAATCAGTTATGGTTGTTCGGAATTACGATCTGGCTTGCAAATTATATGTTGCCCAGTGTCAACAAACCAGTGTTTTGAGAAACACACAGAAAGGACAATTTAATCAATAAAACAAGTTGGAAAGTTGTTTAAAATCAGATAAACAGCGGGATATAACTTTTATGGAACGGGGACATAGAAAAATCAAGTTTTTGAATTGAGGAACAAGGGAACATAGTGATTCATTTCATAGGAACAAACAAACGCATACCTGCTGGGAAGGCTACAATACATTCTCGTATGCCAAATTTTTGTGAATTAGAACTAGGCACAGAATAGTTATCATCGCCTCACTTGGCATCGGTATGCTGAGAAAACCTTTCTCTCTGAAATGTACTACTAACACAGTACTACGTCTTATAAAACAGTATAATAATTTATCGATAGCCAACTAAAGGCAATGATCTATCAAAGGTGCCTTCAGGGAAAGTATAAAATGCAGATGCGCGAATTTGGGCAAATTCCATCATATCACAGCCCATTTGACAAACCTTTCTGTAACGAAAAATATCACTAATAAAGTGGTGTATTGGGGTATTAAATTCTAAAGTTCATTGTGCGATTAGTCCGCGCATATACATATAATCTTCACTGAATTCCTGTACGCACAGTAACCAAATCTTCACTCTTGTATCATTATTATTGACATGGCACTTGGAACATACCATTTTACATAAAATAAAATCGCACAACGGCAATAATGGCACCATCTGAGGGTGAATAATCTGTTGACTACGGCGGTAGCAATGCTTTTTTTCGCTCTGTATGAAGCCAATAGTTTTAGCAGTTATGGCTTCTTTTTGCGAATATGGCGTATATTTGGAGAGGAAAAGGACCATGAATAGAGGTAGGCGTTCAAAGAGGTGATTTATCGATTATAGGCGAAATAAGATAGATTATATGTTTTCGTGCTTATATGGCTTAAACCAAGATGGTGAGGTAGGTTCCTGCGTGTTTTCAGACAGTGGTGATACCTTATCAGATAAGTCTCAGTCTATTTTCCAAAAGTCCAACATAAAAATAAATGTAAACTTCATAGTTCCTTTAGTGACTCAAGTATTGACCCAACTTTCACGTTAACAAAAACAGACCGTTCTTACCCTGATAAATGGAATGAAACTGTAGAAATTATGAGACACTATCATCAGAAGTTAAACTAAACCTTATTCTCAGTAAAGTCACATTCTCCCGAGACCTGACGATACTTCATCTAGATCTTTTGCATTTCACACTTTGAATTATAGGTAGCTAGTGATATCTGGTTAGTCCTGTTCAATTCTCGAGTTCATGTAGTGACAGAATTTATAGTGAAAGTTTACCATTTCTCTATTAGTCAATATTTTCTAGATGTAAAGCCCTGAGTCATGCAATGTTTTAATAAAACTGGCCGGTGAATGACGGTTCAATCCCAGTGTGCACCTAGCAAAGGTGACAGGTTAGTGCGTGCAAGAGCACTTCCTGTTTGCAACAATGAGTAAAGTCAGTGTTAACGAGGTGCGTTTTCTTTGCCTAGAATAAGTATTTGACAATGTTGTGAAGCAAGAAACGCCTATCCGCTATTGAGTCTTTCATTTCTTCCCACGAGGATAGAATCTGTCTGTTAGAGTATAAGTCAATTGATCGCAGACCTCAGACTTCTATGATGATTCCAACTTAAATACTTATGCATAGATGAGAGGATTTGGGCCTGATGTTGCATCTGTTGTTTTAACCCTTAAAGCGCAAAGAAAAAATGTAACTGAAAATGTTGTCTGCTGAAGTCGTCTGCCGCAAATAGTTGCCTTACATTACTGACGAATTAAGTATAGAAGCAAACAGTGTGGACCAAGAACAGACTGCTCCTATAGGAGCAGTCTTATCTGGGTCCACACTGTTTGCCATAGAGGCTTCTTAAACATTTCAGCAGACGAGAAAAGCAGACGACTTTTGTTGCTATTTGCGCATTAAAGGTTAACTGTTGGATTTCTTTTGCTCCGGTATTTAGTTGTATGTACTGTTGAGTCCTTATCATTGTTTTATCCCATGCTTATTCTCGATTTATTTATCAATAAATTAGGGATCTTTCATGCAAACGAAACATCTATGTGTCTATGCTGTTTTGCTGGTTGGGTAATTGTGACCAACTTATATATGCTGAATGGGTCTTGATTTGAAAGTTTCAACCAGAATGTCATACTCAGTACTTACGCTAAAAAGAGAACTTTAACTGGTTCCAGATGTAATCCCTCCATTTGGCAGAGCAGGAGACCCGACATTGTTATGAATATGCAACTTCCGGTTCGGTTAAGAGCTGTAGCAAACGGAACAAAGAAACGAGAAATGTTTGGATTGACGCCATGTTTAGTCTCACATGTATTGAGCACTTCTGGTATAGCCACTGCTCTGTAAAAATATGTAACTATTTATAATTAAAGCACATTAAAAATGACAGCAGAAGGCATTATTAAATAGTGTTGCTATCTTATGAAACTGAATATTAAAAAATAGGGACATGAGCACAGGATCAGCCACCAGAGTTCTGACCCAGGAGGAAATGTTTTTACTTCCTTATTTTTTAATTTATTTTATATTCCACTGACATTTTCGAGACAAAATAACAGAGCAGACATCAAGCGACACTTGGCAAAACATGCAAGATGAAATATCATAGCGATCCAATGTCTATGCTATTTCAAATATTTATATAATTTATTAGGATGAGGCAAGCAAAAAAAAAAACCCATTAAAATCCAAATGAGTACTATTTATCAAGATTTGCTAAATATATGTACATGAATATTAAATAAGCTAATAAACAAGTACACTCATATAGATGTCAACTGAGAATACAATAGAAAATAAAATATCAGGCTGAGCAAAAATAGCTCAGAGGCTGGGCAGGGACTTATAGATCCAATATCTTAACACGCACATGGAGTTTGTCTTAAAAAGCGGTAAAATGCTTTCAGGTAGATCTAGAAGATCGCAGTGACATTGTGAGGTTTTTGTTTTTAGTATACAGAACCAAACTTCAAGCTCCTGTGCCCTCTTATACCATATGTAGCATAATACTTACGAAGAAGCAGTGGCAAATGCTGTAACAAAAGGTCGAAGTAGGTGATATAGGAACACAAATGGATTTTTTCGCACCACAATAAAATACGCCAATGGTATAGCCACTACTAGCAGTAAGACAATGCCCACCACGTATGCCATCACAAACATGCCCAGGCTTCTGAAAGTCTCTTCGATGTTTGTTTCCTTAGCAACTGCATGAGCTATTAAACTGGCGACGCCTATAGGAGTAAACCTGAAAATATAGGAAATATATACTATCATTGGCTATGAATGATGCACTTTGCCATCTGCAGGAGGTCCTTAAAACATATTGCTTCCATCTCATTATATCTATATCATTTGAAAAACTAAATCAACAACTAAATACTACAAGGATTGATTCAAATACGTTGAAATGAAATGGACCAGCTCACAAGATTCAGCTTTTGCAGCAGTAACTTTTGAGATGACCACTGTCATTATTTGTATTCTGAAAGACATCAATAGATTGGTTTCATTTTATTGGAACAATATTGAGTTAATTTACAAATATTGCCAAAATTATGCCTCTATTCCACATAATTTGACATGCTGTTGAGATATAACTGCTGGTGTAACTTTATGCAGATATGGTTGTAAATATTTTTACTTTTTTACCTGTAATTTACAGCTGTAGTCTGTCTTTCATACAGGAATCTGAAAGGTTTAATGAAAGAGACAAATTCGTTGAATTGTTTCCACTTACCATATAAGCCACTTTAACACCTGGATAACAATCTCTGAGGTAGCTTTGAAGAACTGCACAAATGGTCTGCCAGCCTCCCCAACTTTCGCTGTTGCCATGCCAACTAACGTGCATATAATTATAAGACCTGTAATAAATGACAATAGGCCCTTGTAATTATAATTAACATTCTGTGTTCTGTGATTATGTTATTTCTTGACATGGTTTACTTGCTTTAAAATTGTAATGTTACAAAAATGATAAAATCAGTATTACACTCATTCACGTATGTTTTAAAATAACTGTTATGTGTATGTAAAAATTGCCAAACCACCATTCATGAAACTGAATGCACAATCATACTTTTGTGATACATATCACAGAAAGAGTGCATGAACTGGCTCATTTAAATAGTTGTTATTCTTCATTTCATTTTAAATTTAAATCTTCATAGTTCAATATGCCTGTTATTGGTATACAACGTATCAGATGTCCCCAGATAACTGTTGACATTTTACAAAGAGTTAAATTTCTCCAGTGATACTGTAAGGAAATCTGATAATAAAAATCGTATTCACAGGATTTCATAAAGACTTTATATAAAAGTGCATATTGGAGCAGAAAAGGCTCCAACATATTGTTATAATCTTGTCTACCGTCAATTTAAACAATACCCTATTTCATGCTATGCATCTTAAGTTATAGAATAATGATAGGCATTAAAACACAACGTTTGAATACGTTTGAATAAAGTAAGAAGCTTCAATGAAAGGACACAAGCATATGCTAGCCATAGGCGGACCCAAGGGGGGAGGGGGTAAGGGTATGGACGCCTTGAAAATCACAAGTGCTACAAGTTTACATAGAAATAGCATTGGACCCCAATGGAAAAGCTTGGACTCCTCCCAAACTGGAAATTTTTATTATTACAGTTTTTTCATGAAATAATCAATTGGTCCACTTTCCCTTATTCCATGGAAAACTGGGAAACTCTGTAAATAGGACCCTCTCAGCTCGGATAAATCATTGTCAGATTTTTCGAAGGCTTAGACCCCAACCCTACCCCCTCATTGACAATATATCTGGACCCACCATTGTGATCTCGGTTTGACCAAGACAACTCATATTACTACATGGATTCAGTTGTGAGAAAGAAGTCTGAGCATCGTCCTTTGCTTTGATGATGCAGATCCAGTGGATCACAGTAAGTTTGTTACGCCAAAGTTGATTCAATGTGTCTGTTGGCTTGGCCCATGTTTCTTATACGTGCAACATCACACCCCTCACATATTTTGAGTACACCCTTCCTTGAGTCAATTATGGCAGATGGCAGTTGATAAGTAAGCAGGACTTGAACACACACACACACACACACACACACACACACACACACACACACACACACACACACACACACACACACACACACACACACACTTGTAGCGAGTAACAGCAGACAGGGACTGAGGAAGCAGAACTTTGGGACGATTTAGGAGTGACACCAACCAACATCTCCCTCATCGGTCTAATAATTAGGGGATAACTATATTCAAAATTTTCATTTGGGGACGTATATCGTCGGATATACGGTCGGAAATTTAGTTTTTCGGCGACGCGTAAGCGGAGCCGTAAAACGTAATTTCCGAACGTATATCCGAGGATATACCTCCCCAAATGAAAATTTTGAATATGGTTATTCCCATTCTAATGCACTATTAACATTTTCTCTTCAAAAAGACAGTAAAAATGTACTTTGTTGCGCCTACGTCCAGCGGCTGCCAGCTGCATAAAAATGCTTGCCAGCTGCATATATTCACTTGTCAACCAATGAAAAGCGACGTTATGTAATGACGTCGGGTTTGCGACAGTATATCGCAGGATATACTGTCGCAAATCAATGACGTTATCCAATCAGACGTTGCGATGCATTTGCATGTGCATTAGAATGTACATTTGCCAGGCCTGAATGTACATAAAAGCAGGAAATAAATGGAGTAGACAGTTGACCACTGCATTTTTTGTGCACCTACAGTAAGTAGCCACTACAGAACATTGCATTTCTGCCCGTTCTTGGTTTGTACTGAATACTCCAAGTATTCAATTTATATCTCAAGCGCAAATTTTTACCATGATCTAGAATTTAATATTTAATGCTTTTGTTTGATGGGTAAACCACTACCTTCAACAAAATTCGACCTGCGTATGTAACTTCGTTACTTTTAAACGAATGTTAGGCAAACCATAAATTGCAACAGGCCTCTCCTTTTTGAGCAACTCACCTTGACAATCTGAGGCATATTTCATTTACATTCAGGACCAGATATTACACTACTCTTTCCAAGCTCAACTTACACGAGGGTGACATTTATCTTCGTAAATATCAAAACAAAAACAATTGAGGCAATTTTCTGTCACTTTAACCCTTTGTATTTGGGAAAACCCATAAACAAGTACTTTTGCAAACAGTTTTTTACATAATATCTTGCAATTCTTTACACCTCCATATATTTTGTTCGTTCAGAGATATGTTTCTGAAATTAACAGAGAGATCAGTATGAAAATGCCACAATGGGACAGCGAATAGGGACACTTTTAGGGGCAAGTGTGCATTTGCTATGCCCAGTTGTTAACCTCAATGCTAATCGAATCAAAATTTGCTAGAAATTGTCACCAATTTATCTAATTTCAAAAATAGAACACATATAAAATCATATTTAGAAAGCTTCACTGTTTTTCTCATTAAATATTTAGACAGTGCTTAACTTTCGACGCTGTGTATATTTTAGGTTTGGCACTTGCCAGTAGAGCTAGTGTCATAAGAACGGAAAACAAAAAAACAATATGAAATGAGCCGTGACACGTGATTTCCAACAATGTGGTATTTTGAAATGAATAGACTCAGAGGAGCCTGTGCAGCCTCCTTTTAAGCTTAGAAACTCCAAATAATGTTCACTCAGTAGCTTAACACTCATATAAGAGGGTCTGGATGGGGTATAATGATTAGTGAATAATGACCCTTTTTTACAATGAATAGTGAATAATAAGCCCAAAAAATAATGAATAGTGAATAATGAGGGCTTTAAAATTAAAGAATAATCCTATTTTTTAATGAATTGAAGAAAAAATTAATGAATAGTGAATAATCAGATTTCTTTGCCACCTTTCTTACTTTTAGAGAATAATTGGTCTTATTTTAATGAATGACCCAATATTTTAATGAGATGAATAATGGGCTAAATTTTTAATGAATAGTGAATACCAGACCCACATCCAGACCCTCATACAATATTTAAGCGACTAGCAAAGGCTCTGATAAGACTGCGCATATGCACAGGATGGTCTGAGCTTTTGCTGGTTGCACATACCACATTGTTGGAAATCTCATGCCACGGCTCAAATATGAAATGCTTAATTTATCAATATCACTGGTTCTGCAAATTTTCATCAAATTTCATCTAAAGGATTTAATGATACATATTAAACTCTAAAATGCCATAGGGGAGACGGACATATGATATGGAGGAACACTGTATGAACACAATTAATTTCCTTTATCATATGACGTCGCGTCTGGGAGTGAAATAACGCCATGCAATAAAATCGATAAACCACTAGTGGTTTATAGATTTACGGGAAACGTTATGACGTCCATAACAACGTAACGATCATAGTGACAAAAGTATAACGTTTTTACGCCAGAAATGAAATTTCAGAGTTTTTGTCATATGATAAATAGAATCTAACATTCGTGCTCTTGTATTATCAAATTTATTAAACTCGTTGCGAAAAAGAGATAAAATGCTCGGCAAGCCTCGCATTTATCTCCTTTTCCCAACTCGTTTAATAAATTCAATAAAACAGGAGCACTCATGTAAGATCCTCTATGTATGTAATAGGCGACTTTTTCTACAAAGTGTGAGTGATTGCTCAATTACCCAGTATATTGGTCCCAGATGATACACCAAGCTTCTTGGAAAATGTCTTCGTTGTGACTTCAGTTTCATTGACAATTATTGTAGACTCTGAAGGCAAATACTCTGTCTGAGACTAGACAAAACAATATCAGAGATGTAAGGTTTTCGATAATAAGAAATGTGTTAGGCAGAGCAAAACAAAAACTAGAAAATGTGCTAAAGCTATGACCTCAACCATAATGCTTGTACATTAAGGCTGTAAATTTCCTGGAACAAGGGCCATAAATACTGTTATATTTATTTCTGAATTCCTTCATTCCAAAGTAAATTTGACTAAGGTAATCTGAATATCATTACTAATCAGCTCAAATAGTTTCATGGCTGTAACTCATATTTTTTCAGATATCTTACTAACAATGTTTATGTGACAGACGGACAGACGAGCAAGGCAAAAGCATTTTGCCCATTCAACTTCAAAAATAGATCTACGTGCCCAACAAATCATCACCCAAGAAATGATCCAGGGGTGGCGAGTTAGATCCCCACCTGGTTCCATCCTTTCATTCCATTGGGTGTGTGTTTTTTGTGTTGGGTTCGCTTTTCTGTGGTGGGGTTCTTGGTGTCTTTACTATGCCTAGGAAAAGAGAGGCAGTTGCTTAAATTCAATTGAGCCTTGACATGAAATTTCCAACAATGTGGTATGTGCAAAGTAAGTAAGGGTGCAAAGATCAGGAATCGATACAATCAAGTACCACACCTGACCCAGGATACCAATGGGAAAGTGACAAACTCACAGCAGACACCACAAACGAGAGCCAAGAGGTCATTATGCAGCCCTTTCCCAGCAGGTGACCTCAAAGCACATATAAACAGACGCGCACAAAGACATAGCAAATACAAGACAGAACAAAAACATAAACGATCCACAAAAGAAGAACTCTTATTTTAAACATTACAAGACTTTGTGAATGATGGGGTAGGTTTTCACACAATGACATCCATGCAGATAGTGTGTTCGTTTGTTCAATATTATACAGTTATTGACTTCAATGAGGCAGACATGAGGATTTATCTACCCGAAAAAGTGATTATTCACCGAAGCTGCTAGACCAAGGTGAGTATCAGTTTTAAGGGTAGATTAATCCTTGTGTCTACCGAAATTGAAGTCAATAACTGTTTTGTTATATGACTCTTCAACAAAGACTGAAAAATTTCTACTTTCACCTTTCACCTTTGTTGTTCAACCTTCAACCTAAGAACTTTCTCACAAGTTTTATCAACTGTTATCAAAATATTTTAGTGTAGTATTTTGCATTTTGAAACGTATATTAGTTCTCTGAACGTGGAATTTAAAATCTAATCATAAACCTTTTTTTTACATTTTGTTTATTCAAACGAAGATTCATGAACAAACAAAACAAAACTGTTGTTAAAATGCATGACAGTCTTTAATTTACCTGTTGGGGTGTGAAACCGCAAAGCATGTCAATTTTATGCAGCACATGCTAGTTTTATACTCATCATGCTATTTAGTTGTCCAGTGATATAAGAAAAGTGTAAAAAATATTAACTTCTGTAAACTAGTTTGAGCTGGTTTTCATGCAATATTAACTTGTAAGTCAGTTTAGACCGGTTTTCAGGTAGATATGGAGATTTATGAAGACACATTGAGCCAATCAGGAGACAGGATTCTCTGCATTCATATAACAAGAAAAAATGTTATGTGGGTGAAAGGGGGCTATTTCAAAAAGTCGTGTTTTACAAATTGTCACATAATGCTGAATTTTGAAAAATGGGATTACGATTTTTTAATAGGTCATGCATGTACTTGTTAAATATTTGTCAATATTTTATTGTCTAGGGTACATGACACGTCTGGCTATGTCTGAATGCAAAAAGAGTAATCATTTCAGGAAAGGTTTTAAAGGCAACTGATAAAATATAGGTGACTGGTAAGAACTTTTGGTTAGTATATATGCCCTAAGAAAGTGTTGATCCGGGACTGCTGGTGAAGCAAGTGGTTCAGAATCCACGCGTTTCCATCTATACGATGAATTCATATACTCATATGCAATAAGCTGGGGCATCGGGTTTCCAACAATGTGGTATGTGCGATCAGCAAAACCTCAGATCAGCCTGCGCATACGCACAGTCTGATCAGAGCCTTTGCTAGTCGCTTGAATATTCTATGAGTGTAAAGCTACTGACTGAACATCATTTGGAGTTTTTATCATTAAAAGGAGGTCGCATAGGCTGGTCTGAATCTACACTTGTCAAAATGCCACATTATTGGAAATCACATGTCATGGCTCTAATGAAATATACAGGAAATCAGAAAGTACACATGTTTAGTTTAACCCTTTTAAGACCAATTGAATTTTCAATGAAGCTACATACTATAACGATAGGATGATCCTTTGTATACTTTGAGGTTACAATTTAAAAAAAGCGGATTTCTTTATCTGAGGTTTTTCTTCTTAGCAAACAGTGCAGACCATGAAATACCACTGTATGTGGAATTTTTCCTGGGTCTTTACTGTTTGCGAAAGTACCCGTTTAGCAATTTCTGGTATATATAAAGGGTAAAACACCCAAAACGTACATATACTTAACAGCAAAAGAAACGCATATTTTGCATATTTGGTATATTATATAAATTGGGTGTTAAATACTTTTCTTATGATATGAAATGTATGAAGGGTGTATGGAGCATGGGTACAATCAAATGCATTACAAGCGGATAGCTCATTTGAATATTGCTAATAAAGGGTGATAACTCTGGGCGTAATGAATCAAATTCTGGTGGTTTTCAGGGCCAATGTGAAAAGCGGATAACTGCGGTATAATTCCTACATCATTGATTTTTAAAAGTTTTATGCTGTTTTCTTATTTGTTACATTGAATTGTCTTCGTATGCAGCAAAATCAGATTTAAAATATGGCCCTTCCGATGAATGACACTGTTCTTTGCGGTATTTGCATTGATTATTAACTGTGTAATGACAAATAAAATGGCCCGAAACGGTCTGGTCAAACATATTCATATAATTAAAAAAATGATTATGGTTTCTCGTGTTAAATGGATGTCGAATAATATGCGGTTCTCATGCTGTTAAGTATATTAACGATGCACTTTTAAGAGCAAGTGCGCTGACCAGGTTGAATAGTGTAAGATGATTATAAGTCGACATGCGTTTTCAACATTAATTAGAAATTTCTTAACAAAACAGACCTTGCTTTGTAATGAGTGTTAATGGGGATCCCCGTTAAACTATGAGGCACATTCATTTTCTGAGATCTGAAGACGCTCGCCAATCAAAGAAAATTTGATAATGTCTTCTAAATCGTGGCTCTAAAAGTCTGAAATGCGAATGTGCATAGTTTACCTTCTGGAAGCAGGCTGTAATTATGTTGTCTGGAAGAAGATTCCTGAAATAGACACTTTGAAACTGAGGCCATATGTTAACCCTTAACATGCAAGCAAAAATTGCAGCATACAGTTTTTTCTTCATTGTTTTTGCTAAGATAAACTACATAAGACTTGATATTACATGTATATGCGAGTCATTTTCTTAAATTCACATGAAATCTCAAGTCTTGCATTCCCTAACAATCAAGATAGATAAGTCGTCTACCAGAGTCAAGGTTGGTACTTTAATGGTTCAGTTACAATCTATCATGATCATTTATACTGTCTATGTAATTTCCTAGTCTGACAAAAAACAAAACACTCCGATTTCACTTGGGAACTAATAATTTTCAAAGGATACCAGAAAGTCTGTTGCCTCTTTTATTTTGATACTCCCACCATTTATACCTGCTTTGGTGCTGGAGGGTTATGCAAGGGATGCAAATTTATTTGTTTTAACAACTCTCAACAAAATATAGACTGGCTTCAGTCCTTAAAACAATTTTTCATCAATGTGTCATATCAAATACTTGTAGCCAGTCTAACTCTGATGGCTCTGTTTTAGAGCCATCAGAGGTAGACTGGCTACAAGTATATGATATGACACATTGATGAAAAATTGTTTTAAGGACTGGAGCCAGTCTATGATTCACGTAATGAGAAAAAAAACCCAGTTTTTCTCAATTGAACATCAATCTGCACACCGATAAACTATTATCAGGTACATTGCTATTCACTGCTTGTAAATGTTTGCCTTTGTTTTAAACATATTCTATTTCACATGAAAAAACATATATTCTCGTACATACCATAACAATCTATAGATTTGGAATGGAAGCTTAGAGCTTATAGTTTTCCTTTCCCAGCTACCAAGTCTTTGTTGCTAGGCAGGTAACTTTTATTGATACATGTACGCCAGGCCCCCAGATAAGAGTAAGTAACTGAAAATTATTTTTCTTATTTCTCAACCAAAACATATGTTGTGGGTACTCAAAAGAACCGTCTCAATGAGACGGTTCTTTTGAGCACCCAAAACACATGTTTAAACTGATAGATAAGAAAATAATCGCAATTTTACGCTGAAATTGTTTGCTTAACTGGACCTATGGGTCACTACGCAACACAGATTGCGAGCCAAGGTATTTCTGATATGCCCTTCTTTTCATCCCCACCTCCCCTATAGTAGATAGTTTGGACAAGCCAGTGCAAAAACATGATACATATGACACAATCGTGATTTGAGTGTATGAGTTGAATGTTTAGGCTAACTGTGTGAGCAGAGTCTATGGCCTGAGTATAAGTTTGTGTATGATGCAAAGTTGGTTGTCAATTCAAGGAAGCCATAGACTCTTTTATGCCTGGGCATCTACACACATATTAATAACTTGGTAAATCTGAGATTTACATGTACATGAAATGATTATAGGACAATGTTAAGCACTTTAAGTTCAACATATTCGATGTTGCTAAAAAGTTATGGGCAAACATGAGATGATAGCAACATGTTTGTCAAAACCTTTTGTGGAACATAAACATTCGTAAAATAGTACTTTAACCCTGTCTAATAATTAGTACTCATGTCAAGTAACTAAGTGCTTTGTATGTAGTTGACTTCTATGTTTCTGATTTACAGTTTCAATGAACATGTAGTATCAACGAAACATAAAACCCTCCGCATATCCACTCATCTCTCACACTCAACTCACATGCTAAATTCATACATATGCTCAGCTCATGGTCTCGAACTCATGATTTAGTATATGCCTAAATAAAGCCATCCTCTAAAACGAAAATACATTGTCATCCAGCCAAATTAGATGCGAAGTTTTTTTGCCTTAACCATCAGCAACTTATATGAGCCGCACAAGAATTTTCCAACAATGTGATGTGCGACCAGCAAAGCCTCAGATCAGCCTGCGCATGTGTGCAGTCTGATCAGAGCATTTGCTTGTCGCTTGAATATCATATGAATGTTAAGCTTCAGTTCAAACGTCATTTGGAGTTTCTAAGCCTAAAAGGAGGCTGTACAGGCTTATCTGAGTCTACACTTGTCAACATGCCACATTGTTGGAAATCACGTGTCACCGCTCAATTATACCTTTGAATTAGGCATGCAACAATTCAGATGTTATCACGTGGAAGTCCTTGCCTCGAGGTTATAAAACTTGAGTTCGTTCTCAGACTCAAAATAAAGCGCAATGATTGGCTGTTTGCGGATACGTGTCCGTAAGCAGTAAATCATTGCGCTTTATTTTGAGTTTGAGACTGTACTCAAGTTTTATAACCTTTAGGCCTTATTTAGGAACTTACCTGATCATATCAGCAAAAATGTCCTCTGTTTGGAGTTGAGTTGACTTTCCACTATTTCCATTCGTTGTAGAGTCAGTAATTATACTATTGCCTGATAAAATAGAATTAAGCCATTATTTATGCATGTAAGACCTATGAACAAATACAACTTAAATTGTTTGGCTCACGAACAATCTTTAAGGCTTAGCGATGCACTTATCATTTTCCCACAAAATGTTGAAGATTGAGAAAAAGATGATGATCAGAAAGTAATCACAAATATAAAGAGATCAAGTTATGTAGCTGACAATGTACGCACAGATCCAGTTTGAATAGATAATAGTCTGCTAATAAATGTCTTATTTTTGTATATACAGTAAAACGTATATTATATGTAAACCCTCTATAATTCAATCTATTGATAATTCGAAATAAAACTCTAGTCCAGAGGACTTCGACTTTAAGAGATTCGACTGTATAACATTTTTGCAATTATTTTTTTTAGATCCAGCCTATAGACTAGCCACAAAGTAAGAAAATTGCATTTATATTTATATGAAAATTTGTATATTTCTAATCCTTGGGAAAGATAAAATGCATTTGTTTATCTGTTGTTGAAGCAAAACATTGCAGCAAATGACATCAGCACAAGAGAGTTTCCGGTGTGGTAATCAAATCAAAAACTTAAGCCCTAAAGCTTCAATTTTTAGTTTGATTAGATTTACCTTAATGAACTTATCTAGAGTTAGCAAATCCACTTTTAGTTTGATTAGATTTACCTTAATGAACTTATCTAGAGTAAGCAAATCCTCTTTTAATTTGATTAGATTTACCTTAATGAACTTATTTAGAGTAAGCAAATCCTCTTTTAATTTGATTAGATTTACCTTAATGAATTTATCTAGAGTAAGCAAATCCTCTTTTAATTTGATTAGATTTACCTTAATGAACTTATCTAGAGTAAGCAAATCCTCTTTTAATTTGATTAGATTTACCTTAATGAACTTATCTAGAGTAAGCAAATCGACTTTTAATTTGATTAGATTTACCTTAATGAACTTGTCTAGAGTAAGCAAATCCTCTTTTAATTTGATTAGATTTACCTTAATGAACTTGTCTAGAGTAAGCAAATCCTCTTTTAATTTGATTAGATTTACCTTAATGAACTTACCTAGAGTAAGCAAATCCACTGGATTTGCTTACTCTAGGTAAGTTCATTAAGGTAAATCTAATCAAATTAAAAATTGAAGCTTCAGGGCTTGGGTTCACACTACCAGTTTATCTAAATTATTTTAGCCCTTTCTGTCCCCACCAGCTGGCTTAATTGAATTTTTGTTGACATGAATACAACTGAGGAATGATTTGTTTGTTTGTTTGTTTGTTTTGATTCTTTACGTCCCATCAACAATCTTTCAGTTATATAGGGACGGGTCTTCCTGGGTTGAACCAGTACTAAGCTAGGATACTGAGGAATGATTATAAGAATATAATTTATTGACAAAAAATCACAACGACTATAATGCATTTCCTTATTTGCACGTATATATAATCCGTACTCTGTCAACAGTCGGGAATGGCGGGTGTTGCTTGTGATGCGCTAATCTGACAGGAATCTAAGTGCTATGAACATGGAGAAGGATTATAAAATTTCATTAGTAAACGTTGAGAAACGCTTGATGACACAGAGAATGATGTTTAAGCACACAAACGCGGATGTTGCAGCCTAGAACATTTTAAAATAAATCTATACTTTATTGCTGGTTTACACAGCTTCCAACCGAAATAAATTTAATTGTAATTGGTTCAGGCAAATGAGGAGTCAGTGGTTCAGGAGAAGATGCTTCTTAAAGTGTTTTATCTCTTTTTGGGCTTTGTTGGCCATTTTGTTCTGTGAAGTAGAGCCGTTTGTAAATTTTGGAAGAGGGTGGTAATGGAGAGCATTTCGTGTAAATTGTATTTGACTGTCGGCCAGGCCAGCAGTCATGAGAATTCGCAAGATTTTCTATTAGTAGCTCATATGTCCAATTTGTTTGGCTAGAGGATATTATTTGGAACACGTGTGTGTGTGTGTGTGTGTGTGTGTGTGTGTGTGTGTGTGTGTGTGTGTGTGTGTGTGTGTGTGTGTGTGTGTGTGTGTGTGTGTGTGTGTGTGTGTGTGTGTGTGTGTTTTAACTTTGATTTAAAGAGGAGACGTTATTTAAGGAAAACGTTTTCAGACGATGCCGCGTCGTGACCACAATAGCTTACTTTTCAATATTTTGTGCTTAGGTGAGCCAAAAATGGAACAATCGACAAATAACATATGTACCGTGATGATGTTTACTAGCTCTGTGAACTTCGCGACTTCAATCCACGAAGTTGTCGCCCTTACTATGTATAAAAATCCCATAAATGTTTAAGCATTATTTTAGAGAGTGTTTGTTTCTTACTAATGAACTGAAGCAGACGTTGTTTAATAAATTATTGACAGTAATCCAGCATTTCAGTGGTGATATGACATGTTCCAGACTCAGCTTCCAGACAATGTTTTGGGTTAAAGTCCCTTGAGCCTAATACGTTATATTCATGTTACAAGTTCTTTACAAAATGAGCCTCAGCATGAGATTTCCAACAATGTAGCATTTTGACAAGTGTAGACTTAGACGAGCCTGTGCAGCCCCCTTTTAAGCTTTGACACTCCAAATGATGTGCAGTCCGTAACTTAGCAGTCATAGAATATTCAAGCGACTAGCATAGGCTCTGATCAGACTGCGCGTATGCGCAGGCTGGTCTGAGCCTTTGCTGGTCGCACACACCACATTGTTGGAAATCTCATGCCACGGCTCAAAATACTGCGTTAAATGATATGATACATATCAGGCATATTCCAACTCCGCAAGCTCCTATTAGACTGCACATGAGCGCAGTATGGTATGAGCATGCACAGTTTGGATTTAGAGATCAAATAGGAGAGAATGGTGCCACGCTTGTTGTGATGGTTTCAAACATGCCTGATTTGAATCTGTCTGACAATGTTGTTCAGCGATAGCTTAATGGAGTTTTCTAAATTGGAGTTATGGTTTTGACATCTCGGAGTTTGACATAATCATGTAACAAAAAGCATCGATCTATAAATGCCTGTTGCTAAAGTACATTTGAGAATCCAGATATTTTCCAAGGCCAATTACAGCAAGCGGTGATTGTCATTGCTGTTTTTTGCGAACTCGGTCATCTCGGGCAGCAGCAATATTGCTTGCACATCACTGTCTTTGAGTGGCTTTTCAGGGAAACTTTTTTTCTTTCTTTTCATATGCACAGAAAAAACAATTGAAGGATATTGAGATTCAATTTCATCTCTAACATTCAATACAATAAAAACTAAACTAATTATACATACAGTTCATAGTTCCAGATCTCTGCAATCAAATTGATGTTTAATTTAAACCACGCTTCAATGGTTAAAATACAGTTATTGAAAAATTATTAAAACCTATTTACAACTTTTTTTAAAAAAAAATGATTGGCTCCAAAACCATAACTAGCTCACAGTCAAATGTATGATACCTAATTTTGTAGTTGTCGTCAATGTTTTACTGCCAATCTGTTGTCATATTGATCGGGTATGCCACATCTACACATTTTTGTTAAAGAAAGTATCACTTTATTGGTTGCAATGACTGATAAATGGATGTGAAAACTTTTTTCTGTGGTCAGAAATTAGAAAATAAGCAATAACCAGGTCAAGATTTCAGCAAAAAATAAAAAAGCAAATATTATTGCCTTTGAACTTTCGGTTAAAGATAAAGAGTGTCGTTACATGTGACGTTGTACTGTAACGTAACCAATGTGTGACGTGGTACTGTAACGTGGGCAATAATGACTCGTAAATTTTATTTTGCGTTTTGCAGAATTGCAGATTGGTAGTTCTAACAAATACGAAAACACTTTGATTGGAAATCATTTTCTCAAATGTAATAAAAGTCAAAGTATTTAATATCCTTCAATTGTTTTTCTGAGTATATTTAACCACTGTGTCAAACATAATATTTTAATAAATTGATTCATGTGCTTTGCTGATGAGTTCTCAATATTTGATACAATAAGAGCAAGCTCATGAGCTTTGGTACTAATTACACATGTGAGCAGCGTCGGGCTCAGATTGCAGATCCAGGGATTGCGAGTTCGATCCTGGCGGTTCTAAAATTTCGTGGAGAGTGATCATGAAATAATTTCTACTATTCTTTCTCCTTCTTCCGCTGATTCAAGATGGGTTGTTATCAGGTACAAGTATGTGGACTAAGTACTGGTTAACCACTTAGTGTAGCTTGTCCTGGAAAATTGTGGATAGGTGAACTGACCATCTCGGCATGACCACAACTGTTGACTGGGATGAAAAACATCTTACGCTTTGCTACTCACATACACCAGGTATGGATCAAATATAGACTTCTAGCCAAATTGCGCCTCAGACGAGTGTGCGCTCACGCAATTAACCCCTTTCATTCTGGTTACCTGCAAACAGGTCCTTTGGCAAACAGCGAATACCTGGATGAAATACCGCATTATCGATAATCGATATGTTAAAATTAGAAATTTAACCTGTGACCTTTGCCTCCTTAAAATTAAAAGTGGACACATCCGTTAAAAGTAATGTTACACAGATGCAGTAACATTTTCTCATGGATCTATTTCTGTGCATTTTATTTTCAATAATGTGTGAACTCTGGAATTTGGTAAGTCCATTTATTATAATTCTAGCTATGAAATAATGAAGCCTCTTGCTCGTGTAATTTGTCACTATGTAAATGTTTTTACAAAAATTCAGATTGCTAGAAATTAATGCACGTCCTTTTACTAGCAAACAAATTGCTCTAAACAATTATAACATCTTTTTTTTACAGCCAAACAAGTTGTTTGAGAAAGACACAACTAATCAGAATGGTTGAACTAAGGCCAAATAAAAAAGAAGTGTGTTTCGGGTAACATGTGTGAAAATATTAGGCTCGGTAGGCACACATACTTTTTTTGTTATTTTTTTTTTCTGAAAATACATATATTTTTGGCTTTTGAAAGGCATTTCACCTTTCAAAATTAATAAAATTATATTTTTTATCCAGAAAACCCGAAAACAATTCTAGGTTTCACAAGTAAATTTAGGCAGTGTTGGGTTACCCTAATCACAGGTATTTTTATGTGGCCTAAGTATACTATATTTTTCACAGACAGCCAAATTGGATTAATTAATGAAATGGGAATCCATAGGGTACTTACCTATGTTGAAGGAGAAAAAGAGAGCAAGAGCGAGAAGCACCCCAAACATGTTGGTGACGAGAATGTATACCAGGGAGAGAATACTAACTTTACCATTGGATTTGGGATCCATTGAAGCAGCTCCTAGACAAATTATAAAATAGATATTTAAAAATGCTTATTACAATTTCTATAAAGTGCAAGTATTGTAATTTTCAAGATTCATGGCAGCCTCTGTGAGTGAGTGAGCAGGCTGGTTTGAATGTCCTAGCTCCGCTGAGAAACTGTGCATGTGTGCGTGTGTATGCGTGAAGATTTCCACATAATTTTGGATCTTTTCTTGTGTTACACTCTATTGTTCTGGCAACAGCTTTAATGTACTTTCCAGCAATTACTTTAAAAACTTAAATGATTCAGTAACTTAAATGTTTCGCTTGCACCTTATTATAATGTAACGGTTTTTTGCATGTACTGTATTTCACGAATCATGTGTAAAGTTTTGTGTGCATTTTATTATATGAAGACGTGTCTGGGAGTGAAATAACGCCATGCATTATATGCGATAAACACCTTGAGGTTTACAGATTTTGGTAATGTTATAAAATGAAGTCCATGACAACGTTGCGTACATAACGACAAAATCTTGACTTTTTATGCCAGAAATTAGATTTCAGAGTATTCTTAATCGAATATGACAAATAGCACGGGTGGTAAACCTAGGAACTACCACGAAATTGTGTTAACGTAATTTTGTTCCCAAGCCACATCCGGGACACGTCGTGGTAGTTTCCAGGCCGAAAATTGGATAAAGAAAGGTTGGTGTCACTTTCATTTTTGTTTTATTTTACAACTTAGAACAAACAATGGTAAAATCCGACAATGTGGTTCCGTGTAAGTATGTCTCAGCGTCCCCTCTAGCCCAAAATTTTGTTTGAAAAGTTATTTTCTTTCTTTTGGTACGTGTTTCCCCACTGAGCATCGGACCAACTTTCCCCAAAGTTCGAAGGATTTTAGCCCATATCTGTCAAATTGAATGGAATTTGATATCATTTGACGATGGAAATGATAAAAAGACCCTGAATAAACATTCCTGCACAGAAAAAAAATCTGAGCATTACTCGTAAACGATTCATGCCCCGTTCGTCCTGTGTGGTAGTTTCCAGCTCATCGTGGTAGTTAAAATGCTATCGTGGTAGTTTCCAAGACTTTATAGGATACGTTTCTGAAGTGTTACAAAACATTATTGTGGTTGTTTGTTTCGCATGATAACCCTCGAACTCGTCAATTAATTACCACGGTAAATAAATAAACCACATTTCAACACCATGAGGAAGCTAAGCTGAGGACTCGAGATTCAATGTGATGCTTGACAGGTGGAGACCATGCCCTGGACTGCCAAACAACACCTCTGGAAATCTAAAGCAAAAGAAGGTCATCAGTTGAGCCGTGGTG
This sequence comes from Loripinus fragilis, assembly GCA_964019695.1. Taxonomy (NCBI): domain Eukaryota; kingdom Metazoa; phylum Mollusca; class Bivalvia; order Lucinida; family Lucinidae; genus Loripinus; species Loripinus fragilis. Next base: position 39,387,946 of record OZ026519.1, on the reverse strand, counting down.
TCCCAAGCAACAGACAAAAAAAATGATATAAAATATTGCGTCACTCGCTACGTTGTTCCATGTTCAGTCAGCTTTAAGATAAAATGGCAGGCTAAGACTACTGGCCCAAAGTATTGTTAGTACTTGCGCTTCGGAAAAAAGGGAAATATCCTCGGGTTGGGACACTTTTTATATACATGCGAGTGTGACGATGAACGGGCATGTTATTTGATAATTAAAAAGCATGTTTATTCAAAAACAAAAAACGTGAATATCCCTTCTTTTCATTCCTCTCATCATTTCAATAGCCAACTAAAATTAAAATTCAGGCAGTCGTCATTTGTTATCTGACAAAAGGTTATTTGAAAAGGTCTTCGTATGAATAAGAGGAGTATTCAAGGTTCGGCCCGCACACCCTGTCTTTATAAAAATGAAGTAGCCCCTGAATAGTGGAAATCTGCTGATGCGAACTACTACTAAATTCCTACAAAGTCTTGGAAACTACCACGATAGCATTTTAACTACCACGATGAGCTGGAAACTACCACACAGGACGAATGGAGCATGAATCGTTTACGAGTAAATGCTCAGATTTTTTTTCTGTGTAGAAATGTTTATTCAGGGTCTTTTTATCATTTCCATCGTCAAATGATATCAAATTCCATTCAATTTGACAGATATGGGCTAAAATCCTTCGAACTTTGGGGAAAGTTGGTCCAATGCTCAGTGGGGAAACACGTACCAAAAGAAAGAAAATAACTTTTCAAACAAAATTTTGGGCTAGAGGGGACGCTGAGACATACTTACACGGAACCACATTGTCGGATTTCACCATTGTTTGTTCTAAGTTGTAAAATAAAACAAAAATGAAAGTGACACCAACCTTTCTTTATCCAATTTTCGGCCTGGAAACTACCACGACGTGTCCCGGATGTGGCTTGGGAACAAAATTACGTTAACACAATTTCGTGGTAGTTCCTAGGTTTACCACCCGTGAAATAGAATCTAACAGTCGTCTTCATGTATTATTGAGTTTAATGACTTGTTGCAAAAAAGCTTTAACATGCTTGGCAAGTGATACCATGCTTGACAAGTCTCACATTGTATCACTTTTTCTCAATTTGATTAATATATTCCATAAACATGAGCCTCTATTTATGTAATATATAAAATATTTTGCGTGCAGTATAAGTGTTTTACATGCAATTAACATAGTGTTTTGTTTGCAGTGTATTTATTGTTTTCATGTAATTAATATAATATTTTGCCTGCATGTATGTGATGTTTTGCCTGTAGTATATGCTTGTTTAACATACAATGATTGCAATGTGTTCCTACATTATTGGCTTCGTTTTACATGCAATGTATGCAATGGTTTGCTAGCAGTAAATGTAATGTTTGACATAAAATATATGCAATAATGCAGATATTATTTAACATCCAGTAATATAATGATTTATCTGCAATTTTGCATCGTTTTGCTTGCATTATATGTTATTTTACATGCAATTTCTATGTAATATTTTACATGCAATATATGGTATGCAAGGCGGTGCTTCTTTTGTGGGTCCTTTTTGTTTATGTTTCATGTTGTCTTTGTTATGCTGTCTTGTCTGTTCCTTGCAGCCTTGTGAACACCTGTTGAGAAAGGGCTGACCTCTTGGCTCTTTTGTGTGTGATGTTTTCTTGTGTTTTTGTCGCTTTCCCTAAAGGTGTCCAAGGTAATGTGTGGTACTTGATTGTATCTATTCCTGATGTTCGCCCTTTTCCTTACTATGCAACATACATATGTTTTACCTGCAATATAATGATTTGTTTTACATGATACACATGTAATGCTTTGCTTACAATATATGTATTGTTGCATGCAATAATATATAATGGTTTTGTCACAATACATGAAATAATTTACATACAATATTTTTTTCCTGCAATGTATTATTGCTTTACACGCAATATATGTGATGTTGTATAAGATATACATTCAATGATTTTCCTGCAATATACGTACTTTATGCAACATTGACATTGCTTTGACTGTTATATATATAATGTTTACAGTTTAACACACGGTATATGATTTGCTTGACATGCAATATCTGTAATGTTTACGTGTAATTAATTTAATACTTACTTGCTTTTATGTGGAATATATGTAAAACTTCACAGGTACTTTATGTAAAGTTAACTTGTATTGAGAGAGCTGGTTGCTTTGCTTAATTTGTCTTCCTGGTGTCTCGTGATGGTCGAGTGGCTCTTCCTTGAGGTGCTATGGGGTTGTCTGCGGTTGGTGATTGTGGTATTTCCTGATCATACTCACTTACATTTTTTGTATTCAACAAGGAACAATACTAAATATATTTGTTGAGTTTACTATTAACCAGAGGCCTTTATCAAGAAGCAAAACATGCACCATGTAATGAATTTCATAGTGTATGTTTTTCTTGATAATGTGTTAAAGTAATGTTTTAATTGTAATGGATGTAATGTTTTATATGCAATATGTGTATTGGTTTAGGAGTACAAACAATATAAATGTGATATCATTGGCCTGTAAGGTATGCAATAATAAATTATATGTAATGTTTGTCTGCACTGTAATTCTCTGCCCAAAACAAATCCAATGACGTGTTTTAGATATATGTAGTATTTTTCCTGGAACAAACGTGATTTTAACGTGCATTGAGTTTATTTTTTGCCTGCTATGCGCATTTTATCTGCAATATATCTTATATTTCACCTGCAATAAACGTAAGATTTTATATGCTATGTAATGTTTTCTAGCAAAATAGGTATTGGTTTAATAAATTATATATTTATATATTGTTGGAAATCGCATGTCGAGGATCATTTCACGTGTAACAACTTCATAAATGTCTTACCTGCAATTACACTTGAGACTATGAGAGGAAGTATGGTGACCTTCAGAGACCGCATGTATAATTCTCCAAGGAGACCTGTAACATACAAGAAGAAAAGAAACTTGATGCAACTCAAAAACAACATTAATGAGCCGCCACTTGTGATTTCCAACAATGTAGCATGTTGACAAGTGTAGACTCAGACGAGCCTGAGCAGCCACATTTTAAGCTTTGAAACTCCAAATGATGTTCAGTCAGGAGGGTCTGAATGGGGTATAATGATTAGTGAATAATGGCCCTTTTTATAATGAATAGTGAATAATGAGCAAAAAATAATGAATAGTGAATAATGATGGCCTAAAAATAAAGAATAATCCTATATTTTCAATGAATTGAAGAAAAAATTAATGAATTGTGAATAATCAGATTCCTTTGCCACCTTTCTTACTTTTAATGAATAATTGGTCTTATTTTAATGAATGACCCAAAATTTTAATGAGATGAATAATGGGCTAAATTTTGAATGAATAGTAAATACCAAACCCCTCATCCAGACCCCCAGTCAGTAGGTTAGCGCACATAGAAGATTCAAGCGACTAGCAAAGGCTCTGATCAGACCGCGCGTATGCGCAGGCTGATCTGAGCTTTGCTTGTCGCACATACCACATTGTTGGAAATCTCATGTCGCGGCTCGTTTGAATATATCATTTTTTACAGTGTAGTTTGCATTGCATTTTTGCGTACGTATATGACTTCTTAAGGAAGCGACTTAAGGATCTACTTCTTAAGGAAGCGACTCTACGTGGAATAATTTGCGGTCCTGTACCGTGGTGCAAACGTTATGAATAGTCAATATAAAACTGTGCATAGCAACGAAATATAAAACTTTTCTGTCCTTGTATGCAGTATGAGCCAGTCCAGGAGATTTTTTGATAGGCCCCTTAACAAATAGGAGATCAGAGGAGGCTCAGGCGATCCTGTGCATAGCAACTCATTGGCGTGGGCCTATTCTAAAATAAGAATGATACATGAGATTCGCTTAAACACTATGAGCCAAATGCACGACTTAACCAACACAAGAGAGTCTGGATGGGGTATAATGATTAGTGAATAATGGCCCTTTTTATAATGAATAGTGAATAATTAGCCAAAACATAATGAATAGTGAATAATGAGGGCCTAAAAATTAATGAACAATCCTATATTTTTAATGAATTGAAAAAAATAAAATAATGAATAGTGAATAATCAGATTTCTTTGCCATCTTTCTTACTTTTAATAAATAATTGGTCTTATTTTAATGAATAACCCAAAATTTTAATGAGATGAATAATGGCTAATTTTTTTAATGAACAGTGAATACCAGACCCCCCATCCAGACCCTCATACAAGGACACGTGCGTCCAGCAATGACTCATATCAGTTTGGACACCAACCTTGCCCTTATGTTATAACACATTTTTACGCTGTACGAAATGAACATGAGCTTTTAAAATGCCAACAAATGTTGGCATTTTAATATTTATTAGCATGATAAATGCTGCACGTGAGAGTTTGAAAGCAGAAACGCCTTTATTTTTCAGCACTCACGTTATCATGAGCAGTTGGAATTTCATCCTGAGTTGAGTTAAACATGATAAATTATTTATAACCTCGTTGTCGAATTACAGTCCTCAAACATTATGGGTAGCTAAGGAAGCGAAAATTCTTCCTATGAGCAATGAAGGTTCTAATAGCCATGGTGTATTTCGTAGCTGATCTGAGTTTTCGCTAAGCACAAATGTGAAGTTGCTTTTATCTTGCTCTGGTTAAATTAGGAGAAACATCCAAACGAATTCCCCTAATTAAAATCGGAAATGTGCGTGTACGAGAACTCATTTCCTGATAATGCCGGACTGTGATCGAAATGAGCTGTATATTATGGTACTTATGAGAGAAAAAAGATGAGCTCAAAATTTTCTCTTTTTCCCTCAAATTATTTCAAGAATACCCTTCATTAGAGTGTCAAACAATTGGAATCCTGACGTTTTGTCGTGTCTGTTCTGGGATCAAACTGTTTACAAAATTATCATCAGAGGACTAAAGTCACCGCTAGCAAGAAAATAGTTAAATAAACAATGAAATATCTAGTTAACTCTGGCAAGAATCGGGCTAGATTTAATATAAAACATTAGTTTTCTAACCCTGGCAAATGTGGCTACCAAGGCATTTAAGCTCAATGTATGCTAATGGTCCAATAGAAGCAAAATTGACCAATATCGACAGTGCTGTCATGTATTTGATTTATTAAAAAAGTAACCGCATTTCCTTGCGTTTGGCGTCTTTCCTCAAAACGCCAATAATAGTGATATGACTCCAATAAGTATACGCCTGATTTTGACAACTGATCTATGCCTATTCAACAATTCATGGGCAGATCCAGAATATTCCGTCAGGGAGGGGAGGGGCGGGTCCTGACAATGTTTATTTATTTTTAAGTCTTCAACGTTTTCACAGAGGGCCGTACTAACCTCAATCGAGAAGCATTTAGACCCGAGGGGCCCAATTGATTCTCGAGGGGGTCTGTACCAGTATCACTAAGGAAACGTATGGCCACTTGCGATTTTCCTGAGGGGGGGTGGGGTCCGGACCCCATGTGATCCCCCAAGCAATCATAATCAATCCAGCATGTAGGCTAATCGAAAGTAAAAAAAAATCGTTCAAATTTGTAACAAACTGACAGCTTTAATTTGCTATCGGTTAAATTCTCAGTAAATCCACAAATATGGTTGTTGTCAAAATCAAGGGGTGGCCAATCACTTGGTCTGCCTGATGAGGTTCACGGACTTTACGAACCAGTAGTCGGACATCACAGGTAAGGAAAATCGTTAATAACTTTCGTTATACTTAAATCAAATTTCATGCGGTAAAGTGCAAAAATTCTCTCATATTTTTCTGCGCAATTTTCCTGGGTTCGCTGCAGTTTTCCAGATTACCTCGAACAACTGAAGAGTGAACCCAATCGTGGAGAACTTTCCGCTTTTTTAAGCTGTTCGAGCTAATCTTGGAAACTACAGCAAACCGAGGAGAAACTTTGACATAGTCTTGTGAAGAAAAATATGAGTTTTTTTTGCACATTACCGCATGAAATTTGACTTATTATTACGAAAGTTATGAGCGATTTTACTGGTTCAGGGAATCCATGAACTCCATCGTGCTGACCACGTGATTGGCCACCTTGAATATATTTGGATTGCTTGGCAAAACTTCAATTTGCGCATGCTCTGAAAAGCGTCAAATAAGCGTTATTTAAAAAAAAACCCTGTTTGAAGTGTGGACTGTGGACAATTATCACATATGGATGGAAAGTCTTCTATTTTTTACTAATCTGACAGAGACAGATGTGGACCAATCCACCAGAAAACACTGCTTCGGTCCAAATAAGCAATGATAGAAACAAAAAAGAAACTTTTATCAGATGACCCAAAGGCAATCACCATGACGACAGCCGCGTCTCATAGTCTTTAGAATACCTGAACAATTGTCAAGCGCAGACTAAGCACCGCGTGAACCTGCACAGTTAAATCGGATTGTGCATGTGACTTCATTATCTACATGATATGTTAGCGTGCGCATAGCAATCTCTCGGTAAAAGAGCATTGTTTGTGCATGGTCATTTTACATGCACCTGATGATGGGCCACTGCAAATTTACTAAGGCTGAGGACTGTCAAGGTTAGATTTGATGATAAAGAATTGTCATAGATTTTTAGTCAGAGAGCCGTACGCACATTCTATCTAATGTACTGTTACCATCTGGTGGTGTCATCTGCTGTTACGCTTATTATTTTTTTATTTCTTGTTTAAATCGACCAAATTAACCATAAAATGCATGATGGTTTCCTGACTGGTAACCCGTACTAAGCAAGGAGGATTAAGTGAGTTGCACAAGGACACAACACAATGCAACCTGTGATGTTCGAATCCCACTTTTTTGCATAAACAACATATTATACTTTTGTTGCATGTAACTAGTTTGGACTCTGATAAGACTGATTTATGCTCCAAGGACCATACTATTTGTCAGACAGGCTTCCAAAAAAAAAAGATAGGCAGACCATGCGAATTGCGATTAATGAAAAACCCAAGGAATTTTAGAAATAAGGTTGCGTTATCTGAACATTTCAGGTTCACAGACATATAATGAATTATGTCAGATACATAGAACAACTGCAGTGTCCAAAAGGTTTGTTGTTCCCGTCCTGGTCAGCCCAAAACGGTTGTTACCCATGATAGTATTGCTGCTGTGGCAGGCCTGTTGCAGGCTTATCTGTAGCTGGGCCCACCGTGGCTCAACTTGAGGTTTTCTTTAGCTCTGACTATCTGTGAGTCGTGAGCCCTTTTTTGTTTCATCATAATGTATTAATTCGATTTGATTGTTTCTCCATGATGATACATTGTACATAGCAGTTATAGGAAGCCTCCATACGCTGAATTGATCTTGTACTTCAACAACAGCAGAATCTGGGGCGAAGATTTGGTACCTGTCAAATGCATTTAAGCCCCCAGTGGGTTAGGCTACTGTCCGTTCTAAGGCGGTGGTTCTGTACGTTGTTGTTGATTCGTTGATGATTGTTTCTCCCATTGTGGGATTCTGTAATTGTTCTATGTTTTGTTATGCGTTACTTAATGTCCATTCTAGTTTTGCAATCATCTTGATAGGGAAGAGAGAGCTGGTTGCTTTGCTTATATATAGTTTGTCTTCCTGGTGTCTGGTGATTGTTGTGTGGCTCTTCCTCGCGGTGCCGTGGTTTGTCTGCAGTTTGGGATTATGGTATTTCCTGATCATACTCACTATTTTGATCAAACGAATCACCAGACTTTCAGTCATAGTGTCGGCATATCATACGGGTCAGATCATAAGATTTTGCCTCAGCCGTTAAAACTTAATAAGGTTTGTGCTCGATGTGCCCTGAAAGGGCTACTTGTATCTAAATGCCCATTTTTTTTTAAAGTGCCCAAAATTGTGACAAATCTAGATTATCAGAACTACTTACAGCTGATGTAAATTTTAGCCCCAATGACGCGTCAATAAAAGCAGTGGCTGTGCAAAAAAAATCGGAAAAAAGCATGAGAAAGTTTCATATGCCTTTTGAATTCTGAAGTGTAAGTGCCAAAGCCCGAAAAGTTACAGGTACGTTCTAATGAAACAAAGCTCTTTCAAAATAAAATAAAAAAAAAATAAGGAAGCGAACAAGCAGCCGATCTTAGAGGCGTATTGCCATTTTCCCACAAGTGTTAACTGGTTCAAGAATTCCAGGAAACGGAAACTGTGGTGAAGCTTACCAATCCGCCCAATTCACCAGACTTCAGAGCCTGTGACTTTTTCCTGATTAATTTACTGAAAAACAATATCTACGACGTCGACATGAGCCTCAAAGTGTTCTTGGCAGTGTCGTTGTTCAGTGTCTACAGGTTGTGCCCAATAAAGTCTACTTATCTGCATTCAGAGCCTGGACTTTAAGACTAGAAGCTGAATTTATGTCATGGTGAAACACATCAACCGTTTGAAATGAATGAAATATGGATATGTTTAATAATGCGCCTTGCTGAACCCCAGTGCCACAATTAAATGAACGCACCTCGTAGGGTAAAGTCGGGTAAATTCGGACATCAGGTAAATTCGGACACACAATTTCAAACAGTGTAAATCCAGATGAGACGGCTCCTTATGAGCCGTCTCATCAGGATTTCCACTGTTTGCTTAGTTAATTTATTTTTTATTCCAATATTTGAAATATGAAACAAACAAGGTCGCTGTCCAAGTTTAGCCGTCTGTCCGAATATACACGACCTTACCCTAGTGTTTATTGAAAATCTATCGAGTATCTCACCTTAAGTGTAGTCTCGGACACTGGGTCCAGTCTCCCAATCCGCTATTCTATTTTTTCCGTCCGTTAAACCTTGCTGTTGCCTCATATTTGAAAAGTCTCTTACACGCTCGTTTAGAATAAATGCTGACCGGAAAAGGGAACTTTAGTCTTGATATTTGGTAATTCTACATCTTTTAGGATTAAATATATCTAGCGATTTAAAATAAAATACGACATATTTAAACCTTCCACAAAAAAAATCAAAAAAAAATCCATTTTTCACTTTAGGTTTTTCTATAGAATATACAAACACGCCAAAGGTGCCTTGAGACATGTCATACACATTCTAGAATTATTGTTATGTCAACTCGTCCAAAGATTTAAGGGTTCGTGGCAGCCATCTTGATGTGACCAGAACCATAAGAAATGCCCCACAAAACTTTACCTCAACCAGTATGGTGGTTGCTGTAAAATATTGAAAAAAAAACATGCCATTCTAAGCACCATTGTGTGAAAGAATGATTATTCAAAATCTCATGAGCGAAGCGTTTGTAGTGTTTACATATTATATATAGTGTAGGGGCCAAACTGAGATATATGGGCTATTTTGCGAGTTTGTTGCACCCCCAGGAAGAAAAAGTTGGTTACTATTTTCAGTCAGGGACATGTCTGGGGGCCTCAGAAACCCATGTTTTACTAAGTTTTCTGTGGTCAATATTCTGTAAATGGCCTGTAATCAACGTTACCTCACAAACATTGAAAATAGCAGTACACAAAATACAAGACTAATGATATATTTTATAAAAGTATCAATGAATTTATTTGAGGTTTAAATGTTTGATCTAGTCATAAACATTAATTGCAGACATCTGTGAGATATTTTACTGCTCATCAGTGCTACGTATGTTACATTTTATACGAAATTGCAGATATTGACTTTATAGATTGCATATAAGAATGAGCCATATTCCCCAGCCACAGGAAGAGAAACTTGGTTACTATTTTCAGTCTGGGACATGTAATGGGGTATAGAAACACACGTTTTAGTAAGTTTTCTACGGTTAGTTTTCTGTAAGTGAACTGAAAAAAATGTTACCCTAATTTTGAAAATAGCAGTACACAAAATACAAGAGTAATAGGATAGTTTACAATGGTATCAATGGAATTATTTGAGGATTTCATGATTTGGCTTGACGTAAACATCAATTGCAGACATCTGTAATATGTATTTCTGCTCGTCAGAGTTACCTACGTTACATTGTTTTACGAAAGTGCAGATAATAAATGTAAGGATTGCATACTATAATAAACCATGTTCCCAACCTTAATTGTGCCGTAAATATCCCTATTCTAATGATGAATGTCCATTTTTTCCGTATTTGAATCTATTTATAATTTGTAACTGGAGATAATTTGTAGTAAAATAAATTTTAAAATATGCTTATAAGCATATCATTTCTACTGGCATACATAATTTCAATTTCAACCATATACATTGTATTGGAATTGACAGTGTCCCCTTTCATCTCTGTCACAATGATATGAAATAACAGCTATTAAAACAGGTTTTACTACAATGGACATTTAATTTCTGTTAATATATAAATAAGGTAACGTAGGTAACAACAATGGTGTTTTGCACAAATGGATATACTAAAATTGTGAAGAGTAGACTCATATTTTTACCTAAGCCTGACGACACACAGAGTCTACTCTCCACATATTTTAATGACTTCAATAATAGAAAAAATATTTAAAATAAACACTAATTTAAGAGAATTTTGTAATTTTGTTTGATCCTGTTACTTTGATACATGTATGGTAATTTGCAGATTTTTTTTATCAATGGTTCATAGCAATTAACATGATATTTACTTTATGATTCAAATATTGGACTGAATATACCGTACCTCAATTAATAAATTTAAATAGAAAAGAAATATTTACTGCATCTGGTGGCAAGGCATGAGGAAAGTGTGGGTGTATTCCAGGGCAGGGGCTTTCTGTCGACTTTACACAGAGTACACATCTTAAAACTAGTAAAGTTCCAGCTGAGCCTTCTTTGAATGGGTAACATATTGGTCAAATTTGACGATTCACTGTTTTACAAGATATTAACCCTTTACACTATGTGCAAATATTTGTCAAGCCCATAACATATGTAACAGCACACTGTCATTATTTTAGCTTAAATATGTTTTCCTGCGACAACTTGCTCCTTTTTTTTGCCAGTAGAAGTATTATATCTAAAAAGCTATGTTTAATAAATAGTGAGAATGACCATGAAATGTCACAATCGCAGACTGTAGATCAAACAAAGGTACTGTGAGGAAGAAACACAGAACATTTTAGGTATTGGCTGCATTTTGTTATAATCAAAACTTCTTCTATCGTTTTTAAAAATTACAAATATGATATAAATCAAAGTACTTATAAGTATAGAAATAGCACAGTTTATACCAAAATGTACCTGATGCTTTGAAGATCTAGCAATTACTTTTTTTGTATGCTTAATACATTAATTTTCACTGTTGACAATTACATTTTGAAAAAAAATCAATTTATCCCTAGGCCTGTCACAATTGTAATCGCCTATTCTGTTGTTGAACACGAGTTCATTAAACATGTATCATATTGTAAAATACTTATTATCTAATTATATATACAGCAATTTCGAAAGAAGTTATTATGTTTGTGAACCAAGCAAGTTTGAGATAAAGCAACCTGAGCGATACGCATAGACTTAAAAGAATATTACGTGGTAACATTGATAACAAGGCTATTTCATGTTAACATTAATTGCAAATGTTTTTTTCTAATAGTGAAGCTTCATTTTAACGTTCATTTTGAGGAGTTATTCTAAAGACTTAATAATAAACACGACTCACTGTAATTCAACAACATGGTTTGAATTTCTGAAACTCACAGATTAAATTGTCGAATGAGTGTCTGATGTAATAATTAGTAGTACCACGACTCTCGCGCAGCTATTAGCTTTCTTACATTATTCACAAGGAAATTCTTTTTTTTCCTTTTTTGCACCTTTGTCATTTTGAGCTATTTGCAACGCTGATACATGTTTACACATAAGGAGTAAGAGACTTATGATCAGTTTGTTGGTTTCAAAGATTTACTGAATTAGCCTTATTGTATGCAAAACCATCAAAAGTGTGAGCAATACTGCAAACAACAGCTCGTAAACATAATTTTAGTCATAAACTGACTCATTATTGCACCTATATCCTTGTATATATTTGTTAATACTAACACTGTTCGACGGCTGTTTCTGGTTAAAGAAAGTATTTCAGTTTTATTTTAAGTGTAATGCCATATTAAGATTACAAATTATGAGTATGTTACAAATTACAAGTGCAAGCTAATCTCGTATATTGCACTGGTTTATACATGCAGTAGATAACTTTAATGTAAAGACCAACCTTATATGCAAGGAATCACTGTTTCAGCAAACTAATATGGTTAAAACACAGATGCATTTTTAATATGTAAGGACAGGAGAGTTTCCCACCTTAGGGATTTTTCTACATCAAGCAAATCGGACATTAAACCAATTGATTATGTTTGTAAATTTGTATTAGATAAACATTTTGTGATGTAATTTCTCAGACATGACCTCAAATAAACTGATGATAGACTGGGTGTACACTCACGCTATTAGCTGCTGCAATATGGTGAATGACAGATTTTTGCATAGCATGTGTATATATCACTGAATAACCTTGTTAAGAGCCTGAGTCAGCAAAAGGCCAACCAAGACACACTTACCTTTTAGGATATTTTTCAATAGTTTCAAACTTATTTTAGCTTTATTTGGTTGAGCTAGACATAAACATCAATTCTAGGCATCTGTGAGATACGTTTCTGCTTGCCAGCGTTACTTATGTTACGTTGTATACTAAATTGCAAATAATGACTTTATAGATTGCATTTTAGAACAAAACATGTTTCCCAACCTTAAATTTATATTGTAGATATCTTTTCTAATGGTAAATTTCTATTTTTACATATTTGAAGCTGTTAATAAATCGCAACTGTGGTGAAATAAAATTATACATATGCTTATTAGCTTACACATTTTCTATCCTCATTTAATAGGTAACGTAGTTTAAAGGCCTATTATGAAACTTTGACAATAGGAAACATAGTAAAACAGACCACAGGAAACATAGTTAAACATTCAGTCCAATATTTGAATTATGAAGGATATATTATACATATTGTAATTAAAATACCATTGATTAAAAACCGGTAAAGTGCATGTCAAAGTAAAATAGTCAATCAAAATTACAAAACTCTCTTAAATAAGTGTTTATTTAGAATAATTTATCTATAATTGAAAATATTTAAATAATATGTGGAGAGAAGACTCAAATATATTCTGAGCCTGGCTTGTGCCAGGCCCAGGTAAAATTTGAGTCTACTTCCCACACTTTTTAAATTAGTATTTTTATCCATTTATGCAAGGGACAATTTAGTTACCTACGTTACCTGATATATATTAACAGCAACAAACTATTCATCGTTGTTGAATTTGTTTATAGTAATTATTTTGTTTCATTGTGAAAGTGGTGAAGAAGACATTGTACATTCCAATGCAATGTTAATTGTCAGATAGAAATCTCTACGCCAATATTAGAGGTGACATGCTTATAAGCATAATAAATGTTTATTTTTTCAACCTCTATTGCCAGTTATAAGTTGTAAATAGCCTAAAATATATGAAAATGGAAATTCATCATTAGAATAGAGATCTTTAATACATATTAAGGGTTAGGGGAAATGGTTTATTCTAATATGCAATCTATAACGTCATTATCTGCAATTTCGTATTAATGTTACATAAGTTACAATGACTAGCAGAAATACATCTCACACATGTATGCTTTTGATGTTTATGACTAGCTCAAACATGTCAAGTTCAAATAATTTCATTAATACTTTTGAAAATATCATATTAGTCTGGTATTTTGTGTACTGCTATTTTCAATGTTAGTAGGGTAACACTAATTACAGGCCATTTACAGATAAATTACCAAAGAAAACATAGTAAAACATGGGTTTCGAATACCCCAAGACATGTCCCAGACTGAAAATAGTAACCAAGTTTCTCTTCCTGTGGCTTGGGAACATGGCTCATTCTTATATGCAATCTATAAAGTTAATATCTGCAATTTCGTATAAAATGTAACATACGTAACACTGATGAGCAGTAAAATATCTCACAGATGTCTGCAATTAATGTTTATGACTAGATCAAACATTTAAACCTCAAATATATTCATTGATACTATCATAAAATATATTATTAGTCTTGTATTTTGTGCACTGTTATTTTCAATATTTGTGGGGTAACGGTGATTACAGGCCATTTACAGAAAATTGACCACAGAAAACTTAGTAAAACATGGGTTTCTGAGGCCCCCAGACATGTTCCTGACTGAAAATAGTAACCAACTCTTTCTTCCTGTGGGGTGCAACAGAACTCAAAATTTGAGATTTGGCCCCTAGACCAATATCCTTAGTGAAGCAAGCAAACTGCCTGATAGTGTACATCCGTAATGCATCAGGGCGGTCCCCCCCCCCTTTTTTTACATCACTTGCAGATATTCATTTTTCCAGGCATATGCTTCAGTGGTCAAGAAGGGTACAACTTGACAATTTTTTTCTTAAGGGAGAGAGGATCCAAATCCCACTAAAAGTGGGCCATCATCGGCCAGCGACGTTTCGCTGGCTGACCGATGATGGCCCAACATTGAATGCTGGCTTGGTAGCTTTATAATTTTCCAGGGGTTCCGGAACAGTATTGCTAACGAACTCTATAGCTTTGCGGTTTTCCGGGGGCCCGGACCCCCTGTTGCCCCCACCCCCTCTCTGTATCCGCGCCTGCAACCAGCCTGTGTACAAGCTCACAGGTTTGGCTCTTCATTTTTAGTGTACAGACTAATTATAATTTCCCAGGCCTACTCCTCGCTTGCCAATTTGCTGCACGAGTCCCTGAAGGGGAATTCGTGTCAGTTCCAACACCGAATTCATATCTTATTCATAGACTCGCAGATAAATGCGTAAAACCCGAGCAGCTGAGACTTGGAGTTTGTTTATAATCAGATTGACGTCCTGGAATGTGTCTAGGACACGAACACTGTAGTCATACCACTACGGCAATTTGGGTCTCGTCACTTATTCCGGTGTTATGGTAACTTTTCCATCATGTTAAATTTCTTCATTTAATCACAGATAAACGCCCCAAAATGCTTGGGTTCCGAATGAGTTTTGTTCATCAAATTCACATTGTATCTTTTAGCTTTAGAATTATACAAAACTTTAACGTTTGATGTCTAGCCATTAAATAACTAATTACGGTTTCGTCATCGTGGACAGTTAATCAATGACAAAACCGTACTGTTATGACGAAACCGTAAATGACATTTTTTTAATGTAACTGTGAAAAAACACATTTAAAATCTGATTTTATGTCCGTTTTTACAAAACAACACAGAGGTTGTTATCTAGACGATGCAATCTCGAAGCAAACATATTCGAAAGTTCTCATTTTTGTCAGCCTTTATTTTAAGGTAATTTTACTAGAACACCGGAGTGGGTGACGAGACCCAAATTGCCGTAGTGGAATGACTACAGTGACGAAAGCATATCCGATATTGCCGTTTTTGTTACCGAAATAATTACAATGTATAACATCTTGAAGCGCAATCTTGATCATTTTCAGTTGACGCCATTTTAACAAAATAATGTTTTGTGTGTTGTTTAGATGAAAAGGGTCTCGACGCGAGAAAAAATGATTTTGTTGCGTGCGAACAACAAATGTGCAGACCAGCCTGCATTTCCGCGCAATCTGGTCTGCGCCTTTGTCGTTCGCTCTCTGGACAATAAGATATAGCTTAACTTGCAATATGGGAAATTCAAAGGTTCCAGCCAGTCTCTGAGCTGAGCAGTCAGGTTTGAGCAGACCTGGTTACAAATCCTGAAGACAAGGTTTCTTGCGGCGAAGCACAAATAAGATTTACATGAGGTCAGATCAAACAAATTCTTGGTCTAGTATGGATAAATCGCATCGCTGAATGTTTTGGCACACATGCCTTATAAATGATTCCTTCAACACAAAATATGTAGTGCTTACATGGGCAGATGATTCAATTTTGGTAGTACAGGGTAGCGATAATCTTTTAACAAGGACAAGTAGAACTCACAATTTCTTTCCTATTAATAACTGATACGACTTTAGAACTGTCTGTTTTCTGGCCATATGATACAGAAATCCGGATCAACGAACTGAGGTTATCTGAGTCCATATCACTATCCTTTAAAACGAGGCTAACGTCGGTTACCTGCTTTTGCGGCGACGTTACGTAAAGTAAATTGCAAGCATGGAACCAGAGACGGAAAATATGTTGTCGTGACGTCAAGAAACGTTATGTTATGGCAAACGTTCCCGCAAATTTTCGGGATAAAAGACCCTAACAGGTTTTAAAATCAGAAAGAATGTCAGAAAAAAAGGCATATAATAAACATATTATCATAATAGTAACTTGATCTGGCGTACAGTATCACGTCTCGTGGATGAGGTCATACAATTGGATCACCCTCGACGCTACGCGTCTCGGGTGATCCGATGGTATGACCTCATCCACTCGACGTGATACAGTACGCCAGATCAAGTTACTATTATGATAATGTGTATGTATCACATGACTTTGTAAGCACGTTGGATGTATTAGATTTGTTTGTTTAATACCTATTTTTTAAATTGTATTGCAATAGGCTTTTTGATTAGATGCGACCCAGTATCACGCTTTATTGGCCATAAAAATGAAGAATAAAGATTTTACGAGTTTGTCGTTTGCAACAGTCGTGAAATCTAAATCAATCTTTTAAAAGACCAAATAAAAATTGATCGATTCGTATATATGCAACATAAAATTACGTAATATAGCACTATGTTTGACTTGAGATCAAGCGGTAGTTGGTTCGAAGTTTCCATAAGACATTGTGTTGTGCCCTAAACCACGCTGCTCAGTATTACTTGACTTTTCGCTTACTGTAAAGGCGGCGCCTCATGAATGCGTAATTAGGACTAGTCAACCTTAGGCATAGGTAAAAGCTGAAAAGGAGGCGTGGTTTTATTCAAAAGTAACTGTATCATCTTGTGCCACAACCTCAGTCATTATACAGTCCTTGAAACGCCAGCAAAATAACTGCATCTGAAAATGTCTATTTAACATAAGCAGGGAGGCAAACATTGTGGACCCAGATCAGACTGCTCCTACAGGAGCAGTCTGATCTGGGTTCACAGTGTTTATCTTTGAGGTTTCAAATAGTTTAGTGGACGACAAAAACATACATTTTGTGATTATGCGCTTTAAGGGTTAATAAATGTGAGTTCAGTGTGTATACGGTTAGGATTGTCATGAAATGCACGCACGTTTGCGCGGCTCAAGAAGCTTATTAACTTTTTACCAAATTAAAAATAAAACCTGATTTGAATAAAAATGAAAAATACGACCAAACAACCCTTAAAATGGAAATGGACTGGCCTAATTGATAAGAGAGGGAAATTCCAATCGGCTAAAATGTGTTAATAAAACATTTTGAAATATCACTTAAAGGTCTTGTGAATCTGTAAAAACATTTTTAAAACTCTAAATGACATTGATGAGAAAACCAAAATGCTGAAAATCCATCTTAAAATTCCAACTGGGTCAAAAGTTATGCAAGTTTTAAAGTTATGCAAATAAGCATAAAAGCCCCGCCCACATAATTGTTTCGAGATGAGTTTTTCAAAATGTCATATTTTATGTAGTGTGATTTCTAAGTAGTTAAAACAGCATAATTACGCTTTTATATGCAAATGTTGTTTTTTTATCACATTGAATCATTTTCAGCAAATAAAATATTAAATAATGTTAAAATAAATGAAATGTATTAAATTTAATATTTCAAAAAGCTCAAATGACGTCATATGAGCCTCTTGCATATTTTCATCTAATTACATTTTTAAACCTTCATAACTTAGTAACTATTTTGATTTTTATGGGGCTTTCGACATTATGTTTCTCTCATTCCTGGCTTTCCAATCAATATCAGTTTTAAAAAAGTTTTTTTGAAGATTCACAAGACCTTTAAGCTTTCCTAGCATCACTCGTGTACCATACATTACTCTCATTACTTTCATGTGCATAAGTTTAAAGAGAGTTGAGGATCAGGGCACAAAATTAAAATGCCTCCTTAAAGTTAAGAAAGGCTTAAGTTAAGTATTGATTTTTTTAGAATGCGAAAAATCAAGTATCGAAACTATTAATTCATTTTTGCTGTAGATCACAATGCAATTTTTGACCATAAGAACTGCAATGATCCTGGCAAATTATTAAGCAATTCATGAAACATTTTGAAATATCAATACTTAACTTAATTCGTGCTTAACTTTAAGGAGGCATTGTAATTTTGGGCCCTGAATCTTAACTCTCTTTTTATTGTTTTATATTGTATGTATTTGTATATTTGTAAATATGCCTAGAGGACCGCATGGTAGACTAGCTAATGTAGCTAAATGTGCAATCCTCTTAAAATAATGTATAATTAAAAATATATAATAAATTAGTTGGTGAATTGAAACGGAGGATGGTGAACACTATTTCTTGCATTGCAACAAATACAGACACGAGTATCACCAATTCTTTGAAATAGCTAGATACTTACAACCACCAACCTTTCAACATATTATCATAAGGTAATTTAGCATTGGACAATCAACTTAATATGGGCCGCAACGCGAGAAAACCTGTCTTCGGGGGTTTGCGAACAACACAGGCGCAGACCAGCCTGCGCATCCGCGCAGACTGATCAGCGCCTTTGTTATTCGCTTTTTGGAAAGAACCACATGTAAACTTGCTACAGGTGAAATTTCAATTTTCTGGCTAGTCTCTGTAGCTGAGGAGACTGGTTTGAATCTTACTTTGTCGGAAAACCTGAAGACAGGTTTTGTGGCGACGAGGCCCAATTATGGCAATGAAGCATTGGACAATCAACTTAATATACAATGATTTAGATCAGTGCGCGAATATATAAAGAACACTAAACGTTTTGATAATACATGAGCACATTTCCTATTGGTTACCTTCTAAATGTTAATATCATTATATCACCGCTATCTCCTCGACTGTAGAGCCAGCCTGCTCATTGGAACTGGTGGGCCTAATTGACTACGAAAACATGGAGATGGAGTATTCGATAATCAAATCAAAGTTTTCATGAACTTTGGGTGCAATTTAAAGAGAAGATTTAATGCCGATTTGTTCTAATTGTAAACTCAATGTATATTTGTTTATTTATTGTTGAAGATATGTTTTATAGCCATTAAAACATTCTTAGAGTTTAGATTTAGATTTGTATATGAAGGGGGAGGGTCGTTACTAATGTTGCGAGAACTAGTGACCCAACGCCTTGCTGTTATTTGTGGCAATAAAATGAGCGTGAGATTTCCAACAATGTGGTGTGTGCGACCAGCAAAGGCTCAGACCAGTCTGCGCAGTTTGCTAGTCGTTTAAATATTCTATGACTGTTAAGCTACTGACCGAACTTCATTTGGAGTTTCTAAGTCTAAAAGGGGGCTGTACAGGCTCGTCTGAGTATTCACATGTGAAAATGCCACATTGTTGGAAATCACGTGTCATGGCTCATTAATATGTTTAAACTAACAAAAAATACAACTATCGTGATGGAACAATTTCAGCATATTACATTTTCTTAAAAAATGTCGTACACTCATTCTTGAAATTATCTGATAAAGGGCATATTTTTACTGCTTTATATAGAGGATCTTACATTCAAGAGTCATCATGTTTTATTGAATTTATTAAACGAGTTGGGAAAATCAGATAAAATGCGAGGCTTGCCGAGCATTTTGTCTCTTTTTCCCAACTCGTTTAATAAATTCAATAATACAAGAGCACGAATCTTAGATTCTATTTATCATATGACATTAAGATTACTTTGAAATCTCATTTCGGGAGCGCAGTGGCTCAGTGGTAGAGTGCTTGACTCGAGACCGAAGGGCCGCGGGTTCGAGCCTCACCGGCGTCACTGCGTTGTGGTCCTTGAGCAAGACACATTTATCCTAGCTTAGTACTGGTTTAACCCAGGAAGACCCGTCCCACATAACTGAAAGATTGTTGAGTGGACGTAAAGAATCAAATCAAATCAAATCAAAAAATCTCATTTCTGGCGTTAAAACGTTATAATTACGTCATTATGTACGCAACGTTGTTATGGCCCGTAAATCTGTAACCACTAGCGGTTTATCGATTTTATTGCATGGCGTTATTTTACTCCCAGACGTGACGTCATATGATAAAAACCCTTTGTAGACCGGAAATCCCTAGGCGGGTACTTTGGCAAACGATAGACCCAGATGAAATGAGGCATTTCATCGGAGTGTGCATTGTTTGCAAAGACAAAACCCATCTTCAGAGAAAGAATTTGGAAATTATAACCGGTGACCCCTCAATATATACAAAGGACCATCCTGATTTTATTGTATGTAGCTTTATCCAAACTCCTTTGGTCTGATAAGGATTGAATTATTTAGAAATGAAACAATCTATAAGGGATACCAGTCACTGATATTACAGATCATTACACTGAATATGTTATTTTGCACATTGTATTTTTACTGCAGAAAAATCATCAATTAAGTGGAAACACGGTCAGCACGGGTTGAAATTTTTTCAGTATTATATTTCAGCCTAACCAAAAAGAATTAGTTCATACTTTTCTAAAAACAAAATTTATTTGCTATTCAGTAATGAGTTTTATACCTTGAAAATGTTGACCTAAGTACGTACAATACGTTTTAACCCCCTGGCATGGTAGATTTTTTGAGGGTCTGTTTTATTTACTGATCCGAAGTAAATTATTTTAACCACAGCAGGTATGATCAGCTATAAATCTGTTTATCTTTTTAGGATTATCTTTTAAATGCGATTAAGTACTGCGGATTATCAAGATATATTAAGAACGAAAAATTGACTGTGCCTCAATCATAAACAGCCAATACATTGACTAAACTGGGCAATACGTGGTCTGACAAGTGTCTTCAATATATGCATAATGTATAAATTCAGTATAGAAAATGGTGAACCACGTCAATTCATCTGATCAGTTTCGTGGATTGTTCATGGACTTCGCTATGTTCGGTTTCCCCACAGAAGCGGGTCCAAATTAAAGGAAATGTCCTTGGATTAGTTTTGCAATTCATTTTCAATTTCAGTTTATCTGTGCACGCCTCGGAAGCATGATCCTTTGGTTAACCCCCCCCCCCCCTCTCTCTTTCTCTCTCTCTCTCTCTCATCCAACGCTTACATTGGCCATTATATGCTTTGTACATATCTTTTAGATTCACTTATTGCACCTGTTAATGATATTCTAATGTTTAACATCAAATATCCCACAATGCACAAAGTGCAGATGCATGTTGGTGCAATAAAAATATTACATGGTTTGTGCGTCTGTACGGAAGATAATTCACTCGCGAGTGGATTATCTTCTGTACAGATGCACAAACCATTAATACCTGCAAATTGAGCATGTTTCATGTGACTCAATCAATTATCAAACAAATATATTAAATGAGCCATGCCATGGGATTTCCAACAATGTAATATGTGCTACCAGCAAAGCCTCAGATCAGCCTGCGCATACGCGCAGTCTGACCAGAGCCTTTGCTAGTCGCTTGGATATTTTATGAGTGTTAAGTTACTGACTGAACATAATTTGTAGTCCAGGCGCTGATTTCTGTACAGGCCTTAGTTTTTGACTTGGCACAACTTACCTGCCAGAAAAGGTTTGACTGCAGAAATGCAATCCTGGGGTCTTCTGCAATACTCCTAGGTACGTCGTACAGTTAAATTGTGCTAGCAGTTTTGCTGTAGGACGTCATATTTGACGTACCCTACGCTAAATGAGGCTTAGATAAATTGAGAGGAAAACGCGCCTAACGTTCAACCATTGCTTCCTATTCAGCATATTTCCCTTTAAATTTATACATTACATGTATTCAATGGCATACGACAGTAAAGCGATATAAATTGTTTGTATATATGGTATATTAGACGTGAAAACGTCCAACAGAAGGGGGGATTTACCCCACCCACTGAATATAATGTATCCAAATTCAAAAAGAAATGAAATCTTCCCCATTTCTTAATTTATCAAGTAAAATAGCATATTTATAATCATATTTAAACATTATTCTTATAGTATGTTTGCCATGTTTCCCATTTGTTACAAATCAAGGAAAGAACATACCACCTGAAATGGTTATTCAGGAATGCGTGTATTACACAATTTTCAGTGTACATTCTCTGCTGCAATATATTGTATCTTTGCTTATACTAGATTCTTATATATGGACATGACGATAGCCTTAAAATCATTTAATGAAATACAGCAAACAGCCAGTATGCATTTAACACTTATACAACATGATATTAAAGTTATATACGTTACTTACTTTCAAATGTATTACTATTTAATGCAGTAATATCATTAGATTATAGGCTACCAAAAGACCTCCACAAAATGAGGTGTGTAGACTGTAAATTTATAAAGCCAAATGATATAAGCCACATAATGAAGTGCGTTAGCTCTTCAGCGGATAAGGGGTATAGACAAATTCACTACGTTACCATAAAAATAATAGAAATTCCTATAGTGTTAATAGCCAGTTATTTCTTATGCTTACGCATCAATATTAACTTTTATTTGAAAGAAAATTACTAGCAATATGATTTTAAACTACTAACTTTGGCACCAGTTATAACAGTTATATATGTTACTTTCTGCTAAATACAATATTCATGAAACGACAGCACTATATCACCAATTGTGTAAGCCACCAAAATACATGCAATTATAGCTTGTCAGCTATTGACTACAATAACTATATTGATAGCTATGATTTGGGAAAAAACTTACACTTAATTCCAGAAATTACCTTTTTATTTACAATATTGGTTTAAATCGAGAAATGAAACATTAAAGCAAACGTTAATCCTTGTCATAGCAAAAAAACTGTTTTAATCGTAACGGCTCTGTCCTACATATGGCAAACGCCATGCTGATTCATATGGTTAAAACCGCTATATATCCAATCATTATCCAGTTCGATGAAGAAACAATACAGCTGATGTGAGTAACACATACAACAAAAGTATTTAACCCATATTAGACTAGTATTTTTTGTGGGACATAGACAAATAGTACAGGCCAAGATCAGACGCCACAGACTGCAATGTCTGATCAGGTTGTCTACTGTTTGCTGACAGGGTGTTCCATTAAAATTTGAATAAGAATGAAAAACAACACCCAACAACCATGAAGACGAAAATGGACTGGTCCATTTGATAAAAGTGGGAAGTTTCCTTCGACTTAAAACTGGTTAAGAAGATTGTGACATTTATCATACGCTTTGCCTGGTTCTGCAATGTAAAAGGTCATAAAAACAAGATATTTTTCCAAGGTTTCTTTTGGTTATACCGTTTAGAGGTCAAGGCTTATTACTAAGAACAACTCTCTTGCATTGTAAATATTTTATTGCAGCTGTTGCAAAATGCATGGACTCATATTTATTGGAAATTTTGTTTGGCATTATTTCTATCAATTAGGCTTAATTTAAATGTGGACATAATCATTCATGTAAGAATGGCATCCCATTAATCCTTGTATGTTCCAAATCAAACTAAATTGATGATAAAAAGTAACGTAAATAATATATCAAATTAGTAAGCACATTTGATTTCAGTTCAGCAATGTCGGCTCATGCAAGCCTGTAAAAATGACATCATTAGACACATCAGAGCATTTGTTGCTTGTATATGTAGATGAAGACAAACACTAGCTCCACTGCATCAGCATGGGGGATTAAACAGTGCATTTGCCAATTTGAGGTTTGTACCAAAATCACATATGGTGGTTTGAATCTTCAATTAAGCATGTATAAATTACATCAGAGAGGTCAGCAATTGTTTTTATTTTTATTTTATGGCGACGAAATTCACACTTGCGCTACTGTCAAAGATTATATAGAAGATAAGATATTAAAATCTTGTATATTATATCACATAACATATACAACAATAGAGGCACTGCTTTATCATCCTCTAAGATTTATACTTACATTTAAAAGTAATAGAAATATGATTTCTTTTGGAAAGAAGCATTGCAAATATGACATGCATAATATATACTTGCATGCATCCTTTCTAGGCATTGCATTTAAGTTTTAATTGATGGCAAGGACTACTACACAAAGTGTTTGTAAGAACAATTGACTCTTTGCATGTCTCTAAAAATCACTACCCTCAACATGTTTTGTGCTTTTATATATTTCCTATTTATGTGTAAAGCATTTGTTATCTGTCTGAAGAAGCAAGATATTTTGTAGAAAAAGCTGTATTGATTTTAATTTTATATCACTTATTCATTCTTATATTTATATACATATAGCGCTTTGTTATCAAGAATTATATTTACAAGACTCCTGTAATAATTTGGCCATGCCACATTCTGTATAGTGAAATTATCATCACTTATCTAAACATTGATTGCTAAAGGTGAGAAAAATCTCATGACTGCATATTCTTAAACGTTTTATTTTTCCATTACCTGAGTGTCACAATGTCTTATTCAGCCTCACATACCTCTTGACTGATAATGTCATATGTGTCTATAAAGTTTCTTTAGCAGCAAATAACAGGCGTTCTTTGAAAATGGTCATATCACATGAGATCATTGTCATCCAGTATAACTGATTTTACCCATTTTCAGGGAAATGTTTCTTCAATATAAAACCTCTCCTTATAAAGTGATATTAGTTTAGCAAATGTTCAAAGGTACTAACAGTTTCATTAAATAAATATAAAAGGTATGCTGAAAATAAACTAAAATCTTTTTAAAAGCTGAAACAAGTAATATGTCATCATCTGCATATGCATATACATGTCAGTATACAATTTGATTTTTAGAGATTATCTTTAAAAATAACTGTTTACAGACACGTATAATGCATAACCTCTATTGTAATATATATAAAATTTATCCAACCAACTCTTAGGTAATTGATTTTGTCTGGAATGTAATCAAAGAAAAATAGTATATATAATTTTATTACCATCTCTCTAAACATTTTGTAATTTGTATTTTTTCTATGGAAAATTAACCTAGGTATTATACAATGAGCTAATATATTGTTGCTGACTTTGTAAGCATAATGTGTGCAATAGTACACTGGGTACATAAAAATATTTTCGAATGACTAACGAGACTTCATTCAATAAACCTTAGTTGTGTTGTTTTTCTAATACGATAAATATTACGAAATTCTACATCTTTAATATTTTAACTTTTCAGGGCCCAATCCTATAATGTCTTTTATAACATTTAGGATAAAGATAGGACCTTATGATATTTGATATGGTTATATATGTTACTTTGATAAACTTGACAGAAATGGAATGTATTCTACTACTACTAAAGAGCTGTCTATTTCTTTGTTTATGTGTTTTAGATTCTTTAACTTTGGACAAATCAAAATGATATTTCGTGGAGATGAAACTTTAAAAAATTCTTTATTGCAAATGTCAATGTTTATAGATATAGTTACTTAATAAAAACTGATAAATATTTTAGAACAAACTGTTGTCTAGTTATAAATTTAAAACAAAACAAGTTTGAAATTAAATAAAATACCATATGACATATAATATTAGGTATTTAGCAGTATATATGGGAAGTCTTAAAGTTTGTAATGTACGTTACATGTTGTCATACAAGCATTAAAATATGGAACTTTATACCAGAAACGCAGTCAAGTATAGCTTTTTACCATCGTGTATCGATAGAATGCTCAATTATGGTTTAAATGTCAGCAGATGGTATTGCATGCTAACTTGCGAAGTAAAATGTTTCTAACCATATTCACCATTTTTGAGAGTAATCATATTCAACAGCTTATAATTCTTAAAATAACTATGATAGAAACAAGCTTTTTGCAGTTTTGAAACAGTCAGGTAATTATCTTTTCCAAACAAGGTATGTAAAACGTAAATACCCATTATAGAACTTATAAAATTAAAATTTGACCTAAATTAATTGATTTTATAAGGCATAATTGAAGATATAACGTAAATGACAGTCATAGCATAAAAGTTGTGCTTCTGGATGCAAACAATTTATTTTAATAATTGTTTAGGTCCTTATCGAGGTTGTGGCAGTAAATAACGACCGTACGCACCATCTGGATACAACCTAGATACCATTTCTTATTCAAATGTCGCCATTTTGTTTTTTATCGTAAAAATGGGGTAGGTGTACAAAACGACTCCTCCTGGAAAACTGCTACCACAATTTGACTGTACGACGTGCCTAGAAATGTTGTAGAAGGGTAGTTCTAATTATTTCTGAAGTCAAACCTTTTCTGGCTGGACAATTGTGCCAAGTCAATTTTCAAAAACCTAGCTCCTTGACTATTGGAGTTTCTCAGCCTAAAAGGATGCTGCACAGATTAGTCTAAGTCTACACCTGTCAAAATGCCACATTGATGGAAATCACATGTCACGGCTCAAATACTTTATTGTCCGTTTATTGAAAAATACATTTATTCGTATTTTGTTATCCACAGTCTTAATGACTCCCCTTTTCTGTGATAAATGGATATCCATGTTTTATATACCTGCAGATTCTAAATAAATATCAATTGTTTATTTACTAACTCGTGTCGGACGAAGAAGCACTGACAAGTAGTATTGCCCTATGCCAATTGTCACTAGTCAAAGTGCATATTACTTTTGAATTTATTGGTCAACCCTAAAAAATATCTTGTAACTTACAAATAAACCATGACATGATATTTCCAACAATGTGGTATGTGCGACCAGCAAAGGCTCAGACCAGCCTGCGCAAACGCGCAGACTGATCAGAGCCTTTGCCGGTGGCTTGAATATTTTATGAGTGTTAAGTTACTGACTGAACATAATTTGGAGTTTCTCAGCCTAAATGGAGGCTGCACAGATTAGTCTGAGTCTACACCTGTCAAAATGCCACATTGATGGAAATCACATGTCACGGCTCAAATACTTTATTGTCCGTTTATTTAAAAATACATTTATTCGTATTTTGTTATCCACAGTCTTAATGACTCCCCTTTTCTGTGATAAATGGATATCCATGTTTTATATACATGTACCTGCAGATTCTAAATAAATATCAATTGTTTATTTACTAATTCGTGTCGGACGAAGAAGCACTGACAAGTAGTATTGCCCTATGCCAATTGTCACTAGTCAAAGTGCATATTACTTATGAATTTATTGGTCAATCCTAAAAAATATCTTGTAAATTACAAATAAACCATGACATGATATTTCCAACAATGTGGTATGTGCGACCAGCAAAGGCTCAGACCAGCCTGCGCATACGCGCAGACTGATCAGAGCCTTTGCCGGTGGCTTGAATATTCTATGACTGCTAAGCTACTGACCGAATAAACTTTGGAGTTTCTAAGCTTAAAAGGAGGCTGCACAGTCTCGTCTGACTCCATTCTTGTCAAAATGCCACATTGTTGGAAATCACATGTCACGACTCAAATCATGATCATGGCTTGTCTAAGGTTTCATTTTGATCCGTTGACAAGAGGAGTAGTAGTTCGCAAAGCAAGTTCCACATATCTAACATCCCAAATTGTGTCGAAGTCTAATGGCTGATAACTCAAGAACACCTCCACCAAGTTGGACCCCATTTTCACTCCTTTTACATTGGTAGACTTCAGTTCACTGGTCCCATTTTAAAGCCCCATTTTTGTTAGTTTGTGGATGCCAAATGAAATCAATAGTTAAGTGTTTATACATGTTTATGTATAGTGGTTTTGGTACGTATCACATTTTGGTAAATTCACTCTATGTAAATGTGCATGTACAGTATGTTGAGAATGTGCATTTGCGTAGGCTCATCAGAGCTTTCCATAAGTACAAACATCTCTTGAGCGTACTATATAAATTGGGTCGTGCACCCTTTCATTAGTTAATGATTATTTTGGGTAAATAGGTACATTTTCAGATGTTTCAGTTTGTCAATTCAATCCATTCTGAAAGGTCCGAAAAAGATTGTTGTATAATTAAACCTTTTTTAATGTTGATAAAAGCCTATGTTTATTTGCTTGCACTTGTTTTCAAAAGCTACATGTAGATTAATAATGTAATCAACTGACAGCAGGCCTTAACATTAGTTAAGAGAGCGTAAAAGAAAATTATTCAAACATATGCTGTGGGTACTCAAAAGAACCGTCTCAATGAGGTTCTATTGAGGACCCAAAACATATGTTTAACTGATGGGTGAGAAAATGCTCAAAATGCTGTTTAGTTGGCAATCCAAATCGAAAAAAGATGCATATTTTTGGTTTTGTTGGCATTTTTGAGTACATTTGTTAGACCACTTTTAACATAATATTTAGCATGTGTACAAAGTCATAGGGGTGGATGCCAAGTCTGAATTTGCATATAAAGGCCAGAAATTAGGTCAAAGGTCATTGAGTGCAAAAATGAGAAAATATGTACTACTGTAAAACAACTTAATCTTTTCATGTGTAAAGATATTTCATTTCAAGCCAAAGTTTGTATGCTTATAGTTATAAGTCTGAAAAACATTGAGAAAATAATTTTTATAACTAAATGATCATATGTCGACTTAAAAAATGGGGTCAAAGGTCATCAAGTGCAATAATCGGAGCATTTTTACAAACTGTGTTTCTTTTTTATCTGGTCCAACAACAAGATGCTTTTTAAACTCTAAAAAGGGTAGAAGTCTTTCAGAAGGCTTAAATTAAATGTTTATCATTAAATAAACCACTTTGGAAGCATCCTTTTATTGATTTTACTAAGACAAACATCGTAAGATGTGTGCAATTCTGACGGAAATTCTCCATCAATTGGGCTAAACTGAGATGTATGGGCTAT
Source organism: Loripinus fragilis (assembly GCA_964019695.1). NCBI lineage: Eukaryota > Metazoa > Mollusca > Bivalvia > Lucinida > Lucinidae > Loripinus > Loripinus fragilis. Next base: position 39,359,219 of record OZ026519.1, on the reverse strand, counting down.
TTTGAGAGTTTGCTGCACCTCTCTGAAAGTAAAACTATTTTCAGTTTGGAACATGTCTTGGAACCTTAGAAACCCATAATTTAATAACTTTTCTGTGGTCATTTTTCTATAAATCACCTGTAATCTACGTTACCCTACTGGCATTGAAAATAACAGTACACACAGTACAAAGCTAATGTTGATTTATTTTAATAGTATTAGTGAAACAGTTTAAGCATTATATGTTTAAATTAGACATAAAAGTCAATTGCATACATCTGTGATATGTATTTCTGCTCGTCAGCGATACGTATGTTACATTTTATACTAAATTGTAGATAATGACTTTACAAATTACATGTATTAGAATAAACCATGATACCTGACCTGAAATATACATGATATTGATCTATATTCTATTTGAAAAGGATCATTATCATATATATGTCGTTTTTAATAACTTTTAACTTGCAATGAGGTGAAATCAAGTAAATTTTTAAATATGCTAGTTAGTACGTAATTTGTACTGGCTCCAGCATGTAACGCATAGCTGCTTACTGATTCATTTTTCTATTATTTACATTGCATTGGAATTGGCAAAATATCTTTCATAAAGAAATCAAATTATAACTTTATTAACAATAATGGATCTTAAATTGGTGCACATATATCAATGAGGTAACGTAGGTAACAAAAGGTGCCTTACATAAATGGATTAAGGTAGTAAACTGTTGTTAGGCTTATATAAAATTTGGGTCTGCTCTCCACAATTCGCTTACATATACTACACACCTTTTGTTCTATATAAGACTTAATTAAGAGTGCTATGGGTTGGTCTGCAATATGTGAATGTGGCATCTCCTGGTCTTACTCAATTACTTTTTGTAATTTACTTGGTCCTTTTACATTCATATTGCAGCTTTCAGATTTCTACCAATGGTACATAACGATAAACATGCAATCTACATCATGATTTAAATATTGACTTAATATCAATAATTTACTTGAAATAGCATAGCATCTAGTGGCAAGGTAGGAATTAAGGCAGGGGTAGTGCTGAGTGTCTTCTATAGCAGGTATAGGTTTTTGAAGATTGCAAATATAACATCGTAGTACAGAACCAGCATGGTTTATGTCCAAATATAGGATATTACATAAATCTAGTATTAAAGATTTTCCTTGTATGCTGAATTCTTTTAATTTTCACTTTTCACGGTTGACATGTACATTATAAAATTAATTTTTCATCTATCCCCATTAAAATCTTCTATGTTTTGTTGAACTAGATTTCATATCATATTGTAATGATGAATATCTTATTATTTTCTGCAGCAATTATGATAGAAACTATTCTGCTTGTTAATTATCTTAGACTAAGGTTGGTTGAGGTAAGGTTACCTGAGCCATGTAGCAGTCTTGTAAAACATCTTAACATATTTTATGGAAACATAAACAACAAATCATTCAAACGTTAGTGATACTTTATTTTAAAGATCAGTTAACTGTTTTATTCTTAAGCATAAAACAAAAACATGACTCCCAAAATTCACTAGTATCGTTTGCATCTCTGAAACTTACAGATTAAACTGAATGTTGAAAAAGTAGTGTCACACCCAGCTGATTTTTTTTGCTTTTCTTATTCACAAGGTAGTTTGATTTTAGCTTTGTTTACGCACTATTTGATTTTGTTGAGCTATTTGTAACCCTAGTACATGTTTTATATGTGTCCTATGAAAAGTGAGTTATGGTCTGTTGGTTTTAAAAGGTTTACTAAATTCGGCTTATTGTGATAGTCTTAATATATATGCAAAACCATCGAAAATGTGAACAACATTGCTGACAATAGCTTGCAGAAAGCATTTTAAGCATAAACTTGCTCACTCTTGTACCTATATCCTTGTAGATATTTGTGAAGACTAACACTGTTTGAGGACTGTCTTGTATATAGTGAAAGGAAAGTAGTTCAGTTTTATTTCAAGAGTAATGCCATATTACAACTACACATTTGGAGTATGTTACCAGTTACAAGTGCTCCAATCTGATGTATTGCACTTGTATCTACGAGCAGTAAATGTATACATTAATGTAAGTCACCTACCCTATATGCAATCAATCCATGTCTTAGCAAATTGTCATGGTTAACATATAGATTCTACACTAGAACAGGCGAGTTAACTACCTTAGGATCTTATATACATCAAGCAAATCGGAGATGTTAAACCAATGGATTATGCTAGTAAATGTACATATTAGATAACCATTTCAAGACACATTTACTCTAAATACTAAGAAATGACCCCAACCTGATGGAAAACTATGAACACAATCAAATTATCAGGTGCTCCATTATGGTGAATGCCAGTGTTCCCAAGAAGTCACCAGACATCTGTTTTGGGGAAATTTAATTTGGAATAAAACTTGCATTGGCATTTTACAGTTAAAAAAATAACATTAAGAAATACATGCCAATAACCTCATAGCATTTGATCTCTATCATTATTGCAAAAAAAAATAATAAACAAGATATGTTTAATAATGATACTTAGAATTGAATTTATCGACACTGAAACAATTACAATGTATAAAAAGTTGCGCTGTGAAAGACATAGATAATTTTATGGTATCTTTAAATTAGAGGTTACCTTTAATATCATATATATACTGCTTCTATATATGGATGAATACGTTAACACAAGCAGCCTGATTTCAAAGAAATGCTGCTTTTAAATCCACATCATTTCATTAATATGTGCAAATGAAAGGACACCCCTACAATTAAATGTTGAAAGTTATATGGATGATTACCCTTAATGTCAGGGCTATATGCATGGTATACCCCACAAAAAGTTAACAATGTTTTCACTGGATGGTAATTATAAGAAATGTACCTGTATAGAAGCTTTATGTTATATATGTTACCATCTGCTAACAGGCTGATGTGAAGACCAATGTGCGGATATATCTCTTCCAATATATGGTATTTACCATATTCTATCATAGTTTCAACACACCTGATGTTTTATGAAAGGAGGCTTGGCCTTTATGTTTTCATGAAGCCATGCTTAGTATATGCAATTAGCAGGTAGTGGCCTTTTAAAAAGTGTTTTACAATTACTCCTAGATGGGAACAAACACAACAAATGTGGAAATGAGAAAAGAAATATATTTTAGTCCTATAAGCATGAGATCATGGCCAAGTCCTTCATGAAAGCTGTAGCTAGGAACATATATCTTTGAGAAATGACTCAATTTCAGATGGTAAAATGTAACGTAAGTAACAACTTAAGCACATCTAATGTATAAAAGGATAAATAGTTGCATAAAATGACTTATTCATACAAATCATTAAGCAAAAAAAATATTTTTTTAAAGTGAAATGGTTATTCTTAGTTGTATTACATTTTAATTGGTTTTATACAGTAACGTACTTTACATGCCTATTATGAATATTTGACCGCGGGAAACTTGATAAATCATTGCTTTCTCAACATGATAGACACACACCTAGCAGGATATCAATAAAAAATATTCCATTAGGATAGAAGGGAACTTAAAATTTAAATTTGCCCCTATATAAATAAAATATTGCTACAAATTTCACCGATTTTGCACTTAAATGACCTTTGATCCAAACACACATCATGCCTTGATGATGCTGTTTGTTTATATAGCATGGCTGTATTATCCAAAAGAGATTTTGCATTACTTTGAATCATAATTTTGGATAGCTAATTGATAAAAACGCTAAAATCTGACGTATATACAAGAATTTGCACTTAGTTGACCTTTGACCTAATTCTGGGACTTTGGGGCATTTCCAGACTTGGCATCCACCCCTATCCTTGTTAAAACACATCAAGATACACTTTGAGCATGGATGCCAAAATGTACTCAAAAATGCCAACAGATTTTTTTTCAGGCTTTGGATGGCCAACTAGTTATTTTAACTTGTGAGTCTGACAGTAATATGCACGACCCTGATTGAACATATGCAAAGTAATATCTGGTGCCAGAGGAAAATGTGTGAAACAAAGGAATACCATTCACCATTTTTTCGACGTCGCGCCACTAGCCAGCTCGAAGTAGTGGTAAAGGTCAAGCGGGCATGAGTTGGACTCCCGTACAGGTATATTTCTTAATTCATTTTTTTCTCTTTTCTTCAAGCGTCAGTCTAAAGGTTTGGGAGAGAGCGCTAATCAGTGATTTCGCAGACCAAATCAGTTTTGAAAATGTCTCTAGACCTGGTTTATGCGATATGCTTAAATTTGAATGGGGTATCTTTTTCACGTGTTTGTATCAACTTCGCCTCAATGAATTTTTTTTTGCAAGCCGAACGTCTTTTATCATTATTGCTGTTTCTGAAATTGCATTGTATAACCTCGGGACCAGAGCAACTTCAGGATACAAACTATTCAAGAAGAGGACAAAAAGACATGCAAAGAGTATCGGAATGTGACGACGACAAACATAGCTACTTGAATCATAATTCTGTAATACTTGTGTATAGTCGGGGAACCAAAGTCGCGTATCGTGCAAAAACACACATTTTTTGCACCCGAAAGGTATACGGCTGGAATTTTGTATACTGATAGTCTAAATAGTGCTTGATATGAAACCACTGTATAGCAATGCGACCATAATTGTATTTTGCGGGAAAATGCATTTTTGTATGCCACATAGGTCATGTTAAGCAATCTTTCATAGAATAGAAATTCTGAGGCTTCCCTTATCAATAAGTTAAAGAGCGTGTTTTTGGTCTTCAAAAGAACCGTCTCATTTAATAGGTCCATTTAAGTACCCACAACATATGTTTTGGTTGAAAAATAACAAAACTAATTTTCCATTACGCACTCTTATCTGGAGGATTGGTATAAGAAGCCGTTTGACTGTTCGATAATACAATAATACACTATCAAATGTATTTCAAAGTATGGGCAGTCATTTGTGCACCAAAATAATCTTCTTAGGGACATTTTTGTCTTTACAAGTACTATGCAGTTACATTTCTGCATCTCAGACGGGGACAGACAGGTTTTTCATGGTGATACGATAATAGTTATTTGAGTTTTTTTCATATCTATTTTACCACTGTAAAATGAAATTATTGTTTTCAGTAGATATAAATCCCCTTGGTCCCTACAATGACCCTCTGTTTCAAAACGGCTGTAAATATGGAAGATAAACATCCTTTAAACCTTGATAAATTTCATTTATGTGTTAAACTGCTCTTAAGTTGTCCTGGTATATAACTACGCACCCGCTGGCATCAAATAAATTTCTAAGTATCAAATTATCGTGGTTTTATATTTTTACTTTTCAGCTACCTTTTCTAGTTTGCCATAGAAAATAAAATAAATTGTCTTAAATTATGTCCCAAACGTCTGTCTAACTATATGCAGTGTTTATACACAATCAATTTAAAAGTTATTTATTTATGTAAAAAATATGCAATTCATACCACTTCAGCGGGAGGACAAAAGTGAATAAGTAAGCACACAATTTTGTACGAGTTATGCTTTCAAGCGATATATAAATAATTATCAAATACATTTCGGGTCAATAAATGCAGTTTTAATGAGATTTGAAGAAAAGAAATATATAAATTTAATTCCAAAATGGGGGTGCCCTAATCTACTTGCTTTTAAAATCAATAAGCAGTATTCTTAGATGGTCACCACTGCTTCGGAGGTCTACGCCGATGTTTTATTATTGTATAAACTCAATATTTTTCAATCCTGAACCTTTTTGATAAAAATATATAACATTTTGAAAAATAATATTTTGACATGTTCTTGCTGGGCTTCCGTAGAAAATTGACTGCTCTGGCGTTATGCAAGTCGATCGAGTCTGCTATACAGTGGTTTCAGATGCACCATAGAATTACCTTTGCAGCCATACAAAATCCAGCTGTATACCTTTCGGGTGCAAGGGTTAGCATTTTTTCTACCTTGGTTCCCCGACTAGTATGACAGTTGACTAATAGTGCTAACAGCTGGGATCCAAGAGTTATCATTGATTATTCTGGGAAAAGGTTGTGGTAAGCTAGCGATTCCCTAAGGCACACACCGCACACACACTAGCAACACAGTATGTAAACTGAAATAAACATCCTGTACCCGTTCCTCCTAGCTCTCGCCTTATAAATATGAATAACTGCACTCGTGCGTAACCAGTAGTCGGAAAATGCGTGTGTTCAGGTACACGTACACGTTTCGATTTATATTGTTAGCGATACAGACAATACACATTCGAACGAGGTAAGAAAAGCCATTTTATCTATTTTATTCCGTTTTATTCCATGATTTTAACGGTTTCCTCCTTTGCATTTTGCTTTGTTAAAGAACGGCTTGCTCACAATCAGAGTCGTTCTGTGTCGAAAACGAGCTTAAATGCCAGTTTGCATGGTTTAAGTGGAATTGGCAATCACATGTATACATGATTACATGGTTGTAACTGTAACAGTTACTAAGATCTATGGAAAAATGAATTTTAATAGGTGGGCCCTCGCAATTACAGCTGTACCAACAACTCTCACATCACGATTTCCGACAACTGGTTACGCACGAGTGCTGTAATGCATAATGTGTAAGGCGAGAGCTAGAAGGAACGGGTACAGGATGTTTATTTCAGTTTACATACTGTGAGCGAGAAAGCCCGCTTATTTGCGAAGCGGAAAAAGCTAAGTCGATCGTAAAAGCCTCCCTGAGGGTCTGGATTGGGGGGGGGGGGGGTCTGGTATTCACTATTCATTAAAAATTTAGCCCATTATACATCTCTTTAAAATTTTGGGTTATTCATTAAAATAAGACCAATTATCCATTAACAGTAAGCAAGGTGGCAAAGAAATCTGATTATTCACTATTCATTAATTTTTTCTTCAATTCATTAAAAAATAGGATTATTCATTATTTTTAGGCTCTCATTATTCACTATTCATTTTTTTACTCATTATTCACTATTCATTATTAAAAAAGGGCCATTATTGACTAATCATTATACCCCATCAAGACCCTCCTCCCTGCATTCAGAAATATTTTCACGAGAATTATATTTTTGCGAATAACTTTCGATGCAAAAATTCAATACTGCTGCATGAACCTACCTACCTACCTACCTACCTACCTTTATACGTTGGTACGTCAATCTTGACTATTACTCAACGGTAATGACTTTTCATATGGTAGTAAGATAGAAAACAAAGAGAATATAATCAGTAAGAAATAAGAATATACAAATAATTTAGTATAAAAAAATATAAGAGAGAAGAATAATAAATGATAAATAAAACAGAGATACATGTACATATTTTAAACAGATGAGACGGAAGAAAGTTTTCCTAGCCATTTTGTGCTCAACATGCAAATGCCATTCTGTCTTCCGTGGCGGCACCAGGGTCCATACGTCCCAGACCGCCTGAATAGCTACTAAGTGACTAGGCCCCTAAACTTGCTTAGAATGTGAGGGTGGAAAGCTCCTTCCTGAAAGATGCCAGCTACAGAAGCTGTTACAGTATTCCACAGAGGTACAGTCGTAGGGAAAAGCTAAATTTAAAAGAGTCTGGTGATGCTGCGAACTGCCTAAACATCAGCTACATCAGTAAATCGACACAGTAATTTTAGCAGCCATATTTCTATTTCATCTGACACATTTGTGATGAGTATATGAAGAAAATTGAAGCACAAATTAGAAATAGTTGCTAGCTACTTTAAGACAGGACCTTCAAATGTACATTCAGTTGCCAAAATTCATATAAAAAGAGGATCTTACTTGAGTGCTCATGTTTTATTGAATTTATTAAACGAGTTGGGGAAAAGAGATAAAATGCGAGGCTTGCCGAGCATTTTATCCCTTTTTCGCAACGAGTTTAATAAATTCAATAAAACAAGAGCACGAATGTTAGATTCTATTTATCATATGACATTAAGATTACTTTGAAATCTCATTTCTGGCGTAAAAACGTTATAATTTTGTCATGTACGCAACGTTGTTATGGACGTCATAACGTTTCCCGAAAATCGATAAACCACTAGCACTAGTGGTTTACAGATTTTATTGCATGGCGTTATTTCACTCCCAGACGCGACGTCATATGATAAGGTTGCTTAAAGGTGTTAAGAATCGTGAAATAAGCTATGAGGTGACGTCATGTGTCATGTTTATATTGTTTATTAAAGCACCAAGAGTTCATAAGCAGCGTTATAATGCTTAATGGATAGACAACAACAACAAGTTTATATGTGTGTTTTAATTAAGAAATAGATCAGTTATAGCAGTGCATTGTTGAGTAATAATGCAGTAGTAATGGAGCTAATGCAGGTCAGAAGTATTGCAGAATGCCCCCGTGGAGCATTCTGCAATACTATTGATCTGTATTCAGCTGCGCGCTCGTGATTTGATCTTCTTTACAACTGACCTCCAAACAGTGAATTATTGCTCAGCAATTCACTGCTAGAGCGGATCTATTTCTTAAATAACATATAGTATGTATGTTTATTTTACAACAAACCACATGTTTAGCATGAAAGCTGCTAACACGCAGCTTTTAAACTAGGAAATAATTTGACAATGCCACTCAGGTGATAGATCGGTGGTTACTCTGTTTTTAAAGCTGCATAGTCTGTAACTTTTGATCTTTTAATTTTGGAAATAAAGTTTCTATTTTTCAAGAATACAGTAAAAAATATTCAAATTCAGGTAAACATTTTACCATTTTCATAAATCTAAACACAGTATCACTATCCAAACAACAGCATTTATGTTAAAAATCAACTTTCTAGAATTATTGGAGGGACGTAAATAATTCCTAACAAGAGAAAAATCACCTGTTATTATAAGATAATTCACATTTCCATGCAGTTTTTAGCTGTACTTAACATATTTATTGTGAAAATATAACTTAATTCTATTTTCACAAATGATTTAGATAGAAAAAAAAATCGAAAAAAATGTTCATAATTACAGACCTAGTCTCTTTAAGATGTGAAGATAGCGACTTGAACAAGAAATGCGAAAAAATGTTAAGAAAATACGATCAATGCTTCAGGAGATATCGTGCACGCAAGAACTTATCACAGGTTTACATCATAAAGCACTGCGGTAACCATGAAATTGAACATGAATGTCAAATAATCAGAACGTCATCTAAAAACTAACATTCGTGAAATGGGGGCCCGCCATGTTTATTCATAAAATGTACATTGTGTATTGATCACAGACCGTTCGGTTACTCTACAGAAATTGCATGCATAGCATATATTCCGGATATTTAGTTAAGTTGGTCATTGTATGTGACCTTGATGTAAAAAACAATACAGTTGCTCGTGAGCTTCAATGGTGTGAAATACAAGGCTATTGTGCGTAAGCTTCAATGCAGCCATTAAAGGGAGATCAGTCTAGTGAAAGACGACAAGACTGTTGTGCGTAAGATTCAATTGTATGAAAGACGACAAGGCTGTTATGCGTAGGCGTCAATGGTGTGAAATACAAGGCTGTTAAGCGTAAGCTTAATTTGTGTAAAAAGGCAATCTTGATAGCTGTGCATAAACTTAAATAGCTGTTGTGCGTAAGTTTCAATGGTGTGAAAGATGAAGTCAGTTTGGCGTTAGCTTCAATGGTATTAAAACAATGCAGTTATGCGTAAGCTTCAATGGTGTTAAGAATATGCAATTGTGCTTAAGCTTAAGGAGTAAAGAAAAAAGCTGTTGTGCGTAAGCTTCAATTGTGTGAAACACAAGTCAGCGGTATGTAAGCTTCAATGGTGTAAAAATCAAAGCAATTGTGAATAAGTTTCAATGGTGTTAAAGAAAGACAGTTGTTTGTAAGCTTCACTGGTGTAAGAGAAAAGCCAGTTGTTTGTAAGATTCCCTGGTGTTAAAGAAAATGCCGTTGTTCTTAAGCTTCACTGATGATAAAGAAAAGGTAGTTGTTCGTAAGCTTCACAAGGGTTAAATAAAATGCAGGAGTGCATAAGCTTCACTGGTGTTAAAGGAAAGTCAATTCTTCGTTGGCTTCCCTGGTGTTAAAGAAACACCAGTTGTTCGTAAGCTTCTCTGGTGTTAAACAAAAGCAAGTTGTTCGTAATCTTCCCTGGTGGTTGTTCGAAAGCTTCTCTAGTTTTAGAGAAAATGCAGTTGTTCGTAAGCTTCACTGATGATAAAAAAAAATACAGTTGTTCGTAAGCTTCACTGATGCTTAAGAAAATACAGTTGTTCGTAAGCTTCACTGATGCTTAAGAAAATACAGTTGTTCGTAAGCTTCTCTAGTGTTAAAGACTAGGTAGATGTTTGTAAGTTTCACGGGTGTTAAAGAAAAGCAGTTGTGCATACGAATCAATGTCGTAAAAAGGAAGGTAGTTGTGCGTAAGTTCAATCGTGTAAAAACAGGGCAGTAGCACATAAGCTTCACTGGTGTTAAAAATGCAGTTGTCTGAAAGCTTCATTGGTGTTAAGGAAAAGGCAGTTGTTCGTTAGCTTCATTGGTGTTAAAGAAAAGGCAGTTGTTCGTTAGCTTCACTGGTGTAAAGACAAGGCAGTTGTTCGCTAGCTTCACTGGTGTTAAAGAAAAGGCAGTTGTTCGTTAGTTTCACTGGTGTAAAGACAAGGCAGTGGTTCGTAAGCTTCATTGGCGTTAAGGAAAAGGCAGTTGTTCGTTAGCTCCACTGGTGTAAATACAAGGCAGTTGTTCGTAAGCTTCATTGGCGTTAAAGAAAAGGCAGTTGTTCGTTAGCTTCACTGGTGTAAAGACAAGGCAGTTGTTCATAAGCTTCATTGGCGTTAAGGAAAAGGAAGGTGTTCGTTAGCTTCGCTGGTGTTTAAGACACGGCAGATCTTCATAAGCTTCACTGGTGTAAAAGACATGGCAGTTGTTTGTAAGCTTCAATTGTGCTAAGGAAAATGCAGTTGTTCGTAAGCTCCATCGGTGTTCAATGAAATGCAGTTGTTCGTAAGCTCCACCGGTGTTCAATGAAATGCAGTTGTTCGTAAGCTTAACCGGTGTTAAAGATAAGGCAGATGATCGTGAGCTTCACTGGAGTCAAAGACAAGGCATTTAAAAAGGTTAAAGAAAGGGAAGATATTGTAAGCATCACTGGTGTTAAAGAAAATGCCTTTATTTGCCATGACACAAGTGATAAGCATATGGGTATTCATTTAAGAGGCAGTTTAAGACAGAACACGTGATTTTGTTTCTGTGCAGGCTCGCCAGAGTTTTTGCTGTATCGAAGCATTAACACATAGTCACATTAGATTGTTTAACTCTTTGCCTACTGGGTAATTTTTCATGCTTTTCTGCCGTCTGTTGATTTTTTTTAAAATCAACTTTTTCGAAAAAATTTCAGGAATATCATCATAGTAATAAACAGTTTTTGATTCAGATCAGGTCCGACGTTTTTGTCGGGTCTGATCTGGATCCAAACTGTTTGCAAAGGTTATCAGCAGACGGAAATAATAGACAAAGAGTCAAAGACTGTCATTACTAACAGGCCATTATCAGATGGAATAACCCATGTATACAATTTTCTAAAATAAGACAATTTATTGATTCTGAAGCAGCCTTGTGAAGAACATGGTTTTATCAAGTTTATAGGCGGAATATCTTTAGATTTGAGCATAGAAACCTTAACTGTTGAATGCATAGGGAGAAACATGGCGTTGGAGCAACGTCTGACCAACGTTCATTCCGTACCAGAGAGGTAGATAGCGTTTAAATCAGTCACGTCGTGGGGAGACTGTCGACGTCTTTGTTACACTAAGGTAACACAGATGTCGTTAAGGTATATAAATAAAAGATAACAAAAGCTCACAAAAAAAAACAGGTTTTCTCAAGAAGTGAAGAATTTAAAACGTCGCCGAATCGGCAACGATGCAAGAGAAATCATAAAAGAGCAGTGGCAACGTTATGTCGGTGTAACGTCACGTTAACGATTGGTGTAAATGCATGACTTTAAACGGCTGAATGGGCTTTCATTCCCATCAGAAGTTTTTAATTTTAATAGAACAAACTGTAAGCAAACAGTGAAGATCCTGATCCGACTAACTCGGATCTGGACTTGCTCTGTTAACCTATGTCCCATAAACAGGACCGTCTAGGCTTACATGGGTTAAGATTACTTACCGATCCACATAAGCGCCGTGTCTGACGGTTTAGACGGTCTCACTCCAAACCCAATCCCAAATCCTACAATCACTCCTAATACTGTCAGTAAAAGTAACAGGTTACGTCGCAAATGCACAAGAACTCGTTTCCCCACAGAGCTCTCTTCACATGGGATTATTTCGCTTATTTCCACCGACATAAGCGGAGAAATTTCCTGCTTTGATGCTCCCGTAGAACCATTTTGTTTATCCATATCTCAAGAATTGACTGAATTGAACAGATATTTTACTACAATGTTCAGATCCAGCAAGATGAGCTTCTGTTTTAACCCTTAAAGCGCCAAGAAAAAATGTATCTGAAAATGTCGTCTGCTGATGTCGTCTGCTGCAAATAATTTCTTTACTTTACCGACGAATTAAGTATAGAAGTAAACAGCGTGGACCCAGAACAGACTGCTCTCATAGGAGCAGTCTGTTCTGGGTCCACACTGTTTGCCAAAGAGGCTTCTTAAACATTTCAGCAGACGAGAAAAGCAGACGACTTTAGTTGCGATTGTCGCATTAAGTCTTTACCTGCTGGAGATGAATTTTGTCGCCTGCTGATAATCTTTGGAAACAGTCTGGAACCAGATCAGGTCCGACAAATCGTCGGAAAAATGTTTTACACTCAGGCTGATGGTATTCCTGCAGGATTAAAAAAAGAAAAAAAGTTTATTTTGAAAAATAGTCAGCAACCGACATCTTTGCTAACAGATTGGAACCAGGTTCAGGCCCGACATTTGGATCCAATCTGTACGACACTCTGATAGTATATTCCTGAAATAGTTTTTGAATAAAACAATCATTTTGAAGAAGCAGCAGCAAACGACAAAAAGCATGCAAAATTACCCAGCATGCAAAGAGTTAAAGCCTCAATGCTCTACGAGAATGAGATTCCATGATTACAAGCACCACGCGAATAACTGAGGAAATAAGATATAAGCCGATAGTATCACCGATCAAGGCAAAATATATCGTTTTGTGTTCGAACGCCGAATTAAACAAGTCCAAACTATATGGTCAATATATCCAGTTGTACTATGAGAAAAGAGCCATTCGTGCAAATGCGCAAACAACAAATGCCAAGTGATGCCAGAGGTCTGATACGTGCAAATGCTGTGCGGCTTTATATTGAAAACCATATGGCTATGATATTGGAAATTGCGGAAATTGAAGTCTCTTGTCAAAAATGAGAATTTTCGAGGCCGGACTTTTCAAGTTGGACCTTAAGTCCGCATATGCTCGCTCGAATGGTCATTTTCTCACTAGGCCTTGCCATGTGTAAAACATGCAAATCAGTCTTGCTCAGCGCGCGCTTTATGAGCATGACCTTCATTTTGCTTTATCTGGCTTATCTGGCATGTAGAAATATATTTTGTCATTAATCGCTTTTTTTTGCGATCAGCAAAGGATCCGACGAACCTGTGAATACGCACAGCCTCACCAGGGTTTCTCTGCACATCTGATTTACAAAGGCAGATCATACAAATGTGCCATGCCATGAAAAGCCAACAAACTGAGTATGCGCCGATCGAAGACTCAGATCAGCCTGGGCATTCGCCCAGTCTAATCAGAGTCCTCGCTGTGCACTCAGTGGGTAACTATGGATACAATTTTCTTCATGTGGACAGCGACAACTCTGATCAGACCGAGCTGATGCCTAGGCTAGTCTGAGTCTTCTCGTGACGCACAGCTGCATTGTTGGTGTTCTATTGCGGCATCAATGTGGCATTTTGACAAGTGTAGACTCGGACGAGCCTGTGCAGTCTCATTTTAAGCTTAGAAACTCCAAATGATGTTCAGTCATTAGCTTAACACTCATAGAATATTCAAGCGACTAGCAAAGGCTCTGATCAGACTGCGTGTATGCGCAGGCTGATCTGAGCCTTTGCTGGTCGCACATACCTCATTGTTGGCAATCTCATGTTGCGGTTCATTTGATACATTCAGCCCCCTCTTTACAACGACAGTGTTGTATTGTCTCCAAATAATTTGACGTTAAACTGAATTGCTGTTGTAATTAACTCAAATACATGCTAAACTGGTAGATTTGTGCAAACACTACCGACATTGTAAAGGATTTTGCTGTTATAAAGAGTATTTCACTGTAGTTCATGGTAGTGAGGTTCTGTAAAATGGACAAAAACCTTGACCGCCACGGGAAGGCATGATGACCTGGTGATACCGTTGAAAATATTCCCCTTCTATTCCCTTTTTTGAAGTGTGCTGCTGATTTCAAGCAAGGCAGCGATGTGCTTGATGATTATGATCCTAACCAGGCCCGAGGGTGTCTGTCAAAGCAGTATGAACAGAGCCATCAGCAATACTCATGGTACTCTGCCTTTGCTTTGTCAGTTGGTGTGCATGGTGTGATGTACAGCAACTGAAATGGCCATTACTGTTTTATTATATGAGCTGTGACACGAGATTTCTAACAATATGGCGTTTTGACAAGAGCAGACTCAGACGAGCCTGTGCAGCCTCCTTTTAGGCTTAGAAACCTCAAATGATGTTCAATCAGTAGCTTTACACTCATAGAATATTCAAGCGGCGAGCAAAGGCTCTGATCAGACTGCGCGTATGCGCAGGCTGATCTGAGCCTTTTCTGGTCGCACATACCACATTGTTGGAGGCTCATTTCACGAGCCCGTTTATATGGCGTTCGTACTTTCATGAACACCAGAGATCATTTATGACCACAAAACACATACGCCCCGCACGCAGTTAAAACTTCGCGTGAACAGAGTATTTTGTTATTTTATACGTCAGCAGATTGCCCTGTGCATGTCTAAAGCAATGTGACCATTCTGGTTTCAGTGGGTCTATTTGGTCGTACTCCTGATCAGCTACTGTATTTTGTTAATCATTTTCCGGAAAAAACAGATTGATTATATACAAATGTACTTATATTCAATCTACATTTTAATTTGCTTAGTTCAAGCTGATCTGTGTTGTTCAAAGGGCTAATTTCAACCTAAAATATCCCAAAGACCCTGATTTTTTAAAGAAGAAGCTGAGTATGCACCAGACAAACTGAACAGGGCTTCATCTTTCTTTTTATTATAATTACTCGCTTATTTCAAAATAAGGTCTGTTTTCTCTGTCCATAATTTGTTTTGTCCGTTTATCCGTTTATTGTAAAAGAAATAAATTAAGTGTATGGCCTTTGATTACGGACAATAACAATGCGGAACGGTATGCATTGCTTGGGTTGGCCATTTATTTTGCTTTTTATATCGCATTTATTGTCATTATTTTATATTGTTCTTAATAGTCTCAACAATACCACAAACATCCTAAAACAATGGTTATTCTATAGGTATGATAGCATTTCACATCATTATTTATTCAATTTAATCTATATATCTATGAGAGAGAGAGAGAGAGAGAGAGAGAGAGAGAGAGAGAGAGAAAGAGGGGTGCGACGTTCAAATATCCTTGTTGACATCCTTAAATGAAGCCATCTCAAAAGTGAATAAAGCTCACAATCATGGCATGTGGGCATTTGTCTGTTTGACAGCAGGACTTGAGAGGGTGAAGGTTACTTTTTCAGGCTACTTTGCTTTTCGATACTTTCAAATTTTACTAAGCTGTTTCAGACATACTGCGAGATTGTTGTCTATTTCTTTGTAAGACCTGGTTATGCATTGATTGTACACTACTTTCTAGAGGCAGGTGATATAGAAAAGAAGACAGCATCCGAGCATTTACTCTCACTATTCATACCAACATTTGAAGTTTCCGGAAACTAACTGGAATTCATAACTGAAACTTTTTTTTATATTCTATGTTTCACAGAATCTCGCCTAAATGCAAAATTTCGTGTGACTGATATAGGACAGAAAAGACAGAACAATTCATGGAGTAGTATTATTAATGTATTTGTCGCACGAACTGGTCCACAACGTAGAGTAGATTTAGAATGCTTCTGGAACGAATCCATTTGGGCAGAAATAAAGGCTCAAAGGCACCATTAACATGGCGCAAACATCCTATGGGAATTTCTATGACTCTTTAAACAAAAATATCCAAACGACTTTAAAAACTACAAAACTGTAATTTTTGAAGGGGACGTGAATGGGGACGTAAACCCCAACGTCCACGACTTGAAAGATATTATGATCATTAACTCTTTTAATAATATTATTTCCCAGCCAACAAGACAACATGCTCTGTTAGACCCTATTATAATTCACAACCACACGTCTTTCCTGCACCAAAGCATACTAGAACTAGCATCCGAAATAAGTGATCACAGATCTTTTTAGCACCAACTGCATAAATATTTCACTCGAACTGTTTGGCTATATAAAAGTGCTAACAAAAAAAGTGTTGCAACTTGATTGAGCATGTCTAACGCAGGGCTCGGTGAATGACACCAGCACTCTTTTTAATATTTTTATAGAATTTGTATAACTGTGAATACCCAGTAAAACCATACTTATTCGCAATGATGATAAACCTTGGTAGTCGAAATTCACGAAAAAGAAGGCAGAATAACAGGTAATATAACAGACTGGGTCAACTTTAAGCGTTTTCGAGATAAAGTATAAATTCGTGAAGTAAACATGAACATGACGAAGTTCGGAACATACCATTTTAAGGGTAAGCAGGATAAAAGTTTCATATTTGCGTATTTATTACATATGTAAACGGCTAAATGAGCAATGTGTGAGTAGCTAAAGTGGTGGCGATATAGGTAAGGACGGATCATACCAACAATTCCGACCTTTTTTTACACAGAGGGTTGAGAGTTCGAATCCCACAAGTGCATTTTGTTTTCCTTCTTTTTTGTTATTGTTGATTTGATTATTTGTATTTTCTTGAATTCGCGGGCGTCCTTTTTTTCGAAACTCACTATAGATTAAAAAATAAATCTCTGAAACTGATGTGTTTTACAAATGGGGAAAAATAGGAGTCTGTAATGTTCAAATTTATGAAAGCATGTTTAGTCCTTGGCACATTAGTAATTTGTCATTTGGATTAGACATTCGCCAAGATCCAAGGATGATGCCTGAATGGGAAGCCTGAATAGGTTATCTTTAATAAAGCGAAATAAGTTGGTGCGTTCATTATATATGCATTTTGGATAGCTAAACATTCACTGTTTTCATTGAGCTGAAATCGATGATTTAACAAGGAAAAGATGGAACAACTCACAAAAGAATGTTTTAGAAGCATTGGCGATACTGAGCCCTATGTGTACATAACCATATGACAATGCTAGATTTATGTAAATCTGTTTTTGTGTTCTTAGAAATGCTTTATATTTTGATTATTTATTCTTATATGTTTATATTTTCATTTGACTGCTATATGCCCCTTCATAAGAATCTTACACTATGCATAATTTGGTCATGTGCAATGTATGAAATAAATTGCTGTGGAAAAGGCCTGATGCTTGCATGCATGTTTGCTATTGACATTGTCTTATATCAACATGGGTAATGGTCTAGAGCAGTGGCGTGCAAGCATTGGGCTTTTCAACAGTAAATGTATTACCAAACAAAGAGTCAGGGTAAATGTTTCTATGGCTTTCAATTTTACTTACATGATGTTTTTCCTAAAATGGGCTGCCAGTAGTACTTTCAAATTGTTATCTTTTGTTTTTAACGAAATGGTGTGTAACTTATATTTTAAGATAGTGCTTATTTTTCTACTTCTGAAATCTGGAGACATAGAGATGAACCCAGGACCTAATAACATTAATAACTCTCTTTCCATTTTACACAGTAACATTAGAAGTATACGTAATAAATTTGACTATTTAACTGAAAACTTTTTAGATTTTGACATTTTGTGTTTCAGTGAATCTCATCTTGATGCTAACATAACTACAGAATCTCTGATTATGTCTAGCAAATATGATATTCCCTACAGAAAAGATAGAACAAATCATGGTGGTGGTTTATTAATGTATTTGTCTTGTGAGCTTGCACATACACGACTTATAGGTTTGGAGACATTCTGGAATGAGTCACTATGGGTAGAAATTAAGGTAAATAGAGATATATATCTTATCGGTTTGTTTTATAGCCCACGGACAGCAGATGCAATTTTCTTTGATTCTCTTAACAAAAATATAGAAAATGCTTTAGATATTACTAATAATATAATAATTCTGGGAGATATGAATGAAGATTTACTTAATCCCAATATGCACAACTTGAAAGATGTTTTGCTTTTAAACTCTCTCCACAATATTATTTTGGAACCAACACGCCAACTTGCTTTGTTAGACCCTATAATAGTTCATGAAGACATGTCAACTCTGAGTCAAGGGATTATTCAAGTGCCAAATGAAGTAAGTGACCACTGTGCTACTTATGTACATATACCATTTGAATACCCACTACATGATACTTTTACCAGAAATGTATGGATATATATAAAAGATGCAAATTATGAATTGTTCAATAAAAAAATATCTGATTTTGATTGGTCATGTCTTCATCAAGGTACTGTCAATGAAGCAAGTTCATTATTTACAAATATTTTTATTGAATTTGCTAAATTGTGCATACCTAGTAAAACTATTGTAGTTCGAGAAGACGACAAACCATGGTATGATTCTGAAATAAGGAGGAATTCAAGGAAAAGAGACAGACTAAAGAAAACTGCATTAAAATCATGTAATCAAAATGATTGGAAAAAATACAAATATTACAGAAATAAGGTAAACAATCAAAAAAGAACATGCTAAGGAATATTTTTATAATAATTTAGATATAATTGTTTCAGATTTTCAGAATAATGATAAGCGCAAATTTTGGAAAGTAATTCGTCACTTTGTCAAAAATAATAATTCTACTTCTTCAATTCCTCCTTTATGTTCAGCACTTCCATCTGGTGACAACCAATGGCAATTTAATGATCAGGACAAAGCTAATTGTTTGAATGACTATTTTGCCTCTATCTCAACTGTCAATGACGAAAATACCCAGTTACCTCCTTTTACTGAACTTACTGATAACTCTCTATCTCAAATAATTTGCACTGAACAAGAAATAGAAAAAACAATTGAAGTTCTCAACCCTAACAAAGCAAGTGGTGATGATGGTATAAGCCATAAAATGCTCAGGGGTGTCGTCAAATCCGTTTCAAAACCCTTATGTATTTTAATGAATAGATCTTTTGAAGAGGGAATATTCCCTGATATTTGGAAGATTGCCAATGTTATTCCCATTTTAAAAAGGGAGATAAATCTCAGCCATCTAACTACCGACCAGTTGCATTATTGAGCTGTATTGGTAAACTGCAAGAAAGGATTGTTTTTAAAAATATGTATAACTTTCTACTTGACAATAATCTTCTATACAAGTATCAATCTGGCTTCTTACCTCACCACTCAACAGTTTTTCAGTTAATTGATATCTTTCATAATATATGCCAGGCCTTTGATAATAGTATGTTTTCTTGCATTGTGTTCTATGATGCGTCAAAGGCATTTGATAGAGTCTGGCAAAGGGTCTTTTATTTAAGCTACGGCAAAATGGCATTGAAGGGAAACTTTTAGAATGGTTAAACAGTTATTTAAGTCAAAGAAAGCAGAAAGTTGGTCTAAAGTCTTGCTTTTCATGTTTAAAGTCTATCTTTGCGGGGTTGCCGCAGGGGTCTGTTCTTGGACCTCTTTTATTTTTGGTATACATAAATGATATAGCTGAACATCTTCTTAGTTTGACAAGGCTGTTTGCAGATGATAGCTCACTTTTCTATTCTGCAGCACACATTGATGACAAAGCTGGTATAATTAACCATGATATGCAGTTGTTGTCAAACTGGGCTAGACAGTGGCTAGTAACATTTAATCCCCTGAAAACTGAAGCTGTTTTATTTACTCTTAAAAAGATTAATATCTTACCACAACTTGTTTTTGATAATATTCCAATTAATTTCGTAGATAGCCACAAACATCTTGGTGTTACCTTCAGTAGTACAGGGCAGTGGCATTCTCATATTGAAAATATTGTCCTATCGGCGACTAAAATTTTGGGAATAATGCGTAAGCTAAAATACTCCATTAGTAGAAATTCTCTCAACCAAATGTATATGTCCTTTCTTATACCAGTTGTAGAATATGCCTCAGTTGTATGGGATGGATTCTCTGAACAGGACTCACAAACTTTACAAAAAATCCAAAATAAAGCCGCCCGCCTTATTACAGGATTAACTAGATCTGTGTCATTAGAAAACTTGTTCAAAGAATGTGGATGGACAACTTTGTCAAAAAGAAGGCAACAACATAAACTCTCTTTCATGTATAAGGTAAATAATGGCATTGTACCTTCATATATACAAGATTTAATTCCTCCTTTAGTTAGTGAAATTTCAAATTACCCTCTGAGAAATAATAGAAATATATCCGTGCCCTTTAATAGAACTAGTATCTCACAAAAATCATGTATTCCTTCTTCCATTAGACTTTGGAACTCCCTTGAAGATGACTTAAAAAATCTATCAACATTACAAACCTTTAAAAAACATATTACTTCAAGTTTCAATAACTCATGTGTTCCTTCTCACTTTACTATAGGAAATAGATATATTTCTATATTGCATGCACGACTTCGAAATAATTGCAGCAACCTTAATAATGACCTTTTTAGAAATCATCTCCGTGATAATCCTTTATGTGATTTGTATGGCATGATAGAAGACGCCATCCACTACTTCTTTCATTGTAGAAAGTTTACAATGGAACGGCAGGTTTTTAATGACACAGAGTTTTCCAACCATTAAGTATTGATATGATTCTATGTGGTAATTTTAATTTGAATATGGAAAACAATATAGTCTTGTTCAGGGCTGTCCACAGATATATACATGCTACTAAGCGTTTTAATACCAGTTGACTCTTTGCTTGAAGTTTTCAATGAAGCATATTTTGTATATAAATAAGTATACTTATGACCAATTTGTTCTATTCCCAAGTTGAAGGGGTTCCTGGCAGTCGTACTATTATTATTTTTTTTTTGTTTGTTTTTTTGTTTTTCTTTTAATTATCCAGTATTAATTATTTACTTATTTATTTATCTACTATTCTGATGTTCGATTTTTATTCTTCTTTCATATATATTAATCTTCATTTATTTATCTATTTCCCTATTTATTTATTTTATTTATCTATTTTTTTATTTATTTACTTATTTATTTATTTATTATTTATTGATTTTTTCTTTTATATTTATTTGCTTATTTATTTATTTACTTATTTATTTATTCTGATATAGACTTGTTTATGTTACTATCTGTTTTGCTTTGATTACAACTTGTTAAGTTAACATATGCGTTTGTATATATAGCCATGTTTATAAGCTATTGTGTATATATAGAATGTAGGGGAAGGGTCGAAACTAATGTTGTGAGAACTTGTGACCCAACCCCATTGCTGTAAATATTTTGGCAATAAAATATGTTTAAACTCTAAACTCATTGGTGGATTAAAAATGATGGGGAGCAAACTGCAAACATGTGATAGAGATTGATCGAAAATTCTGGAGGAGAGACAAACCAAGTCATAATTCAAGTAGACTCAGAAATGACGTTGAGTGATTCATGGTACCCGTACACAGCCTTTAAAAGCGAAAGATATACGGACATTCGTCTTGTTTTTCTAGCAGAAAAAATGAAAATATATTGGCAAAATCGTGATGCATTCAATTCATCACATTATAATTGGAAAATTCTGAAATAACGAATGTTACATAAAACCCTATCAAAAGTATAAAGAAAAAAAAAGATATATGTTTAATTTAAAAATCATAAAACTCAACATTACTATGAAATAGAACTTAAACAATAAAAATTATTAACTTGGAAGTGATTTCAGGAGGAGCCCCTAGCCTCTGTATAAAAAAAGAGTCGCAGCAGCTTAACCACTCGACCACGGCGTCGTTTCGTTAATCGCCTGATATTACACGCGTTATATATACTGTCACTCCCATACATTACAATGTGCTTTTCAAACAAACAACTGCTTTTAGTTGTATTTCCGACTAATTTGTGCATGATATTTAGTGGATTATCTTATGTTTGTATGTTATACATTATTTTCTTCTATTTTGGAAAATGCTCAGATTGAAATAATGAAATTAGCACATGGTTTGAATGCTAACAAACCTTGAAATCGACTATTCCGTGTGACGTCATATCCATGTTTACATCACCTATTTATAAATTATCAAAAACATGCCAATGAATCTTTTTACAACAGCTGAGAATCAATTATTGCAGATTTTGAAAACATTGATAAAAGGAAATTTTGGAAAGTTATTATACATTTTTGTAAAATAAAAAATAATTGTTCATTTTCAGCTATTCCTCCTCTCTCTTCTTCTCTTCCTTCAGGCGAAACCCAATGGTATTTCACCGATGCTGAAAAAGCAGATTGTCTGAACGATTAGGTTGCCGCTATTTCTACTGTCAATGATGAAAATACAAGAGGTTTTTCATGTTTATTTGAACAAATTTGAAATTGCCGTATCTCATTAATTTCTTATTACATTTAGTAATAATAAATTGACATTGGTTAATCTGATCTTCAGGAATGCGCAGTCACCAAAAATTAGCTCTTAACTTTATTCATTGGATTAAAACATTCTCTGAAGATGAGAAGTCAAAGTTTAAGCGTTTAACAATGCAGTCTGAAACCAAATGTTCAAAATCTGTCTCGAACAATTTCCCTTAAAGGGGTGAAGTTTTTCTCTTGGAACCTATTATAAAATGTACATAAATGATTTAAGTGTGTTTGATAGGAAATAAAGCATTTCCGTTGGATTATTACTTTTTTGAAGCAGCTTAAACATCAAATTTTGGCGTTTACAGTTTCCAAAGCAACACTAAATTGTAAGCAAAATACATAAATGCAATCTTTGGTGATCAGTTTTATTGGCGATATAATCTTGAACTATTTAAGAACTTGTGTCGGCTGTGAGTTTTTAAAATTTGTTTTTCACAATTCCTCCAGGACACATTTGATTCTTGATTCTTTTGATTCTTGATTCTTGGTGTTGAAGAGTCGCGAAAGCTTGGTGGAGCTTGTAATACTCTCTCTAAACTTTACTCTTAACTAATTTGCGTTTCCGGTTCCTGTGTTAAAATTATGGATAGTCCTTTCAGTAAATTTCTGCCAGATTATATCTATCTGGCATAAGAGATTTGTGTAGTCTTGTTTTGAACTTCAACACTGTGTCGCTTGATACTATCTCATTTAGGGAGCTCTACCTATTGATACATCTTATTGGAAAAGAATCCATTCTCAGTTTCTTTTTACAACTAGGCTTCTGTATCTTAAATAAGTGACCTCTTGTACAATTGTCATTAAAATCAACAAGCTTTCCTGGTTCAATTTCGTCAAATCCATGAACTATCCTATACAGCTGTATCAAATTGTAGCGCTTTCTTCTATAATGTAGTGTAAGAAGATTTAATCTTATGAGACGTTCTGTATATGTTAAGTCTTTAAATTCGGGTAGTATTTTAGTAGCATGTTTCTGAATGTTTTCTAATAATTGTGTATTCTTTTTAGTTTTAGGAAAATAAACACTTCCTCCATAATCAATAATTGACCTAACCAAATTCTTATATAGCGTTAAGAATGACTTTACATCTAGAGAATTAAACGTCCTTTCAATAAGGCCAAGAAGTTTATTACATTGGTTTACCATGTATGTTATGTAATTATCAAATTTCATATTATCTTAAAACCATATGCCTAGATCTTTTTCAGTAGTGTATTTTGGTAATGATTGTAGATTTCCATCTTTATCACACAGTTTATAATCAAATTGACATTTAACATTTCCATATTCAATCTTTTTGCACTTTTGAACTGAGAATTTTAACAGCCATATTTTACTCCGCTGACTTAACTTTATACGGTCTCTTTGTAATTTCTCCTGATCTGACTTTTTAAACCTTGGTGTCATCTGCAAAAATTAACTACTGGGAATTTAGTACTAACTTCACTCTAGCACAATATTAGTCTAGCCACCCTTAACGTGGTCTAAATGCTGGGAAATTAGCGCTCACTTCACCCTAGCACAATATAGGTCTAACCTTAAGGTTGACTTATTTCTGGGAATTTGACGCTTACTTCATTCTAGCACAGTGTATGTCTAGCAACCCTTAAAGTGGTCTAACAGCTGGTTGGAATTTAGCGCTTACTTCACTATAGCGCAGTATACATGTAGGTCTAACCTTGAGGTGGACTAATTTCTGTGAATTTAGCCCCTACTTCACTCTAGCACATTACCGGTCTAACTGCTGGAAAATTAAGCACTTACTTCACTTTAGCACAGAATAGGTCTAACAACCCTTAAAAGACAACGCTGAAGTGTACAAGGTTACACAGCTATCTCTCAGTCATTCTGTCTCATACAGATAACATCTCCAGACAACCGATCAAGTTGTCATATTAGCCATTTTGTCCCCTGATTGTCTGAAAATCTTTTCATACCTTTACCTGTACAAGGAACCAGACCCCAGCATGAAAATCATGTCTTTGACGTGGTCTAATTGCTGGGAATTTAGCACTTACTTCACTCTAGCACAATATTTGTCTAACTGCCCATAAAGGACTTGTTACTGGGAAATTGGCGCGTACTTCACTCTAGCCAAGTATATGTCTAGCCTAAACGTGGGCTAACTGCTGGGACTTTTTTTTAAAAAATAAGTGCTTACTTTACTCTTGAGCAGTATGGTGTACTTACTGCTGTGAAATTAGTGCTTACTTCACTCTAGCACAGTACATGGCTAACCTAATGTGGACTAAGTGCTGGGAAATCAGCGCTTTCTTAACTTTAGCCCAGTATAGCTCTAACCTTAACTGACTTACTGTTGGGGATGTAGCTCTTACATCGCACTAGCACAGTATAGGCCTAACCTTAAGATGGACTATTTGCTGGATATTTAGTTCTTACTTCAATCTAGCATAATATTTGTCTTACCGCCCTTAAGGTTGACTAGCTGCTGGGAAATTAGCGATTACCTCACTCAGCACAGTATAAGTCTAGCCTTAGGGTGGACTAATTGCTGAGAAACTAGTGCTAACTTTACTCTAGCACAATAAAGGTCTAAGCCTGCTTGGATTTTAGCGCTTGTTAGATTGGTTCCCCTCATTGATAAAGCTCCACTTTCGCTACGCATATAACTTAATATGCTGACAAGCTATTAAAGGGAGAGAACCAGTCTAAGCGCTTGTTTGACTCCAGCACAGTATAAGTCAAACCGCTTTTAACAAGGTATAACTGTTGGGAATTAAGCACTTACTTAAATCTTGCACAGTACATGCCTTATCGCCCTTAACATAGAATTGCTGGGAATTAAGCACATACTTCAAACTTCACTGCTGTAAAATTAGCACTTCCTTCATTCACTCTGCCACAATGTAGGTCTAACCTTAAGGTGGTCTAACTGCTGGGATTTTAGCGCTTACATCACTCGACCACAATATATGCACGGTATATGTCTGACCTTAAGGTGGACTAATTGCTAGGAATTTAGTGCCTAGTTCACTTTAGCTAAGTATAGGTCATTTTATTGCTGAGAATTTAGCCCTTACTTCATTATACAGATAAACCAAAAGCTTTGGAGAGTAACTGTATTAACAATATTGATATGTTGTTCTAGAAAAAAGGGTTTCAGGCGTTTATTTATATTTAATATAAAAGCTTTGGCACACAGATGTTCCAGCCCGACTTGCTCATTTACGAAGGCTACATTAACTGTTTCATAATATACAATTATTACTGACTGACTGTAAGAAGATTGACAATACGCATTGATTAGAGCTGATATTCAAAGAGGACTGAAGGTGAATATCGCTTTTTAAGAGTTTAAAAATCCTTATGTCGGTAGAAATTGAAGTGACTAGTAAGTCTATAACCGTTTTTGTATTATGACTTTTTTGCCTTCTTTTTGCTTGAATTTAAATACAAAATATATTTTTTATTATAAAGGGAGCTAAACTGATTTGCTGCAGTTAGCATGCATATATTAAGGAATATTATCTCATTAGGGATACATAAGTAGCTCATGCAAAGATTCAGACAGGAGCCATGGGTTTGACCCCTCCCCCATCCCTCCCCTGCCCTCTGAAAAATCACAAATGGCTATAAGTTTCCTAAGGAATACTGGTAGATCCTTGCATGTAGTTCATAATTTGTAAAAAGATTTGGTCACAATATTTTTGATTGTTAAATTGCAAATTAAACACTAACAAAAAGGTAAACTAGACAGAAACAAACCAATCCGGCCTCAATGCGAGAAAACCTGTCTTCGGGGATTCCGAAAAAAATGAGACACAAACCAGTCTGCTCAGCCACAGAGACTAGCTAGAAAATTGAAATTTCGCTTGTAGCAAGTTTAGATATGATGCTTTCCAAAAAGCGAATAACAAAGGCGCTGATCAGTCTGCGCGGATGCGCAGGCTGGTCTGCGCCTTTGTTGTTCGCTAACCCCGGAAGACAGGGTTTCTTGTGGTGAGGCTTAATTAACAATTTCTTTTTTAAAGACAACAAGACAGCTTAAAGTGACTAACAAAAAATTTTGACAAACAGTGAAGACCCAGATAAAGTGCCACATAATGGGGCACTGTGCGCTACTTAAAGATAAAAACTTTCACAAACAGTGAAGACCCAGATAAAGTGTCATATAAGGCGGCATTGTTTGCTACTTTAAGATAAAAACTTCAACAAACAGTGAAGACACAGATAAAGTGCCACATAAGGCGTCATTGTTTGCTACTTTAAGATAAAAACTTTGACAAACAGTGAAGACACAGATAAAGTGCCACATAAGGCGTCATTGTTTGATACTTTATGATAAAAACTTTAATAAACAGTGAAGACCCAGATAAAGTGCCACATAAGGATATATTGTTTGCTTAGATAAAACAATTTTCAGGGACTGAAAAACATTGAAATTTAGAAAATTTTGATCTGTTACCCCTTAAAATACAAAATGGACAGTTCCATGCTAAATGTATTAATATGTATGGGATAATTCATCAGAATAAAAAGGGTTAACATGAATATAACAGCTTCTTGATGCATCACCAAGAACCAATTGTTGCAGCTGATTATGAGTCGTAGTATATGAGTTGACATAAATGAAGCTTTTATTATCAGAAATTTATTGGTGTTCAGCATCACATAAATATGAATATATATACAGCAATGAGGAAGCATACCAAACCTCCAGATAAGTGAGAGAACAAAAACCTGTCTTAAGCGGTCACTAAAAAATAGACAAAAGAATGGCCTTAATGACACATGGTAGCTTAATGAAGGTCCAAAATATTGCAGAATGCTCCCCTTGGAGCATTCTGCAATACTTTTGACCTGCATTTAGCGTAAATTGGTCTTGAAAAACAATTTTTGGTCTTTTTGAGTATGGCCCATTCAGACAGGTTTTACTGTAATGTCTAATTAATTTTCTTATTTCAACCAAAACACATGTTGCGGGCACTCAAAATATCCATCTTGATGAGACAGTTATTTTGAGCCACAACAAGTATGATTAAACTGATTAATAAGACACCAATCAAAATTTACACTTAAAAGTTTGTTAATCTGGAGCTAAGCATACTTAACAATGATCACAGACAATATGATAGAGAAATACCATGAGAGTTAAAGCAGCCAAGACCTTAAAAGGGACAGCAAAATTGAAAGGGAGTTAATCTGAAATGCAAGCCCTTACTAAACCATGTAATATGTCGCATAACCGATTGCGATCACAAACGAGTGAAAAATAAGAAAGTTACATATGTTTACACAGTAGTGAATTGAAGCGATAGAGGGCAGCCATTTTTAAGCTGTGTGACATCACAAAGTCCTTATTAAATATGTAAAGACAGAATGCTATAGATTTACCTTTATTTACATTTTTATTGATTCTCATGTTGAAAATACAGTAAAACCAGTGTAAAACGGCCACTCAAAATAGACAAAACAAAGATCTGAATGAGAAATGGTAGCTTAATGAAGGTCGAAAGTATTGCAGAATGCTCCCCTTGGAGCATTTTCCAATACTTTTGAACTGCATTAACCGAAAGTTGGTATTGAAAACCAATTTTCGGGCTTTTGGAGAGTAGCCGTTTTACACTGGTGTTACTGTAGCTGATTTTGAAAAAAATCTGTACAGTTTGCAATGAAATTTGGGATTTTATTGGCTTTTAAAAACTAACAGTAGTTGATTAAATATTCAAAATGGCAGCCTCTACTGACTTATTAGAAGTCATAACTTTGATTTTTGATTTTGGATTGCTATAACTTTCTTATTTTACATCTCATTTTGACTGGATTAGCAGCAGGTTGCATATTCTGATAAGGGCTTGCTTTTCAGATCACTGCTGCTGCCCCCTTTATTGAAGAAAATCTGGACTATGTGTGCCTTATAATCATAACAAACAATATGAAATCAGAAAAGCCCCCCTGAATTAACACCCAGAACATAATGAAGAAAGAAAATTGTAAAATATGAACCAAAATATGAGAAAATGTTCCTTCCTTTATGTAAGACTATGAAGGCTGAAACCTGTCCTACCCAGCCAGTTCATTTGACTGTTAAATATTGCCATGCTATTGTTATTACACATGACAAGAGTTTAGAGTTCAGAACTCTAAGGTTCAGTGATTCAAATTTGAAGGCTGAAACCTGTCCTACCCAGCCAGCCCTTTTGTCTCTTAAATATTGCAATATAATAGTATTACACAGTAACAAAGGACAAGTTCAGAACTCTGAGGTCCAAAGATTCAACTGAGCCATGGTGGTGCATGACATGCCAGAAGGTACCATATTTAACCTTATTAACAGACCATCCATTTACCAGTGTGCATGGTATCAAGTTCAAAATAGCCAAGGTTCCTTTTTACCGTAGCAACAATAGTATTGTAAGTTTACCTCATCCTCTGTACAGCCCTGATCTTACTGCCTTTGAATTTGGGCTCAAACCAATTAAGCACTTTAAGAACAGGATACCAGAAATGGATACTGTGGCAAACAGTGAAGACCCAGATGAAATGCCACATAAGGTGGCATTTCATCAGGGTCTGCACTGTTTGCTAAGACTAAAACAAGCTTCAGAGAAAGATTTTGGAAATTATAACCTGTAGTCCCTCTATATATACAATTAACCATCCTGACTTTATTATATGTAGCTTTATGGGAAATTCCATTGATCTGCAAAGGGTTTTAACCACATGTAAGAAAGCCTCTTCCAATCTCATCACCCTGTTGGCAGTAACGTTTTTCAGTGCCTAACGCTTATATCCAAAGAATCACATTTAAGTAAAAGGGCGGATACTTTGGAGGGTCGGACTAACCATTTAAAAAGAAATATTCTGACTACAACTACAGCAGCAGAATGATCATTACTTTACAAATGCCCCTCATATAGCAAAACAATTTACCAGTGCTCAGTGTGCATCCCTTTGTGAGTAACTGACAATTGCCAGTAACTGACAAATACCAAACTTGAATCAGCTATAAGGAGAAAAAAACAACCTTGATCACCATATTCCTTATGCTAAAGAAAGTGAAATATTTTAAAAACAACAATTAGGTGAACAGTGGTCTTTTTAGGTTAAATATGTTATGTATTATAAGAAAAAGTTTCAGCCAATCTAAACACATCTATTGATAAGCTGTGACTAAAGCTCATATTCCCCCTTGATTAGCACAATGTCTTGTACTATATTTACTCTTTAACTCTTTGCCCCCTGAGATATTTTTTATGCATTTTTGTCTTCTGCTGATTTTTTTCAAAACCACTATTTTAGAAAAATTCTTTCCGGAATTATCACTATTTTAGAAAAATTCTTTCCGGAATTATTTAAAATAATTCCGGAAAGAATTTTTCTAAAATAGTGAGCCAAATACCATCTGTGTGTCACCATATAGTGTAAACAACCCATGAAGTACTCAGTATGCACTAATAAGAGATTGTGCACTTACGGTAGATGTTCTAAAATTTCTAACACTTCTAGTTGCTAGCCAAAGACTTAGACAAACAGCATAGACCCAGATCAGACTGCTTCTGAACATGTGTGATCAGGGTCTTCCTGGTTGCTATTGAGACAAGCATTTTGTGTGTTCTAGCACTGATAACCAGCATTTTATATGAGAACAGGATAAAAAAAGCATTCACAAATTTTTTAACATTTACCAATTTAGATAGAATATGGTAATTAACTTTTTAATTAACCCCCACCCCTCAGAAACTTTTCATGTTTCTTTTTGTTGTCTGCTATTTTTTTCAAAATCAACCTTTAGGAAAAATTCTTTCAGGAATATGATCAGAGTGTCAAACAGTTTGGATCAAGATCTGGTTCCGAATTGTTTGCAAAAATTTTCAGCAGACAACACTAGCAGATAAAGAGTTAAACCAAAAGGAAAAGAATCATTATGTTTAAAATGGGCCTTGACGCGAGAAAAGCCGACTTCGAGGTTAGCAAATAACAAAGGCGCAGACCAGCCTGCACATCCGGGCAGTCTGATCAGTACCTTTGTTATTCACTCTTTGGAAAGTATCATATCTAAGCTTGCTACAAGCGAAGTTTCAATTTTTTAGTTAGTCAACAAGCGAAATTTCAATTTTCTAGCTTGTCACTGTAGCTGTGCAGGCTGGTTTAAGTATGACTTCATTGGTGACCCCAAAGAAAGGTTTTCTCATGACAAGGCCCAAATTAGAATGCAGCTATGTAAATAGCATTATACAGTGCAATCCCCTAATAACCTTAATGCTATGGTTGGGTACCACAGAAATAGACTGTATCATAAGTAAATTGCTTTGTACAGGGACATCCTGGGACTATTCTACAAAAGAATTATAGGAAAATGACAAAATTTTGTTTGAATGTTTTGATGCTTGACATCCCAGTCAACAACTTTTCAGTCATGTTGGGGCAATTTCCTGTCTTCCTCAGTTGAACCAGTACTTAGCTGTGGTTAAAGTGCCTTGCTAAAGGATACAATGCACTTAGTCCAACAGCGGTGAGCCTTGAACTAGCAACCCTATTATCCCCAGTCTTACCTTCTCCCAACTGAGCCACTGCGCTCTGCAATATTTCACTTTCCTATAATTCCTTTGAAATATTCCATGGTGAAAACATTTGGGAGCAACAACATGACCGTGTTATACCCAGATCTGTGTTATAATTGGGTGTGTTATAAAGGGACTGCACTGTATTATAATTCACAGACAGTGAATTACAACCTGATCTATATCTACGCCTTTGTTGCTGGCATACAACAAAAACTGGCATCGAGGTAATAAAACATTTTTCATGTTTAACTCAACCATGAAATTTATCCTGCTCATAAATGTTAAAATGCCAACAATTGTTGGCATTTTAACATTTATTAGCAGGATAAATAAAACATCTGAGAGTTTGAAGGCAAGAAAGAGAATTGATTTTTAGCATTTTAGTTTTTATGAGCAGTTGAAATTTAATACTCAGTTGAGTTGGGCATGAAGAAAGTTATATAAC
The DNA here is from genome assembly GCA_964019695.1 of Loripinus fragilis. Classification (NCBI taxonomy): domain Eukaryota; kingdom Metazoa; phylum Mollusca; class Bivalvia; order Lucinida; family Lucinidae; genus Loripinus; species Loripinus fragilis. The sequence continues at coordinate 39,327,616 of OZ026519.1, read as the reverse complement.
CTCAAGGCCTGTTTTTCCCATGCCTGGGCTCAAACCATGTTCACATCTGATAAACTCTTTACATGCTAGTAACTTTGGATGCTAATTTTGTCCTCTGCAGATTTATCTGAAAATAACTTTTTCAAATAACTCTTCAAGAAATACAGAGTATCAAACAGTTTGGATCCAGATCGGGCCCAACTTTTTGTTGGGCCTGATCTAGGTCCAAATTGATTGCAGAATTACTCAGCAGATGGCAAAACTCGCCACTAGCCAAAAAAGGGTTAACATGTCATTTTCCCCTAATTCACTGAACATTTACTATGATGTTACTTTACCGTACTTAGGCATGCTTTTTTGTCATCTGCAGAGAGACTTTTTCACAAAAAACTCCAAGGAATATACCAGACTGTCAAAAACTTCAGATCCAGATCAATCATAACATTTTGCTGGCTTGATCTGGGTCCAATCTGCTTGCCAACAATAAATACATGTACAGTACAACCTGTGTAAAACGGCCACTCAAAAATAGACAAAACAAAGACCTTGATGACAGATGGTAGCTTAATGAAGGTTGAAAGTATTGTAGAATGCTCCCCATGGAGCATTCTGCAATACTTTTGACCTGCATTAAGCAATAATTGGTCTTGAAAACCGTTTTTGGTCGTTTTGAGAGTGGCCATTTTACACAGGTTTTACTGTACGATCATCTGTCTTTTTCCGCTCACAACTGGACCTTCACTTAGCTGTCACTTTAGCTATCAAATAGTAGGAGAGGAAAAACAATCCAACAAGTCCTAGTATAATATAGCACATCATTTTTCTGTTTCCTTTTCCCGATGATACCATGTAGTTTATTCTGTTTAATGATCCTGTGAGTAGACCCTGACTGCTTTCAAACTCCCCAGTCTGAAATAAGGAATAACTGTAGGATAGTAATACAACCAAAGACCAAACTCCCCAACAGAGGCATCCCCTAGCAAACATTCTTCCATCATTTTTTAGAAGAATATCAACACTGTCAGGGAGTATGCCCTGGAAGAAAGGTTATTTTCAATCTAAAAATAAAACTAAGGCAACATAAATTTAAAAAAAAAGTAAGAAAGAGGACAAAGATCAGGAATCGATACAATCAAGCACCCCACCTGACCCAGGATACCAATGGGAAAGTGACAACGTCACAATTAGACAGCACAAACGAGAGCAAAGAGGTCAGCCCTTTCCCAGCAGGTGACCACAAGGCATCAACAAACAGACATGCATGAAAGCATAACAAAACAAGGCAGAAATAACATAAATGATCCACAAAAGAAGCGCCACCTTGGAACACATTTCAACCAAAAAGCAGAGGTTTGGAAACATTTATTCTATTTACGATGCTTGTATTACTGTAATTCTGTTTTCCACTAGTGTAAAAGCAAAGAAATTTTAATAATTATAGGTATTATGTAAAGTATTTTTCCCGGAAAACATTCAAACTCTAAATGCAAATAACATTTTTACAAAGGCTGACAGATAAATAATTGTAAATCTTGGAATCACTTTTCAGGTTTTAATCATGGAAACAAAGAATATAAACCCTTATCAGACTGTTCATATGTGAGTTGTCTGATCTGGGTCCATATTGCTTGCCAACTTTGCTGCTACAGTTAATCAGAAGATGAGCATGCAGACGACAACTGTCGTGAATGACGAGAAATGGATTAACCTGGTAATTCTTGTGAAATCATGATACATGTATAATGCTTTTTTTCTTCTAGTCTATTTTTTCTAAGATTACACTTGTTTAAATACCCATGAGTAGCTTTTAATCATACAATGAGTATCTATCTAAACAGATGTTTCTTGGAAGTTACCCAAAAACCTATAATTTTCAGCAGGCGACAATTTCAAAAATAATAACAAATAAGGCATGATATAACATGAGAATCGTCGTCTGTAAAAACAATCTTCTAATGTCGCAGTTTTACAATACACAGCATGAATTAGCTTCTGTTATTCTATATACTGAACTCTTTTAAGCAATACCAAAATAAAATAGATATGATAACTATTTGCTGTTCCCTTGCTGGCGTTGATGTATGACCCTGGTGACCATCAAAATTAGGTCAAAGCCATGAAAATCTAATTATTGCTTTTGGCTGTCTTAAATAAGTATCTGTGCAAGTTTGGTTACACGCCGGCCAATGATTCATAAGTTGAAGTAAAAACAACAACTTAAGTTAAGCCGGCACTAACAATATGTCCATCCATGCCTATGGGGGGCATATTTACTCAGCATGCAAAGAGCTAAAAAAATACATGAGCAAATGTATGACAAAACCAACAAAATGATCAGCCTGGGTGTCCACTCGGTCTGTTCAAAGTCTTCACTGTGTGCATAAAGAAACAAGGAGTCCTTAGCTTGCCATTGAATCCACAGTATAGAATCTAATATGACTGGGTTAATGTTAAGACTGGTCCAACAGTCAGTACTGGGTGTGAGGTTGAAAATTTCATTTAGTCACACACTATAGCTCATATAATTGAGCCAGTGCATGAGATTTCCAACAATTAGGTATAAGCGACCAGCAAAGCCTCAGATCAGCCTGCGCATATGCGCAGTCTGATCAGAGCCTTTGCTTGTTGCTCGAGTATCCTATGAGTGTTAAGCTACTAACTGAACACCATTTGAGGTTTCTAAGCCTAAAAGGAGGCTTCATAGGCTCGTCTGAGTCTACACTTGTCAAAATGCCACATTGCTGGAAATCCCATGTCATGGCTCATATGTTCTATGAGGGAAAGTTTTTACCATGTGATCATCCATATATCTGTTAGACTCTTTAGATTCTACTTCAATATCTAAAGCAAGCTGGAAAAGAAAAACAACATCATCACACCATTTTTTACATACATGCCATAGGTCTAGATACAATGTACATGTAAACCACATTTTTTAGTGTAAATTTGTAAATATTTTCTTATCCATCAGTTTTAACATTTGTTTTGGGTGCCTAAAAGAACCAACTCATTGAGACATTTCTTTTGAGTGCCCACCAAATATGTTTTGGCTGAGAAAAAAGAAAAAAATCAATTATGCACTCTTATCTGGAGGCTTGCATGTTATGATGCATTAAGCACACATGCACCTATAAATGCACACTTTATGGGTTGTTTCCACAAAATAAACTTTGGATTTGCATGCATACAATCCAGAGTTGCAAATCTATTATTTAATCTTTACCGATTCAATTGAAGCCAACAGTTTTAAGAATAGTGTGTAAATGATGTTTTTGGTCAGTCTAATGACACATATAATTAAAATAATATCATCTGTTGCAATTTTTCACTTTAACAACTTACTAATTTCAACTTGAATGCAAACAGTGTACTGTACAGTATGGTACTGCCATATGTAGCATTCTGATCTGGGTCTTTACTGTTGGCTTAACCCTTTACCTCATAGAGAGGCCTTTTAATGCTTTTGCAAGCAGAGCAGACCTGATCAGGGTCTACTCAGTTTTCTTTAATAAAAATATGATATATCTGACCCTACACTAGTGGACCTGACAAGTCATTTCTTTGTTCTGTACATGTACCAACTTGAAAGTTTGCTTATTTAATTATTCATAGTGGGTGGCGCCTAGAATTAATATTCATGAGGGAAAGAGTTAAGAGACTTCCTAAAAACAACAGCAGGCAAGAAAGAAGATAACCTTTCTGATGTGGATGGCAGTGAAAGTATTAAAAGAAATATGTGTGGCTATAGGCTTAGATAAACAAACATTTTTTGAGCCTAAAATTGTAAATATTTTCTTACCAATCAATTTTAACATATGTTTTGGGGTGCTCAAAAGAACCGTCTCATTGTCATACCCACAACATATGTTTTGGTTGAGAAATAAGAAAATTATTTTTTCTGTTATGCACTCTTAACTGAAGACCTGAATGTACATGTATTACAAACCAATTTTTTATTTGATTGGGCTAGGGAAAACAATTTTTTAAAAGTGGTCATAATTATCAATCATTTGATATAATAAATCAGTGTGCTATTCACTTTTGCATAAAAAAGTAAATGTCTACTATGCACTCACCCCTTTTAATCTTGATATTTTGCTGGATAGGCCTTCAACTCTGGACTGGTTTTCATTATCAAGCATTTCTTCTGTTCGCCCTTAAATACAAAACAGAATGTCAGTGCTAAAAGAGAGCTATATTTCATTTTCTTTCACTGATACACAGTTTCGGCAATAAAACCTATCATATATATCAATGAGCACAATTTGCACAGAAAAGGATCAAACACTTTTATTAGCAGTCATAGTATTTTCAAATTCAGTCAAACCTACAACATAAGATACATGTAGCCAACATGTCCATTATCCATCACACAACTCTAATACATGTATGTGAGTTTGAAAACAGCCTATTTGACTTTATATACCTGATATACTGTGGCAGCCCTATAGTGCAGCCCAAGGGTTAACCCATTGTATACTGGAAACCCCTAAACGGGTACTTTGGCAAACAGTGAAGACCCAGACGAGATGCAGCATAATCAGATAACAGATTTTCTAATAGCATAGCTCGTTTAAAAAGTGGCTTAATTGATTTTGTTCATAAGCGTGTGTTAAATATAAGGAATTTACTACTACAAAAAATTATATTTCAATACAAATGTTTTGGGCAAGAACTTAGACCCTGATTAGACTCCTTACTCTTCAGCAGCTGATCTGGGTCTGCACTGTTTGACAATGTCTGAAAAAGTATCAGAAACCCAAACTTTGTGGAAGTCATTAATAAAAGATATTTATCATTTTCTTGCAGAGACGACTTCCTTGGCTGATAAGCTGTCAAATAATTTTTATTTGCTCTAGTTTAACTAATAGTTTGCAATTGCGTGCTCAAATTTAGACACTTTCTTTACTTTTTTGTAGGCATGTATTGCAAATCGTCTCCACATGTTCAGTGGATTTGGGGAAAAGTGGATGGGCACAACTTTTTACTACTTCATTCTTTTCAAATGTTATTTTCAATTTTTCATGGTAGTTTCACTTTTGGACTCATTTCACTTTTTTCTATTATGATTCTGCCTAGCTAACAAATTTAAAAGATGCCAAGATCAAAATGTAGATCTGCACCATTTATCTTTATTACTGGCACTGATCAATAATTTGAATTTTGAAAAAAAACAAACACAAAAAACACTAACTTTTGGCTGTGTTTTTGACAAAACGAGGAGGGCCTTCTCTTCCTCTGTGGTCTCACTGGTCTGGCCAGTTATTACAGAAGAAGAAAGACTAGCCCAATGTGGAATAGTTTGTGAAAAAATGAATTCTTCAGGGCATCACTATACATGTAAGTCTGGTATCTACAATATTGGGCACCATGTGATGAACTAGTAACTTTCGAGCTGTGTTTTTTGTTTTAGCACACTCAGGCATAATGCTCCTAATGGAGTAAGCCAGTATATGTAGATAAATAGAGCAAGGTCAATTGAATACTAGTCCTTTACAACAGACACAGCACCACAATGTATCTTGTGGAAGAAAAGCCAATTAAACAGATCCCTATGGGCCTAAAGCTCATCAAGCATGTCACCCTCACTACCGGTACTTGCGTTTTGCCATCACCTGCTGACTGCAGGTCCAGGGCAGAGTTATCTTTAGGTTTGATTTTTAATGAGTCCCTGGGACCCAGGGCATCAATAAAAGTTGAGTCCCATGCAAGTTTTACTGAGTCCAGGAGAGTTTTCCAACTGACAAAGTTTTTGCAATGATAAAAAATAAGAAATTGGGTAGAGCTATCAAACTTTAATCTCAAACATTTTCAGTTGACACTGAGTAATTGACAATCAATAACATATAAAACAAGAAAAAGAATTGATGGAGTTTTGCCTATTAAAACTTCTTATAATTTTACAGTCTTTGCTTGATGCTCTGGATTGTAAACTCATCACTTGGCTATCTGATACATCTATGTGCCTGTTGAAAATTGCTGCACCCACTTGTGAATGCATTTTTAACAGACAAGGCATCAAATTATTATGGTCTTGGTTTCAGGACTAAGCTCTTTAATGGTTTATACTGTAACCAGGTTCCTAGCATGCTACATTGTGACAGATGCTATTTTTTTTACCCAGGAGCTGGTTCTCATTTGGGAAATCTTAACTCATTCTTTTTTTATTACAAACTCTGCCATGAACAACAGATCTCAGAAAACCACAACTATTTTATTCATAGCAGTCTCGTGATTTCGAAGCGTTAGGCTTAAATGAAATATATGTGTGGTTCCTGTTGCCTACCTACCCTAATTTTTTTAACCCTACCCTAAACATTAAAATGGTCTTTAGAGAAAAAATACCTAAAATGGGCATGTTTTCAGATTTTGTCACTATTTTCTTTGTTATTGTTTGTTTGTTTGTTTGTTCTGTTGCTTTACGTCCCAAGTCAACAGCTATGGTCATTGCGGGACGGTCAGTTCACCTAACCACACTTTTTTCCTGGGCAAGCTTGAACAAGCAGTTAACCAGTAATCGTGCACATACTTTCGCTTGTAACTGACAACAACCCTTCATGAAAAATTCATTCAGCGGAAGAGAGGAGAATGACCGTAGAAATTATTTCATGATCAATCTCCACGAAAGTATGGGACCGGGCTGGGATCGAACGCGCGACCCCTGGATCTGCAGTCAGCTTCACATCTGTAACCAGACACGTTACCGATTTTCTTTGTTAAATGTTATGACAAAATTTAATAATTTCCCTACCTACCCACCCTAAATTTTGTTGGTATGCACCAGGAACCACACATATATTTCATTTAGGCCTTACAAAGAAATATTCAAGGATTGTAACTCTCTTTTCTATTGAACAGGTTTGAATTTGGCCTAAATTGCTGAAACTTGATTGCTTTAGATCTTGCGTCAAATGGACGCAAGCTACCTGGCTCTCAGAGACCTGGCTACATTGCGTACCAACCATATTTATTTTGTATTTAGAATTATTACGATGTAAACGCAAATAATGCAGTGACTGTCTTCCTCTGGTATTTCTGAATTTGCTTAATCTGAGTAAGTGCTGGTCATCTTAAGTTTCGCATGCAACTTCCTTAGTACTCAAAGGTGAAAAGGCCAAGTTCTTGCGAAGGAAACCAGGCCTCAAGGTTATAAAACTTTTTGTCATGCTCAACTCAGCTGAGCATGAAAATTATCATGCATATAAATGTTAAAATGCCAATCATTGTTGGCATTTTAACATTTGTTAGCATGATAAATACAACATCTGAGAGACTTAAAGCAAGATACTTCTTTATTTGTCTGTATTTTTGTTTTAATGAGCAGTAGAAATTTCATGCTCGGTTTAGTTGAGCATGAAAAAAGTTTTATAACCTCGGGGCCAAGTGTCTTAGTTGCTAGAGATGTGCTATATTTTTTAATAAGCGTCTTAATGACACTGATAATTTTTATTAAACAAAACTGATTTACGAAAGGGTTTGACTATAAAATGCCAAACTAGACGCCATATAAGAAGTTGTAATCAAATACTAAATGTTTAAATTAAATCTAGTAATTAACCATTGCCATTCCGTCGCCAATCAGCCATTATTTGCCCGCAAATTGCTTCCAACGTCAACAATTTTCCGGGTCGCAATAAGCGCTTTGCGGTGTTGATGTAAACAATAGATCGGCAATTATATCCAGTTAATAGTCACACAGCCTACGTACCTATTGGCCAGCAGTACATACCTACCTGTATCTATACCGACCTGCCTGCTTTTCCGCTTGCCTGCCTCTTTGGTTCATTATTGTTACCTGTGATGCAGAAGGGAAATGGCATACAAAACTCTTGTTCGTCCACTGGTGGAGTATTCATCATCGGTCTGGAGCCCCTACACCAAAAGTAATATTGCCAGGCTTGAAATGGTTCAACGTAGAGCGGCCCACTGGACTTTTCGTTAATACTACCCATATGCAAGTATGACACAGATGCTCCAATCCCTGGGCTGGCGGTCTCTTGAGCAGAGAAGGTCCGACTCCCGACTTTGCCTATTTTACAAGATCATATATGGCCTTGTAGCCATTGGCATGCCTCCATATGTTGTTAACCCATTGAGAGCTCTCAGAGATTCACACACCCTTGGCTTACATCAAATTCAATCCACTGTAGTTTACTACAAATGCTCATTCGTGCAATGGAACCGGCTGCCTGCACACATAGCACTTCTGCCCACCTTTGATTCCTTTCAGAGGGCAGTGTGCACAGTCAGTCACCCAATGCCATAAATGTCAGTGTACTGTTTTTAAACTGTTAGCCTATTACTATCAGCCTGTTTCTGACTTTTAACATTTTAACCCTATCATCTTTTATTCGACTCCAACTAACACATCTTACGGTAACTTTTTTTTTATCTTTAAAAGCATTTCTTCCACTGACGCGCACATGCACGTAATCTTCGAGAGGGGCGATGCAGTAGAGATATATAGATATCATAGATATATAGATAGCAAGCCGTCACCCGTATCCCTTGGTTCATTTTTGCCTCTGATACTGAATGGGTGCATTGTTGCCTGTGATGCTGCAAGCCATTGCCCGTGATGCTGAAAGCAAACACTTGTTGCCTTTTGTGCATTGTTGCCTGTGATGATGCAAGCTATTGCCTGTGATGCTGCACAAGCAAACACTTGTTGCCTTTTGTGCATTGTTGCCTATGATGCTGCAAACTATTGCCTGTGATGCTGCAAGCAAACACTTGTTGCCTTTTGTGTATTGTTGTCTGTGATGCTGCAAGCTATTGCCTGTGATGCTGCAAGCAAACACTTGTTGCATTGTTGCCTATGATGCTGCTAACTATTGCTTGAGATGCTGCTAACAAACACTTGTATGCAAGCTATTGCCTGTGATGCTGCACAAGCAAACACTTGTTGCCTTTTGTGCATTGTTGCCTATGATGCTGCAAACTATTGCCTGTGATGCTGCAAGCAATCACTTGTTGCCTTTTGTGTATTGTTGTCTGTGATGCTGCAAGCTATTGCCTGTGATGCTGCAAGCAAACACTTGTTGCCTTTTGTGAGCTGTTGCCTATGATGCTTTAAGCTATTGCTTGTGATGCTGCTAACAAACACTTGTTGCCCTTTGTGTATTGTTGTCTGTGATGCTGCAAGCTATTGCCTGTGATGCTACAAGCAAACACTTGTTGCCTTTTGTGAGCTGTTGCCTATGATGCTGCAAGCTATTGCTTGTGATGCTGCAAGCAAACACTTGTTGTCTTTTGTGCATTGTTGCCGGTGATGCTGCAAGGTATAACCTAAAAAGTCAATACTTGTATCCTTTGTTTCATTGCTTCATGTGACGCTACAAGCCAACGCTTGTATCGTTTGGTGCATTGCTGTATGTGATGATGCAAGCCAATACTTGTATCCATTGGTTTTTTGCTGCCTATGCTGCTAAATGCCAACCCTTGTAAATGGGTGTGTGTGATACAGCAAGCAAACGCTTGGATCCTATTGTTCACCGTCGTTGTCTGCAATGCTGCAAGACAACACTTGATTTCTTTGATTCATTATTGCATGTGATGCTACAAGCCAAGAACTTGTATCATTTGGTTCATTGCTGTCTGTGATTATGCAAGCCGACAATGACATCAAACAACAGCTCTAAATAAGTAACACCAAAGAAAAGTTCAAAACATTGCTAAGAAAGCCCGACAGAGATGTTCATAGATAACACCTAAACAGAAGTATCCTTTGGTACATTTTTGTCTGTGATACTGCAAGTTTACACTTGTATCTTTTGATCCATTGTAACATCTGATTGCACAAGCCAACATTTGTATCCGTTGTTTCATTGTTTCCCGAGACGCTGCAAGCCAACATGTGTACCCATTAGTTCATTGCTGCCTGTGATGCTGAAAGTCATCTCTTGCATCGTTTGATTTATTGTTTCCTGTGATGATGCAGGCCAAATACAAGTATTCTTTGGTTCAGTGTTGCCTTTGGTGCTAAATGCCAACACTTCTATCCTTCTGTTGATTGTTGTGTGTGATACAGCAAACATACGCTTGGATTTTTATTGTTTATCGTTATTGCATGTAAAGCTGCAAGACAGCACATTAATTCTTTGGTTCATTGTTGCCTGTGATGCTACATGCCAACACTTGTACCATTTGGTTCATTGTTGCCGACAATAACATCAAATAGAAAAAGCAAAATTTTCAGCAGCTCTATACAAGTAACACCAAAGAAATTTCAAGATATTGCAACGGAAGTCAGAGAATACCAGCTCGACAGAGATGTTCACAGATAACACATAAAAGCAGTATCCTTTGGTTCATTGCTGCCTGTGATGCTGAAAATTGCACTTATATCCGCCTTTGATTGCGCAAGCCAACATTTGTATCTTTTGGTTCAGTGTTTCCTGTGACGCTGCAAGCCAACACTTGTACCCATTGGTTCATTGCTGCCTGTGATGCTGAAAGTAGACTCCTGTATCGTTTGTTTCAATGGTTCTTGTGATGGTGCATGCTAATACTGGTATTCTTTGGTTCATTGTTGCCTGTGATGCTCAATGTCAACACTTGCTAAATCGTATCGCTCTCGTAAAATAAATTCTTTACTTACTTACTTGTTTGTCTTTAGTGCACAATTGCCAGCGAAGCCGAAATACTACCCTTGTAACCTTTGAGGTGCTCTGTTGCCATCAGTGCCACAAGGTAACATTCATTTAAGTTTCAGGTGGATTTCTGCCTTTGGTGTGTTTTTATGCATTATTGCCCGAAATGATGCAAGCAAAACTAGTTTCCTATCAAGAATTGTAGATTGTGATATACATGTATGTTAATTTTATATAATGATGCAAGCCTTATTGCCATTGGTGCAGTTACCTTTGATGCAGCAAGGCATATGTCGTTACCTCTGGCGCTGCAAAACATTACTGCTGGCCTTTGGTTCTGCAAAGCATTACTTGTTGCCCTTGGTTCTGCAAAGCATTACTTGTTGCCCTTGGTGCTGCAAAGCATTACTTGTTACCTTTGGTGCTGCAAAGCATTACTTGTTACCTATGGTGCTGCTAAACATTACTTGTTACCTTTGGTACTGCAAAGCATTACTTGTTGCCCTTGGGGCTGCAAAGCATTACTTGTTACCTTTGGTGCTGCTAAACATTACTTGTTACCTTTGGTACTGCAAAGCATTACTTGTTGCTCTTGGTGCTGCAAAGCATTACTTGTTACCTTTGGTGCTGCAAAGCATTACTTGTTACCTTTGGTGCTGCAAAGCATTAATTGTTACCTTTGGTGCTGCTAAGCATAACTTGTTGCCCTTGGGGCTGCAAAGCATTCATTGTTACCTTTGGTGCTGCTAAGCGTTACTTGTTGCTCTTGGTGCTGCAAAGCATTAATTGTTACCTTTGGTGCTGCTAAGCATAACTTGTTGCCTTTGGGGCTGCAAAGCATTCATTGTTACCTTTGGTGCTGCTAAGCATTAATTGTTACCTTTGGTGCTGCTAAGCATAACTTGTTGCCCTTGGGGCTGCAAAGCATTCATTGTTACCTTTGGTGCTGCTAAGCGTTACTTGTTGCTCTTGGTACTGCAAAGCATTAATTGTTACCTTTGGTTTTGCAAAGCATTAATTGTTACCTTTGGTGCTGCTAAGCATTAATTGTTACCTTTGGTGCTGCTAAGCATTAATTATTACCTTTGGTGCTGCAAAGCATTACTTGTTGCCCTTGGGGCTGCAAAGCATTACTTGTTACCTTTGGTGCTGCTAAGCATTAATTGTTACCTTTGGTGCTGCTAAGCATTAATTGTTACCTTTGGTGCTGCAAAGCATTAATTGTTACCTTTGGTGCTGCAAAGCATTACTTGTTGCCCTTGGGGCTGCAAAGCATTACTTGTTACCTTTGGTGCTGCAAAGCATTAATTGTTACCTTTGGTGCTGCTAAGCATTAATTGTTACCTTTGGTGCTGCTAAGCATTACTTGTTGCCCTTGGTGCTGCTTAGCATTAATTGTTACCTTTGGTGCTGCTAAGCATTAATTGTTACCTTTGGTGCTGCTAAGCATTAATTGTTACCTTTGGTGCTGCTAAGCATTAATTGTTACCTTTGGTGCTGCTAAGCATTAATTGTTACCTTTGGTGCTGCAAAGCATTACTTGTTACCTTTGGTGCTGCTAAGCATTAATTGTTACCTTTGGTGCTGCTAAGCATTACTTGTTACCTTTGGTGCTGCAAAGCATTACTTGTTACCTTTGGTGCTGCTAAGCATTAATTGTTACCTTTGGTGCTGCTAAGCGTTACTTGTTACCTTTGGTGCTGCAAAAACATTACTAAGTAAGTAAGTAAGTAAGTAATATTTTATTAACGTGTCACATGTCTGTACATCAACTAAAATCTCAATAAAAATCAACTTTTCAGTAAAAGACACTCAGCTGGGGTTACAAGCTTATGAGACACGCAACTAAAAACTGCTTTGATAATTAAGATACATATTATACAATAAAAAAGTCAAGGTAGTATCACATGGCACAGAATGAAATAGGTTAATTATCTTTTAAAATAATTATAATGAGCAGAGATGCGTTTCTTTTAAAACATGCATATGAATTGTCTAAATAGTTCTTTTCCTTCTCTGAAACATATCAAATAGTGTTGAAGCCAGAATTGGCTGCATATTGACATGATTCAGTAGAAATATCATTTTTGCAGTGGAATCATATAAAATAAAATCTCTATTGCATAGCTGTGCCTTGTGAAACATTTTACGTCTCATGTCATCATAAAAGGGACAGTCAATCAGAAAATGGAGTTCATCTTCAACAGAGTCTATGCAGTGGAAACAAGTTCTCGGTTCCACGGGGAGTTTAGGTCGTGCAAAACGCCCAGTTTCAACATGTTATGGCAAATTGCCACACCTGAACATAGCTAAAATGCGGCGGTGGTCTCTCTGAATTGCTAGTTTTACATATAGTTCTGTCTCTAAATCTGATTTATATAGTCTGTATGTTCTAAGTTTGTTCCCGTTTGGATGCCCTTCATCGTTAAACAAGTTCATTTTCCACATTAATTTATCCATTTCAATCAATTTTGCTTTACATACCTTAATTGTATTTGCAACACAGACAGTATCTTGCTCAAATAAATGTGATAGCCCGATTTCATGAATAAACTTGAGAAACCTTTTCTCCCAGCATTTACCATTAGATTTAGACCACATAAATATTCGTTTCACAAGTCTATCATTCTGAATGTTTGTAAGTTTGCAAAATAAACGACAAGTTTCCACCCTTTGATTGACTAAGCAGTCTGTCCAGCCCATGTCTCCTCTAGTAGCCAAATTCGCAGCATTTTTTCCTACCCCTAAAAAGTACCTACAGGCTTTGTTTTGCACAGTGTTTACTTTTGTAGACCCTGTCAAACCCCATATGCCTGAGCAATAGTACAATATGGGCTCTACCAGTGAGGTATACAGTTTAGCATATACATCATAAGACATACCTCCTGCACATTTAAATTTAGCATAAAGAACAGACAGGGCTCGACTTGCAGACTTTGCCAATTCAGACGTTGCAAACTTTAAGTCTAAGTGTTCCTGAAACCAAAGTCCAAGGTACTTATATTTTTCAGTTTTTTCAATGTTTAGATGACCGCATGAGAATAACTCGTTACAGCATAATACTGATGCTGGTCTAAAGTGAACAATTTTAGTTTTATCACTGTTAATTGATAGTCTCCACTTACTACACCATTCATTCAATTTGTTTAACATCAACTGAAGAGACTGTGCATCAGGAGCAATAAGTGCGATATCATCAGCATACAGTAATAAAGAAAGTTGCTGGTCATCAATGTCAATTCCAAGACGCATTTGCTTAATATCATTAGCCAAATCGTTTATGTAAAGCGAGAACAATGTCGGAGATAGCTTACATCCCTGAAACTGGGAACAGTATTATTCTGAACACGTTGTTTTATATCATCTAGATGATTGTCGTCATAATGAGCCTTTGTGGAATTTGAAAACAGCATTAATTGTTACCTTTGGTGCTGCAAAGCATTAATTGTTACCTTTGGTGCTGCTAAGCATTAATTGTTACCTTTGGTGCTGCTAAGCATTAATTGTTACCTTTGGTGCTGCTAAGCATTAATTGTTACCTTTGGTGCTGCTAAGCATTAATTGTTACCTTTGGTGCTGCTAAGCATTAATTGTTACCTTTGGTGCTGCTAAGCATTAATTGTTACCTTTGGTTTTGCAAAGCATTAATTGTTACCTTTGGTGCTGCTAAGCATTAATTGTTACCTTTGGTGCTGCTAAGCGTTACCTGTTGCCTTTGGTGTTGCAAAAACATTACTTGTTGTCTTTGGTACTGCAAAACTTTACTTGTTGCGTTTAGTGCTACTAAGCATTTTTGTTGCTTTTGGTGCTGTCAAGCATTACTTGTTGTCTTAGGTGCTGCTAAGCATTACTTGCTGCCTTTGGTGCTGCAAAGCATTACTTGTTTCAATTGGTGCTTCAAACTATATCATATTGCATTTGGTGATGCTAAGCATCACTTGTTACCTATGGTGCTGTTGCATTACACACTGTCTTTGGTGCTGAAAAGCATGGTGTGTTGCTTTTAGTGCTGCAATACTTGTTACCTTTGATACTGCAAAACATTACTTGTTACCATTGGTGCTGCTAAGCATTACTTGTTGTCCTTGGTGATGCAACGCATTACTTGTTGCCTTTGTTGATGCTGCTAAGCATCACTTATTACCATTGGTGCTGCAAAGCATTATCCGTTGCCTTGGGTATTGCAAAACATTACTTGTTGCATTTAGTGCTGCAAAGCAATATTTGCTGCCGTTGGTCCTGCTATGCATTACGTGTTGCAATTGGTACTGCAAACAGAACTTGTCTTCGTTGCTGCAAAAGCTTTACTAGTTGCCTTTGGCACTGCAAAACATTACTTGTTGCCTTTGGTGCTGCAAAGCAACACCCGTTGCCTTTGGTACTCCAAGCATTACTTGATTTTTGCTCTGTGAATAATTACTTGTTGCGATGGTACTGCAAAACATTACTTGTTACCTTTGGTGCTGCAAAAGCATTGCTTGTTGCTTTCAGTGCTGCAAAAATTTACCCGTTGTCTTTGGTGCTGCAAAGCATTACCTTTTTGCCATTGGTGCTGCTAAGCACTACTTGTTGTCTTTGGTGCTGCAAAGCATTACTTGTTGCCTTTGGTGCTGCAAAACATTACTTGTGTTTGTTGCTACTAAGCATTACTTGTTGTCTTTGGTGCTGCAAAGCATTACTTGTTGCCTTTGGTGCTGCAAAAAATACTTGTTGTGTTTGTTGCTACTAAGCATTACTTGATGCCTTTGGTTCTGCTTAGTATTACTTGTTGCCTTTGGTACAGCAAACATTACCTGTTACATTTGGTGCTGCAAAGCAGCATTGCATGTTGCCTATGTCTCTTCTAAGCATTACTTGTTGCCTTTAGTTCTGCAAATAAATAATCTAGAAAAACGGATCCTTCAGAAACAGAGAAAGCCTACAATATAAAAGGACTGCAGACTCTGTTTTATGAGCTTGAGAACTAATGGAAAGTGCAACAATTCTCATGCACCCTAGCACAGCTTTAGCGGTATTCTGCTTTCCATCAGAGCCCAATATTCCTGAAGGGCCAGAATATGAAAAAATATCAACACTATATCAATGCACGGGGAGAAGTTTGACCAACTCCATACACACACACGACACAATGACAGTTGTTGAACCTCTAAATAATCTGGCAAAAACGGATACTCTTTCCAGTTGGTGCTGCAAAGCAAAGCTCTAGGCCCTGTGGTTTCAGACAAGAAGATTTTTTTCATGTTTTCCCTATATAAGCCTATGTAAATCATGTGACCCCTGGGCGGGGCCATTTTTGGCCCCAGAGGCATAACTTGAACAAGTTTGGTAGAGGTCTACTAGGTGATGCTACATACCATACCTACAATGCTTTGTGGTTTCAGACAAGAAGATTTTTTCAGGTTTCCCTAAATAAGCCTTAAAATGTTAAATATGTGACCCCAGGGGTGGGGCCATTTTTGACCACAGGATCATAATTTTAACAAACTTGGTAGAGGTCCACTAAGTTTTGCTACATACCAAATATCAAGGCCTTTTGCCTTGTGTTTTCAGACAAGAAGATTTCTTCACATTCTTCCTATATAATACTATGTAAAACATTTTTGGCCCCAGGTGCATAATTTGAGCGAATTTGATAGAGGTCCACTAGATGATGCTACATACCAAATATTAAGGCTATATTTTTAAAGAGGGCCATATAAAGATCATTCTTGTCAAGTTTGGCCAAAATCCAGCCAGTGGTTTAGATGTCCTTTGAAGCAATTGTTGACCATGGGCGATGCACATTCAAAGTTACTCAGCATGCAACGAGTTATGGTAAATTAAATGTATGCTTACTCTTAGACCGTCTGTCTTTAGTATTAACATATCTGGCTCAAAGGTTATAAAACTGTTTTCTTGCTCAACTCAACTGAGCACGAAATTTCAACTGCTCATATAAACTGAAATTCTGAAAAAAATAGAGACTTTCGGGCATTCAAACTCTTGTTTATCATGTTAAAAATGTTAAAATGCCAACAATTGTTGGCATTTTATCATTTATGAGCATGATTTATGCTCAGTTCAGCATGAAAAGGTTAAAAAACTCAGAGCCTGGGCATAAAAGATATCAGTGAATGTTTTGTTTTGTTTGTTTGATTTGATTCTTTACGTCCCATCAACAATCTTTCAGTTTAACAGGGACGGGTCTTCCTAAGTTGAACCAGTACTAAGCTACAAAAAATGTGTCTTGCTCAAGGGCCACAACGCAGTGACACCGTTGAGGCTCGAACCCACGGCCCCTCGGTCTCGAGTCAAGCACTTAACCACTGTGCTCCCTATCAGTGAAGGTAAATCCATTCTAATGAATGAGCGATCATGCATAACATATATAGAGGGAGTACGGGCCACAGCTTAGTCTCATCCAACGGACTGGTGGAGCTGGAGATTGAACCTGCAACCTCTGGCTTACGAGGCGAGAAGTTTATCCACTATACCACGGCAGCTCCTCTGTACATTTATCGTAATGCGGGATCTTGATGAATAATTTGGAAAGTATAAGATGAATTCTTGAGGACACTCAATGCACTTTGGAGTATTGTTTAAGGTGTGATTGCTATGTACAAGGGCTAGTCCATCCTCGTAAACTGAGGCGTAACTCATTCTGTAACACTGTATTCATTATCATGTGATGAATGCAGTGTAACAGAATGGGCTACGCCTCTGCTTAAGCGGATGGGGTGAGTCCAAAAATACAAGAAGCCTGAAATTCTTATATTCTAATCATTAAGTCTTTGTATGCTGGAAAATTTTTCATGTTCTTATTTTTACTTTTTGTTTGTGTGTAATAATCTGGGTCCAAACTGTTTGCAAAGGTTATCGGCAGGCAGCACTAGCAGGCAAAGAGTTAACATGATATACCGTTAGTTTATGAATACCTTTCAGGTTGATAGAAAACAATGTGCATCCTGATCAAGTGACTTCTAAGCCAACTGACCTGGATCTACACTGATTGCAGAAGAAAGTATACTGAAAAGTCCAGATAAGGAAACTTTTTGAGAGTAAAATTGTTGTCATTTTCTTTCCTATTCATTTAAACGTGTGTTTTGGGTGCTCAAAAGAAGCACCTCAATAAGAAGGTTCTCAAAGCAAAGAACAATCTCATTGAGACGGTTCTTTAAATCACCCACAACTTATGTTTTGGTCGAGAAATTTTTTCAATTAAACACTTATCTGGAGACCTAGGATGGCAATGGGCGAGTTGTTAAATATTCTTGTGTAAAATATGAAAAATTGAGGACCTGATAGTGCTGAAGGCCCCACCTGATCTCCTTAATAATGTTAAAATAGGTCAAGGTCAACTTAGGCTTAATATTTAAACATATTTTGTTTTACCATATATGGGCATGGTGGCCATTTTCATCAAGTGACCTAAAACAAATATCATATTTATATTGTTTTATCTTCCAGATGACATTTTGAATTCAAACAGCCCCGAGATTTCTGAGAAAAAGATGTTTAGATATGTGGCAGTCCGAAATGAGTGGCATTAACTGAAAGGTCAAAGGTGCTTATATAAAACCAGTGTCTCATTAGGTTTAACATTTCCTGCAAGTATTATGATTTTCACCTAAACAGTTATAGAAAAATGAACAATTCAAGATTTTTCCAATATAAATGCATTAGGAATCAAATTTGGCCTTGCCGTAAAAAAAGGTCATGGTCAACCCAGATTCATCAATTGTGCAAACATGATAGGGCCCATATCCCCAATGCTACATACCAAGTCCTAAGGCTGTTTGCCTTTTGGTTCTAGAGAAGAAAATATTTAAAGGGTTTTACTTTATATGGGCATGGCGGCTATCTCAGTTATGTGATCATAAACATTGGTTATAAATTTACTCCCTTCAACTTAAAGAGTAACCATATAACACTTGAGTTTCATTGGCCTAGTGGTTTCTGAGAAAACTACGTTTTAATATATTGATGGGACTCCAATATGAGCGACCTTGGCTGAAAGGTCAACCTTGAACTTTGGAACTTATTTATAGCCATTGTCTCATTAGGTTTAACATATCAAGTGAGAAAACAGTATTCAAAATATCAATTTTTCAAAAAGTTTCAAACTTAAATGCATTGGGAAGCAAATTTTACCTTGATGTTGAGTAGGTCAAGGCCAACCTAGGATCATCATTTGAACAAACTTAGTAAGCCCCACATCCCAAATATTACATACCAAGTCCTAAGGTCATGGACCTTCTGGTTCTTGAGAAGATATTTTTTTTTTTTAAAGGGTTTTACCATATATTGGCATGTTGGCCATCTTGGTCATGTGACCAGAACAATTTGTATATATACTATGCACAATAAGTTTAGCAATTTCTTATGTTTCGCATCTTTATGTGCTCATCTTTGTGCAATGTCGAACAATTTCAAAAGCAATGACGAGAACAGGATCTTAGGCATATGAAACCACAAAGTTACAGACGCCATCCTTTTAAGAGGCATTTGGGCAGAGCAAGAATTGCAGGAGGGGTCAGTAAGCAAAAATGACATCCGTTGTAAGTAATGCTAAATAATAAGCATGTGATTTTTCGTTTTGTGTTCTTACATCTTCCTCATGCATCATACGCCTATAAAAACTATGGGTTGTGTGACAGATGTGATAGAGATTCCATGCTGAAAAAATCAGCTGCCATCAATGACGTTAAAACGTAGTCATCATTTGATTACACTTCTAATGTTAATTGGCGTGCCAATTCAACAGAGACACAGTTTACAAAGATGGCATAGGCTTACAAAGTAATGGATCTTATGATTGATTAAAACCTTAAGTTGCCGAAAAATTGTGCGACGCATTTGCGAGATAATGGTGACGTTAGATTTTTTCTTTCGGCTAGTGCTCTATAGCCATGAAGATGTTTCATTCAACATTATTTTTCTGAATGTGTCGGAAGGCATAATACAGTTTCACTTGTCAATGTGGTTCAACGAAAACCGACTAGAAACACCATTTAAAGGCGATAACTTAAAATCATTAATAAAAAGTCAAATTGTGAAAACTTAGTCCTTTATTTCTCTTACAGTTCAGAAAATTCCAGCATTTGCTATGCGTTTTTTGGTTTCAGTGACCAAACAATCGCTTGAAATGTTTTTGGCTTCCCCCAATGATCAGAAATACCCACATTATTCGCTAGCCTTAAAACTTTACGTCATTTTAGCACGACCAGTGCGTTTGGTAATTCCGTATTTTTTTAAATGGAAATTCTTGTCAGATGTTCGGCGCTTGTATCTTCATGACGGCAAATGAAAATTGAGATCTGGTGTGGATGGGCTCACCCATACAAAACAATTGCTAAATTTATTGTGCATAGTATATTTTGACTAACTTATCAAAAGGAGTCTTCATACGAAATTTGAGTTTGATTGGCCTAATGGTTTGTGAGAAAACTATATTTTGATATATTGACAGGACACTCATATGAGGGACCTTGGCTGGAAGGTCAAAGGTCTAACCTTGACCTTTGGAACTTATTTATAACTATTGTCACATTAGGTTAAACATATCAAGTGAGAATAAGGACTTTGGCTTCAATAGTTCTCAAAAAATCAACTTTTCAAAAATTTCCCTATTTAAATGCATTAGGAAGCAAACCTAGGATCATCATTTGAACAAACTTGATAGGTGCTACATGGGTTTCAGAGAAGATGTTTTAAAATGTTGATGGATGGACGCCAGAGTTTCTGGTATACTATAAGCTCACATTTGGCTCAGTTGAGCTAAAATAGAAAATTGAAATGGGGGATAAAAGACACACAAAAAGACATCTATAATTATTGAAATTTATCTTATTATTTGCCTTGACATGTTAAGCTCACAAAGTTCTGAACAACTAAGCCGATGTGATAGAAGAATCTGCGAAGAGTTTTGTTAAGATATAGGCTTACTGTAACCCTAATGCATACAGAATGGCAAAAACTCTATAGAGGTTTGATCATTCAGACTACATTATAGCTAAACCATGGGTGAAAGTTCAAAATTTACAAAATACTGAACTTAAGAAAATCAATCTAAAAATTTGAAGTATGCCTTGAAATATCAATATTTTTCAATAAGTCATCAATTGTCTATATTAGATAAACTGAAAATTTTTCAGATAAGATATTATAATCTGCTGAATACAGTATTTGAATACAGCATATAAAATTCTTGAATTCAGGAATAATCCCGAAAACTTTCGTCATGCTAAACTGTGTGGTCTAAAAACACCTAGAGAAAGGATGCCAAGCACATGATGGGCATCATCTCCCCCTCCCAAACACACTGTCTAGGCAAGTATTGCATAGAGGGTTTTTCATGACAGGCTACAAATATAAACTTAGTACCTTTGCAGAACAAGTGAAGTTATCAGTTAACTCTTTGCCTGCGAAGTCATTTTTCATGTTTTTCGTCTGCTGATTTTTTTCAAAATCAACATTTTCGAAACATCCTTTCAGGAATACCATCAGCCTGTCAAATAATTTGAATCCAGATCAGGCCCGACGTTATGTAAAGATTATCAGCAGACGACAAAAGTCCCCACTAGCAGGCAAAGAGTTAAGGGGACATAAAGATGGATATTGTTAAAAATTCATTTAATTGAGAACGCAAAAATCTAGTTTACAAAACATCTACTATAAAGCATTGTTATGAATATATGCGTAGTAATATCTGGTGATGAATGCTTGACCTCCAGCATGAGAAAAAGACACCCAGATCAACCTCCATATCACTTCCATTGTTCTCATGAATATTCATGCTAGGCTCCACCCACTTAGAATAATTCATTAAATAAACTTTCATGTTGGAACATAGAACGAAGAAATTACTTATCAGGCCCACTAGTGTAGGCTTGTATCTAATCATATTTCCATAAGCAAGTAGAGTAGGCCCTGATCAGGCAGCTCTTACAAGAGCTGTCTGATCTGGGTCTACTCTGTTTGCAAAGCCGTCAAAGGCATCTCTATGGGGTAAAGGGTTAAACCATTTTTGTAAATACGTACATTGGCAAACAGTGAAGACCAAGATGCAGCATTTCATCGGGATCTACACTGTTTGATTAAATATTAAAAAAATCTTCAGGGTCAGAAAAAAGTTCTGAGTGGAGACCCCATGAAATATATAATAGACAGTCCCATCCTTTTTGTATCAATCAGTATGGCAAAGTCCATCCATATACCAAGGGTTTAATGAAAGCCGGTATTTGTAAATGAAGGGTCTAGCCCCGATCCATGCTAGGGAAGATGGCTCTGGCAAGTGGTAGGGCATCATGCTCACGTTGAAGGTCCTTTGAAATTTAGGATGATTTGACAAAAGCATGAAGAAGCAGTCAAAGCTCCAGATAAGCTGTGATTTTTCATTTTTCAATTATTTTCTTTTGTTAAATGTTCAGAGAGATTGTGAACTCTGATCAGACTGATCAGCGTGTACACTGACATTCATTCACTTCATGTTACACAACTGAGCAGGTCTTAGCCATTTTGGTGGCAGAGTCAATATAACTTTTTTTATTATTGTATAAGGTTTCAGTTGAAAAACAACTGTTTATCTGGAGCTCTGGTGCAATGAATGAGCAAGCTTGTAATTTAAAGAATTTTTACACATATAATAGGAAAATGGAACTGAAAATTTCATCTACTGGTGTCATCTGCTTCATTGAAAGATTAAGTTGAACTTGGCATGCAAACAGTTTGAACCCAGCACAAAATTTCAGGCCTGATTTGGATCCAAATGGTTTGACACTGATTGTATTCCTAGAGAACTTTTTGACAAGTCAATTTTGAAAAAGTCCAGCAGACGACACAAAAGCATGCAAAATTTCCAAGAATGATACAAGACGATAAAAATTTAAAAGAGCTGAATCTCAACAATGATCAAATACATAAAATCACAGAAACTCAAGATTTGCTTGATTGTGTTTAGGTTTAATGGTCAATCAACAATACTTCAGTCATGTTAGGCGTATGATAATGAAAAAAAAAATCTTCAAATAGCATGTACATGTGTATAAGGTCTGCCTGTTCGCGATTTTTTTATCTTAGCAAACAGTGCAGATCTCATCTGGGTCTGCCAGTTTGCTTAGAACAAAGTATTACGAACAGCAAAATAAAAATTTAGGAACAGTTTTCCGCATCCTTTATTACAACCAAACATTAATCCCAGTGTTTCAATCGATGCTAATTTTTTAACCAAATTTGAAACTAACAATGATGAGTCTTGAGCATTTAAATACTATCAGGGACATTTGTCTTATGCTGGTCTTATTTCATTGTTAAAGCTATGCTATATCATGTAAGATCCTGAGCAGTGAGACTTGGATCTACATGCTTTGAGTTATCCACTTAATGGGGTCATAAATGTCTGATAAATGCCCGGACAAAGTATCTTTAAATAGTGGACAAAGAATCTAAATAGTGGACAATCTAAAAATAGTAACATTTGATGTTGTCAGAAAATAAAGGGAACACAGAGATCATAGAAATTGAAAAAAAAATGAGCCAATATTTTAAATTTTTGATGTGCAAGATTTCTGTACAAAGAAAAATGGACCTTTGGCATATATAGAGGCTTATCAGAGAACATGATAAGCCTGTGATGCAGTCAAGCTAACTATTTATTATGGTATACTGTGACCTGTCTGCTCTCTCAGCCGAAATCCGCTTTAAGTTCTGAGAGGGTCAAAACTACAGTCACCGAAATATTGGCATTTGAGCTAGCTAATGAGATTTTGGTACTTAACCTTTTGTGTACTAATGGATTCTTCCTTCTGGTTTGACACAAATAAACTTGGGATAGTCCATTGCACATATCTAGGGCTGTCATGTTATAATTTTCAAAAAAAATTGTATTTTTTGTCTGCAGATCTTTTTTACCATAACAAACAGTGTAGACCCTGATGAAATGCAGCATTATGCTGCATTTCATCTGGGTCTTCACTATTTGTTTTGTTTGTTTGATTTGATTCTTTACGTCCCGTCAACAATCTTTCAGTTATAAAGGGACAGGTCTTCCTGGGTTGAACCAGTACTAAGATAGGATCAATGTTCTTGCTCAAGGACCACAAGGCAGTGACGCCGGTGAGGCTTGAACCCGCTGCCCCTCGGTCTCGAGTCAAGCACTCTACCACTGAGCCACTGCGCTCCCACATTCACCATTTGTAAAAGTACCTGTTTATAGGTTTCCCCCGCATACAAAGGGTTAACATTAATTAGGTGACAGTGAAAAACCAGACAAGGGGGAACACATTCAAACCTTGCCAGAGCCTTCACAGCTAGTCCAGTTAAACAATGTAATTTTTTACCATGACTGCTGAACTCTTCAATGTAATTTCACAGCAGTAATACAGGTACATGTATACAGCAGAATTCTACTTTTCAATTTTGAATATTGGGCCTATAGGAGGAGCCCATAGATTGTTATTATCTCATCAAATCGTACAGACTCTACTGAGATGTAGAATTTTATCATCTCATCTGGGTCTCCACTGTTGGGCAAATTAATTTCTGGTGGTTTTCCGAAGTTTAATTTTACAAAGGTAGCCACTGATGTTAAAGTAGAATTCCACTGTTCTTATCTTCTTTAGGTCCACAATTTCAGTGTACATAGTCATCTTGCTGAGATCTCTCTTTGTTTGTGAGAAAAAAAAATAAGGCAAAAAAAGTTTATTTATTTTGGTGAAAAATTGATGAAATCTTTATGTTGATGAAAAAAGATGAGACCATCAGCATTCAGATACAATCATAACTAGCACAGTTGGCTTGCAGGCAATTGTTTTGAAGCACAATTCACACATAGCGAAATCTCAGCAGTAGGAAATAAAAATATGCCTGGAATTGAACCCTTCCTTTCCCATTTTTGAAATGAACTCTCCCTTCAGTGAATTTGAGAAGGATTTAATCAATTTTTTAAAAGGTGCCAAACAAACCTCAAGTGAGAAAAATGCAAAGTAGAAGCCTAAGGCTGCCACAGTGTAGATAAAGATGGGATGGCTCATATGAGCCATCTCATCTTGATCTACACTCTGACAGCACTTATTCCAGGACTGTCCACACCATAGGAATCAGCCTAGTCTTTACAGCTTGCCACAAATGGTATAATGTAGGGGTGTGAAAATAGCATAATATTATACTTGCCCTGCCATAATGTACTTGTCAGAGGGAAATTTTACTTGTCCAAAAGGGCAGATAATGCACAAAACAACTGAGCTTAGTCACTGCAGTGCTGAAAAAAAAAAAATAACTCTTTTGAAAACAGTTTGAAACTAGATATAAACTCAATTGGAAACTGTAGATCCAGAACAGCTGGCTTTTTAAGAAGCCAGCTGATCAGGGCCCACACTATTTTCAAAATAACATGTAAGTTTAAATTAATCCAAGTTGAAGTACAGAATTGAATTAACTTTATCTATACTTGTCCTGGGATAAGTTAATATAAATATTCTAACTTGTCCTGAATGAAATGGGACCAGGTCGGACAAGTGGGGCATTGTATTTCCACAGTCCTAATGTAAAGTCTGGACTGGACCCTGTGGTCTGGGTGAAAAGGTTAAATTATCACTTACAACAGCCGATTATTTAATTTAGGCAATCATTTTTTTGTTCAGAAAACACCAGGTTTCACAGATTGACAGAACAAATCAACCTTTGGTCATCATAACCTATTCCTGGCATATGTTTTGTTCATAATCACTGTGCTGGCCACTGGATATGATTCAACATAACCTATTCCTGGCATACATTTTGTCAATAAAACCTTAACAAAACCTATTCCTGGCATACCATTTGGTCACAGTTAACTATGCTGGCCACTTCATAAGGTTCAACATAACCTATTCCTGGCATACGTTTTTCAATCAGTAAAACCTGGTGTTTTCCGAACAAAAAATAATTTCCAAAACTAATTAATAGGCTGTTTTACTGACTTTCCCAGTATAGGAGTCATGGATTCGGATATATTTCAGGCCCACTTTTACTTGACACTGCTGTGAAGGTATTTACATAGCTATTTACAGATATTTGCACAAAATAATACTTAATGTAATACAATTTTATAAAAATGTAATGTTACATAATTTGATTTTGTTCTTTCTAACTGAAACTTTGTGTCACTATCACTCCTGATAGTTAACAGAGGGGCAGTCCAGTTTAATAATACAGTAAAACCCTGTCTTAAGCAGCCACTCCAAAATAGGTAAAACAAAGCTCTTAATGACAAGTAGTAGCTTAATGAAGGTCGAAAGTATTGCAGAATGCTCCAAGGGGAGCCTTCTGCAATACTTTTGACCTGCCTTAAGCGATAATCGGTCTTGAAAACCAATATTTGTCTTCTTTTTGAGTGGCTGCTTAAGACAGGTTTTACTGTATGCCACATTTAAACGGGCGCAAAATTTTGACAGATCACACAATTCTATGCCATTATTTCAATTATTTATTTCTATTTATTTTATACCAGATGCCTCAAAGTCTATGCGACAGAACAATAACATCATCAGTCTTGGAGAAAAAACAGAACGCTATCATACCCAATACACTGCTTATCTAGGTTTTCGAATTATGGTAATTAAATTATGTTCTGTTCTGAACAATAGGTGGAACTTATTAATTATTAAAAGAGGTCAGGTAACATATATGGCATATTATCAAAACTGGACTAGTCCCCTGAGGATTGCCTCACAATATATCCAGATAGATTTTCAATTAGCCTTAAATGTCAGGCACCTATAGTGGCCAAAACTCTCTCAGACTGAGTGCAACTGGATTTGCTATCAATGGACTGCTTTATTAAATACAGTAAAACCTGTCTTAAGCGGCCACTCAAAAAAAAGACCAAAATTGTTTTTCAAGACTGACTAATTATTGCTTAATGCAGGTCAAAAGTATTGCATAATGCTCCAAGAGAGCATTCTGAAATGCTCTTGACCTTCATTAAGCTACCATTTGTCTGAGACCTTTGTTTTGACTATTTTTGAGTGGCCACTTAAAGCTGCATAGTCTGTAACTTTTGATCTTCTAATTTTAAAAATAATGTTTTTATTTTTCAAGAACACAGTAAAAATACTCAAATTCAGGTAAAAATTTTACCATTTTCGTAAATCTTAACAAGGTATCACTATCAAAACAACTGCATTTATGTTAAAATTCAACGGTCTAGAATTATTGGAGGGACGCAAATAATTACCAACAAGAGAAAAACACACCTATTAGATGAGATAATTCACTTTTCCATGCAGGTTTCAGCTGTACTGAACATTTTTATTGTGAAAACATAGCTTAATTCTACTTTTACAAATGATTTAAAAAGAAAATAAAATTTTTCGAAAAATGTTCATAGTTACAGAGTATGCAGCTTTAAGACAGGTTTTACTGTACCGCTGTTTTCTTGGGAAAATCATACTTCATATTCCAGTTAAATGGAATTACAAAGTCATTATCTTCAAGACTTAGAGTATGCCCTCAAAATGGCAGAAACTCTATCCTATGCAGCTTAAACCAACCTGAAAGCAACAGGGTTAGAAGCAGTCAGCTGACCATCATATCTGGCATATACATGCACAAGGCTAACATATCTTGGATGAGGTTTGTCATACAAATGCATAGGAGGAGTAAAAGTAGCAAATGTAATGTCACAAATATTTTGAGAAAAGTTTGTGACATCAGCAATAATAATGTCTATCACAGGTATCAACCTTTAGGGTAAAAAGAGTCTTTCCAGAAAATATCTGTAACACCACATTTTGCTAAATGATGGTATTTGGTGATAAAATGCAGACTAATCCTGACCCTTAACAATTTTGTAAAAAAAAATATTTTCTTAATTTTCTAAGAAAGTGGGAGTTTCTTGGAAAAATAAGACAAGAATGTCCACTCTTTGCAGTAACTCTTTAAGGGTCATAATTGTTTTCGAATCAAGACATAAAAAACTATTAAATAATCTAGATTCATAATTTCTGAGAATCAAAAATAATGCACAAAATAAATACTTGAATTAATAAGGTTTCAATATTGAAATAATTGTCCATGATTCTAATGCCTGTGGTTGCTAACTTGTGTTTTTTAACTCTTTTGCGCTCAGGAGTGGCCAAAACTCTTACAGTTTTGGTAGTTCTGAGCGCAAATGTGTTAACCACAGTCCATTCTATAACTAGTAATCTTTAATAATACATAATCATATACTATTAACAAGTTGTCTTTAAAAAAATAATGAAAACAGAAAAGACATGGACAGGGCAATGTAGCTGCAGACCTGATATCTCTCTTCTCTCTGCAACTATCTTCGGACTGGGACAAAAAGTATTAGTCTGCACCTTTTCATTAACCCTTTACCGCCATTCATGACAATATTGTTGCCCGCTCTCTCATCTGCTTATGTACTTTAATAATCTATATTGCAGATACTATGGACCCTGATCAGACTGCTCCTGTGGAGCAGTCTGATCAGTGTTCATAGTGTTTGCTTCCATGGTAAAAGTTTTCTGGAGTGCATTTCGATATATGCAGCAGACGTAATAAGCAGACAACATTTTCATGACAAAAATATCGGCAGGATAAGGGTTTAAAATGAAAATAATGTCAAAGGCAAGCTATTTCAAATAATGGCTATAAATAAACTAGAGTTATGCAGAAGCGTCTTGTTTTTGCTGTTGTTCTTCCTGCCATTTCTTCTTGTACAACTGGCGACCAAATCCTTCGTCGTAATTTCCCTTCCGCGCGAACAATTGTTTAAAATGAGTGGTACAGAATATCACACCTTCGTTGATACTAAACGTTTTTGCCCTGAAAGAAGCAAAAAGAAGTATTTACACAGTTCAGCATGGACACCTCACATCACAAGGTCAAGTCCAGATTTTACATTATGCCAACTATACAGTGAATGCTCAAAATATTAAAACAATTATCTCTTTCTGTTCTTAGCAAAAAATAATTATGAGGTCTTGATTTATTATATAACTGTCTAAATAGCAAACAGTGAAAACTTTTAATCAGACTGCTCACTTTATTCAGGTCTGTACTGTTTGCCTTGACCATTCTGTCTTGTAGCCAGTGTTAAAAACTTATGTGCATTTACTGTAAAAGCAAATTGTATAGCTGGACTGGACCAAGTTGTCTGACTTACAAAGTTTTTCCTCAAACTCTTCAATTATAAGCCCTATTGTATATCTATCTATCCAATCTACATACAATAGGGTTCATTGCATATTAACCCATTTACGCCAAATGGAATATCCCACTCTTATAAATTGGACCAGTCCATTTTAAGGGTTGCTGGGTGGCATTTTTCATTTTTATTCAAATTTTAATAGAACATTCTGTAAGCAAACAGTGGAGAACCTGATCAGACACTGCATTCTGAGGCATCTGATCTGGTTCTGCACTGTTTGCCTTTGTCCCACAAAAAGGATGCTATGCTTATATGGGTTAATATAAATAAGACAGTCTATGCAAAACAGCCATTTTAACTAATTTAGAGCAATTAGTGGCTAAAATAAAGCCCACAGGCCATTTATATATATATGTATGTGATTATGGTGGGAATCAAAATGTTATCAAGAAAGCAAACAAAATCAATGCAATTTTCATTTTTAGTATACAAATATAATTTGTCAAGGAAAATGCAATACATGCACTAAAGATGCCTTTTTAAAAATTTAAACATTTATCGCAATTTCATGATCTACACTTTACAAACTCAAGATGCAAATAAAAATTAAAATGTTTTACCTATTGTTTAACCTAAAGTACAGAACCTTCCATTTTTAAAGGAGCATAGTACTCCATTTTAAATTGACTTTATTTACACTCAAAATTACATTAAATGTTCTAAAATTTAAGACACAAAATTCTTATAAAAACAATGATGTCTATTAATTAATTTCGGAAATTATTTTTTTGTTCAGAAAAGATCAGGTTTTACTGATTGACAAAACCTATGCCAGAAATAGGTTATGTTGAACCAAAGAAGTGGCCAGTATAGTATCTGTGAACAAAATGTATGCCAGAAATAGGTTTGGTTGACAAAATGTATGCAAGGAATACGTAATGCTGAACCATATCAAGTGGCGAGCACAGTGATTATGAGCAAAACATATGCCAGGAATAGGTTTTGTTGATAAAATGTATGCCAAGAATAGGTTATGTTGACCGAAGATATTTGTTCTGTCAATCAGTAAAACCTGGTGTTTTCTGATCAAAAAAATAATTTCCATACTCAAATAATAGCCTGTTTAAATGTTTGTTTGAATAGAAAAACAGCGATTGCTCTGATCTACAGTGACATGAGAAATTTATAGATTTTGAGGGTTGAAAAACTGTGCATTTCAAAGCATCTCAAAACCTCAAAAGTTTATGTTTCTTTCTGTGCTCAAATAAAATGTTGGTTTTCAGGGCTGGAAGTCAGAATAGCAAACAAGGAAGACACTGAATTCAGAGTGATTCTTACGAAGCAGTCTGATCTGCGTCTGCTATGTTAGTCTAGACCTTTTTGTCAGGCAAAAAAAGTAAAATTTTTTAGAACATTTACCATAATCACTGTAGCTGTGTCCGACTGGATTGTGAACCCACAAATACAGTTTTTTTTATCAACATTACTCAAGTCATTACTTAACAACTTTTGTGTTTCAGCAGTTTTAGTGGTTATCCTAAAGTTTGCAGCAGACAGCCTGTTCACATTTGGTTAACTCTTTGCCCCCTTGAAAAGTTTTTCATGCTTTTTTTGTTATCGAATCAACTTTTTCGAAAAATTCTTTCAGAAATATAATCCTAATGTCAAACAGATTGGATCCAGATCAGGCCCTACAAAACAGGCCTGATCTGGTTCCAAACTGTTTGCAAAATTTATCAGCAGATGACAACATAAGGGTTTACATTTCATGTAAATCCTCTGCTAGGATGCTAATGATTACATGAAATGACAAACCTTTGGTTATTTCAATGTGAAGAAATGTGTGGCAAAAGATTATGCAGTCTGCTGCAGATTCAGTTGTTGTTTTAGGGGTTAAAAAGCTGTAAAATAAAATATAAGTTTACAGCAAAGAGGAAGTCAGAAAAATAGAACACTCATAAATATTAACCCATTTTTGACTAGTATGAGGGGTGTTCGAAAACTTTTATAAACGACACATTTTCTCTGAAAACAATCATTATCAAAAGTTGACCTTTTTTGTCTAGTTGCCTTCTAAATTTTCCACTTTTGCCAGAACACATCAATCTTAGTTTTGAAACAATTATTACATATTTTAACACAATGCACAGTGATGAGCATTCATCAGGTTTGTATTGTTTTTATGCAGTGTAAATCTCTTGTTATTTGAGAAACTGTTATTTGTAAAAGTTTTTGAGCGCCCCTCGTATATAATATTCTAACCAGTTTGACATGGTCCAATTTTATATATGGTTCTCGACTCAAGAATACCGGACTTTGTTGCATGCAAACAGCAAAGGCGAAGATCAGCGCCTTTATTATTCACCCTCTGTAAATTTTTAAGTACAATCACACTTACCAACTTAAGCACAAAATATCTCATGATGTGCAAGGTCTACAATGATGTAGGTGGTATACAATAGTTATACCATGTTTGTCCACCTGTATGTAAGATAATCCACTCGCTAAAGCTTGTGGATTACCTCAACTTACAGGCGGACAAGCCATGGTATAACTATTACTTGCCAATAAGCAACATTTCAAATTTCTAGCTAGTCTCTGTCGCTCTGCAGGCTGGGCTGAACCATACCTGAGGCGAGTTCAACAATGTGAGTACTCAAACGAGGGCTTGTCAATGTGATCATTACATTGTTGAACGATAGTGAGCGCTCGCTCAATAAAAAATGGCTGCGCCCAGTAACAAACAAACCAAATTCCCAAATTGGTTGGAAATCAAAGCGAAACACCTTTCTACCTTCAGTTTAAATTGTTCCATTTCATATATCCACATAAAGAAACATACATGGTCATTCCGAAAATCGAATCTGAAATATTGCATGCATAGTCTCTCATGAAAACCCATTATTGTTTTGGTAGCTAACTTTGATTTTCGGGCAATACACATATCGACTTGAATCGCAAGCACCTTGGGGAGCATTTGCGATCAGAGAGAAAGCACTCCGAGCGCTCGCATTGTTGAACACACCTCTGGTTGCAAATCCTGGAGATAATCGTGATATTTTTATGTTACTTTTTTTTCAATTTACATTGTATTTCTGTTCTGGGAGATTGGACAGTGTTGACCTGCTGACACTTGGTCTATGCTGCTTTTAATGATCATGGGTGTTCTGTCCAAAAAGGATTAAAATTATCATTATGATCTACAACTAGAATCCTATATTTGCTAATACCATTTTGAATAGGAACAGCTATAAGTTGTAAGGTTGCACATTGGTTATATAAGGAGATATCATTTAAATCTAGAAGTTCAAATCTAATTTTGACATAAGGACAGGGGGTAATACTGGCAGATTTCAAAAGCTCACAGTGAGTACTTAATGATCATGTGATCTAATATAGCCTCTCCGTACAGAGACTTATTAAAGATCCTTCTTCAAAGCAGTCAGTCCACTTCTGACACCATGATCTGGGTTTGATATCTGCAATTTTTTTTATATGATATCAATGTATAACAAGGAACATTATTGGCTAAAGCTTTATAGATAGGAATATGTGTGGTCTATTTAATCCTATATCATTCGGAATGTTCAAGACTCTACTGAGTGTTATATAAATGGTAAAAAAACTTCATTAAATCCTGTCACAAAAAGGCCTAATGCAAAAATTTATACTGTATATAGCGAAAAAATCCTAAAATTGCTGATGAGTAGGTTATTTTGCATAGGTCTACGTACTATTGTCTTTAGTCCCGTGATTTTGCCATACAAGTATTTTCTACTTTACCTGGTTAACCTGAAAAACAAGTTGTTAACAAAGCACAAGGAAAACAAACAGAAGGAATCAAGCAAAAGGGAAGTTAAGAGAGTTAGTAAGGGAGACAAACAAGACAAAAACAGTACACTAAGGTTATCTTACGTTAATGTGGCACTACAATGCGAGCATTTAAAGCAGCCTCTATGGTAGATATTTTTGTTCATTTCCAACTTTTCCATTGCATACACGGTTTTTCCACATGCAGAACATTTGTCAGGCTGAATGGCTACAAACATTCCTTTGTCCTGTTTAAGGAAAAAACAACACACAAAATCAATATTTCATTCACATCGACAATGCAAAAATAATGAAAAATAAATGCAAAAACTGGCAAAAAGCACTCTCATGCACAAACTGCTTTGTTATTGTGTGAAAACGTAACGATTTTTTTAAATGTACCTCCATTAATGTATCTATACTTGGGGAGATATAGTCTTCATGAACCCTTATCCTGTTAATAAATTTTTGTCCTGAAAATGTCGTCTGCTTTTTAGGTCTGCTACAAATATTCAAATGCTTTTCAGACTATTTTTGATCATGGAAGCAAACCATATGGACCCAGATCAGACTGCTCCTAAGGGAGCAGTCTGATCTGGGTCCATATGGTTTGTTATATAGGCTACCAAAGTGTACATACAGAAAAGTGAGCAGACGACAGTTGTCATAAATAGCGGGAAAAGGGTTAAACATGCTCATCTCATGCCTCATTTTACTGGTAATCAAATCAAAAAAAAAAAAGTGGGAGCGCAGTGGCTCAGTGGTAGAGTGCTTGACTCAAGACTGAGGGACCGGGGGTTCGAGCCTCACCAGCGTCACTGCCTTGTGGTCCTTGAGCAAGACACATTTATCCTAGCTTAGTACTGGTTCAACCCAGGAAGACCTGTCCCTGTTTAACTGAAAGATTGTTGATGGGACGTAAAGAATCAAATTAAACAAATAAAAAGGATTCCCGTTAAATCTTGCCATTATTATTGTGACCACGATCAACCTGCTTTGGATTCTGTGGATGTTGATTGTAAATACAAGCTTAAACCTGGGATCAAGCCAGTTCATTGGATATGCTTTACAACCCAGTCAACAATTTTCAGTCATGCCTGTGACAAACAAAAATCAAAATAATCACAATGTTGCAGTATTAACTATTTCTCCATATACCACATAATAATAGTAGTTTCAAAGCTGCATAGTAATGAGGCTATTCTATTTTTCTTATAAACAGGTAAAGCATAACTTTTCACTGCTATGCCTATATGCAATATTCTGTGGTAGGTAAAATATAACTGAAAACTGAGACTACTTGCACGGCCAAAATCAAGGTAAACTTGCCAGTGTTTGTTTACAACTATTCTCATCTATCTTTAAATCTACTATAGAAAAGTTTATCGACTAAGATTTAAATAATGATACTTATTAATCACTACTATAATATCATAGAATAATTATCAAACAATTTTTCTCAAGTCTTTCAAAACCAGTAGTTTCTTGGACTCCAAAAACTGTCTGTAATGTCTTCACTGTTGTTATCCTGCAATTACTATCTCCAACGTTATTACAATTGTCGTCCACGTCAACTAACGTTGACGTCATCAATGTCATGTGACAACAACAAAGTCAGTTTACTGAAACTCATTAGTTCTATCAATAAAATATTGTATCAATGTGTACAGATAAACATAAAATTGAGGCGTATCCACGACAAAGTTGGGATGAGACAATTCTAAATAAATTAAAATGCATAAAACGGCTGCAATCACTCCATATTCTTGACCATCATTGATGCAATCTTATTAACCCTTTCCATAATGCATCTGCAGAATATGGACCTAGATATCAAGTTTCATAGTGTTTGCTTCCATGACAGAATTTAGTCTGAAGTGCACTTGCACAGGTATAAGAATTAAAACTGGGCCTTGACGCGCCAAAACCTCTCTCCAGGATTTCCGACAAAGCGAGACTTTAACCAATCTGCTCTGATAAGCTACAGGGGCTAGCTAGAAAGTTGAAATTTCAGTTGTAACAACTTTAGATATGATACTTTCCAATAAGCTAATAACAAAGGTGCAGATTAGTCTGTGCCGATGTGCAGGCTGATCTCCGCCTTTGCTGTTTGCAAAACCCAAAGACAGGGCTTCTCGCATCAAGGCCCAACTGATAATATTTGGCAAAATAATTTCACCCCTACTGCTCTAATAATTGCCAAAATGCCATCTCTAGCCATTGTGAGTGCAACAGTGTTATGGTCACAATACTACTGTATCTGTCAAGTCCAGGAAGAATTTTTTAAAACTCTTTGCATGCTGAGTATTCATGCTTTTGTTGTCGCCTGGTGATTTTCAAAATTATTTTTTTCAAATAAAATCTTTCAGTGTCAAGCGGTTTAGATCCAGATTAGGACTGATATTCTGTCTGTCCTGATCTAGGACTAAACGGTTTGCAAAGGTTATCAGCAGACAACAAAAGTCGCAGCTAGCAATGAAAGAGTTAAACATAAGTTGCATCATAAATGCATGTTCATCAGATAAGCCAAATATGTAGGTACAGTAGAGTCTCTAAAATTTTGAACACTAATTCTGACAAAACCTGCAGCCCCAGATCAGACTGCCTCTGTCTGATCTAGGCAATCACTGTTTACAATTCAGTCAAGCCTCTTGTGAACTGCCAGCAGTCCTAATGACCTATCTTTTTGATGAATGAGATCACTATTGAAAAAATGTTAAAATTTTTTGTAATAAATTTTTCGTTTTGGGCAACAAACTTGTTATAGATGTTATCAGCAAACCAGTTTTTACTTCCGTAACCCTTTAAGTGTCATCCGCTTGTTTGCATCCGGGGACATTTCTGTTTTTATCAGTACCAAATAAGACTCAATATTTCCTGCGAATCAGCCAGCAGTCAATTCACAGAAAATGAAAAAACTTATTGGCCCTGAAGATGAAACTGTCAAAAACATTTGTCGTCATGACTACAGCGCTTTAAGGGTAGATGACAGAATATGACAGAATCATTATAAGTACATAAATTTCAAGCTACTCTTCTACAGTTTAAACTTCTCAAATATAAGTGTACATGTACCATTCGCGGATCCAGAAAATTAAATTTGTCAGGTAGAGGACCTGACAACGTTTTTCTCATCAAAGTATTTCACAGAGGGCGGTTCGGACCTCCCTCGAGAAGCAAAGGGCCGTAAGGACCTCCCTCCAGAAGCAATTGGACCAAGGGTCCAATTGCTTCTCGAGGGAGCTCGTACCAGAAATTTTAAGGAAACCTCTAGCCACTTGTGATTTTGCAGGGGGATGGAGTGGGGTCCAAACCCCCTATCCCCCCCTGGATCTGCTTATGTGTACATCTGCCAATGTCCATTTCTGCTATATTTGGGGGGATGGGGGGCAAGATGACCCCATCCCCATACATGCATGATGGGCAATTGTCTGAATTCAATATTTTTAAACTTGTTGTTCAAGGAAAGCATGACTCAGAAATAGTCCTCAACCCCCAGCCTCAGACATGGAGGAGCCGTGGACAAATTTCTTACAAACTTGAACTTATTAAAATAAATGTAACATTTGTCATGTTTGATCATTTCATTCATTTGTTTTCTGCCCTCCAGTCAGTGACCAGTCATTTAAGTTTGACTGTGTACAGCCCACATAATTATATAGGGACAAATTAAATTGTCAAAGTGGTGTCCCTTGTAGGTAAACAAACATCCATCCTACAAATACTGAGTCAAATTGATTGCCACACCCACTTTTTATTTGCCATTGATCACCCTTCTATCAATTCTCATCAATTGAATAACAAACTGTGTAGATCCAAATCAACCAGTAAACTTTTCCATTGGAAGCTATCCAATCTTTATCGATATCATTGGCATAGTTGCTAATGCCATAATGGCAAAACCCCAATCATGATTACAACACAAGACATATTTTGTGAGATATCTTTCATACACATGCATGGATCCAGAGGGAGGACAGGGGGTCTGGACCCTGCCTGTAAAATCCTAAGTTGCTTAGAAATCCCTCGAGACCTTGGGTCCAATTGCTTCACAAGGGAGGTCTGTACGGCCCTCTGTGAAATACGTTGAATAAAAAAAAGGTTTTCAGCCCCTCCTTTATAGAATTTTCTGGATCAGTGCATGATACATGTAATATTACTGGAATTTAGGCTTCATACTTCATATCTATAATTAATTTTTTAAGGCAGAAAAAATCGAAAATGTGGACTGCAGCAAAATTTTGGTGACACTTTATTAAGTGTTAAGTCAACAAAAATTTTGCAATTTTTCACCCATTCAGGTACTTAACCCTTAAAGCTCTGCAGAATAAATTTCATAATTCCGTTGAGTGCTTTAGAGACCAAATAAGTTTGATATTTCATGTGCCTGTCTAATGACAATTCAAATGAAATATCAAACCTTTATTTGCAAGAAATGGAAGAAATCCGTCATCCTCTGCTGCAATTGTGATTCGTCCATTAATTCTTTACATACTGGGTAATTTTTCATGCTTTTACTTTTTTCAAAACTTTTTCAAAAAAATATTTCAGAAATGCTATCAAAATGCCAAACAGTTTGGATGCAGATCAGGACCGACAGAATGTCGGTCCTGATCTGGGTCCAAACTGTTTGCAAAGGTTATCAGAAGTTGACAAGAGTCGCGGCTGGCAGGCAAAGAGTTAAGGGGTTGATAATCTTTACATTTATGAGTAATTGTATACTTTAACGCTTAAGATCTTAGTATTACAAATACATGAAAAATGCCCTAAACCAGACAATCACGGGCCCATTACACACCCACAGCCAATTTTCCATTTATTTGACAGATTTACATCAGGTGAAACTTACGCCAGGTGATGTTCAAATTACAGGTGTAATTGACAAGTATTTGTCATATATCTGAACCGAATAACCTTCCAAATTATGGCCTATAAACAATCCATGGATGTTATGTGCAATTAAGGTGAGCTTTGGCCTTAATCAGCCTCAAGCCAATACAGCTTACTGAGATCCTGTAACTGGGCAAATCAGAAATCACTTGATTAATAACTTGCATTCTAATGCACTTGCAAATGGCATGCGACGTCTGATTGGACAACGTCATAAATTTGTGACAGTATATCTTGCGATATACTGTCCCAAACCCGACGTCATTATGTAATGTCGCTTTTAATTGGTTGACGAATATATGCAGCTGGAAAGCGGTTTTATGCAGCTGGCAGCCGCTGGACGTATAGGCGCAACAAAGTTCATATTCATTGTCTTTTTGAAGGAAAAATGTTAATAGTGCATTAGAATGGGGATAACTGTATTCAAAATTTTCAATTGGGGAGGTATATCATTGGATATACGTTCGGAAATCACGTTTTACGGCTCCCCTAATTTGCATGATTAATGCTTGCATTTGTTTGAATATATGCACCAACGAGGCAACTACACTGGTAGGAAACAACATAGTCAGAACCATCGGCTCTGAAAAGTAAATATTAGGTTTTCTATATGGAGGTTGAATAAAACAGCCTAAAAATGTAAGTTTTCCGTGCAAAATAGAGAAAAAAGGAGAATGTAGTGCTCCGCTCTGATCTTTAAACTAATCTTATCTAAGATGATTGGAGCTGCAAATTGCGTATGGGTATGTCTGAATCCTTTTTGTAGTGAAGTAGGTGAAGGTTGTTATACCTCATGACAAAAACAATTCAAATATTGCAGCTGCATCAGCTTGGATAAGAAGAACAGAGCACTACATTCTCCTTTTTCCCAATTTAACATGAAAAAAAAACTTATGGTTTTTAGGCATTTTTTAGGCCTCCATTATAAGGCTAAGAACCAGCGGTTATGTATATGTAGTTTACTACCCTTGAACTAACTATCAAAGTGCTTTTTCTAAAAATGAGCTTTGCTAGATTGTATAAGGCTAAAATCAGGATCTGCACTCTGAACTTTAGAAATAAGCCTCAACTTGCTAATGCTGTAACATTTGAGATAAATCATTGGGTGCGGACTAGAACAAGTGAATGCTTCATGCCACAATTTAAAATCAGCTGACTGACCTTGGCCCTTGGAATCTATTTATTTTATTTTTTGTTATAATCAGCTTTGGATTTCTCCATATTATTTGTCCATTGGAGGTCAATGTGTGGGCCGACTTGGCATAAAGACTGGTTTTATGACCAAATCATAACACATGTGTATAAAGATAATTGTTAATATAAATATGAATTATGGCCGTACAATAAATAAACCAAGTTTTTATCTTGCAACTATAACTTATGGTCATTTCCCCCTTATAAATTAGCCCTTAATCTTTGCATGCTGGGTAAATCTTCTGATTTTTTTTTCAAACTTTTAAAACTACCATCATTGCAAAGACTATCAGCAAAGGTCAATAGCAGGCAGAGTTGACTCATCTGTTTTGTTGTCTGCTGATAACCTTTTCAAACAGCTAGGACCCAGATCAGGACGGACAGGTCCTGATCTAGATCCAAACCGTTTCACAAACTCATAGTGTTTCTGAAAGAATTAAATAAATAAGTTAATTTTGAATAGTCAGCAGTTGACAACAAAAGCATGAAAAATTACCTGGCATCAAAGAGTTAAAGTGGTGTTTCTTGATTTTAAGGTAAGGTAATAATATTGCCATTTTTGGTCGACGAAAAAACGTCTTAATCAATTGCTAAGAAATAGCGTAAAAATGTGTGGAATTAGCATAATTTGCATGGCAAAATAGAAAGATGGCCTGAATTAGCATGATCGGCTTATTGATCAAGGCCTTTTCCAATAATTAGCCAGGCTTTGTTGTCAACCTTTTCCCCGCTGAAGTAGAATAGTATCATCTTGCCTTTGTCAACAGCGTGATAAAGTTTAGCAGGCTTCTTGACTTTTGTCATCTGCTGATAACCTTTGCAAACAGTTTGAAACCAGATCGGGACCGACATTCCTTTGGTCCTAATCTGGATCCAAACTGTTTGACACTCTGATAGTGTTCCTGAAAGAATTTAGTAAAATTTAGTCCACAGACGACTACAAAAGCATAAAATATAATGCAAAAGAGCTAAATTTTTGTCAGTCCATTTATCTATCATAAGTTGAAGAATGGTTCCATAATGATGCCAGTAGTTGAGACTGTACAGAAATAAATGGAATAATTTCCAATGGAAATTCCTCTGTGACAAAAGATCATCGATCAGCAGCATGCCCAAACTACCCTATACATTTTAATAAATGTCCTGCTACTGCTGTTTTCTCCAACAAATGAGCCAAACCAATGCATTTGTGCCCAGAGCCTGCCGTCCTGCGTTGTTTGATCAGAGATTTTGCTGTGCACTCTTTGGGCCCACAGTATCTGAGGCAGACAGCTAAGACTGATCAGACAGTGCAGTAACCTGGTGTACATGTCGCTTTGTTGGTTTTGTCAGGAGTCACATGCGCGGATCCAGAGAGGGGGGGGGGGGGGACAGGGTGTCTGGATCCCCTGGAAAATCACAAGTGGCTATAGGTAGGTTTCCTTAGTAATTTTGGTATGGACCCCCCCCCCCCCCCCCCCCCACCCAAGAAGGAATTGGGACCCAATAAAATTTTTTAGTAACTGCCACTTATTAACCATATTATTATGAAGTTTGTCAAGAAAAAAAATGGGAGGAGGAGGTTTATGGCGTTGATTGGCGTTAGCTTTGTACCGTTTTGACAAAACTAGGAGAGAAGATGTAGGGCCAACCTGTAGTTTAAGGCATCCCTATTTCCCCCATTTATCTTTACACTTTTGGTTGCACATTATGTTATGGTTGTTTTAATAAATAAATAAGTAAATAAATAAATAAGTAAAATAAATTTACCTTTTTGGCTGGTGCCTCAAATTTAGCAATGGAATTTTTAATTGAATTAACTGCTGGTTTTGGCTTTGTTACAGCGGGTTTACCATTTCCCTGGATTTTGAGATCATCAGACTTATTCATGTCAACTGGACTAGCTCTGTTATCATTGTCATTTTCATCTTTCACACTTTCCTCTTTGAGTTCAATAGTTATTTCATCTGAGACAGGGTCTGGCTGGATTTCTGGTATATTTTCCTTCTTACCAGTCTCCTCGTTATCATCACCATCAAGATCAGTCTCATTATTCTTATCTACATCCTTATCTACACCATCTGTTTCTACGCTAACCCCTTCCACGTCACCACTGTCTTTCTGCAAGTCCACCTCCTTATCACATTGACTCTCAGTGGATTCTTCATGATCATCATCACTTACAGTATCTGGGCCAATCCTTTTATCAGAATCTAAATCAGTCACAGATTCCGCTTCCCCAACCCCAATATCACCAGTTCCTACCCCTA
Source organism: Loripinus fragilis (assembly GCA_964019695.1). NCBI lineage: Eukaryota > Metazoa > Mollusca > Bivalvia > Lucinida > Lucinidae > Loripinus > Loripinus fragilis. The sequence continues at coordinate 39,286,790 of OZ026519.1, read as the reverse complement.
AATCACCTTCTTGCTCAGTCTCTGGTATTTCCCCTCTTTGTTCAATAACAATTTCACCATCTTCATCATCGATCCCTGCATCCAGAACCTCAACCTCATCAAGCTTTTCCTCGATCTCATCTTTCTGTTTCAGCTGGTTTTGATTTTCGTCACTCTCCTCGCTGAACTGATTCTGGTTTTCTACTTCCATTTTTGTTATTCCACTTGCAGGCTGTTCTGACAGCTGACTCACCGATTGTCAATGATTGAATGTATAGTCTCCCAAGATCTCCAATACTTGCTAGTTGACAATGAGCTAAGCCATGTGAAAAGAGCATGTGAAAAATGTAAGGCCCTGATCAACTGAAGCATTGTTCAGTTTGATCCAGGTCTTCATTTTATGGTTCCAGATTCACCAGGCTGTCAGTGTCTATTGGTCATAGACAGACACCTGGGTCCTTATTAGCCTGGGCTTGTGGGCAAGCCCAGGCTGATCAGAACCCAGATGTCCAAAGAGCTCTTTTATATACAAACAGCAATGCCCAATTGATTCATGAATTAGAATACAGTACAGCGAACGGTCGGTCGACGCGGTTAAAGAGCTATTGTTCAACTTTTCAACTTAATTATAATTGCTCCACTTCGCTTTAATTTCCTCAACTGACCATAAAAGGAATTTTCGTGTCCTTCACATCACATTCAAGTGAACAACTGAAATCAAGTTATAAGTTCTTATACTATTCATGAGTAATGTTCATATACAGTTCAGCCACTAAAACCTCAGGGCCCAAGATGAGCTGAGCTATCAATCAATCAAGCAAATCTATATTTCCATGGGGTATTAATGAGAACCATATATTTATGTTGGGATTTTTGGAATATACAGTCCTTCAAGATTATATCAGTTATATTTTGCAATATTCTGAGGATGGTTTTGAGGGGGAAATATAAGATGACATGTATTAATATTTGAGAAAATGATCTTTGATCTAGGGAAGATTGGCTGATAAGGCTATGAATATAAAAAAGTTTGTTTCCAGCCAAAAAAGGATATTACTTGCAGTTGTTTCCCAACCAATCCAGGTTATTTTTTGATTGCCTAATTGCTTTATGAGCCATTCAACATTGTTTGGGCCTATGATAAGCTGGCAAAATTTTACAAGTTATGCATATATTAAACTTTTTCAGGGAATACATACTAAATTTTTACTGATTGTAGAACCTGAATCTTTGTTCCACCTGGTTCAAAATATTAGCTAGAGTGTAACCAAAAAACCCCAACAAATTTCTCAATTAAAAACCAAATCTTATGTTGTGGGTACATTCTTCAAAAGTTAAAAAGAAAAAAAAAACACTAACTATACTGACCCACACTTCCAACGCAAAATGATTCAGGAATGTAACTTTAACTTATAAACAAGGTCTTGCCGAAATCATTGTACCGTTCAGGCGTTATGGCAGACACTCACCCGATAAGGGAATGATTGACTGATGAAGTTCTACTTTCATTTTTATAAATAAGTATTTTAATTTTTGATAAAATTGCATTACAATGGGTGAAACAATATATGTAATATTTAAGGTTGAGGTTAAATTTTGCGTTAGAAGTGTGGTTCAGTATATTTAGGCAAAAAATGTACTACCAAAATAATTTTCTGCTCCACTCATGCAAGCAATTTTACAATGAAACAGCATAAACCTACACTATTACTTTTTAGGCCTAAGACAGAGGATACTACCATACTACCTCTTTGCATGCTGAAGAAATCTGCTATTTTTCTTAATTATTCCCCCCACCAAATCTTTCAGGAAAACCATCAGAATGTCAAACAGTTTGTCTCCAGATCTATTAGGCTAGACCTGATCAGACTGAGTCCAAACTGCATGTATGGAAAGGTTTACGCGTCAGACACAGAATTAATTTGTCAGTTAATTCTGGTATGACATACAATGGGTAAAGTCATTTACCATATTTGACTTACAGGTAGAGGTCTAATTTTTGGGCTGAGCCTTCCCCTACTTCCATACTTTATGTGTGAGAGAAGTGAAAGCTCCGACAAGACTGTGCATATGCGCAGGCTCTTCAGGAGTGTTCCCTGCTCGCTGATGTGATAAGTTGGGGAGTGTTTGCTGCTTGCTGATGCGATTATCGTATCAACGAGCAGGAACACTAATGAAGAGCCTGTGCAATCATAAGTTCTAAAATAACGTGTTCTGGCTCATTTAATGAAATGCCGGGTACATGCATTTTGAAGACCTAAATTAGAGTTGTCCCCAATGACATCACTGAACCATTATTTTTCTGAAAATTTATAATAACTATGGTGAGTTCACAGATGGCTTATTTTCTTACTCAACCCTTTGTAAAGTTTCAAGTTGATTAAATTTATTTTTATAAGGATATAACTGCTCCTTGTAAACTTTAGTCTTATCATTCCGAATATTTTTATACGCTACACTCCCCTCCATTTTTATCCATTAATCTTATAGAATTGAAGTTATATTAAGCAGAGTGAAAAACAGTGGGGATCCTGATCAGCTGGCTTCTGAGAAGCCAGCTGATCTGAATCTTCACTGTTTTTAAAACACATTATACAGGTTTTGCATAGTAAAGGTTAAAATGTAAAAGTGCACTGTCCGGCCAAAAATAAAAGCTGATTTAAAAGACCCAAATTTGGAGATTATAAGCTTAATCTCCTACTAATTGTTATGCTGGGCGTCTTTTTGCTTTATTGACAAAATGTTTGATTTTGGATTGTTATACACTGCCCACTGACATTCTGTTCTTTCATGCCCACAGACATCTTTTAGGTATTTAGAGCTTTTAAAGGTAAGGGAAACAACCCTCAATGAGACCAATTTTTTCTACAGAAAATAATGACGTCAAAATTACATGCATGCGGTAGTCATTTAAAATGGAAATTTGACAATAAATAATTAAGCATCTCCATCAAAGTAATGAACATATTTTAGTAACAGAGAAGTAAAAATAATTGTGCAACGCATTTTTAGAATGTTTGAAGAACTTTTTTACTGGTTTCACACCCATTACTCATACAATGCGTACTCCCTCCGTTTTGGTATCAGGGGCCTTTTCTCAAACCTATACAGCTTACATCCTCCACAACCGCCCTTAACTCTTTACCTGCTGACATGACATCATTGTTGTCTGCTGATAACATTTGCAAACAGTTTGAACCCAGATCAGGCTCGACGTAACATCAAGCCTGATCTTGATGCAAACTGTTTGGCACTCTGTTGGTATTCCTGAATTATTTTTTGAAAAAGCAAAATTTGAAAACAAAATCATCCAATGTCATAAAATCATGAAAAAACTCCCAGCATGCGAAGGGCTAAGAGCCGGACAGACATGAGGAAACAACAAGAGGAAGTAACCCAGTTTTTCAACAACAAGACAATTAGCGGTATCCTTCAAAGTCTTCTGATACTTGACTCAATACTTGCAGAGCAGATAATTACCATAAATATACAAATGAAGGACCGAAGGCACTGCCTTGATTTATCGAGTAGTCCTAAAATTAATTTTAAGCAAATATTCGAGTAGTCCTAAAATAAATTTAAAGCAAATTTACATTGCTTAAAACTGCTTTGAAGCTCTTTTATATTTCAAATGTTCAAAAGAACTATCACAATCAGACGATTCTTTTGAGCTTCGGGTATACCAGAAAATAATCTTATGCTGACACATTATTGTCTCTTGCACTAAATAATCAATAGAGTCTGAAAAAGAGGATGTTTGAAAATAATGCAGAGATGACAGACATGTCTGAAAATAATGAAGGGATGTCTGAAAATAATGCAAGACATGTCTGAAAATAATGAAGGGATATCTGAAAATAATGCAGATATGTCTGAAAACAATGCATAAATGTCTGAAAATAAGATAAAGAATTCTGAAAATTATAACAGTGACTGAAAAATGATAGTGTCTGAAAATGCTTAAATATGCAGATTCTAAATAAATGGTTTCTTATAATAAACCTTTGGAAAATTCCTTAACACATATATTTGACAAACACACAGATTATAAGAACGGACAATAAAACCAACTTCTAATCATTTTTCATGAGTAGATCAAAGTGGATTGGAGATTCCACCAAATAAGAAACAGTTAAGTAATTATGATCAGCTTACTAGTAAGAAAACACCACACAACCCCAGCAACCCAGTCACTCTTAAAATTGAAATCAACCTGAAACCCGAACCAACACTTGGACTGTGAGGAAGAAAAGGATCCTTATACAATTTGACAATTACAAAAGCACAGGTCATTCCAGTCAAGGTAGGCAGGCCGATTATGATTAGAGCTATTTTTTGCTATATAAACTAAATTAACCCAATTGCACTCAAAATGGCCAAAACTGAGTTCTGGCCATTTTGAGAGCTAAAGGGTTAATGACTTTTGGTGGAAAAAAACTTGCTGATTAAAAAGCATATGGTAAATGTGTATCTATAGTAGCTTGACATATCAATTCTAAGGGTCCTTTTCTTGCATCATAATTCTTTTCTAAATCATAAATATGCACTAAATGTATGTGTTTTGTAAATTATAATAAAAAATGAAAACTTACATAGACAAAATTTTACATGTATACATGACAATGTTAGCCAAATTTGGAAAAATGCCTTTCCCCAACTAGTAAGTGTTGGCTCTGATCATATCACGGATCATATAGGGACGACCAGGGAAGACTCATCCCGGCAGCCTCACAAGCCGGGAGTACGATCCTTAGATCTATTGATGCAGGGAGTATGACCCATTGATCTATAGATGCTATGAGTATGACCCATTGATCTATTGATGCAGGGAATATGACCCATTTATCTATAGATGCCGGGAGTACGATCCTTAGATCTATTGATGCAGGGAGTATGACCCATTGATCTATTGATGCAGGGAGTATGACCCATTGATCTATTGATGCAGGGAGTATGACCCATTGATCTATTGATGCAGGGAGTATGACCCATTGATCTATTGATGCAGGAAGTATAACCCATTCATCTATAGATGCGAGGAGTATAATCCAGTGATCTAAAGATGCTGAGAGTATGATCCTTTGATTTATAGATGTCAGGAGTATGATCCTTTGATCTATAGATGTGGGGAGTACGATCATTTGATCTATAGATAAAGGAGGTATAATATTTTGCTCTATGGATGTGGAAGATGCCGAAAGTATGATCCTTTGATCTTTAAATGTGGAGAAAGTGACACTTAGATCTATAGATGGGAGAGTATAATCCTTTGATCTACCACATCTGATCTATAGATGAGGGAGTATAATCCTTTGATCTACAGATGTGGTGAGTATGATGTTTTGATCTAAAGATGCAGAAAGTTTCATCCTTTGATCTTTAGATGTGGAGAGTATGATACTTTGATCTATAGATGCTGGGAGTATGATCCTTTGATTTAAAGATGCAGGGAGTATGATTCTTTGATTTAAAGATGCAGGGAGTATGATCCTTTGATTTAAAGATGCAGGGAGTATGATCCTTTGATTTAAAGATGCAGGAAGTATAATCCTTTGATCTAGAAATGCTGGGAGTATGATTTTTTGATAAATAGATGTGGTGAGTATGATCTTTTGGTCTATAGATGCAGGGAGTATGATCCTTTGATTTAAAGATGCAGGGAGCATGATCCTTTGATCTATTGGTGCTGGGAGTATGATCATTTGATTTATGAATGCAGGGAGTATGATCCTTTGATCTATAGATGTGGGGTATGATCTTTTGATTTATAGATGCAGGGAGTATGATCCTTTGATCTATAGATGTGGGGAGTATGATCATTTGATTTATAGATGCAGGGAGTATGATCCTTTGATCTATAGATGCTGGGAGAATGATCCTTTGATTTATAAATGTGGTTAGTATGATCATTTGATCTATAGATGCAGGGAGTATGATCCTTTGATTTTTAGATGCAGGGAGTATGATCCTTTGATCTACAGATGCTTGGAGTATGATAATTTGATTTATAGATGCAGGGAGTATGATCCTTTGATCTATAGATGCAGGGAGTATGATGCTTTGAATTATAAGTGCTGGGATTATGATCCTTTGATTTATAGATGCAGGGAGAATGATCCTGTGATCTATAGATGTGGGGAGTATAATCCTTGGATTTACAGATGCAGGGAGTATGATCCTTTGATCTAAAGATGCAGGAGATTGACCATTTGATCTAAAGATGTGGGGAGTATGATCCTTGATCTAAAGATATAAGGAGTATGATCCTTTAATCTATAGATGTAGGATATGTTATCATTAGATCTATAGATGCAGGGAGTATGATCCTTTGATCTTTAGATGCTGGGAGTATGATCCTTTGATCTATAGATATGGGGAGTATGATCCTTTGATCTATAGATGTGGCGAGTATGATCTTTTGATCTATAGATGTGGGGAAAATGATCCTTTGATTTATAAATGTGGGGAATATGATCATTTAATCTATAGATGCAGGGAGTATGATCCTTTGATCTATAGATGAGGGGAGTACGAACTTTGATATATAGATGTGGGGAGTATGATCCTTTGATCTGTAGATGTGGGGAGTATGATCCTTTGATCTATAGATGTGGGGAGTATGAAACTTTGATCTATAGATGTGAGGAATATGATCCTTTGATCTATAGATGTGAGGAATATGATCCTTTGATTTTAAGATGCAGGGAGTATGATCCTTTGATCCGTAGATGTGGGGAGTATGATCCTTTGATTTTAAGATGCAGGGAGTATGATCCTTTGATTTAAAGATGCAGGAAGTATAATCCTTTGATCTAGAAATGCTGGGAGTATGATCTTTTGATAAATAGATGTGGTGAGTATGATCTTTTGGTCTATAGATGCAGGGAGTATGATCCTTTGATTTAAAGATGCAGGGAGCATGATCCTTTGATCTATTGGTGCTGGGAGTATGATCATTTGATTTATGAATGCAGGGAGTATGATCCTTTGATCTATAGATGTGGGGAGTATGATCATTTGATTTATGAATGCATGGAGTATGATCCTTTGATCTTTAGATGTGGGTTATGATCCTTTGATTTATAGATGCAGGGAGTATGATCCTTTGATCTATAGATGTGGGGAGTATGATCATTTGATTTATAGATGCAGGGAGTTTGATCCTTTGATCTATAGATGCTGGGAGTATGATCCTTTGATTTATAAATGTGGTTAGTATGATCATTTGATCTATAGATGCAGGGAGTATGATCCTTTGATTTTTAGATGCAGGGAGTATTATCCTTTGATCTACAGATGCTTGGAGTATGATAATTTGATTTATAGATGCAGGGAGTATGATCCTTTGATCTATAGATGCAGGGAGTATGATGCTTTGAATTATAGATGCTGGGATTATGATCCTTTGATTTATGAATGCAAGGAGAATGATCCTTTGATCTATAGATGTGGGGAGTATAATCCTTGGATTTACAGATGCAGGGAGTATGATCCTTTGATCTAAAGATGCAGGAGATTGACCATTTGATCTAAAGATATGGGGAGTATGATCCTTTAATCTATAGATGTAGGATGTGTGATCATTTGATCTATAGATGCTGGGAGTATGATCCTTTGATCTATAGATGTGGGGAGTATGATTCTTTGATCTATAGATGTGGGGAGTATGATCCTTTGATCTATAGATGTGGGGAAAATGATCCTTTGATTTAAAAATGTGGGGAATATGATCATTTGATCTATAGGTGCAGGGAGTATGATCCTTTGATCTATAGATCACTGGAAAATGATCCTTTGATATATAGATGTGGGGAGTATGATCCTTTGATCTATAGATGTGGGGAGTATGAAACTTTGATCTATAGATGTGAGGAATATGATCCTTTGATCGGTAGATGTGGGGAGTATGATCCTTTGATCCGTAGATGTGGGGAGTATGATCCTTTGATATATAGATGTGGGGAGTATGATCCTTTGATATATAGATGTGGGGAGTATGATCCTTTGATCTATATATGTGGGGAGTATGATCCTTGATCTAAAGATATGGGGAGTATGATTATTTAATCTATAGATGCAGGATGTGTGATCATTTGATCTATAGATGCTGGGAGTATGATCCTTTGATCTATAGATGTGGGGAGTATGATCCTTTGATCTATAGATGTGGGGAGTATGATCCTTTGATCTATAGATGTGGGGAAAATGATCCTTTGATTTATAAATGTGGGGAATATGATCATTTGATCTATAGGTGCAGGGAGTATGATCCTTTGATCTATAGATCAATGGAAAATGATCCTTTGATATATAGATGTGGGGAGTATGATCCTTTGATCTGTAGATGTTGGGAGTATGATCCTTTGATCTATAGATGTGGGGAGTATGAAACTTTGATCTATAGATGTGAGGAATATGATCCTTTGATCGGTAGATGTGGGGAGTATGATCCTTTGATCCGTAGATGTGGGGAGTATGATCCTTTGATATATAGATGTGGGGAGTATGATCCTTTGATATATAGATGTGGGGAGTATGATCCTTTGATCTATATATGTGGGGAGTATGATCCTTGATCTAAAGATATGGGGAGTATGATTATTTAATCTATAGATGCAGGATGTGTGATCATTTGATCTATAGATGCAGGGAGTATGATCCTTTGATCTATATATGTGGGGAGTATGATCCTTTGATCTATAGACATCCCAGAGACTGGGATGTCTATAGATCAAAGGATCATACTCCTGAGAAATGATACAAGATCAAGTTACTGAAGAATCATGCATTATATATATACCAATGGGAAAGTGACAACTTAACAATTGGACTTCACAAACGAGAGCCTAGCATCCTTTCTATGGGACATTGGTAAATAGCACAGAACCAAGATGACAGGCAAAGTAGAACAAATTGTCTAATCCAGTTCTGCACCATTTGCTTACAGAATGAAGATTATACTTTAAAATGTTGACTGAAATTGTAAATTTATAGCCAACCACCCTTAAATTCGAAATGGATTCATCCCATTGATGAGGGTGGGAAATTCCATTAGGAATACATGTACTGGGTTTGGTATTAAATCTTGAAAACTTTCATACATGGATCCGAAATAGTCAATGTGATGGAAATTCTTTTTTCTCACCTTAGTGATTAAGCGGTAAAATTTGGTTAACATTGAACAAGAGACAGATCTAAATGCAGAGACAAGCACAATACAGAGAAACCTGGCTTAAGCAAGCATCCCTTTAAGCTAGCTCAATTCTTTACATGCAATTTGTCATCTGCTGACTTTTTTCAAAATTAACTTTTTCAAAAAATTCTTTGAGGCACACTATCAGAGTGTAAACGGCTCCAGATTCTGTCGGTCCTGATCTGGATCCAAACTTTTAGCAAAGGTTATAAGTCGCAGCTAGCAATAAAAACTGGGTGGATTCAACAACAACAAAATCAAGGCGGTCAATTAGTTATTCTTATGGGGAACTAAATCAGCCAATCATTGCATGTCATTTAGCAAACTAGCCTATCTTTTGGCTATTGCTTTCTGTTAACTGGCAGTCTTCATCAAAAAGTTGCAAGTTAGCAAACATGTAGTTTTCGTCAAAATTTGAGATAGCTGTTTTAAGAATAGGTATGCAATATGCCTCATAATAGTTAGGAAATGTGCTTAAGTCAGGTTCAAAATACAAAAGAGAAACATAAGACTACAGTAAAATCTGTGTAAAACAGTCACCCTCAAAAAGACCAAAAATTGGTTTTCAAGACCTATTATTGCTTAATGCAGGTCAAAGGGAGCATTCTGCAATACTTTCAACCTACATTAAGCTACCAGTTGTCATTTAAAGACCTTTGTTTTGTCTATTTTTGAGTGGCCATTTTACACAGATTTTACTGTATAGACAAATACTTTATGAGCTGAATTACATGAAAATGCCCTTTTTTGGCTTATGAATACTACCCCTTTGAGGCTTTCTAGAATTTCAAACAATACTATATTCAAGTTAACCAGGACTGACTTGAGTCTTTGGCCCCAATGCCAATTTTAATGTGGTTTCTTTCATGTAATACAGCCCTCTCTGATTCTAGGATCTAGGAAAGAGAAGACTTCTCCCCATCTATTTACCCTTGAAGTTGGCCAAGGTTTAATAAGTTATAACCCACAATTTTTCTCTTTCACTCTTTGCATGCTGGGTAATTTTGTATGCTTGCCTTCAGAATTCATCTTTTCACAAAATTCTTTCAAGTATACCTTTTGTCTGGCCCCTCTCTGGGTCCACCATACTGCTTGCAAAAGTGTTCAGCTAGCAGGCAGAGAGTTTAGGAACTGAAGGAATTTTGGGGTAGCCTAGGTTCTGGCATCAATCTTTGTTTTTAGAAGATTCTCTCTTAAAACATTCCTTCCCAATGAATAGACAGTTTTATTTGATTTGATTTTTTATGTCCCAGTCAACAATTTTTCAGTTATGTCGGTACAGGTCTTCCAGGGTTGAACCAGTACTAAGCAAGGATAAATGTGTCTTGCTCAAGGATAGTTGCAGAACTGCGACTTTAGATTTTCTTTTGATCTGGCTGAATCAGCCAGATCGAAAGAAAATCTAAAGTCACAGTTCTATCATATCGCCCTGAATTCAGTGCTAGCTCAAGGACACAACACAGTGACGCCGGTGAGACTGGAACCAGTGGCCCCTCCGTCTCTACCACTGTGCTTCCTATGAATAGACAGTGCCAGAAATTTCGTACAGTCAAACTTTTTGTAATTGTATCTAAATTTGGTCACAGGAATGATTTTTACAGCAACTCTGTGTAATTTATGAAAAGCAATGTTTTATCCATTATTCTTTTTGATTCCGCCTTGACAATGGAAAGAAAAGACAGCAGTTTTAGACTCAGACTGGAACCCAGGCTAATTTCATGGGGATAACAACTTCCTGACCTAGACCCGCTTTATTAAAGAAGTGAGAGTTAATAATGAACTAAAATGTGACATGTAAGTACCAACTAAAATAGATGCACCTGTGATAAATAGGTTACAACGAGGAAGAGAAGTCACAGCACAATTGTGTACAACATAATATTACGGATGCTACCCCTATACATATTGCACCCAGTACAGCAAATCCTAAATGATTTGGATGTTCTGGGTGCTAATGGGTCAACTCTTGAATGCTGGAAATTTTTCACATTTTTGTTATCTGCTGATTTAAAAAAAAAAAAAAAAAGTTTCTGGAATATCATCAACAGTGTCAAAGTCAGTTTGGATACAGATCAGGTCTGACATATCGTCCGGCCTGATGTAGGTCCAAATTGTTTGCAAAGATTTTCAGCAGATGACACTACTCTGGATAAGTGGATGCTGTTTTAACACTTATCTGATCATGTTTGTCTACTCTACTGCCAGTAAACATTTGCTCCCTATCCAAGTTGTACCACAACTGTGCTGTAACCCTTAAAGCGCCAATCACGACTGCAGCAGACGACAAATTATGCAACATCTTTCCTAATTTTCAGAAAAAATAAGGCATGATATTACATGAGAATTGTCTGCCAGACAATTCTCATGAAATATCATGCCTTATTTGTTATTTTTTTTGAAAAAGCGGCAAAATTTGAAATTGTCGTCTGCTGCAAATTGTAGGTGGCGCTTTACGGGTTAATTAATACTTCTTCATTCCCCTGTTGCAAGCCAAATAAGGATACTGGTAAGTTCTACAGTGATACATGGTTATGGGCCTCAAGATTGAACTTAGAAAATAAGGATAATATGCAAGTTCTACTGTGATACAGAGTTATGGGCCTTGAGATGAACTTTGAAAGAAAAATCCACCACCATATCAACTGGTTTAATTGTGTATCTGATATTCAGGATGTGAGGCGTTCTCGGTAATGATCATGGATTCACTTTTTCTTTGATTTTCTAGGTATGATAAATCTGTTTTAACTCTTTTCTTCCATTCAAGGCATTTGTCCTCTGCTTTAACCCTTAAAGCGCCAAGAAAAAATGCATCTGAAAATGTTGTCTGCTGAAGTCGTCTGCTGCATTTAATTGCCTAACAGTACTAACGAATTAAGTATAGAAGCAAACAGTGTGGACCCAGAACAGACTGCTCCTATAGGAGCAGACCAGCAGTCTGGTCTGGGTCCACACTGTTTGCCATATATGCTTCTGAAACATTCGGCAGACGAGATAAGCAGACGACTTTTGTTGCAATTGGCGCTTTAAGGGTTAAGCTTACTCTTTGCTAAAATAATTTCCTCAAACAATATGGGTCTGGATGAGACTGCTCATAAAATCAAGGTTCATGTTTAAAGCTACCATGATAGCTAGAGCATTTGAATAGATGCAACAGCCTTAATAAGTAGATTAAACGGGACAGCATCATTGAAAGCAAGTGAATCTGAATTGCAAACCATTATTAAACCATGCAATCTGCCGCAAACCAGATCAAAATCAAATGAAAAATAAGAAAGTTACAGATGTTTGCGTAGTAGACAATTGAAAGCTATGGAGGGCAGCCATATATATGTAGGCTATACGTGTGATGTCACACAGCCCTAATTAAATATGCATAAACAGAATATCTAGTTTCAACTTTTTTTCCCCCATATCTATTGATTCTTCAATATTTGAAAAAAAAATCTATACAGTTTGCAAAGAAATTGTGTATTATATTGGCTCTTCAAAATGTACAGGAAGTTAATAAAATATTCAAAATGGCGGCCTCCATTGACTTGAAAGAAGTCAGAATTTTGAATTACTTTAGCTTTCTTATTTTATATCCGATTTTGATCTGGTTTGCTGCAGATTGTATGGACTAATATTAAGGGCACTCATTACAGATTCACTTGCTTTCAATGTTGCTGTCCCCTTTAAAAATATTTGATTCAATTTTTGACCACTCTGAGACGAATTATTATAGGGTTAAACAGACAGAGCTCATCAAGCAAAGAACTCAGCAACTAATTGGAAAATGTAGAAATCAAAGGCATTTGACTACAGCCAAGTTTAATGACATGGAGGCTACCATATTTGTCCCTGTCTTTTCCCCTAGTGTAACAGTGTGTTCGAACGGAGGTGCAAACCCTAACCGACCTACCTAAGGTCCTTTTCATGAAAAAAATCAATCCTCAACCTTGGGTGCTACAACTAAAGGGTCCCCTGATTATAATGTATAACTTTGTCCAAGTAAAACTGAGGGTATCAGAAAGATGATTTTTTCCTGGATATGATGGGGAAAAATAAGAAGGAAAAATAAATCCCCAACAATTTCATTTTTTAACCCTTAACTCTTCACATGCTGGGTATTTTTGCATATTTTTAGACGTCTGCTGATTTTTTTTTTTAATTACTGCAATATTTTTCGAAAAATTCTAAAAGGAATACATGTACCATTTATGCCACAAAATGTTTGGATCCAAATCAGACTATCAATGTGGCAAAAAGTTTAGATCCAGACAAGGCCCGACAAAATGTCGGGCCTTGTCTGGATCCAAACTTTTTGCAAGTTTATCAACAGATGGCACTTGCAGGCAAAGAGTTTAAGAACCAATTTATCTGCAGCAGACAACAAATTTTGTAACTAGCCATGCACATAATGCCCTGTTTTTCATATGAATTTTTTGCCTGGCAGATAATTCACATGAAATATCTTAGATGTGTTTGTTTTCAAAAATTTCAACCAAATCGAAAAAATGTCGTTCGCTGCAAATTAAAGGTATTTTATGGGTTAAACATTGCTTTTTCTACAGAACATGATTAGTTCATCTCAAGAGTGTGGTTACAAATATAGGTGTATAATTACCTCGGAATCTGGGGATGGGGAGTCTTCCTGGAGGGACAAACAGACATACAAAGGTTAACAATGACAAACGGTTGCAAGGGAGATAATAATGCAGGTATGGATCACATGGTGCAGCAAGTAATGACAATGAAGTGATTTGATTGGTCCTTTCCCCTGATTTTTTTAAATGGGCCAAATCAAATTTTTTTTATCCCTTCATACATTTTTTTTCAAATCTATGGTGTATGTATTCAGAAAACGACACTCAGAAAGAAAATTTTAAAAGTATTCAAGGAGATGTGTCTGCTGTAAAACTTTTGGCTAACTGTAACAGGTTTGGTTATATTAACCCTTAAATCTTCTGAGACGCTTTAAAACCAGAACCACTGCCGGTTAAGCCTTCGGGAGTTCCTGGACAAAGAACCACAAAAAGCATAAACCCACCAGGCCAGTACTGGTACAGCTAAGGAACATGGCCACAAACAATATATTAACCCTTAAATCGCCCCCAAAAAATGCATCTGAAAATGTCGTCTGCTGAAGTTGTCTGCTGCAAATTATTGCCTAGCATTACTGACAAATTTAATATAGAAGCAAACAGCGTGGACCCAGAACAGACTGCTCCTAAAAAGGAGCAGTCTGATCTGGGCCCACACTGTTTACCATAGAGGCTCCTTAAACATTTCAGCAGACGAGAAAAGCAGACGACTTTTGTTGCGTTTGGGCATTAGGGTTAATCCAAAAAAATCTGATTTTAGTTCATGAACTGTTGGTGCCATATTTGGCAAAAAGTTGTCTTACAGAAAAATTTCTCATCATCTTGAATTCCATGTTGTTGCTTTTTACCAAAAGTCTTGAGTTCCATATAATTTATGCTTCCAATGATAGAGAATACTGAAAATATTGTGCAATAAATGATAATGACTTAATCAGAATGGAAAAAGACCAATCAAACATTTAGTGATCATTTTGGACCACACATAGCCTGGGTTCCAGTCTGATCATTTTTTCTTCTTTTTTTATTTTTCAGTTTCAATCGAAATCAATAACGGACAACCGATACCTTTGATGTAGTATCTTTTTAGTCTCTTATTGTTTTGAACGTTAGAATTTAGCATAAGAAAATATTGCCAAAATATTGACGACTGGAGGACCCAGGCTAGACCACACATCACAAAAACTAAAAAGGTACAACAAATCACATACAAAAAAAATCTGAGTAGCTGTTCCTTTCTGAAGCATTATTTTTCAGGAATGGAAAGTTACTTTACTTGCATGAAATTCATCTCGACAAATATACTACCTAAAAAAAGAACAGTTACATACCCTATACTTTTTTTTTTAAAATTCTATCCCTCATTTGAAAACAGTGTAGATCCAGATCAACTGGCTTCTGAGGAAGCCAGCTGAACTGGATCCACAGTTTTTCATCCACACAATAAATCTATATTCATGATAATAAACATTATATTATATTGAACATTTATTTTGTAAAATAATCTATATGTACTGTTTCTTTTTTAAGTTAGTATAGTTTTGGCAAACACATACTGTCCTACCAGCCAAGAGTGACAGTGATGTCATGTTTTGTTTACAATGTAATCGGGTCGTATAATTGATAGATCGCTTGTGTATTAATCCTATCCTGCGGATAGGATTAATACACAAGTGATCTATCGATTTGCATTGGCTCAAGTGATGTGTACAAGTTAATGTTTTACTGCACAACTGTAAACAAAACATACGTCACTGTTACTCTTGGTTGGCACGACAGTAAATGTGCATCACTGACAACTGTTGGTTGATACTTTATTGCAGGTTTTTTTATTGCATTGTACAAACATAAACATAAGAAAACCATGAACGTAGACTGATCAACTTGCTCAGAATAAACTAATGGTACAGTAAAACCTCAGAAATTCGAACTTCGTTTTTTCAAAATACTTGGTAATTAGAAATAAACTTAAGACACACTGAATTATTTGTTTTGTTTTTTTTGTTGCTTTACATCCCAAGTCAACAGCTTGGTCATGACATGACAGTATACATTAGATTAAGAGAATAGAGTATATTTATGATATAATTTAATAACTGTTTATAATAACATATGTTTTGGGTGTCTCATATAGAGACGTTTCTTTTACGTACCCAAAACATATGTTTATTAGAAAAAAGATGGTGTCAATATCATTTTGAGGGTTACAGTATATATATATTTTTAAGTCAACTTCCCTAAAATTCGAACTATTGATAATTCAAAATAAACCTCTGGACTTCGAATTTAGGAGATGCTACCATACTATCCATTAAAAAGAGCATATTTTATATAATACAAATAAACAAAAAGACATTTGATATCAATAATATGATCATTAATAAGTGGTCTGAGTCGTCATCTACATCAATACTTTGTAAAAGCCATTTTAGTTGTATTTTCAACAAAATATGACAAAATGTCTTTTCTTTTCGTCAATAAACCATCAGTATTCAAATTAATGATAATATCAATGATATTGGGATTTCCATAAAATGTGTAATTAATGCTAAACCAAAGTATGAACTAAACTGTCAAACAAAATATTAAAGTCCGACCTGTTTTAGACCCCTGGCAAAAGTCAGCTGCAAGAAATGCAAACAGAGGGGATAATTCCTACTATTTTTCTTATTTCGTAACCAAAATGTATGTTGTGGGTGCTCAAAAGAACCGCCTCATTGAGGAAATTCTTTTGAGCACCCAACACATTCAACTGATAAAAAAATCAAAATATAAATTGCTTATCCGACCTATGAAGCCAAATCTGCTGCTCAAGGCAGGTGCTTGCAGATTTGGATATTTTTCCAGACTCAGTTTTAAAGTGAATTTCACCAGACACGAGATGTGGTATGAACTCATCTATTGTGGTCTTAGACCTATTACACTAAGAATGGCACACTGTATGGTAAAATATTTTGGCCATTCTGAGTGCAATAGATAACAGGTTTCATCAGCTTGCCTATACCTATATCAAGAGAAAACCTTCTAAATAAGTCAAATTGGGAGTTTATCAAAACTTTTAATTTGTATCGAGTGGATTATGTATAATGTAGGGGTAAGGGTTATATATGATTAGTATAAATGTATAATACTAGAAGCCATTATGACTACGTATTACTTTGTATATTACTGAGAAGGAGAAAACTTACCGCATGCCATATGCAAAACAAGGTGGTAAACTTTTGCTGTATAAAGAGGTATGTGTGGGTGGGTTGGGTTGGTGGCAGTTTTATCAGTTTCCTAAAGGAATATTAGGCTATAATAGGAAGTTATAATCTTTCCAGATAGCGAGTGATCAGACTGCGTGGATGATGAGCATGTTGGTTTGTGCCTTTGTTTTTTGCATGCAACAAAGCCAGGTGTCTCGCGTCAAACGGACCCATTCAAATTATTATAAATGTATCGCAAGATGTTGAAGGAAAATTATGGTATCTGATAAGGGCCATTTTCTCAAGAAAATTTATAAAGTTGTTGCTGTCATTAGATGTATGGCCAAAAGCAATCAATCACCTTGCTCATTATAAGTGACAGTCTGTCCCACTGGCCTGCTATAAATATCTATCCCATAACAATTAGTTACATGAGAACCATCCATCACCAATCCCTTCCCCCAAATATTCTACAACCTTAAATTAAATCAATTCTTTCTGTTGTGATCAATCAACTCTAATTACACTCAGAAGGGCCATAACATTTTAGAGTTTTGGCCAATCTGAGTGCAACTTGCTTTGTCACTCTATCCTTTTAGTCATTGATCATTTCCGAACTCCCCAGCCAAAATTATCTAAATGGACAATTATGTCTATACTCCCCAGCAATGCTGCTTCTTGGACAAACTCTGTTGGAAAACCTCAATGCCACAGGGCTTATAGGGGGTCTAAGATATTTTAGTCGGTTTATAATTTTGCTGAGAATGCATCAGAAAATGTACAAGCTTTCTGATTCTAGTATAATACATGACAAACTTTAAACAAAAATAATTAATTAAAGCATGCTGCATTATGTATTAACTACTAGCGTTAATTGCTTTTGATGAGATTGGTTTCTTGAATGTGGTAAGTCATCTTGTTGGCAACCATTTCATGTGATTCACATTCTAGATTCAAGACTGTCCTGTTGAATATAGGCTGTTACCTTGCATTCTGTCGCTAGAAATATATCTTCAAGGTCACTTAGAACAGTTGCGTGGGTTTCCCAAATTGGAGGAAGCATCCACTGCTTTGGAGTTTGTGAGAACATAAACATAGGCATATCTGTCATTACCCAGTTTACAAATGCGATGGAATCACTCACTGTGAAAATAGCGTTTTTCTAACTATAAGGATGCTCTTAAAGGAGCATATTCTTTCCTTTAAGAGAACTCCCAATTTTGAAAAGGGATGCAATTGATAGTACAGTAAAATCTGTGTAAAACGCCCACTCAAAAAATAGACAAAACAAAGTTCTTAATGACAAATGGTAGCTTAATGAAGGTCAAAAGTATTGCAGAATGCTCCCCTTGGAGCATTCTGCAATACTTTTGACCTGCATTAAGTGATAATCCTCCTTGAAAACCAATTTTTGGTCTTCTTTTTGATGGGGTTGCTTAAGACAGTTTTTACGGTATAGGGATGCTCTTAAAGGACAAATTCTTTCCTTTAAGAGTAGTCCCAATTTTAAAAAGGGATGCAATTGATAAGAATCAATGCTTGCTTCAGTAGTCTCCCTTTGATGTGCATAATAATTATCTAATATCTAAACATTTTGGCTTTCAACTTGATAAATCACAAACCCTTTAAATACCAATTAGAATCAGCCAAGACTAAGCCTAATGAACGATAAAATGGTTTTCAAATTAAACAAAAAGCAGCAGCAATGCACAAAAAAAAACATCTTTACCCATTAATTGATAGGATGTGGATGCTGACAAACATTGTAGACCCAAGAATGCAGCATCTCACCGAGGTCTGCAATGTTTGCCAAGAAAAGAAATCTTCAGTGGCAGAAATATTTCTCAATCTAGCTGTGATTAAGCTGCGCAACTACTATTCCAATCATATTTCTTTGTGTAACGCTGCTCAAAGATGAAGTACTGACAAACTAAGACTAAGGGAAGCAATTCTATGCAATTAAATGAATAGGTAATTAATAGGTTGTTTCCCTTGGACCAAAAAGAAAACAAACTTATTATAACGAACCTTTTTCCTTTTCCCTGTTGTTTCCTTAAAAAATAGACAAAAAACACGATCTAACAGGTGCTTTCTAAATAAAAATGACAAAATAAAAATGAAATCCATTGTTTAACGATAAGTTCAATTGGTAAATCCTAATTTTACAGCACAGTGATACGGTATCAATTCAACTACATGTACTAAACATCCTTCAACCATCCTTCTCAACAGAAAACAGTCCTTTTTTAATTCTTTTTTTAGAGCATGCACAAGTTAAACGAGCAGCAAGCCATCCAGCCTAAGCTTATAAAAAGCATTCCATTTATGTATAGACATGTACATTTTTGAAAGATAATGTCAGCGCAATGAGTGAAAGAGTTACCATAATTTACCTATAATCTACCTATTAAACACACTGTATGCCTATTTTTTCCCATTTTTACACCATAATATGAAAACAGAGTAGATCCAGATCAGCTGGTTTCATTAGAAGCCAGCTGATCAGGATCCACACTGTTTTTCATCAACACAATGAATCCATGTTACAGTTGATAAAGTGAGCGTATAGGAGAATGTGTGTGCTTATAAGGTTGACTATGTATGGTCTGACATTTTATCAAGAGATACTGGGCATCATGAGTCCACGATTTCCCATACCAAATTGGAGTCCTAATATGGGCCCAGTTTAAATTTGAATTTGGCCTTCACCCTAGATTTCGAACATTGCGAACGTTAATGCATGAAAAAACATGTTTGATTCCTACATTAAAAGGTCTGTTACTTTCATTGCTGCAATGTTTATATTGAAAGAAAAACAATATGGTTCTCAAAAGAACCCTCACAATGAGCTGGTTCTTTTGAGCACCAGAAACACATGTTCAAATCTATAGATAAGAAAATATTTACCATTTTATGATGAAAAATGCTTCCGTATAAATAGGTTACATGGACTATGAGTTCAGATGCCAAAATCTCTTGATGAAGCCCATGCGATGCAATGGAGAAATTGACAAGAATGCATGCTATTAAAAACTGAATGTCATTCAAAGTCGAATGAAAAAGAGAATGCATGATAGCATCATGATGCGCAACAAATTGATTAATATGAATAATTAAATGTAATATTTAAATCTAAATCAATTTCTATTTAAACATAGGAGATGCATGAATGAGATAAGAGCCGTTAAAACATATCCGGACAACAGCTGTGCACAGCTGATCAGGGATTTGTTGTCAATCAATAAGAGAAGTAAAAAATAAATGAAAATTTAACCCGTTGTATACTAATGGATTCTTCCTTCTGGTTGCATACAATAACGTTGGGATAGTCCATTGTACATGCATACGGGTGTCAGGTTATAATTAAAAGAAAAATTTGAATTCTTTTGCCTTAAGATATTTTTTACCTTTACAAACAGTGTAGATCAAGATGAAATGCAGCATAATGCTGCATTTCATCTGGGTCTTCACTGTTTGTAAAAGTACTCATTAAATACAAAGGGTTAACGAGTTTTGTTGTGTTGATCAAATTGAAAGAGGATAAAAAATATTCAAGGCTATAAAATTCTTTTTAAGGAGATTGATCATGAAATAATTTCTACGGTCATTCTCCTCCCTTCCGCTGATTCATTCAAGAAGGGTTGTTGTCAGTTACAAGCGAAGGTATGTGCACAAATTACTGGTTAACCGCTTGTACAAGCCTGCCCAGGAAAAAGTGTGGTTAGGTGAACTGACCGTCCCGCAATGACCATAGCTGTTGACTTGGGACGTAAAGCAACAAAACCAACCAACCAATTTTTAACGTTTTTTTTTTTTTTTTACTTGGAATTTACTTTAAAATACAGTGCAGTCCCATTATAACATATCTCATCATAGCATGGTTTTGAATATGCAGGTTCGATTCCCGGCTTCTCCCAGTCTGTCGGATGAGACTTTAAGCTGTTGCCCCGTCTTCTGAGATGCTTTAAAACCAGACCAACTGCCGGTTGAGTCTTCGGGAGTTCCTGGCCATAGAACCACAAAAACCGTAAATCCACCTGGCCAGTACTGGTACAGCCAAGGAACATGGCCACAAACAATATATATCACTCTCATTTTGTGGCTCCCAAATGTTTAAACCATGGAGCTTTACAAAGGAATTCATGGTCATTTTCGTTTAACTGTCCTATTATAACACATTCCTATGACAGGGATGAGAACAGTCAGCCATTCTCAATCAGGAAAATATGTTGGTTGACTCCAAAATGGAGAAAAGCAATTTTTAAATCACTTATTAAAGGTTTAAAATCACAAAATATCAATAGAAACTATTCAGTTTATGCTTAATTTATATCTAAAATTGAGTTTATCTTCATTCAAAAATAAATTTCAGCAAAAACAGCAGGCATTATATAAATCATATGCCAGTGCTCAATCAGGAAATCCTGATCAATCCTGAACTTTCTCATGCCTGCTATGAACGCCAAACATAGTGTTATAAAAGGACCACACTGTACGATATATAGATTTACAAAGATATGAGAAATTGCCTTCCCTGTGTGCACAGGTCATTCATTGGTTATAACTACATCTAAAACTGCTTAAATTTTGATTCAGAAAATTTTATGTAATTCAAACTGATTCAACAAAATGAAGACCCCCAACAGAGTGCACAGCTGCTTGGTCCAGTAAAACTGACTCTTGGGCGCACCCACATATGGCGGAGTGCTCTGGGCTCTCAATTCAAATGCGGCTCATTGGGGCTTCATGCTTATCTATGTTCTTAACCCTTAAGCACCAATCACAACTGCCTAATATGACAAATTCTGCAACTTTTTTTAAATTTTAAAAGGACAACCAATGCAAACAGATAATTCACATGGAATATCAAGACATTCGCATGGGTGAAAGATCCAACTTACAAAAAATCCTGATCTTTAGAATTTCAAATGTCAAAACTTGCATTATGCCTACAAACTAAGAATATTTTCAGTTTAAATTGTCAATTGTCTTTGGAGAAATGGAAAGTAAATGAGAGATGCTATTATAATCTGCTAAATTCAGCATTTTGAGGCTGACTTTCTGTGGAAAGTCAGCCTCAAAATCTTGAATTCAAGAATAATCCTGAAAACTTTCACCCATGCATTCGGTTCTTGGATGATACATTTTGAGAATGTTTTTGCCTTAAATCACCTCCACAGAGTTTAGAGATCAAATTAGGCTTGATTTGCCAGCTGCTGATTCACATGAAATACCAAACTTTTTCTACGAAAATAAGAAAGGTATGGACCAGCTCATCAGATTTTGGCATATGCAGGGATTTTCCTACGCCTGATTTGGTGCCAAAGAACGGCCTCTTCCCAATTCAAAAATGAACAAAAGCTTCCCAAAATGGTGTATATCATCCCTAATTTCTTAGTTCTACATTTTGGTGAAAATTTCGTTAAAATCCAATCAAAAAATACCAAAGTTTGAGATGCATGAAAAGTTGAATAAAATGTGAATGAAAATGTGTTTTCATTAACATTTTTATGCTGTTTTTCACAGCTAATTTCTTGTTAATGTTTTTTTTAACCATTTAACATAACGGTCCAGTTCTAGTTTTCCCAATTTGATGGTTGGAAATGTTTTTTCCCCAAATTCAACAGGCGCCTGGCCCCGACTTCAGAAAGGTAGGAAAATCCCTGATATGTGAGCAGATAAAGGCTCAGATGATTCTTGCAAAATTCTGTCAGAGCCCCCACTTCTTTGCAAACATGAAGGATATGGAAATAGACGAAGGCTGCTAGCGTGACTGGCGCTTGAAGAGATCATTTAAAATACAGTAAAACCTGTCTTAAGCGGCCACTCAAAAAGAAGACCAAAAATTGGTTTTCAAGACCGATCATCGCTTATTGCAGATCAAAAGTATTGCAGAATGCTCCAAGAGAGCATTCTGCAATACTTTCGACCTTCATTAAGCTACAATTTGTCTTTAAGAACTTTGTTTTGCCTATTTTTGAGTGGCCGCTTAAGACAGGTTTTACTGTGTTATTAAGCAGCACACAGGTACATACCTTTCTATGAACAGGTTCAGGAGTCTCAAGTTCTTTCAAAGCTTTATTCTCCATTTCTTGAAACCTCTTCTTCATCGATAACGCAGTGTTTGCCGCTGGAAGACCTTCATTCCAATCTGTATCTGACTCCCGAAGAAGGTCTGGCCTCGCTTCTGGTTCGTTCTCATAAACACCAGCCTTAGACTGCTGTTGATACTGACCGGGAAGCTCGCTTGGCTGAACTCCCTCTGTTACCCCAGCTGGGGATTTGGGGCTAAGAAGACCTCGGGTGTCTCTCGGTGGGGTGAATTCTTTATATTTTTTAGGTGAAGGGGATGAGGAACCTTTGGCACTTTCACTTTCAAGTTGTTTAAATTTTGAGACCAAGTTCTTTGCATAGCCTCTTTCGGGGAGTTCAGCTTCAGGACTTGGATCATGCTCCCTCGCCAAGTCAAGATTTTTAGTAGGCGTACTCTCTAATACTCCTGCCTCTGCTTTCCTTTGTTCTACAACTAAAGATGGAGCTGGGGTGCTCTCATAAACTCCCGCTTCAGGCGGGGGAGTGAACTCCTTCTTACTTCGAACCGGTGATACAGAAGAACTACTCTCAGATTCCATCTGTTTGAATCTACTAGCAATGTTTTTAGCCATTCCTTGCTCAGGTAATTCGGTATCATACACATCTGTGGATTTAACAACACCTTCATGTCTTTCAGTCGGAGTATTTTCTAAAACACCAGCTACAGTTCTACCGGGGCTAGTTTCTCTTGGTGGAGTAAATTCCTTTCTAGAAGATGACACAGGTGAAGCACTTTCCTTTTCCATTTCCTTAAATCTTTCCATTTGTTTCTTAGCCATACCAGCTTCAGGCATCACCTCCTCCCGAACTTCGTCCGATTTTACAACTTCCTTTGGCTCTACTGGCTCACTTTCAAAAGTTCCAGACTCACTTTTGCCTTCATACTTTTCCAAATAGCCTCTAGGAGGCCCACTTACAAATTCTCTTTTTGCACTTCTATCGGGAGTTGAACGTCGCAGTGGAGAAGGTGGGGGCCTATCAACCACTTCTGATTCTAATTGCTTAAATTTTGATAAAAGGTTCTTAGCCATGCCTTCTTCTGGTAGAATTTCGTCTGGTTTTTCATCAGCACGAATAACATCCTCTTCCAACTTTGGAGTACTTTCAAACACACCTGATTCTGCTTGAACTTCATAGTTTTGAATACTTTGACCTCTAGGTTCACTTACATACTCCACTTTACCAGACCTGTCAGGTGTAAGTTCTTTCTTTTCACGTGGTGTAGCTTTGGCACGCTCTTCTTCAATTTCTTTATATCTACTAACAATGTTTTTAGCATGACCTTTCTCAAGAACAGGTTCTTCCTCCAACTGGTCATCATGTTTGACCATACCTTCATTAACCGAAGGCTGGCTTTCGAATATACCAGCATCAGACTTTCCTTCATATTGCTCTAGACGTTCTTTAGGCGTGCTTTCATATTCTACCTTAGACTGTCGTGGCGGTGTTACTCTACGTTCACTAGGTCGTGGCACATCACTTTCAACTTCAAGCTGTTTGAACTTCGCCAAGATGTTTTTAGCCATTCCAACTTCGGGCAATTCTTCGCCAATGTTATCCGTTTCCTTGACAACATCAGGGTTGACAGCTGGCGTACTCTCGTACTCACCACCTTCATCGTAGTCATCTTTGACGGAGAATTGTCTGTGTGTTGTTTCTTCTTCGCTTCCTCCCCCTGACTCAAACCTCTGGCGTACATTGTTCAGCTCTGCGAAATGAACCTAAAATATTAAATAATAATGTGAACACATGTTTAAACTATGGGTAGGAAATAATTGAGCTGCGACATTTGATTGCCAACAATGTGGCATTTTGACAAGTGTAGACTCAGACGAGCCTGTGCAACCTCCTTTTAGGCTTAGAAACCTCAAATGGTGTTCAGTTGGTAGCTTAACACTTATAGATTATTCGAGCGACAAGCAAAGGCTCTGATCAGACTGCGCGTATGCGCAGGCTGATCTGAGGCTTTGCTGGTCGCACATACCACATTGTTGGAAATCTCATGCACTGGCTCAAATAATAATGTGAACACATGTTAAAACTATGGATAGGAAATAATTACAATTTTAGACTCGAAAAAATTTGCTTACAATGTATCTGGACATGTACTAAATTGGGTTGATTGTAGTAAAAGGGAGGCAATAAAGAGGTGCATTCCAAACAATATGTATACACATGTATAGGTGCCAAGTTACCTGAAAGTACTTATAACTTTTTCATGTTCGTAACTTTGGTGTCTATTATATATAAAAGACAAATGTCTATATCAACTTATCCAGATTAAAACTTTTAATGAAAATTTAAAATTGTATGTATTTAAAAAAGAAATTAAAAATAATCATTAAATATCATATCTATCTGAAAATCATTTAATTCTTAGTCAATTTTACAATCCCGAAGGACATACATAATATTAGTTCCTTGATAGTACAGAAAAATCAGAAATCAAGTTAGCACTGAAAAGAAAAGACATTTTATTAGTTTCCTCTTTAATTGCACGTCTGGGAGGGGGGGGGGGAATTGGGAGGGGGGGGGGGGGGAAGGGGGGGACGGATCCAACCTCAGAACCTCAGACTCTATGATGGTTCCAACTTAAAGACTTCACTTATCTTTAGATGAAAGGGTTGGGGCCTAATGCTGTGCCTTTGGTTTGGCCCCTTGGGGTTAAGTTAGGGATTTTTCATGTGAACCAAACAAGTATGTGTTTTGATCCACATCAGAACATGTTTAAGCCCTTCAGTGTTTCTCTTATGGCTGCTCCAAATCGGCACTTCTTTTGTGGATCCTATTTGTTATTTATGTTTCATGTTTGTCTTTGTTGTTCATTGCAGCCTTGTGATCACCTGCTGGGAAAGGGCAGACCTCTTGGCTCTCTTGTGTATTGTGTTTTCTTGTGTTTTCTTGTCACTTTTCCGTATGGTGTCCAGGGCCAGGTATGGTACTTGATTGTATTGTTTCCTGATCTTTGTCTTGCTCTCTCCTTTTTTACTTCTAAATTAAATTAAATATTGCATTAGCTAAAAAAAGCTTCATTTGTTTTGTTTGTTTTATTTGATTCTTTACGTCCCATCAACAATCTTTCAGTTATAAAGGGATGGGTCTTCCTGGATTGAACCAGTACTAAGCTAGGATTAATGTTCTTGCTCAAGGACACAACACAGTGACGCCGGTGAGGCTCGAACCTGCGGCCCCTCGGTCTCGAGTCAAGCACTCAACCACTGAGCCACAGCGCTCCCTAAGCTTCATTTGTGACAATTAATCCTGGGATGTTCTTTTGGAAACCCAAAGTTATCAGATAGCATGACATTGATTAGCTGACAGCTGGCTGCCACTTTCAGCAGGTGCTACATAGTACATTTTCCCCGTGTTTTATTTTTCTGAAGGAAAATTTTAATGAATGCATTAGAATGAGGATAACCATATTCATAATGTTTATTTGGGGATTGGATATTTGGTCAGATATCATATTTTATTCATACATATAGATATCTGACCATATATAGGAAGATATACGTCCCCAAACTAACATTTGGAATACAACTATCCCCTTATTAAATGTCTTTTCTTTTCAACAGATTTTTGATTTCTATACTATCATAATTGCGGTAATATTCATCAAGATTATAAAAACATTGAAACACAAATTAGAATATGCATAACAAACTAATTTTTGCGCTCAGAATGGTCAAATTTCTCTTGAATGTTGGTCAAAAGTGCAATAGAATTTCCAGTATTAATATTAAAAAAAATAGCTCAGATTTATGATTTTTGAAGCTAGAAATTGTCTGAAAAAATCTTCATATTTTTTAGTAACATTGTAAGTGTTGAAATTGTAAACTAAACATGCAGGGTAGCCTTTTTGAACTATCATATTAGCCAGTGCATGAGATTTCCAACAATGTGGTATGTGCGACCAGCAAAGCCTCAGATCAGCCTGCGCATACGCACAGTCTGATCAGAGCCTTTGCTAGGTGCTCGAGTATTCTATGATTGTTAAGCTACTGACTGAACACCATTTGGAGTTTCTAAGCTTAAAAGGAGGCTGCAGAGCTTGTCCGAGTCTACACTTGTCAAAATGTCAAATTGTTGGAAATCTCATGCCCCGGCTCAATTATATTTTCAAAAGTAGGTCAAGGTATGTATTTTGGTATATTTGAAAAGCTGTTCCCACAAGGCACTAGGTATACACTTGTGATACTTCAAAGCTCTAGGTTGAATGGTCAAAGTTAAAGTTTGTTGTATGCATGCACGCACAGAGACAAAAAACAATGTACCCCTGATCTTTGATACATGAGGCATAGAAATGTTGTGTTTTCTTTGGTCTTAGCATCTTTTTTTTTTATAGGCATGTTATTAAAAATAATAATATGACACACACAAGTGATAAGATATACAAGCAGTCTTAAACTGAAAAACATATAATAATAATAATAATAATAATAATAATAATAATAATAATAATAATAATAATAATAATAATAATAATAATAATGGCACAAAAGTATTAAAAAATCATGCTTTTAAGCATTCGGAACTCCTCAGCCAATTCCAAGGAATCAGATCTCGGATGTACAATGTGGGGCCACATGATAAAAATGTCATAGGAACCATGCTAACACAATAACATGTTAGATACTTTTCATACATAATTCTATGCCTTACATTTATCTGAGGACTGATATGGATTGGGCCGAGCAGTTCCGAATGATTATCAAGGGAAAACCACCTATATCAAATTGATTTAATGAAAAAATAAAAGCCATTGGCAATTTAATACATCTGCTTTGTTGCCTGGGCTGTTGTATTTTGAAAGTTTCAATAGCACACGGGGTTGAGCCAGAAAAGAGACTAATTCGCTTGCTTTTTTAGAGTAATTTTGTTCAAATGGTTAAAGCACCACCAAAAGTTTGCAATAGACAACATTTCAAATTTTTGTAGTTATTTTTAGCAACTTAATAAGGTTTTATGAGAATCATTCGACAGCAGATGACGCACATGAAATGTCAATTCTTGCTCTTTTTTTTTTCAAAAAAAATCATCAGAAATATGACAAAAATTGTCCTGATTGGTGCTTTTTAGGTTTTAAACCTTAATGCGCCAATCACAACAAAAGTTGTCTATTTTTCTCGTCTGCTGAAATGTTTAAGAAGCCTCTATGGCAAACAGTGTTGCCCCAGATCAGACTGCTCCTATAGGAGCAGTCTGTTCTGGGTCCACGCTGTTTGCTTCTATACTTAATTCGTCAGTAATGTTAGGCAATTATATGCAACAGACGACTTCAGCAGACGGTATTTTCAGATGTATTTTTTTTCTTGGCGCTTTAAGGGTTAAAAATCAGAAAATAATAATACAAAAAATGATGATATTCATATGCTTGGAGAAAAATAAATGGGTGCTGTCAGAACAAACTAGAATAAAACAAAAGCATGCTTCATGCTTACACATGAAGAGAATCTGTACATACTGTTGATCGGAACTGTGTTGTCAGGGTAACATGGGTCAAAGGTCATAGGGAATGAGAGGAAATGGAGGTCAGACTATCTAAGCATTCAATGACAATAATCAAATACTGTTGATATTATATCGAAATCAGAGATTAACCCAGTCATGCTGAATGAGATTGTCCATAACTGTTAGACTGCCCATCTTTGTTTGTTTGTTTGATTTGATTCTTTACATCCCAGTCAACAATTTTTCAGTTATGTCGGGACGGGTCTTCCTGGGTTAAACCAGTACTAAGCAAGGATTAATGTGTCTTGCTCAAGGACACAACCCAGTGACGCCAGTTAGGCTCGAGCCCTCCAGACAAGCACTTGCACTGCTCTCCCTCTAGACTGCCTATCTAATGCCTGAATGCACGCTTCCTCTTTTCACATTGGGTAGGTGACAACTGCTAACAAACTGTTTTAAATAAAAAAACAAACAATCGCTATTGATTGCCGAAAATAACAATGATCTTCGAACAAAAATTTAATGTTTTTGAGCCAAAATGTGCATCAGAGAGATCAGAAGCAAAATTTTGTTCCAAACAGTTGGTTTGACATTACCACATACCGGGTTTGCTTTCAAAGATACTAGGCATAAATGGGTTAATAAATGACACTTAACATAGAGGATCTTACATTTCTGCTCATGAATTATTGAATTTATGAAACAAGTTGAGGAAAAGGGATAAACTGTGAGGCTATGTCATCGATTTTTTGCAACAAGTTTAAAAATTCAATAATACAGGAGCACAAATAATGGATTCTATTTATCATATGACACTCAAATTTTTAGCCTGAAAATGTCAATATTTCGCCATATATATGCCTCCTTGTTATAGGCATCCTTTCATAATTTTTACACTTAGGGGATAACCAATATTCAAAAATTTATTTGGGGAGGTATATCCTTGGATAGGAAATATAGTTTTACAGCGACGATATACCTCTCCAAATGAACATTTTGAATATGGTTATCCTTATTCTAATGCACTAGTAACATTTTTCCTTCAAAAAGACTATGAAAATGTAGTATGTTAAGCTGCCAGCTGCATAAAATCACTTGCCAGTGGCATAAAACCATTTGTCAGCCAATGAAAAGAACTGTCACAAATTAAGGACATTATCCAATCAGACGTTGTGTTATGTTTGCAAATGCATTAGAATAGTAGTTTAACAATTTAACAGATGTGATGTCATATGATAACTAGATTAATTTCTCAAGTTGTAAGCAAAAACTTGGCATTTCAGCGCAAGTTGGTAAACGTTTTATTTTTCTGGCCATTTTGACCATCATTTTGGAAAGCATACATCAGACATAAATGATACAGTAAAAAAAACTGTGTAAAACAGCCACTCTCAAAAAGACTGAAAATTGGTTTTCAAGACCAATTATCGCTTAATGCTGGTCAAAAGTATTGCAGAATGCTCATTAAGCTACCATTTGTCATTAAGATTTTTGTTTTGTCTATTTTCGAGTGGCCGCTGTACACAGGTTTTACTGTTTTTAAATTTTTTCTGAAACACTGATGCTGACAGGCAGGGGCTTTTTTGGCAGCATTCTTGGTATGCATACATCAGACAATGAAATATCCTAACTTGGGCGACAGACTGGTAACATAGATGCATATATGAAATTTGAAAGTAATCAAAAGACAACTTACTTAGATCATGCATCCTCATGTCAAGAGCAAACGGACAGGTGGCAGCCAATTTGGTGGCCATCTTGTAGAGAAGTCATCAGAAAAAACACACTTTTGAATTGGACGAAGATTGATAGAAGTAATGTATATATAAAATTTGTAAGAAATCAGGAGACAAATGAATGTTATAAATAGGATGGACGACAGACTGACAGGCAAGCCAAATACTAAATTGAGCTGCAAAATCATTCCTTGGCAGGGCCGTAATTATTAAAAAAAGTTGATTATATTTTGCAATGACCTGTTTGAGCTTGTTTTCTTTTTGCAGATGTAGCATTATTATATAAATACTTTCACTAACATTCAGGACTAAAGTGGTCTGCTTTGTCACCTGCTGCTATATTTTGGAAGTTCAATGGCAAACAGTGTTAACCCACATCTGACTGCTCCACATCTGTTGCTATACAGAAAAATTACAGCAGACAATGTTTTGCTATAACACATTTAGATAAACAAATACTTTCAGCATAAAATTGTTAATATTTTCTTATCCATAATTTTTAGCATATGTTGTGGGTGCTCAAAAGAACCGTCTCATTGAGACGATTCTTTTGAGTAACCACAACATATGTTTTGGTTGAGAAATAAGAAAATTATTTTTCTGTTACGCCCTCTTAACTAAAGGCCTGTATAAAGAGGTTCCAAAATAACAGCAGCTGGCCTGTGTACACAACTTCAGTCATAAATGGCAGTTAAAAGTATTAGAGTACAGTCCCCTTTATAACACTGTGTTTGGAGTCCATAGGAACGGACTGTAAATCATGTTATAAAGCTCAGTGATTTTGTTACCTCTGCATCCTGCATCTTTTGCGCATAATTTTGTCTCTGGGATGCAAAGTTTTTATTGCAGCCAGTCCAAGGATGCAATAGTATTGCAGACTTGTCATTAAAAATAGTGTTCTGGACTCATAAGTTTGCAGTAGGACTCATTGATATGGGAAACAGCAAGTCGCAGGACCCATAAGCCCAAAAAGGTAAATGAATCATTGAAAGGTACAATTCTACAAAAGTATTATAGGAAAATGACCATTTCATGGATCATTTTCCTACGATTCCTTCGTAAAATGTGGTAGCCATGCAACAAGGTGCAATATAAGGGGACTGCACTGTATTTAAGTATGAAAGCCTAAAGGGGGCTGTGCTGAAGGACCCAGGGGTAAGAGTGATGTCCCGATCACAGTGTATACCTCCTCTTTTTCACGTGTCTCTCGGAATATGCTAGGATCTCTCACCGCATCTTCTTCAGTCCCACCAACATGATTCTCTTCGCTAAAAAACAGTAGACAATAAAACGTACAATTAACCAAGCATACTGATTTTAAGGTATATGAATATCTACAGTATATATTTTTGTTTGTTTGTTTGATTTGATTCTTTACGTCCCATCAACAATCTTTCAGTTATAAAGGGACGGGTCTTCCTGGGTTGAACCAGTACTTAGCTAGGATTAATGTTCTTGCTCAAGGCCACAACGCAGTGACGCCAATGAGGCTTGAACCCGCAGCCCCTCCGTCTCGAGTCAAGCACTCTACCACTGAGCCACCGCGCTCCCATCTACGGTATATATAGCACAGTCAAACTGGTCTTAAGGTGCCACTCAAAAATAGACAAAACAAAGGTCTTAAAGACAAATGGTAGCTTAATGAAGGTCGAAAGTATTGCAGAATGCTTGGAGCATTCTGCAATACTTTTGACCTGCATTAAGCGATAATCGGTCTTGAAAACCAAATTTTGGTCTTCTTTTTGAGTGGCCAGGTTTTACTGTAAAAAGTTTTATCCTGCCAATGCATCAAGTTATGACAATCATTGCACTATATAGCCAGGTTCACACCATTTACTGGTCTAGATAACCAGTCCATATCAAACTATATTGCAGGAATAAGAAAAGCTACATTCAGGATTTAATGATTTTGTCATTACAAAATGAGGTCATTTTTTGTATGTACTCTATACATTCAGAGAGGATGGCCCCTGAGCCTTCAGTGTAAACTGTGATCAAATTGATCTCCATATACCTAAACCTTTCCAGGAACAGTGTCTTTGTTTTTGTTTGATTTGATTCTTTGCGGTTCCAGTTAACAACTTTTCAGTTATGTCGGGACTGGTCTTCCTGGGTTGAACCAGTACTAAACAAGGATTAATGTGTCTTGTTCAAGGACGCAATGCAATGATGCCAGTGAGGCTCAAACCTGCAACCCATCGGTCTTGAGTCAAGCACCCTACCACTGAGCCACTTCACTCCTCCAGAAACAGTGTCAATATACAGGTAACTGATCGCACCTGACATGACCTGAACATTGTTGACTAGGTAATATTCTATAAGAATCTATCATAAGTATGAGGGTAGGATAGAAAAATCCGTCCCGAGGATCGCCATTTGGCATCACGAGGCTTGCCGAGTGATGACAAACGGTGATACCGAGGGACAGATTTTTCTATCCTACCCTCACACAAATAATGGATTCTTTTTCTTGCTCACCACTGTTTTTATTTATTTATTTATTTTAAAATAAGCTTCCAGAAGTCCCTGAAAAGCTAAGTTGCAATTTCATATGATGACGTTACTTGACAGTCTGGGTAAGATAGCATGGGTAAGATAAGATTTTCTATCCCACGGTAAAATCTAAGATATCCTTATCCGTGGTGCAAAGAACATCTAATCTTGCATACTACTAGGTACATCATCAAGTGCTACAATCCAATGTTAGCGATGCCTTTAGAAGCTATTATAAACAGCATTTGTCACATTACCCTTTTTTACAGTTGTATTTTATATAGAGGATCTAAAATGAGTACTCATGAAATATTGAATTTATTAAATGAGGTGGCAAAAAGATAAAATTTGAGGCTTGCCAAGCATTTAATTGCTTTTTCGCAACAAGTTTAATTAATTCAACAATAGAGGAGCACAAATGGTAGATTCTATTAGTTTTGTTTGATTTGTTTCTTTACGTCAACAATCTTTCAGTTAAACCGGGACGGGTCTTCCTGGGTTGAACTAGAACTAAGCTATGATAAATGTGTCTTGCTCAAGCACCATAACACAGTGACGCCGGTGAGGCTCAAAACAGCGGCCACTCAGTCTCCAGTCAAGCACTCTATCACTGAGCCACTGCGCTCCCTGTGATTCTATTAATCATGTAAGATTTATCATGTGACATAAAAATTACTTTGAAATTGCACTTTTGGGGTGAATTATCGCTTTTAATACATGGTGTTATATCAACTCTTGTGATGAAAGTCTTTAAAGAATTTAACAACAATACTGTCAAATTTGATTTTTGATTTTGTCTGCTAGTTCTATTTTTGGTTAGAAAACAATGAATTTAAGCTGCATTATCTCTTCCTATTGTAACACAAAATCTGAATGGATAAAGTTAGAAATTCTAGTTTTAATTAGACAGCACTGTCGCAAACTCAACGTCATTACATTGAAGAAGATGGGTTAGATAAAGATAAAGAGATAAAGAAGCCTTATTTAACGTTGCTTATAATGTAACAGACAACATTAGCTCATGAGCTATTCTGCGACTAACAATTATATCTTTAACAGATACTTACCTGTCTTTATCTCCCTAGCACAACCCCTTTTATGCGAGCGTCAGCAAGGGAGCTGCTAGTACCATTTTTTACACCTTTGGTATGGTGCTGCCGCGGGATTCGAACCCACGACCTCCCGCTCCGAAAGCGGACGCTCTACCAACTGAGCTATAGAGGCGGTACTCAGTTATATGTGATGGGATCAAAGGTTATTCTTACCTTGTTCCATTGACCTTTATAGCACCTTCTGAAAATAGAAAAAATAAACCAACTGTCAAAAAGAGATTTCAAAACAAATTATGAGGGTTCAAGCTAGTGTCTGTAGCTAACATGGCAGGTTTGGGTCTTATGAAGGACAAGTTTCAGATCACAAGGTTCAAATGTCTCAGGTAGTATCACTGGCAGTTAGAACAGGCCTCCAGATATCCAAAATTCTGGGACGTAAAATTGTTAATATTTTCTTATCTATCAGTTTAAACATTTGTTTTGGGTGCTCAAAAGAACCGTCTCGCTGAGACGGTTCTTTTGAGTACCCACAACATATGTTTTGGTTGAGAAATAAGAAAGTTAATTTTTGATTACGCACTCTTATCTGGAGGCCTGTAGAACATCCTATCTGGGGTCAGGTGACATAGGTTCCTGGTCACATGGTTTGAATCTCTCATGCATCACCACTGGGGAGTTAGAACATCCTGTCTAGGGTCAGATAACAGGTTGCAGGCCGCATGGCTCAAAATTTTCAGATATCACCACTCGGAAGTTAGAAACATCCTTTCTGCGGATCAGCTGCCAATGTTGTGGATTCCTGTATGTTTAAGTCACAGGGCGTTGGACATCCGTAACAATTTTACATTATTATACTATACACATTAATGTATATGGTATAATAAGGAAAATGTGTTGCAAGGCCCTGTGGTTTAGTTAAGCAGCAATAAAGAAAGCCTGTACATGACAAACATGGCAGTAAAAATATCTTGTTCTAACAATTATCAATAGACACATATCTTTGAATGATGTATATTTAGGTGCAACATCTGATGTCATAATGTTAAGGAAAACAGCAAACGAAATGATAATTAATGTATTGTGTTCTATACCGGAAACCCCTAAATGGGTACTTTGGAAAACAGTGAAGACCCAGATGAAATGCAGCATTATGTTTGATTTGATTCTTTACCTTCCAGTCAACATTTATCAGGAGGGACGGGTCTTCCTGGGTTGAACCAGTACTAAGCAAGGATTAATGTATCATGCTCAAGGGCAAAATGCAGTGACGCCGGTGAGGCTTGAACCCGCAACCCCTCGGTCTCGAGTCAAGCACTCTACCACTGAGCCACTGCTCTCCCGGCCTATATATATGATATAATATTTTTTTTAATTATAATCTGACACCCCTTGATATGTACAATGGACTATCCCAAGTTTATTGTATCAAACCAGAAGGAAGAGTCCATTAGTATACAAAGGGATAATGAAAACAGCAAAAGGCACACGGAGTGATAAAGTAAAAAGGTGTTGTCACTCCTTCAACTCATTCCTTGCTAGGGGCGACTTTTGTCAACTATTGATAACCTTTGCAAACATTTCGGACCCAGATCAAGACCGACAGAATGTTGATCCTGATCTGGATTCAAACCGTTTGACACTCCAATAGGGTTCTTGAAAAAAATGTCAGAAATGAGTTAAAAACAAAATGTTTCAATAAATTGCATAAAACAAATACCATTACCTTCTGAGTAGGGATATAACTCCAACACATTAAGTCCGCAATCTTTGCTAACACTTAATTTTCGTACGTATGTCCCATACCAGGGTGACTTAGGGGAAGAACTAACCCCTTTCACCGCTGCTGCCATTCTTAAATGTTACCAGTCCCTTCTAACACTCACACAATGTTTTCCAACGAAAGTTAAATGCATACCATTCTTTTAACTGTGTGATAATCCAATATGAGTATTTCTCTGAGTTAAAAGTTTTATTCCACGGTATATAACAAGATGTGTGTGTTCATATATCCCTGATACTTTTCATGTAAAACCTGTGAATATCATTATTTATAAACAACATCTCGAAAAATATTGAAAACCAATGAGACATATTGTGCGGCCCCTTTAAACGCTATACTTGGGGTCCATCAGAATGGATGGCTTGAGAAGTGAATTGTGTTATAAAGGACAATTTTGCAAAGGAACTATTATAATTCCTCAAAGTCTGTAAAATCCCAGGATAAAAATTTATAAAGGGACAATTTTGCAAAGGAATTATAGGAAAATGACCATTTATGGTCATTTTCCTATAATTCCTTTGTAAAATTCCATGGTAAAAAAAATTTGGGAGCCACAACATGATCATGTAATATCCAAAATCATGTAAAAACTAGTGGTGTTATAAAGTATAAAAAGTCACCCAAATTTCAAAGAATAAAAACATGTGAAAGATTAACAAGCTTCACATTATAAAAATCCAGCCCTAAAAATATTGGTATTAATGAATATACATGTACCAATTAAAGATAGAAAAACAAAAAGATGTCCATGAATAATTGTTAACCTTTGTCCCACTGCATAATTTCTACCTACAATATCGACCAATCAGAAATTGTGTTACAGTTTATTGCCGGGTATTCGTCTGACAAATTGAATGGCAAGCAGAGTAGATCCAGATCAGGAGGCTTCAAGAGAAGCCGCCTGATCTGGAACTACTGTTTGTAAACATTATTAAGATGTCAGTGGGACAAATGTTAAGACAGTGCAAGGACACATCAATGAAAAATGTTATCTAACGGACAGGTCAACACTGACAGGTGAAATACAATATTACAGCGAGAAATTGACAGAGAACATGACCATCAATGAACAGGTAAAAATAAAAATTCCCAACAGAAAAATGTGCAAAAAATACAGTATGTTGACTAAGGGTAATTTTGCATGCTTTTTTGTCATCTTCTGATTTTTTTCAAAATGATTTTTTTCGAAAAATTCTTTCAGGAATATCACCAGAGTGTCAAATAGTTTGGATCTAGATCAGGCCCGACATTTTGTCGGGCCTGATCTGGGTCCAAACTGTTAGGCCAGCACTCATTCAACTCTTTGCATACTGGGTAATTTCAGTTGTCTGCTGATTTTTTTTTTCAAAATTAAGGTTTTAAAAATTCTTTTACCAGTACCATCAATGTCAAAAATAGGATCCAGATCAGGCCCAATATTTTGTATTATTCTACAAAAATGAATAATTTTAAGTTTCAATGGCTAATTGTTTAAAGAAAATCTGAAAATAAATGAGAGTAGTTATTATAATCTGCCCCTGATTCAGTGTTTTAAAGCTAAAATGTCAGCCTCAAAATCCTGAATTTAGCAATAATCATGAAAACTTTTACCCAAGCATGATCTACATTATAATTTTTATTTAGCTAA
Organism: Loripinus fragilis; assembly: GCA_964019695.1. NCBI lineage: Eukaryota > Metazoa > Mollusca > Bivalvia > Lucinida > Lucinidae > Loripinus > Loripinus fragilis. The sequence goes on along the minus strand of OZ026519.1, from coordinate 39,249,618 downwards.
TATTTTAACCTGACTGTTCAGAATCCATGATGCCATATTCTGTGGTATTCAACAAAAAGAAAAGTACACAAAAAACACTTTCACACATGTGCACATGAAAATATCGAAACCTTGCAGAAATACATCCAACTGGCAAAGAACAATCAGTGACAATCTTTATAGCGATACTGTCATAGCTAATTAACTGTCGTCTGCAGCACTTATAACCTTTGCAAACAATTTGGAACCAGGTTGTCCAGCCTGATCTGGATCCAAATTGTTTGACACTTTGATGATATTCCTTAAACAGGTAAAGAATTTAAAAAATAAATTGTTTATGAAAAACAATCAGCATATCTCGTTGACAGCAAAAATAATGAAAAATTACCCAGCATACAAAGAGTTTCCACTAAATTACAGTTGCTTCATACTTTACACCCTGGGAAATTCTAATGCCTTTTTGTTGTTTTTTGCAATATCATTTATTTTAAAATTCTTTCAGGAATACCATCTGAGTGTCGAACAGATTGGATCCAGATCAGACCGAACATTTTGTCGGGCCTGATCTGGGTCCAATCTGTTTGCAAAGGTTATGAGCAGGCAATGAGTTAAGTCAAAGTATATGCGAGACTTCAATTTCACTTCATTTATATACATTATCAAAAACTCCTGTTTAACTTAAAACATGTATACTTAAACTGCACACATTGTGTGATCTTTGAAAACATTAGTATCAAATCTCTCAAAATCTACATATTTATCACAAATACATGCTCAGGGGGTGAAAAACCATGTTTCCCCCGTACTCCAAAAATACTGACATGGTCAAAATCTGACTTGCAAATTCTATAAGCTATACCTTACAAAAACAGCAACTACATTTAACTCTTTGTCTGCTCATACCGTCTTCTGATAAACTTTGCAAACAGTTTGGACCCAGATCAGGCCTGACCTGACCAGGGACCTTATATGAAGGTAAATTTAGGATCTGTGGCCTGACATAATGTCAGGCCTGATCTAGATCCAAACTGTTTGACACTCTGATGGTATTCCTGAAAGAATTTTTTGAAAAATTTGATTTTAAAAAATTCAGCATACGACAAAAAAAAATATCCTGAAAAATTACCCAGCATGCAAAGAGTTTACGGTAATCCATAACAATGACAGGGCATACACACCCACTGCCCTAATGTTACATGTCAATTACTACAACTTCCCAGCATTTTCTGAAGAAAATATAATAAAAGATGTTTCACATTTCTTGTGAAGTACACTTGACACTATACAACCCCTTTTACTGAAGAAAATAATTAAAACAAGTCAGGTCATGAGAAGAGAGCACTTATCACAAAGATGAAATAAATTTTAAGGCCCATGAGACTAGTTTATGCATACAGTCTCTTCATTTGCACATCAAAAAGTATAGCAGTAGATGATGATTCAGGTAGGAAAGCCATTGGATATGTACATAAACATATAAAAAATTCTTTTAAAAGTACCATATCCTAGATGTCAGCCTAAATATGAGGGTTTTGTCACAAAAAAATCTTTTGGGATATCATATCCCACAAGGTTTTACTCAACCTAGTCTGCTTAGCTACGTATTCTAGCTGGAATCTTTAAAATATGGTAGAGTGGCTATTTTACTACAGTAAAATCTGTCTTAAGTGGCCACTCAAAAGAACACCAAAAATCGGTTTACAATACTGATCATCGCTTAATGGAGGTCAAAAGTATTGCAGAATGCTTAATGGAGGTCCAAAATATTGCAGAATGCTCCAAAGGGAGCATTCTGCAATACTTTAGACCTCCAATAAGCTACAATTTCCCATTAAGACCTTGGGTCTGTCTATTTTTAAGCGGCCGCTTAAGACGTTTTACTGTATCTTACAAGCAAATAACAAGGTCACTGATCTGAGGCTGCACAGATGTGCAGGCTGATCTGCATATTTGTTGTTCACATACAACAAAACCAGTTTTTCTCGAGATGCAACCCTTTTGTAGTTGGTGCCTAACAAGATATGGAAAAGATAATTTCGCATATTTTACAAGGATACATAACATTTTGATAAACACAAATAGACAAACTTTTGAAAATGAGCAAACTTAGACCAATTTGGCACCTGATAAGAGTGGTTATCACTGTCTTAAGACATCGGATACACATTAGTTTGGTGACAACTACAAGACTGACCTAATTACACGTACTGTCTAAACCCAACTGGCCCCGCAGTGTATCTCTAAGAAAACAATATTTGGATCTCAACCTTAGAAAACCTGACTTATTTGTATGCAAAAAAAAAAGTAACAGACCAGCCTGCGCATCCGCTGCCCGCAAAGTTTCAATATTCTAATTAGTCTCTATAACTGAGCAGACAGGTTTGATTTTGTCAGAAACCCTGAAAATAGGTTTTCTCACACTATGGCCCATTTATCCATGCAAATATTGTTGACTATTTTGTTTGACTGTTTGATTCTTTACGTCCCATCAACAATCTTTCAGTTAAACAGGGACTGGTCTTCCTGGGTTGAACCAGTACTAAGCTAGGATAAATGTGTCTTGCTCAAGGACCACAACGCAGTGACGCCGGTGATGCTCGAACCCGCGGCCTCTCGGTCTCGAGTCAAGCACTCTACCACTGAGCCACTGCACTCCCTAAATATTGTTGACTATGATCAGAAGCAGTCATCAGGGAGCACAAGATAAATTTTGAGAACTGAACATTTCATTTGACACAGGACACTCTGATGATGAAAGAATGTTTACCATGAAAAAGTTGATTTCATTCAGGGACTGAAGTTTCAAAACAGGGCACCTTTATATATTCAATGCACATATCTCAAATCAGATGGAATACTTCATTAGTATATTGTTTGTTTTATTGTTGCTTTACGTCCCAAGTCAACAGCTATGGTTTTGGCGGGAACGGTCAGTTCACCTAACCACACTTTTTCCTGGGCAAGCTTGAACAAGCAGTTAACCAGTACTTCATGCACATACTTTTGCTTGTAACTGACAACAACCCTTCTTGGATGATTCGACGGAAGGGAGGAGAATGACCGTAGAAATTATTTCATGATCAATCTCCACAAAAGTATGGGACCAGGCCAGGATTGAACTCGCGACCCCTGGATATTCATTAGTATATACAAAAGGTTAAGAACTTAAGATACCTGATATGGTTTAGGATGGACAGAAATGACAGATACATGTAGATGGATGGAAAGGTGGATGAACAACACCAAAACAATATCCTGCACCTTCAGCAGAGGATAGAAGGTTATCTTAGTATCATCTAAAATCTGATAGTCATCTCTTATTGCAGAAAAATTGTCTGCCATTCCAAACACACCTCTCAGAAATGATGATATCACAATGTTATCTCAATCAACAGAAGATATGAATTAATTAGTGAGGTAATTGGAAACAGAAGTCTGCATCAAAAGGGAAGATCTGGACATTCATGAGGTCTTATCAGGTCAGACAGATAACTTTATCCTGCTCAGATCTGCATCTACGTAGCCAAGATTGCGCAATTGCTGCTCACCCCAAACCATGTGCTGAATTTGCAAAATTTATTAAATCTTTGCCTTCTTGGTTATTTTGTATGCTTTCTTTGGCGTCACTTTTTCAAAAAAAAAAATTTGGGGGAATGGGATCAGTGTCAAACAGTTTGAACACAGACAAGGCCTGACAAGACATCTGACTTGATCTGGATGGAGTTAATTTTCATATCAAATGTCAGGAAGTAAAATTTTCAGATTTCCTTGATTTTGATATCATCGTGATATGACTTTTCAGAAAATATAAAAAAGAATCTTGCACAAAAAGAAAGAATGTAGCTCTAGATCTTAACAAACATGTTTAACCCTTGTCATGCTGATGATTTTTATTTACTAAACTCCTCCCCTCCCTAATTTTTATCCTGTTAATCTGTTACACATTCCAGTTAGAAACATATATTTATTAACAAGCATAGTTGAAAGAAAACAGTGCAGAACCTGATCCAGATCAACTATTTCTGATCAGGATCCACACTGTTTCTACCCTGATTGATAATACATTATTACAACTAGAATGCTGCAGGTCAACAGGGCAAAATTGGGAAGAAATGTAATATATAAAAATATTCAGTATGACAGGGGTTAATTCACACAATTTTATCTTTTTAGAAATGGAATCGTCTTTGAATTGTCACTTTTACAAAACCACTTTCCAAATATTTTTTCTTTTTTAGGAACAAGAATAACATTTTTAGGTGTTCTGAACACTAATTGTGTGGCTTGTTTCAGTATTTCATGATTTTTTATGGGTAACCTATAAAAAATAATGAAATACTGAAACAAGCCACACAATACTCTTTGATTTATCATTTTAACAAGACCTATATATCCTGATTACACAATTTCAGCCTTTTTCTTTTAGATCATCTTATTTATCATCCAATAGTTAACACCTAATTAAAAAAAATATATATGAGCCGTGACATGTGATTTCCAACAATGTGGCATTTGGACAAGTGTTGACTCAGACGAGCCTATGTAGCCTTCTTATAAGCTTAGAAACTCCAAATTGTGTCCATTCAGTAGCTTAACACTCATAAAATATTCAAGCGGCTAGCAAAGGCTCTGATCAGACTGTGCGTATGCGCAGGCTGATCTGAGGCTTTGCTGGTCGCACATACCACACTGCTGGAAATCCCATGACACGGCTCATATATATTTTACATGTCCAATTATTCATGAAAACACAATTTCATAGTTTTTTTTATAATTAAGCATTATGCCTCTTTCAATTCAACCTAAATTAAAAAAAAATATCACCAAAACTGATACAAACTATTATGATCAGTTTTCAAGTACACTAAATCCAGAACTTTTTTAGTTTATAATCAAATATGACACCTTAATTTTTTAAAAAAATCAACAAATACTGATACAAACTATATTTAAATATCACTATCACTTTTTTACAAGTCCATTTTATTCCTGAAAACACAACAAATGAAAGTAATTCTAGCACTCCCAACCTCCGAAACCAGATGAGCAATGTCCAATGGAATCCAAGTGAGTGTATAATAAGATAATCAGGATTATTCCGACCGTGAAACGAAAAAATCACCCTTGAGGTACAAGATTCCAACAAATTAATGCCAATTTTATCTGCACATCTTCTTTCATAAGCTAGTCACTTCTGACTAGTTCATTATCTCATATGTTATATACCTTTCGCCGACAACAAAAGGCCCCTGTTCAGACTGCGTGTGCGCAGTCTGATCAGGGGCCTTTGTTGTCCAAGTATGCTATAGGGACTACTTTCTGATGATCGTTTATTTCTATTATCACTATGCCTCATTGACTAATCAGAGACATATGTAAAACAGAAAGGAAACCAGATTTTTTCCATCCAAGATCAGAGGCAAATATTTTTGCTACCATAACATTTGGGGAATATATGAATTAAACTCTGACCCATTAAATGACTTTAAATTCTTTTATGAGGAGCTTGTAATATGTTAGGTGCTGGCTTTACACAATGGCTAACTTTTATTATAAGGGCATAGATAATTTAATGGGTTGAACTAGCATATATATATGGCAGTCAGAACTCCATACAAGTCTTAAAGCACAAAATATAGCTATAATAATCATTTAGAACAATAAACCGTTGATTTGTTGCTAATCCCATACAGGCTTTTTGTGAAAGTGAATACTTGTTTTAATCAACCTTCCTTATCACACTGATCATGCTTTATTGCATAAGTGCACTTGCTTTTAGAACCCCTTTGATTTTGATCATGCTTTTTGTGAAAGCTAGTACTTGTTTAATTCTTGCTAATCATTGATCATGTTTTTTGTGAAAGCTAGTACTTGTTTAATTCTTGCTAATCACTGATCATGCTTTTTGTGAAAGCCAATACTAATAATTTGAACTAAGATTCCAATTTCCTCATTGAATCATCTGGTAGGGTAATCTGGTTGGAATCCCAAAACATGCTGGGTTATTAAACCCGCTTTTTCCTTAGATAATTTTTAATAAGGTATATAAATTTCGTGCCAAAGTATTTCAGTTGTCCATCTGTTGGTCCTTCTGTCATTTTTCTTGTACTTATATCTCTTAAACCATTGGACGTAACAACTTGAAACGGTGTATAGGTCACATGATGTAGAGGGTACTGGGCAACATTTTGTGTGAGGTCAATGTCAAAGAATTTTTTTCTTGTAAATGTACCTCCTGCTAAACCACTGGACGTAGCAACTTGAAACGCAGCAGTGATGTAGAGGGTACTGGGCAACATTTTGTGTGAGGTCAATGTCAAAGAATTTTTTTCTTGTAAATGTACCTCCTGCTAAACCACTGGACGTAGCAACTTGAAACGCAGCAGTGATGTAGAGGGTACTGGGCAATGTTTTGTTTGAGGTCTATGTCAAAGGTCAAAGAATGTATTTTCATGTAAATGTACCTCCTGCTAAACCACTGGACGTAGCAACTTCAAACGTTTTGTGTGTGACCTTGACCCCACAAGGTCAAGGTCAAATAATGTATTTTCTTGTAAATGCATCTCCTGCAAAACCATTTGACGTAGCAACTTCAAACTTTGCAGGTGCATAGGTCACATGATGTAGAGGGTACTGGGCAATGTTTTGTGTCACCAATTTCAAGGTCAAACAATGTATTTTCTTGTAAATGCATCCCCTGCTAAACCATTTGACGTAGCATCTTCAAGTTTTGCAGGTGCATAATGCATATGATGTAGAGGGTACTGGGCAGGTCAAAGGTCAAATAATGTATTTTCTTGTAAATGCATCTCCTGCAAAACCATTTGACGTAGCAACTTCAAACTTTGCAGGTGCATAGGTCACATAATGTAGAGGGTACTGGGCAATGTTTGTGTCACCAATGTCAAGGTCAAACAATGTATTTTCTTGTAAATGCATCTCCTGCTAAACCATTTGACGTAGCAACTTCAAACTTTGCAGGTGCATAGGTCACATGATGTAGAGGGTACTGGGCAATGTTTTGTGTCACCAATTTCAAGGTCAAACAATGTATTTTCTTGTAAATGCATCCCCTGCTAAACCATTTGACGTAGCATCTTCAAGTTTTGCAGGTGCATAATGCATATGATGTAGAGGGTACTGGGCAGGTCAAAGGTCAAATAATGTATTTTCTTGTAAATGCATCTCCTGCAAAACCATTTGACGTAGCAACTTCAAACTTTGCAGGTGCATAGGTCACATAATGTAGAGGGTACTGGGCAATGTTTGGTGTCACCAATGTCAAGGTCAAACAATGTATTTTCTTGTAAATGCATCTCCTGCTAAACCATTTGACGTAGCAACTTCAAACTTTGCAGGTGCATAGGTCACATGATGTAGAGGGTACTGGGCAATGTTTTGTGTCACCAATTTCAAGGTCAAACAATGCATTTTCTTGTAAATGCATCCCCTGCTAAACCATTTGACGTAGCATCTTCAAACTTTGCAGGTGCATAATGCATATGATGTAAAGGGTACTGGGCAGGTCAAAGGTCAAATAATGTATTTTTGTAAATATATCACATGATGCAGAGGGTACTGGGCAATGTTTTGTGTGACTTTAACCTAAAGTTCAAGATCAATGGTAAAAAAGTGGGTATTTGGGATAGTGTACCATCGACTGCAGTCTAGTTTTGCATGCTTTTTGTTGTCTGTTGCTTTTTTTTTCAAAAAAATTCTCTCAGGAATACTATCCAAGTGAAGTAGCAAATTTAAATAGTATGGATCCAGATCAGGGTTCAAACTGTTTGCAAAGGATATCAGCAGATGAGTCTCACAACACTAGCAGGTAAAGAGTTAACAAAACAACTTTTCTTCAAAAATACATTTGAAACATACATGTATTGTGATGGCATTCTTGAAATTGATAGACTATCTAATTGGTGGAACAATCTACTATCTATTTATTACTTGACTTTTCGCTTACTGTAAAGGTGGCAACTTTAATATTCATATCTGGGTGTGGTTCGGCTATTTCATCTGCTAAGGAAGGGAAATCAGGTCTATTTATAATTTGGTAAAGAGTTTAAGCTTTTTGAGCCGCGCAAACGTGCGTGCATTTCATGAAAATCCTAACCGTATACACACTGAACTCACATTTATTAACCCTTAAAGAGCACAATCACAAAATGTATGTTTTTTGTCGTCCACTAAACTATTTGAAGCCTCATAGATAAACAGTGTGGACCCAGATCAGACTGCTCCTGTAGGAGCAGTCTGATCTGGGTCCACAATGTTTGCCTCCCTGCTTATCTTAAATAGATGTTTTCAGATGCAGTTATTTTGCTGGCGTTTTAAGGACTAAATAATGACTGAGGTTGTGGCACAAGATGATACAGTTACTTTTAAATAAATAAAAGGCCTCCTTTTCAGCTTTTATACCTTGAAAATATTAACCGGATCCTGGCCTTTATCATTAACTTAATTTCACAGCCGATTGAGTTTCTAAATATATCTTCGGCGTTCATCGTATAACTAATACAGAAATGCATGTGGTACTTTTTAATATAATAGATATATATATACCGCTATAAAGCTCAATTGGCTATCAGTTGCCTGCGTGGCTCAGAGGGTAGGACGCGTGAATATTGCACACTTATATTTTTAAGCTCTGCGTTGTTAGTTCGAATCCCGTACGCGACATTTATTATTGTAACTATTGGAAAGACTATTGTTTTTATTTTTATTAAATGTTCTCCTTTTGCAATATCTTATCTCCTTTTAAGAATTGAAACTAAATGCTGTTCATTCAGTAGTTCACTAGCCATAGAATATTCAAGTGCTTAGCAAAGGCTCTGATCAGACTGTGCGTATGCACAGGCTGGTCTGAACCTTTGATTGTCACACATACCACTTGGTTGGAAATCTCATGTCGTGGCTCATATATGGACCTCCTTGCTGCTCTTTAGAGAAATGCTTCGACCTGCTATAACTGATTTATTTTGCTTTGGAGCCAAGAGCACGGGTGTAGACCTATATCCGCAAACTAAATTCTAACTCCAAGCATCAAGAAGTTGTCAGTCATTAGTCATTACATTTTCAACGAAAGCGTGAACTTACATGTTTTGTTTTTATGTGCAATTCTTTGACATGAAAACAAAGAAAAATGAAATAAAAAAAAGTTGGTTCGACCAGGATTCAAACCCACAATTTACGTATCTGGAGCTATTCTGACTAACCACACGACTACCGTGGAAAGTACAACTTCATTGAGTTATCAACGGATCTCCTCGCAATTGTACCAAGACGTTTATTTCCGTAATTGCTCGAAACATACCGATTGCACACAATCCATCACGAAAAACTATATATTCAGTGTTAATACCGTAATAATTTATTCATGCATAAAGGTCAGGATCATGTTAATTTTGTAGAGGTATACCTATGCCTAAGGTTGACTAGTCCTAATTACATGTATGCATTCATGAGGCGCCGCCTTTACAGTAAGCAAAAAGTCAAGTAATACCAGGGATTAAAAGAAACAAGAACTTACCATTTAAGCCAAAGATTTTATCCCAAATTTTTCTCACAAATGGCCAGATAAATGTTCTGAATAATCCAAGGTTTAACATTAATCCACTGATGATCATTGTGAGGGAAACCGAATCAAATTTTACGTATCCTTATGACATCACAGATCTGTATGGGTGGCTTGTTGAAAATATATCTAAAGACTCTAGCTTGACCATGAAACACTCAGCAGCCAAGACCCAAAGAGCGGATGGCAAACCTTACTCTTTTCTTACTAGGGGCAACTGATACCTTGGCAAACAGATTGGAACCAGATCAGGACAAAATGCTAGTCCTGAGCTGGATCAAAACAATTTGACAGTCTGCATGATAGGGTTCCTGAAAGAATTTTTTGAAAAACTTAATTTTGGAAAGTCAGCAGATGGCATTTTCTTTGAAAAATCAACCAGCATGCATAAAGTAAGATTTGAGAAAAGTCTTTCACAACTATTCCACAACAAAATCTGCTTGGGTATGCCTGGCATAATTGGTTAATGCCATAACTGCTTGTTAAACTCGTAGCATGGTGAGCAATTTCGCATGCTTTTTTTGTTGACTGCAGATTTTAGTAACTTCTTGAAAAATTAAATCTTTCAGGAATACCATCAGTGTCAAACACACTCAGATCTAGACCAGCAGGCCTGACATTTATCAGTTCAGTTGCATATCACAAAAGTTGCCATTAGCACATAAAAGTTGGAATTGATGCACAAAAATTTAGATTCACTTCATTGTTTGAATGAATAAAGTCTCTTTGACTTGACTATATATATATATAGTAAGTATAATTATTTAAACTTTGATGACACTCTTTACATAGCAGCTGAAAAATTCATCTGCCAGTGTCCTCTGTCCCTAACCTTTGCAAACAGCTTGGACCCAGATCAGGCCCGACAAAATCTGTCTGACACTCTGAATTACTCCTGAAGAATTTTTTGAAAACATTGATTTTGTAAAAAAAATCAGCAAACAAAAGAGCAAGTAAAATTTCCCAGCATGCAAGGAGTTAACATGACCAGGACACTTTACCTAACAATTACAAATTTGATTCTGACCCGTTTTTAAATCTACTACATTGGTTAGATCAAAAAGAATTTCTCTTGTAAAGGATTGTAATTGGTTTTAATTACAATTGTACATGTTAATGTCTAACATACATACTGTAATGACCGCAAATATAAGTAACGTACATTAGAAACAAGAGGGCCCTCGATTGCTCACCTGGGAATGACTGTTTATAAGGGTATAGGAAAGCAAAGCTCCTCCCAAATTCGAACTATGAATATTGATAGGAAAAGTTTCCATTAACAATGTTGACAAAATTAACAGGATGTAGACCCTCTGGGCGGGGCCATTTCTGGCCTCATGAGCATAATGTGATGCTACATAGTACATACCAAATATCAAGGCTCTAGGACAAGATTTTCTTAAGGTTTCCATATACATCAAGAAAGATAATCACTGGTAATCCAATGACAACCAGGACTGCTTGTTGTCTCCCTTACTAGGCCTTGTGGTTCCCTATATATATTAACATAGGCAAGCCCCCTGGCGGCCATATTTTAACCAATCAAAATAATTTGGACATTTTGGTAGAGAGTCACCAAAGGACCATTTGTATCAAATTATTTTGAAATCTCACCAGTAGTTTTTGACAAGTACAATTTTTAAAGTTTTTTTTTCTATTAGTTGCCATGGCAACCAGCTTTCTACATAGAATGGAAATCTTTGAACAACTTTGAAAGGGGATCTTTCAAGGGTCATTCCTGTGAAGTTTGGTGAACTTCAGCCAAGTTTGTTTGTTTGATTTGGTGCTTTGTCATGTCGGGACGGTCAGTTCATCTAACCACACTTTTTTTCCAAGGCAAGCTTGGCTAAACAGTTAACCAGTATTTTGTGTACATACTTTTGCTTGTAAATGAAAGCAACCCTTCTTGAATCAGCGGAAGGAAAAAGAATGGCCTTAAAATCATTTCATGATTAATCTCCACAAAGAATGGGACTGGGGCCGGGATGGAACATGCAACCCTTGCATCTGCAGTCAGATACGTATCTGCAGTCAAACACCTTACCTACTGCGCCACGCGGCCTGACAATTGTTGTTTAGGAGGAGATGCAATTTTTAAAGGAAATTGTTGACGGATGTACAAATAGGCCATGACAAACATCCTATGATCACAATAGCTCACCTTGAGCCTATGGCTCAGGTGAGCTAAAAATTGGAGATTGACATAAAAGTTAACAATAATTTACGCATGCAAAGAGTCACTATAAAGCATAAAAATATTTTTTTCGAAAAAATAAAGCTACGTAAGGAACATACTGCTTTTCCTAGCTTCACCATACTATGTATCACCATACTATGTAAAGTCTCTGGCAGAATAAAAAATTAAGCTCTTTGCACCTGAAAAATTCTTCATGCTTTTTTGTCATCTGCTGATTTTTTCAAAATCAACTTTTTAGAAGGAATACCATCAGAGTGTCAATCAGATTGGATCCAGATCAGGCCAGACATTTTGTCGACATTTTGTTGCGCCTGATCTGGGTCCAATCTGTTTGCAAAGGTTATGAGCAGATGACACTAGAAGACAATGATATAATTAATTTCGGCTTCAATGTGGTGATTTGTAACCAGCCTTCCACCCTTTGTATACAAATGAATTCTCCCATCTGCTTTGATACAATGAATCTGGGATGGTTCATTGCACATATCAAGGGATCAAAGATAAGGATTTTTCTAATAAGATCTTCTCCAGTCACTGTGCCTTATTTTTATCTTAACCCTTAGCGCGCCAATCGCAACAAAAGTCGTCTGCCTTTCTCGTCTGCTGAAATGTTTAAGAAGCCTCTATGGCAAACAGTGTTGACCCAGATCAGACTGCTCCTATAGGAGAAGTCTGTTCTGGGTCCATGCTGTTTGCTTCTATACTTAATTTGTCAGTAATGTTAGGCAATCATTTGCAGCAGACGACTTCAGCAGACGGCATTTTCAGATGCATTTTTTTCTTGGCGCTTTAAGGGTTGAGTAACAAACAATGCAGACCTAGATGAAAAGCCGCATTATGCTGCATTTCATCTAGGTCTTTGCTGTTTGCCAAAGTACCTTATTTACATTTTTAATAGCAATAATTCAGTCAAGTAAATTTGATCGTGCTTGTTGAGAATTTCTCCAGAAATGCTAAAACAGCCACTCTACTTAGGAAATGGGCCTCTCGGGTGGATACAGACAGACATAGCAATATTCTGACCAACACAGTCAGACAGACAGATTAAAACAATATGTCTTTCCACCTGAACAAGCTAAGAAGAGATAAGCAAAATGGATGGCTATGAGTATATTCTGCCATAATACTAGTGTTACATTTGTATGTTTGTTTGTTTATGTTGATGCTTTAGGTCCCAGACAACAATTTTTCAGTAATGTCGGGACAATTTCCCGTCTTTCTTGGTTGAACCTGTAATAAGCGGCAGATAAATTTAAGTCTCTTTCTCAAAGACACAACACAGTGTCTCAGGTGAGAGTTGAGCCACTGCACTCCATTATGCTTGCTAGTGTTATTTGTAAGTGGAATGCTTGAAAAATACAACACATGAAATGTTTGATTTGATTCTTTAGGTCTCAGACGTCTAACAGCTATGGTCGTGTTGAGATGGTCAGTTCACCTAATCACACTATTTCTTGGGAAAGCTTGGCAAATCGGTTAACCAGTTCTTTGTGCACTTATGACAACAACCCTTCTTTAATCAGTGGAAGGAGGAGAATGACAGTAGCGTGTGGGTGTGGATGGGACCAGGCTGGGATCGAACTTGCGACCCCTGAATCTGCAGTCAGATGCGTTACTTACTGCGCTAATGGGCCCAATCATATGTTTTGGGTATCCGTTAACCTTACCATGTTAAACCCAGATATGTCCTGATCTGAAAGCAGTGAAGACCCAGATCAGCTGGCTTCTCAGAAGCCAGCTGATCAGAATCCACACTGTCTTTGACTCGGCCTGATAATACATGCTAATAACTGGAATCGGAGGTAGTACATAAAACATCCAGTATGCTAAGGATTAAAATTTTCACTTGAGTTTTGTACTGTAAACTGTAACTCTAGTTTTTGTACTGTTTGTTGTATCTTGAACCACTGTACTGTTAGCTGTAACTTGAATCACTGTACTGTAAGCTGTCACTTGAATTTCTGTACTGTTAGCAGCTGTAACTTGAATTATTAGCTGTAGTGTAACTTGAATTATTAGCTGTAACTTGAAAATTAGTACTATATTCCAAGTGAGTTCCCATAAGCTTTTCCTCACTCTTACAGCACTGCTTCATACTTTTGATCGTTGAATCCACGATGGACCCTTAATTACTACCTTCAAACCCTAAATACAGGAAAGTGAAGGGTACAGGTTACAGGTACGCTTAGAATTCATTATTTAACAAAAATCCTGGTGGGTACATCATATTAATACAATATGCAAAAATTTCATCTAATTCATTAGGGGATAACTGTAGTATCCAAAATTTTCATTTGGGCAGATATACGGTTGGAAATTTAGTTTTACGTATATCTGACAATATACCTCCCCAAATGAAAATTTTGAATACGACAGCTATCCCCATTCTAATGCACTATAGCAACATTTTTGCTTCAAAAAGGCACTGAAAATGTAGTATGGTGCGCCTACATCCAGCCACTGTCAGCTGCATAAAACCATTTGTAAGCCAATGAAAAGCTATGTTACGTAATGACATTGAGTTTGAGACAGTATATCTCAGGGTATACTGTCGCAAATTTATAACCTTATCCAATTAGACGTCACGTTACATTTGCAAGTGCTTTTAGAATAAGAATTAGATGGGACACCACAGAATCCATGACTCAATCATCCATCAGTCATCACACACTATTTAACATAATACAATCACATAACAAAAACATTGAAACCAGGAGACAGGTCTTAAAATATAAATTCCTATAACACCTAAGGCACGATAAGTTATCCATTTTTCTGAATAAAACAAAAATCAGCATAAAACTGAACTATCCACTTGATATAAAACTATGTCATTAACATTTCAACTGCTGTTTTCATTAATAATCTTTCAAAATCAATAGAAAATCATGTCAGTTTCAAGGGCTTTACAACATCAACACATAGTGGGAACTTTATTTGATCAGACCTGATGTTCAATTAGCAAGTACAATTGATAGACATTGATTTCTGTCACAGATGCTGGTGACATTGTTTGCCCTTCATTCTGACATGGACTCTCCCATGTCTTTGAATATGATTAAATCTACTGATAGATAAAGGTGTGTCTAAGAATAGCAAATAGTGAAGATCCAGATTAGGTGGCTCGATTATGTGGCATCTGGTGTTCATATATGGAAGGTAACTACAGGTATTTCAATAATTTTATCTGTGTCTAATTATCTCCCTTAATAAAAGCACAAACACAGTGAGAAAACTCTAGCAGGCTTATGTAAAAGAAATATTTTCTCGGCTAGACAATTAAGATTTTCTCTGCTAGACAATTAACAAAGATCAAGAAAGCTATCATATAATTTGCCATCTACTGCAGTCAAGATGGGCACTAAATGAGAAAAAAAATCTGAAAACAATACTTATTGTTAAATTCAAATGTGTATGCCCAGCTATCTAGTGGTCATTCTTGGTCTGTATCTTTGTCAACTACTTTACTGTGTGCTGCTCTGGCTCTTTATCAATCAGGGATTTTCTTGGTCGCAATTTGAGAAAGTTTTGCTATTCTGAATGCAATATATAGGGCTCAGGGAAAATGATGTAAATAGAGAATCTTACATAAATGCTAATGTTTTATTGAATTTATTAACTGAGTTGGGGAAAAGAGATGGAATGCAAAGCTTGCTGAGCATTTTATCGCTTTTTTGCAACTGGTTTGATAATTCAATAATGCAGCTAAGAGCAGGAATGTTAGATTCTATTTATCACATGACATTAAAATTATTTAAAAATCACATTTTTGGCCTGAAAAATTAAAGATGCCCTTTAAGTGTCAATAACAACAAAAGTTGTTTGCTTTTGTCATCTGTTGTTTAAGGAGCCTTTTGGTCAAACAGTGTAGATCCAGATCAGACTTTTCCTATAGGAGCAGTCTGATCTGGGTCCATGCTGTTTGCCTCTACAGTCAATAAGATTAGCAGATGACTTGAGCAGGCAACATTTTCAGATGTGTCTTTTGCAGGCACTTTAAGGTTAAGTTAAGCAAAATCCTGTGGTAAGGTGCACTCATATATAATGATACTCACCATTGTGTGGGTCATTACTGGAGTCTGAAAAAGAAAATAAAATGTTTAAGATATAATAACCTCAAATGAATACTCAGTACAAGTAATAAATAAAGGATACTTTTTCGAGGCTTTCTTGTTTAAACCGCTAGGTGCCGTGGGCATAGCCCACCGAATGGTTTAAACAGATAGCCGAGGAAGTATCCTTTATTTAGCTTGTAGTATGACACAGCCACAAATAAACACATGTTACTGACAGCTGACGGTATTTACATTCGCTCCTCCCTGCATCCGGCCTAGCCGTCAATTATATTACATTTACCTATGGGTTATTTTGTCGCAATTTAGGAAGAGACCGTCTACATTGCTGTTTAACTAAAATTGGAAGTTAGAGTATGGTTTTAAGCTCCTCCTTTGTTGTTATTCTAGGGTGTCTGATTTAAACATCAGCAAAGATCAAAGAAAAAAGCATCGGCCATACTACAAGGTTTATTAGAAGGGCCATAACTCCAGTAACAGATATGAAGGATACTCCACCTATCAAAGTGCTGTACCTCCAGTAAAAATTAAGGAACCATAATATGCTGGCTATTAATGCCAGGGGTGGCTCCAGGATTTCCTGAAAGGGGTTCCTATGTACGAGGGTTAGTCACAAATAACTGAGCCCTACCTCATACCATTTTAGTTTGGTATTGTTGACAACAAATGTGATTATGTTCTATAAGTATATCATGTCATAGATGTTTTAACCCTAAATAATAACCCTAGTGAAGCTTCTATTATGGTTGCTAGGCAACTGAAGAGTGTCAGTCAGATTGATGCGTTCACGATCGCAGCCACTAGGAATTTACAGTAGGTCTTTAAAAAGCTTGTGTGCTTGATAGTTTTTGTGAAAGACATATTTGGCATTTATTTGAATAACAAATACCATATTGTCTTTTCATTACACTTACTTCATTAATGTTTAGGTGAACATTTATTGTATGCGTTGCCTAGCAACAAAAAACGCCAAAATTCCACAAATGTTCAATTACACGTGAATTGTGTCGCCATGGCAACAAAATTGTGTATTTAAATCAAGGAACTTAATACGTCTAAGGATTGTTTTGTGTATGCAGAACTGTCAAAGCATTATTAAGCTAATATTTTATGTTTTCTATTAAACTTGTGTAAAAAGGAATGTGGGTGGGGTAAATTATAGGACCTCAGCCATTTTAAAATTTGATAAATTCTGAAATCAAACTACTACAGCATCTCTAATTTAGAGTCAGTTGGTTTCTGTTCAATGACACTGAATAGGTACATATTAAAGATATCAGACGACAGAAAACAAAGCCTTGCTTTAACATTACTGTTTCCATAGCAACGCTTTGATTTAGATGTATCACAGCGTGAACGCACCCCATCGACAGGTCATATAATGTTGCCTAGCAACCGTTACAAAAAGCCTACCAATAGAAACAAATTAGGTGATTAAATGGATAACATATTACTACAATGGAATATCATCTAAATATATTTACATTTTACTTGATTCAAATGTTATGAGGTAGGGCTCATTTATTTTTGACTAACCCTCGTATAAAAAAGGTGTGGGGGCTGGCTTTGCTGATTTTATCTCATTTTTCTTAAATATCCCATGAAAATGAAAAAATTTGGTCTCACTGAGGCAAAATTATTTCATAGGATATTTAAAAATGGGGGGGGGGGGGGGGGGGGGAGCCGGGAGGGGGTTCCAGCGAACCCCCTCTGGATCCGTCACTGCATGCCCACTAAAGTTTGCTTGAAATTTTGTTGAAATCCAGCCAGAGCCAGAGGTAATAAAGATTTTTTTATGCTCAACCATGAGCATGAAATTTGTTCCAGTCATAAACTTATGAGCTAAAAAATGTCTATTGATCTGAGAAAGACAATTTACTCATTTGTTTGTATTTTGATATTTATTCATTCTCCTGTGAGTTGAGCATGAAAAGTTTTAAAACCTGAGTGAGTCAGGATCTGTGAATAGTTGCTAAGAATATTTGCTTCTCTGGAGGAAGGATGGACAGACAAACCAGTGACTACATGTTTCTCAGAGGACAATTTGCTTCCACTTCGGGGAGCTAAATACGTATCAGTTCAGCAGCTTTGCCAAATGCCCTTAATTCATATTCTAAATTTAGATCAAATAATCTAAATTTAGAATCAGCGGTGAGAATATTGTAAAGATGAATAGTAGGTTCAAAAGGACCACAAACATTGATTTAGAGAAAGAGAAATAAAAAGGTCAGCAAATATTTCTGCTCATTGAAACCAGCATTGAGAAACATTTAAAAGTCAAAAACATCTTAAATTAGAAGATCTGGTTTACTTTAATAGTAATTTACAATCCTGATCACACAAATACTACCAAAAGCAGACTTGTGAACACACAAAAAGTGATAAAATGATATTTTATGGGTTATTTATGACCGTAGAGATATCAAGCTGAGTGTCATGAGAAAACTTATCTTTATTGCATGCAAAAAACAATACATGTGCAGATCAACCTGCACATCGACATAGTCTGATCAGCACCCCTGCAAAATTATGAGAACAGTTCAACAAAAGTTCTTTCACTGTTCAACGAAGAACTGGGCATAAACTGATCTTAAGTGTTCAAGAACATTTCGGGTACATTTTATGAACTTAAAATTAGATTTTTTTAAAGAACATCTATATTGAGAAGTTCTTATAACTGTTCTTGAATTATTAACAACATGTACCAAGTTCGAGAATGGTCTAATCACAAGTTCTGGATTAGATCTTGACCACAAAAGGGGATGTACAATTTGTGTATTTTAAACCCACAATCTACCCCGCTAAAATCTGTCAATATCAATGCCATAAAGCATTAATGATAATTATCATATGACGTTGCGTCTGGGAGTGAAATAATGCCATGCAATAAAATCGGTAAACCACTAGTGGTTTATAGATTTACGGGAAACGTTATGACGTCCATAACAACATTGCGTACATAATGACAAAATTATAACGTTTTTACGCCAGAAATCAGGTTTCAAAGTATTTGTCATATGATAAATAGAATCTAACATTCGTGCTCTTGTATTATTGAATCTATTAAACTCGTTGCGAAAAAGAGATAAAATGCTCGGCAAGCCTCGCATTTTCTCTCTTCTCCCCAACTCGTTTAATAAATTCATTAAAACATTAGCACTCATGTAAGATCCTGTATTAATAAAAAGTAATGACCCATCACCAGTCTTTGTAGTTGAGGCACAATTATGAAAACTGTGCAATACACAGACAGATGCATAAACCATACTGTAAATAACTTATTGCATAAGTGGGTCTACTGCACCTTGTACCCTCTTCTGAGATATTTGGTGTTTCACATACTTGAGATTTCTTGGAATAGGCATCATAACCATTCTACTCATTTTTGAACAGCTGTAGAGTACAATGTCTGTGACACATGATATGCATTCAACTATTCACCTGTTCAAGAACAGACTTGTGAATCAGCTGATCACTGTCACAAACCTCACACATTATTGATTGTTTGTTTGTTTTGATTCTTTACGTCCCAGTCAACAATCTTTCAGTTACATGGGGACTGGTCTTCCTGGGTTGAACCAGTACTAAACTAGGATTATTGTGTCTTGCTCATGGGCACATTAATGCAGTGACGCCAGTGAGTCTCGAACCCGCGGCCCTACGGTCTTGAGTCAAAAGCCACTGCCCTCACACACAATATTGTAGTACTATACTTTGCTAGTATATAAATTATCACATGACGTTGGGTCTGAGAGTGATATACCGCGATGCAATAAAATAGATGTTTACAGTATCAGTAACGTAACATAATGACATCCATTACAATTAATGTTGTAAAAAAGATGGCAGAATCTTGACGTTTTCACGCCAAAAATGTGTTTTTAAGTAATCTTAGTGTATTGTGATAAAAATAAACTAACATTCATGCTCCTATATTATTGAATTTATCAAACTTGTTGCGAAAAAGTGATAAAATGCGAGGCATGCATTTTATCGCTTTTCTCCCAACTCTTTTAATAAATTCAATAAA
Source organism: Loripinus fragilis (assembly GCA_964019695.1). NCBI lineage: Eukaryota > Metazoa > Mollusca > Bivalvia > Lucinida > Lucinidae > Loripinus > Loripinus fragilis. The sequence goes on along the minus strand of OZ026519.1, from coordinate 39,229,762 downwards.
ATTTGAGCACACATATAAGATCCTCTATGTAATGTCTAAAAGACTGAAGTGGACTATAAATGGCAAAATTAGCCACTTTTTCTCATAAATCCAATAACAGTCAAAGAGTCAACACCTATAGCAGCTCCTGTAGGTACTATACCTCTAATATGATTGGCTTCTGGCAATCACCTGGGAAATAATTGACAATTATTTTCAGCTATGTGACCATGCTGCTAAATATCAGCTAGATAAAGTCAGTGTGTAATCTGACAATAGCTAAGCTCCGCCTACTTGCTGCCTCATATAGAACCACTCCCCTGCCAGTATAGTTGGAGTCAAGGAATCCTGTCTTCAATTAAAGCACCATCAGACTACTGTCAAATTTCATCCTCAATGAAGACAAAAGAAGCATGGTATGGTATGGAACATTAGTTGCCTTCCAAAAAAGTCCTAGACAGACAGTGCAGACCCAGATCAGACTGCTTTTTCAGAAGCAGTCTGATCTGGATCTGTGCTGTTTGCTTGTGTGAATTCTAGCTCTGAAAACCAACATATTATCTGAGAGTGTTTGAAATTTTAGACATCTACCATATTTGTGTTCTTTCATTTGTCTCTATCATGAGTTTGCAGCATTTTTTATTCTGGTTAGTATATCACCAGTATCTCTTTTCATGTCTTGCTCCAACTCATCAATGTATTCCGACATGAATGTATTCAGATTTGCCTACATTCCAGTGTCTTCCAGTTCAAAAGAATGTTAATGTAATTGATGCAGGTTTCTCTCTAGAGATGTTTCCATTTCTTATGCTGACTGACAGGATTGAAATGTTAGATGCCTCCTATTTACACTAATACCCTGTTTACACGTTGCATTTGTTCGGATCCAGGACCAATCCAAAGGTTAGGAGCAAAACTCAACACCTAGGACCAGGACTGATTCAAGTACTGTTCCGATCGGGTGTGGGATAAGTCCTCCGTCTTAACACTTTGTACCTGTCCAAGGTAGAATTAGTATTTATTTTTAGACAGCCCGGAATTTTGCAGCAAGCGAAGGTCAACATACACATAATGGTGCTGCATGTACAATTCAGGGGTTTCATTAACTTTTTTGGCATCCGGGTATAAGGCAAAGTAGGCGGGTGATTTGACAGTATTTGCCTATAGACTCTTTACAAATTTATCAAAAGTAGCAGGGAAAACATGCCTGAGTAGAAGGGGAAAATCCCCGCCTCCCTCCTCTTAATGAAAACCCTGCAATTCCCACGCTACATGTATTTCAGTTTCAGAAAACATATGGGCCAAAATTGGAGGAAAACTGAGGTCCTGATTTGAGTGGACGTAAGCATACAAGATGAACTCGAAATATCCAGAAAAAATGGTGTGATTAAACAAAAATTCAAAAAATATGAAATACGCCAGGTAAGACTTCATCCAAACCCGATCTAAATTTTACAGTGTAAACAAGGAGATGCGGTTATACCGATCTACCTTATACTGGTCTGATCTGTATCTGACCTGGATTGGTCCAGTCTAACAGGGTATAAATAATTGGACATCATCACCTCTTACCATATGCCAAGAGGAGCACACTGTGGCTCAGTGGTAGAGTGCTTGACTCAAGATAGAGTGGTTGTGGATTCGAGCCTCACCGTAGGCACTGCATTGTGATCCATTTTGTTCAATGGTCACAACTTAGTGTAGAAATGTTGTCAAAAGTGCAAAAAATTGTTGCAAAAAATGTTTTGGTCAAATTTGTTTTATGAAATAGTATGTCAGCTTGGATTGTCTAAGTCTGACCATCTAATACCTTAAAGCTGCATAGTCTGTAACTTTTGATCTTTTAATAATAGAAACTATGTTTCTATTTTTCAAGATCACAGTAAAAAGACTTAAGTTCATGTATACATTTTACCAATTTTGTAAATCTTAACAAATAATCAGAATCAAAACAACAGCATTTATGTTAAAATTTAACTGTCAATAATTATTGGAGGGACGCAAATAATTACCAACAAGGGAAAAACACCTGTTTTTATAAGATAATTTACTTTTCCATGCAGTTTTCAGCTATAGTGACCAGATTTATTGTGAAAACATAACTTAATTCTACTTTTACAAATGATTTAAAAAAAAAAAATCTTTCGAAAAATGTTCACAGTTGCAGACTATGCATCTTTAAGTGATCAGAAAATTGTAAGTAACACAAAATTTGAGCAAAAAAGAAAGGAACTGAGACCAGACTTTCTGTAAAATGCTTCTAATATTCTAGACAGATGTTAGAAATTCTATGTGCACATGTACATTGTACTTTACCTGAAAATATCAAACAAAATCTTTCATGTATTGGCAGACGGCTTCAGATAGAATGAGGAAGTATTTTATAATTACATCTATATTTCTTATTCCTTAACAAAAACATATGTTGTGGTTACTCAAAGAAACATTTTGGTTCACTGAGATACAAATGTAGTTATTTTAAGTATCAAAATTTTTGGTTAAAGGTAAGAAAATGTGCTAAAATTTTGGCATAACTGGAACTATAAGCATAAGTCCTGATAAGCATGTTTCTTTCGCCTAAAATGGGATTATTTTCTTAGTAAATAGTTTAAAACTTAAATGATGTTACAGGTGCTCATTGAGATGATTCTTTTGATTACCAACAACATATGTTTTGGATGAGAAAATAAGAAAATAAATTCACAGAATACTCCCTCTGATCTCGAGATCTGACTGTGTATTGCTTATTTTATGTGGGCAGAAAAAAGAAAGTAGCTAGTGCCAGCTCTGACTCTTCAAGAAAATATTACAAAAATAAACTGAAAGTTTACCAAAGTAAATGATCTGTGTCAGTATAAAATTAAATTTTTAAATGTAAAATTTATTTTACTGAGAATACCTACCATATATTTCACTTAATGCTATACCCTTATTGCTCCCGATAAAAAAGACCCCACGTATGGCACCCCCCTACATTGACTGGAGGGACTTTCGCATGACTATTGTGTCAATAGTCAGTGTAACTTCCTGTCAAATCAGTTTCCGCCTCTAGATATATATATAAAATATAAAAATATATATCAGGAATGAGGGGAGGGAGGTTGGGCACTCTCAGTGAAATATATGGTAGGTATTCTCAGTAAAATAAATTTTACATTTAAAAATTTAATTTTACTAGTATCAAATATCTACCATATATTTCACTTAATGCTAGAATCATCAGCATTGGAGGGTTGGATTCCTCCTGAGAGTGTCATACGTGGGAGTATATACTTCCAGGGAAAATATAGAATATCTTAGACAGGCCCATATATAGAAAAAATATATTGGCTGATATTATCAAAGATAAAGGAAGGATATTAGTTATTATGTATTAGTCCCTTCTAATTTTAATATCCCCCATCTTCCTCCCTGGAAGAGTCTGAGTGTAAACTATCTAACTACCTTGGATGTCAAATCCTGGCATCAGACAATTCTCTTTCACATTTACATTTGTTTCTGTGTTGGAGCCGACATCCTGGGCCCCCCCACGACTTTTTGGACCACAATAACTGGGCCCAAATCTTGAACAATTTAGTTATGTTTGTTCCTTTAAATCTCTAATAGAAATTATCAAAAGTTGAACTATTAGATCAAATGGAACTGTTGCCTTACTAACTTCAAGAGAACTTCAAGAGAAGTGAAGTTAAAATACATGTAAGCCCAAGAAGCAGACATAGCCCTTAAGTTATTCATGCTTCCTGATTTTTCAGCAAAGGCATTGAAAATGGATTTGTTAGCAGTTTTGATAGTGAAATTCACCCATTGGAAATAGTTGACTTCCTTCACATCGTGATTTCCTTTAGTGGGTATGAAAAATATAGTTCTAGACATCTAATAGAATTTGTTCTTTGATATAGATTTTAACAGCTCGGGTTGAGTATAATAGTCCATTAAAATCTTTGCTTGTACAACTGTTATAAAGTCTTTGAATCTTGATAGATTCTGGTACTTTATAAAGAAGTTGATTCTTAGCCAAAAAAACCTATTCAGTTCTAATAGTAAGTGAACCATCAGAATGAACTGAGTCTGAGGTAGTCAAAAACGCAAGAATTTCACTAACACATCTGGCCATAGCCATAGATAACAGAAAAACTCTCTTCAAAGATAGATTTATCAAAGATGCTTGATTCAAAGGGACAAAATATTCTTTGCATAAATATGTGAGAAAATATGGAAGATCTCAATTTGGTGCAAATGATCTATTGACATTAGATTTTGCATTAAATGAGCTGATCAATTCCAAAAGAACGCAGAGAGTCCCTATAATGTTACTTTTTTTTTTTTTTTTTTTTTTTTTTTTTTTTTTTGGAACATCATGAATTTGTATCCTTTGATAGTGCTAACTTGACGCTTCTGATCTCTATATGCGTATATCAAGAAGTCAGTCACTACATTAGGAGAGGCCTTGATTATCAAGGATCCATTTCACTCTAATATTGCCCTCTCACAAAATATTTTCATTTTGCATTAAAAACCTTTCTCATAGAGGTTCTTCTTGCCTCGGAGACATGGTCTGCAACATACTTTCAAACATTCTATTACTGATGGATTGTTTGATAATTTCCATGAATGAATGCAAGATTGATGAATTTGATGCAGAAACTTTCCCTGTAATTGTCCCAGTCAATCTGGCATTACTGGAAAAGTAATTTGAGAAAACATTAACAGATTTAATAGTTCCTGGAACCAAGATCTGTTTTACCAATGAGGTGCTTTGATAAAAGCCTTCATTGAGATTGACTGATTTTGTCAGCACTATATATAGGAATGAAATGAAACGAGAAAAGCATAAGTGTGAATGTGATATCAGTCATTAATACACTATTGCTTTCATGTCCGTTATTTGGAAATATGTACATTGGTAACATGTTGCAAAAAGATTTACAATTGAAAATGCTGTCATTTGAAAACTTGCGTTCACAATGGATTGTTTCATAGAACATTCTTTTGTGATCATTTTCAATATACTTGAAAGGAGAACCGTTATAATGTTAAATTTCTATAATACATGTATGTGTCTTACAGCAATGCTATATTGTTTAGATGACACTAATTCAGTATGTACCAGATTTCTTGACACAGCTCTAATTAGCTTTGAGAGTATGATTCACCGTGTCAATGTATGTAATAAAACAACAGTTGTATTGTCTGTGGAAAAACTAGAACTGTTGAGTTCACAATATGAATGGTGGGCACATTTGTGATCTATTGCCGTCATCTCTAGAATATTGATATGAAGTTGTGATTGGATTAAAGTCTGAACTACATGAAATAATATTTATAAGCAGTCCTTCTGGTTCCAGATGTGTTCCTGACCCTGTCAGACTACATGTGGTATCTGAGAACCACTAGAGAGATGGAGGAGGAAACCAGTTCTATAAAATCTCTGTCAATAATGTTTCACCAAGAGATATGTTGTCTGTAGTTTTGAAATATCTTAATTTAGTGGTGAAGGAGAACATGACTGATCTCCACTATGCTAGATGAGACATTTGTACTGGTCTGAGATGAAGTCTCTTTAGTTTTGCTGTATTGAATTTTTCAAAAGTTGGCAGAAACTTTCTTTATGAGAGGAAAGTTTAGTAATAATAAGTTAAGAGTGAATCCTGTCTTGAGAAACTCTAACTAAGCTGGTTTGAGTGAGAAATTCCATCCCTATGTAACATATCTGATGTGGCATGCTGTCACATGTTACATTTTAACATTTTGCTACATCATTTACTTTGTTTACTATACATGTATCTCTGTAGCAGCCAATTTGAAGAAGGGTTGGGTCTGTAAATAAAATTGGAACAATATTTCGTGCTAGTGTTGAATAATTTACAAATTATCTCAATGAACTCAAAATTCTGGTAAGGAATCAACACAAATTAGTCTCTAATGATGATCCGGACCATTGATGTGTTCCAGATGAATGATATTATGTACGTGTTCAATCAGAGGACAATTATGATTCACTGAAAACAAATCATCAGTATCTGAGAGCAAAGTAATAGCGTTCTTGTGAAAGTGAGAAGCTATTATTGTCATATGATGGACCAGAAAATGCAAATATACTTCCGTCAGGTTAAATGAAAAAGGTCCAATAGATAGGATGAATGGAAATCACAACTTTCATTCTGAAGTTTTTTAATAATCAGGACATATTTATTAAGGATGGAAAGATCTATGTTAAACTTAATTTTCCATTCTTTTTTGGTACCCAGAATATCCTTAAGTACAAGCCTGGAGATTCCAGATAAATTCTTTCTACTGCCCTTTTTAAAACAGAAGTTTGTTGACTTCTAAGTAAGAAAGGGTGTAAAAATAAGGAATCATTACAATCAATTACAACACCTGACCCAGGATACCACTGGGAAAGTGACAAACTCACAGTTAGACACCATAAACAAGAGCCAAGAGGTCAGCTCTTTCCCAGCATGTGACCACAAGGCACATATAAAACTCTACTCTTTGTGTCTGTTGGAATAAAATGGGTTATTTTGAAAGAGGGGACTGTTCTCCAATTGGTATCTTGTATCCTCTTTCAACTATAGAAAGTACCCACTGATATGATGTTATATTTTGCCAGAAGTAGGCAAAGTGGCCACTCATTCTCCAGCTGGAATCTGTGGTTTGAGGAAGAGCAGAGATGATAGGATTTCAGTGCTCCCCTAGAGGGAAAGTGTCCGTACTGTGTCCTCTAGGTCTCCGGGCCTAGACTGACCCAGTTCCTAACTAGGATGTCTAGGATGGAGGTTTCTTATATCAGATTTGATTCTCTGAGAAGTTGAAGGCTGGTTCTGGACTGAGAAGACATAATGGTATTAGAAACCAAATGATTTCTCAGAAATTCTGTTTTTTATATGTGACCCTGGTAGAATGCAACCTACAGGCAAGATATCAGAATAAAAAGGTGTTAATCTGAGTCTGTTTTTTGGCCATGTCGGACAAAGACTTGGAAGCAGATAAAGTCATATCCCTTCTTGCCTGCTGAATCTTTATATAAGAAAGGCAAGAGACAGAATGATTGTTGGACGTAGTCAGGGCTTTAAGAATCCTTCCCAACATTTTTCATGCAGTGACTTGTAAGCTGCATAAGAGAATATGTATGTTGATAGCTTTAAGTTTTTTCTCATATAAATACAAGCTTTTGACTGCCAGAAAGAGACATGTAAAGTTAACTGGCATTATGGTCAAGTGAAGCTTCATTTGAGGTATAATTTTCTCCTTATGAGACTGATAATACCTCATATCCACAAGGTTATCTTGATATTCCTTTCGGATAACCCAATCTTCTGTAATGAGAACCGTAACTTGATCTTGAATGAATTGGAAAATGTCAGGAACAAGTTGAGCTTAAGGTAAAAAATATATTTTTTCTCATCCTAATTAAGATCTCCTTTAATAGACGATTTTGGATGGGCGATAAAGTAGAAGCAACTGTCTTGTTCAGAAATTTATCTCTTGGAAATTACAAATTTCATCAATTACTGAAGAAAATCTCAATCTTTCTTCATTGTTTGGATTTTCTTTCTTTGGTCCGACAGTTACGTTTCTTTCAGGTGATGAAGTTAGGATCAAATCATAATCATCAGTCTGTATAAATATTTCAGGTCTATATTCTTGACCATGGTATTCTGATCTTCTACTCCTGTCAACTTGTCTCATTGAATGATTTGAAACTTGTCTCATAAGAATAGTGTCTTTTACTCATTTGATACCTCTGAGGTGCCAGAGATAAAAGACCTAAGACATTTATGAAAATTTTGGAACAATATCTCCTCTAATGTCTATGAGGTGATGAAGAAGACAAAGATAAGGAACCATATTTTAATTTTGCCATGTCTTCTTCTTTAAGAATGATGACTTCTCTTATGATGCCTGCTTGAGAGAGAACAAGATCTATGATTTGAAGCAGAGCTGTTATATCTCGATCTAGAAGAATGAAACAATTTCCTGACTGGATAACGGGTTTGTTTCAATTTGCTCAAATAACTGATCAAGAGATGGGAAGTGAGAAGAAACATTGACTGTTGAAGTATTTATATGAATGACTGAAGCACTTGGTCATGAATTAACCTATGAACAAGAGTTCCAGTTGCTAGATGACTGTTGTTTGCCTATTGACTGGTCATAATGTCTGGTAAGCGGCAATTGCCACAAGATTGGGCTTGCCTGGTGACATTGATTGGAGGTCGCCTGGTGACTGGTGGTCGCCTGGTGACTGGTAGTCGCCTGGTGACTGGTGGTTGCCTGGTGACTGGTCGCCTGGTGGCTGGTCGCCTGGTGGTTGCCTGGTGGTCACCTGGTGGCTGGTGGTTATCTGGCGACTATGTTTTGTCTGGTGAATGGTTGTAGTCTAAATTGACTGGTGACTGGTGAACTTTGTCAATCGACTATCTTTACCAGGTAATTAAGTGATTGACTGGTGACTGGTGGACTAAGTCAATCGACTATCTATACCAGGCAAAAGATTACCTCGTTGACTGGCTGGAGCCTGATGCCTGGTTGACTGGTGGTTGGTTGACTGGTGACTGGTTGACTGGTGGTTGGTTGACTGGTGGTTGGTTGGTTGGTCGACTGGTGGTTGGTTGGTTGGTCGACTGGTGGTTGGTGGACTTAGATTTTCTTGAGTCCCGTACTTTTGGACCAGAAAATTTCTTCGAACCAACCATTCTTCAAACCATAGAGATATACAGTCTAGTGCTAGCATTTGAGGAAATGGGCTGTTTGTCTTCCCAAATGCTAGTCTCTGTCATGGATCTCTCTACACTTCTAAGTTGATGGCTGCTCGACCTGACAGAGTTGGTTATCAAGGAAGACTGGGAATTCCCTGGCTAAACCGAGGTACATCCCAGCCTCCTATCAACCTATGCCGATGTGGACAGGAATTGTCCAAAATCGGTCTTGGCACCAGTCATCATCCAAAACCAGAGACGATCTTCAGTAAAATGGTCTAGCCAAGAATTCTGATCGTCTAGATTCTATCGTCTGTTTCTTCCCCATTCTACCAGAGTGTATGTGTCTTGATTCAAAAGTGACTTCAGTGAATCAGACTGGGAAGAACATGTAGAAAAACAATCAAACCTGGAACAAAAAGAAACAATTAGTGCAGGTATAATGATTGTCCAATTTGCTTTAAAATGTCTGAAGTTACTATCACAAAGAGACATATATAATAAAGCAAGAAAGAAAACACATGAACAAAAAATTATAACTTGGAGAAGAAAAACAAAGAAATTTCCCAATGAAATTCTAAAAAATTTTTCAATCTCCAAAAAACTTATCAAAAGCAAAAATTATACCAAAATAAATGGTAAACTAGGAAAATAAGATGTTTGGGAGCCTTATCGCAAAAGAAACAAAAAATTATAACACAAATCTTTGTAGATTACAAAAGATTTAAAATTTTTATGACTTCTTTGTTCTGCGATAAAAAGGAAACTGATTTGACAGGAAGTTACACTGACTATTGACACAATAGTCATGCGAAAGTCCCCCCAGTCAATGTAGGGGGGTGCCATACGTGGGGTCTTTTTTATCGGGAGCAATAAGGGTATAGCATTAAGTGAAATATATGGTAGATATTTGATACTAGTAAAATGGTCTTTGAAATGCAGATAATCCATGGCATTCAAGCAGTATTGTAATGGGACAGCCACCTTGTTCATAACCCTTTCTGATGCTTAAAGAGACTAGATCTGCAACTATTAACATTTTTCAAAAAAAATGTTTTCTTTTTAAATCATTTGTAAATATAGAATTAAGTTATCTTTTTACAATAAATATGTTCAGCTGCATGGAACAGTGAATTATCTAATAAAAACAGGTGATTTTTCTCTTGTTAGGAATTATTTACATCCCTCCAATAATTGTTAACATAAATGCTGTTGTTTTGATAGATATAATTTGTTAAATTTATGAAAATGGTAAAATGTTTACCTGAATTTGAGTATTTTTACTGCATTCTTGAAAAATAGAAACTTTATTTCCAAAATTAGAATATCAAAAGTTACAGACTATGCAGCTTTAAGTGACTCCTAAATGCATACTTAATCCACTACATATATCAAGTTTGGTGATCACTATTGAAGCTACATATTTCTATGGTCTAAATTCATCTATAAAAGGGGCCATAACTCTAAAGTGTGTTGGAATATCTGGCTGGTAATCATTCATGGCAAAAGATGGGTTTAAAATTGTGCTGGGCGCATAGTACCACTGTACTCAAACAGCACAGTCATCATGGGTTGGACGCAGTCGATGAGGGCACAAAAAAACACTATTTTGGGGGTACAGTGATTCATTCTATGAGCAATTTCTTTACAACTAATGATTTTCACGATGATTTTTTTTCAATTGTAATTATCACTTTAAATTAAAAAAAAAACTAGCTAAGTACCAGTCGATTTCAGGCTAGCCAGTGGGAATTTATGTGTCAGAAATGTGTTCACATACTAATGAATGCACTATGTAAGTCATTGGTTACAATTTAATGACATCATATAATGAAGAATACAAATATTTAAAGTGAATGAATAGAAAGTTTTGCATCTTTCTGTTTATTGTTTGCAAAGATGTACACCATTTTTTAGCTGTACGCAAAATTTGTACCAGTCATAAAGGGTCTAAATAAAACCAAAATGTTGCAGTCGACTACCCAATCACCGGGTCAGAACACCCAATATGCAGAACTATGTGTACAGTATATAAAGCTTGAATAATTTTTAAAATGCTCTGCCTTCATATTTTGAACTTTTTGCACATTAAAGTACTGATATTTTGCATTCTATCTAAAGTAAGCATAAATTCCAGAACATAAACAAAAATGTCTTTCATCCTTTTTTTTACAGAAAAAAATCACCTTGGCATAACTCAGGCGCTGTATTGACTATATCGCTCAGCTCATATAAAAATGATATGCAGCTGGATATATGTGACAATAATCAGCAAAGAATGCTTTCAGAAGTAAAATATTGACAAAAATATTACCCTTTTCAACAGCCAGGTACACTATTGTGTGCCCTCGTCAACTGCAACCAACCCACGATGACTGGGCTGTTTGAGTACAGTGGTTCTCTAATCTTGGGTGTCACATTTTTTATGAAAGCTCAATGTCCCCCACATTTAAGAATACACCAATGATCATATCCATGCCGACAAAGTCAAATTGTGGCACATGAAAGTTGAGACTATGCAAAAATTAATGAGTTGACCAAGATTGCCCAAGATTTTTTTTCTCTAATGTCTGAGCTTACCTTTATTGGTTGCTATTTTCTGTGACATAATCTGTAAGGACTGTTTTCTACTTTTCACAAAACCCTCCCCAGAAGGGCTCCAATCACTTTCCACCAACGTTTCCATCAATACAATCCAAATACATCTATTTCCACTAAACTGTCACTTTTTTTATTAAACTGCATGATGTTTTGCAATCCAAATACATGTTTTTTCATTGAACCTTCCCTTTTTCATTTAACTATATGATGTTTTAACCGTGTCACACAAAACCATATTCCATTCAATAATGTTTCCGAAAACGCTGTCATAAAGTTCTGACAATACTACATAATCTGTAGTTTTGGAATTGACCTTCCAGAGTCCTTAGATGGTATACTGCTATTTTAGACTGAAAAATAGCAATTTTGCTCTCAACCATCTCAAATAACACTTCCAATAAGTACCAACAAGATATGTTTTGGTCAAGAAATAAAGAAGAAAACAGTGATTTGGCTGATGTTGTTTTCTAAGGTACTGGTCGCCAAGAATTAAAGCTTTCACCCATTCACATATCAGTACCAATTCACTGTGTGATACAGAGATAAAAGTTGTTTTATATTTGAACAATGTTTCAAGATAAATATTATAAATATCTCTTCAATTCATTCATAGCCTTATTACTAACCTACTATCAGTGCATATTGTTAAATGCATGCGGAGACCATTTAACCCTAGTGACACTGAATATATTAAATTGACATACCACGGTATATATGCATTGATATACATTGTATAGAAAAGTCCTGATACTAAGATAGGTGTGAATATGAGTGTTCTCTGCTTTAACAAACTAAACCTGGCATCGTATTTAGGATGTCTCATCAGGGTCTCCACTGTTCCCTATTACAGCATTGCCAATTCAAAATGAAACAAAAATGACAAAAATATACCTGGTACACCTAATACTAGAAATGGACTCTTTCTAAATGATAAAGATTGAAAATTCCATTTGGCATATATGGGTTTAAACTGCCATTAGAAAAGTACTGAACAAGAAAGCTGGAAAGCTGGCAAGTTTATCTTGTACAAGTATATAAAGGACAGAATCAATGATTAAAGGGGACAGCAACATTGAAAACAAGTGCATCTCAAATGCAAGCCCTTATTAAATCAAGCAATTTACCGCAGACCCAACCAAAACCGAATGAAAAATAAGAAAGTTACTGATGTTTGTATAGTTGATGATTGAAGCTATGAAGGGCAGCCATATGTAGGCTGTACGTGTGATGTCACACAGCCCTAATTAAATACGCATAAAAAGAATAATTAGTTTCCTGGTATTCATTTTAAATTTATTCTTTTGTTGAAAATGGTTATGAAAACAATCTGTGCAGTTTGCATTGAAAACAGGGATTTTATTAGCTTTTCAAAAAACGGAAGTTAATTGAATATTCAAAATGACAGCCTCCATTGGCTGCAATAGATGTCAGAATTTTGATTTTTGAATTGCTCTAACTTTCTTATTTTTTATCAGATTTTGATCAGGTCAGTGGTAGATTGCATGGTTTAATAAAGGCTTGCATGTTTGACTCACATGCTTTTAATGATGCCATTGGATATTTTTGTTCTACCCTGTAAATGGCAGCAGTAGAAAGCCCGCCTCTTTTTCATATTCAGTTTTAGCCTAATGAAAAATTATTGAAAGGGACATTAAGCTCCTACACAACAACTTTACATTTTTCATTTACACAAATCAAATAATTTGAAATGAGGAAGAACTTTCTTAACGCCCCTTTAATAGTCATGAGAATGAACATAATTATGTATTCATGTCATTCAAATTATGGGTAATTTAACATGATTAAAGTTTAATTATTTTGTCTATTCAGCTGGAAGACATCCAATTTGATGACACACTTCAAATATAAACTTTAAGGTCTGCATTCATTTTTTTGAATTGAGTTCAAAATCTGCTTAGTATGTTTTTGTTGTGTCTTTTCTTTTAATGAACTGTCTAATATTATGATCCATTTGCACTTAAAATTGAACTTAGTTTTAAGTTTTTAAAAAATATTTAACATAGCATATATTGATATAAAAAGATTCTATAGATAAGAGTGTGTTATTAAATATTATTTTTCTTGTTTCTCAACCAAAACATATACAAGGCAAAAATGATCATGTCGGGAGTAGAAAGGGAAAACATATTGCAAACAATTTTCCAAGATCAGATGTTTGCTTTCTATCATTGTTTGATTTTTGTTTGATTTGATTCTTTATTTCCCAGTCAACAATTTTTCAGTCATGTCGGAACATGTCATCCTGGGCTGAACCAGCATTAAGCAGCCGATAAAGAATCTTGTTCAAGGCTACAACACAGTGACTCCCCTGGCGGTGAGTCTTGAACTAGCAACCCCTAGTCTTACGCCCTACCAACTTAGCCACTGTGTTATTTGGTTTAGTCCCAATCATCAACAAGATGATACTATTTTAGAAAGTCTCAGCACTTAAAAAGCTAAGGCTAAATCATCACAGAAACTGCCAATGACACTGGACACAATTGGTACATGCCTACCAGAAAAGCAGAGTGACATGTTAATTTGTAGCGATCTACTTTGGACTGTTGAAGTCATTGGAGTCATGCATATACTACTTGTACTTACAAAGATACCCTGGGTTACTCTAAGTATCATCAAAAGTCCTTCTTGATTAATAACAAGATAATAATTTTATACACGGAGACCTTTTAGTTGTGTTGTACTCAAAAGACAGACCTGTTACTAAGCCCAATCAGCATCCTTGCGAAACTTAACTCTTTGCAATTGCTGGGCAATTTTTCATGCATTTGTTGACGGCTGCTGACTTTTTTCAAAATTAACTTTTTCAAAACATTCTTTAAGGAACTCTATCAGAGTGTCAAACAATTTGAGTCCAAATCAGGACTGACATTCTGTCTTGTAAACATTCTAGATTTGGTACCAGGCCAATTTCTGTCAGACTGTCGACATTAATTGTGCACATGTGCAGGTACAGCTTTTGTTCAGATCAAATTTTTGGGTACTATATAATAAACTAAAAGGACACGCTGATACTATCATTAATGGTGAAACAATTTTCATAAATTTTCAGCTGATTAAAATTAATCCAAAATAATTTTAATGAGGCTCCAAGCTACATCCACTAAGAATACCACTACTAGAACACTTTCATTTTTATTTTTAAATTCACAAACATTATTGAATGTATCGTACTTGTGCACCCTCTCAATACCCAACTCAATATGGGCTGTCTCAGGAGAAAATCAGACCTGTCTCTTGGTCATATACAAATTGGACATACTCGTGCACATAGACTTGATCATGAACACACACGTACCCTGATCACATCATGTGACTTCATTTACAGGGACACCATGTAGATATACTATACACAATCAACTGCAATTTTTGTGGCCAGCCTGCACATGTGCAGTCTGGTCACAACATACACAGTTTGCTAATAGCTAAGTATAGATTTTATTATGATGTGGCTCATAATTATGTTAATTGTGTTATTGGCAAACTTCAAACATGATTCAATACTCAATAGGTATATAAATAAGACAAAAAATGGAATATTGCCCCATATTTGTACAGCATGATAAAATAAATATCAGTAAGGACTTATGTTACATATATGACTGCATCAGACATGTAGGTTCATGAAAAAGCGTATCACCAGTGGGAACTGATGTGGAGATATCGCAATTACTTTTAGATGTCCGCTCAAAAACATACAACTCCCAAGATGCTTTCTATATTTTAGGCTGAAATTAGCCACAAACCATAGGGAAAGGCGTGAGCACAGTGCTAGACCCAACTTTAAAACACATAGGAAACGTTCTGACAGTGTTCAATTCTAAAGTTATTTATGAAGACCTCTGCATGTCCGAAAACAAACTCGAAAAGACTGACTGATGCAGGTTCATGCTGTTAATCTGTAGATGCCATCAAGAGTGCATGACAATCCAAACATCTGAAGAGAACCTCTTCCCAAACATTATATAAAACATTAGGACCTTTTTTATATAGATTCACTCCCAATTCCTTACAAGACGTTTCTACAACAGATTATTGGGTATCCGCTTGGGACTTTTGTAGTTTTCTTTTTTTATGTATTCCTTTCTCATATGCCATTTTAAAGATGTATAAAGTTGTGGTATGATCTATAAATTATTTTGTGAAAGTTAATACTTGTAATACCTAAATCTTGATCAATCTGGGTGTACCTCTAATGGAATTGATGACACTTTTTTTTATACCTTCCTGGAAAACAAGGTTTGAACTTTCATTCGAATTGTCTGCTAGCTGGGCCAGCAGATGATTCACATGAAAATGATGAAATATCAAGTCTTATTAGGTTTCTGAAAGGAGGGACAAAATTTTAAAATGTCATCTGTCTTGAGTTAATTTGAAATATTTCTCCTCGTATGGTTACAAACATTGGACTCACCTGCTGTCTGTTTCTGTGTCTGTACGGTCTGTGATGAATCTTCTTCCTGTTTGGGTTTAGAAGAAGATTTATTAGTATCTTTCTTAGCAAGATCTTTCTTACCAAAGACCGCAGCCCCGCGAGAAAACATCTTCCTTTCTTAAGAAATATTCTATTATTCCAAAACACAGATGAATATAACTATCTCTTCCAAAAGCACTTTTTATACATAAACACTTATTATTTGAAGTATACCTATCAGTCATATAGATATATGTATGTTTCTTTCTCTCCTTAAACCATAAAGTGCCAATCTTGGCTGCAGCAGACGGAAAAAGATTCACATATCTCTTATTTTTTGGTGCAAATAAAGCTTGATATTTTGTGTGAATTGTCTGGCAGACAATTCACATTATATATCAAGCTATATTAACTCCAAAAAAAGAAACTTCATATCTTTCAAACTATGGTCTGCTGCAATCTATCAAAGGCACTTTAAGGGTTAAAGAACATGTAAACAAACAGCTCTGAGACTCAGAAAACATTAAAACAAGGATTCAAAACTTATGTGAATCATGTCCTATGGAAGTGACCCACATGAGATGTGAAGCCCCATTTGTTTAGAAAACAACACTAAGATTTCTGCTGATATGCAGACAATAGCTTAATCTCTTAACTTCATTAATTAAGTATTCTCCTGCTGCAACAAATTTAAATTTCTAAAATATAACATCCATTAATATGGTAATTTTATGCACAAACTTCTAAGAATTTAACTTTTTCCACGAGCAAAACATGTACAGCAGACGATGGGAGCAGACTGGTTCTAGCACTTCATTCCATGGAAACAAGGAAGCTGTGTTGTTACAGTAATGAATAAGGACAGTAACACAGTCTTGGAATGTTCACCTGCTTGAAGAATCATGAATCACCAGTGCAGCTCAGAAATGTTCACCTTTTCATGTTTTTATTTATTTACTTTTTTTGTTTCTGATAGATCAAATGATATACTCTTTAATTGGGACCATATGAGTAAAACGGTAAAAAACATCATTTTGAAGTACAAAAATAATTTTGGCATACTTATGGAATTCTTATGCAGCAGGAACATCTGTGCCAAAGGTAGAAAAATATCTACACAAGTCACCCAGGAGGGTAACCATCACTCACCTGACGTCATTAGCCCCAGATTCTACCTTCTACTGTCCTGCCAACCAAGAGTGAAAGTGCCGTCATGTTTTGTTTACAAAGTTATCAGGGACTTAGAATCGATAGATCACTGTGTATTAATCCTATCTGCAGGATAGGATTAATACATAAGTGATCTATCGATTCGCGTTAGCTCAAGTGGAGTGTAGAAATTAATGTTTTACTTAACAATTGTAAACAAAACATTACGTCACTGTCACTCTTGGTTGGCACGACAGTACCTAATAGTGGCCAGGCCTCTAGATAAGAAAGCATAATTGAAAAAGCAATAGTATCCTCACCATGGCAGCACGGCAGAAACAATATGTCCCCTCCCCTTTGGTGTGTGTGTTTGGGTGGGGGGGGGGGGGGGCTTAAATATAGTGGCGTAAGTAAAAACAATCCAAAGGGACAGATAAAAACAATTTGGAATATTTTAGATTCAGTTTTTAACAGACATGATACATGTACATGAGATTTCATTGTATTTTGAATGGCCAAAATCTTGTTGACTGGACCACATAAACAACTAAAACAAACCTTTCGAGCTGCCAAGCAAATACATTTGGCTTAAATAAATACATTAGCATCTTGAAAACATATAAAAAACTGAATTTAAATGTTACGCGCATCATAAAATTAAAGCTGTTGGTTGACAGTAGGTGCTATATAGGACTTTTCCATTGGTTCACCAGATAGTATTAATATTTATGTTCTCTATGACCTTGAGTTTAAGGTCAAGGTCAGAGGTATCTTAAAACACTTCAAGAATTCACCACAATGATGTTTTAATGCAAGCTTAACATAGATGTCTCCATTCGCAGCTTTGCATCATAGTTTAAACATTTATAAATATAGTCTTGCTCATACTGCGACATTAAAATTTAAGTCAAGGTCATCAAGCCTGCTCAGCTCAAATTCAAAGCACCTTGAAATAAAGCCTCCATACAAAGTTTTTTTTTTAGAATTTCTACAAAAGAGATTCTGAAAAATTAAAAACATTTTTTTTTTGTGATATCACCTTTTAAAAAACATAAGTAGAAATCAAATCTGACCTTGCTTTAAAAAGTCAAGGTCAATCTACCATCATCATTTTATCAAGGTATTAGAGGTCCAGGACGAAGTTTCAACTAATCCAGCAGCCATCAAACAATCTTGGGCCACTATCGGACCATCAGCGAAATGCCATTTGGATGTGGGCCAATAGTGGCCACCTTTTGTTTACTGGGTTCATAGGTCATGGAATTCCTGAAAAGAGTCCTTATGTGGCATTAAGACCCTGATTGAGTGCATATGGCCTTCAAGTCTGATTTGATTTGACTGTATTTCAATATTTGGAGAAATCACAGCTTTCTCAGGTATTTTCAAGGACTGGCTCCAGTCCTTAAAACAATTTTTCATCACTGAGTCATATCATATACTTGTAGCCAGTCTAACTCTGATGGCTCTGTTTTAAACAGAGCCATCAGAGTTAGACTGGCTACAAGTTTATGATATGACGCATTGATGAAAAATTGTTTTTAAGGACTGGAGCCAGTCTAGTATTTTCACTGACTGATACAAAGATAGAGAGAAGGGTGTTAACAGTCTGACAGGTTTACCATAGAAACCAAACTATCTACATCGACTTCTGCTTTCTATGCAGCAAACAGCCAGGTAAACAATCATATATGATAAGCCAAAAGGAGAAAAGAGACCTTTGTGCTGAGACGCCAATTTAACCAATACCAAAACACAAACCAGCCTGTACAGCTTCGAGTCTAGACGCCCTATAATCATGAAAATTTGGATAAAGCATGTATATAAGCTATAATACTGGTATGACAGCAAACAATAAAAGTGGTGATCAGACTGCAGGGATGTGCATACTGCATGATCTGCTCCATTGTTTGTTTGAAAACAATAAAATAAGTTTTTACATGGATTGCATTGGCAATAAAAGCGCTACAGGCTTGCAACATACCCCACCACGGGATAGTTTCAATGCAAAGAAAATCATTTTGAAACTAAACCTTTTCAATAAAGAAATGCCAAAGATAGAGAGTGACAAAACAATTTCTAACGTCAATCAAGGGCCATAACTCTGTACTTATTTGTCAAAATTTATCCATCTGCAATAGCAAGACACTACTTTTCAATATCAACTCTTTCCCAGCTTGAAGAAATACGGTAAAAAAAATGCCAAAGATAGAGAGTGAAAACAAATTTGTAACGTCAATCAAAGGCTATAACTCTGTACTTATTTGTCAAAATTTACCGATCTGCAATCCCAGAACACTCCTTCACAGTATCAACTCTCATAACAAGTTTGAAGAAAATTGGTTAAAAAATGCTCCCAGCAGAGAGTGAAAACGATGCGCTGACAGACGGAAGTGCGCCCAATATTGAATATCGGGCCAGTCTATAAAGGGCCATTAATAAGGGGCCAAGTGTCCAAAATAACGGGCCAGTTTAGCTCCGAATTGGCCCGTTCTTATCAGACTGAGAAATTACTACGGGCCATTTCCAGTTTGGACGTCCATCACCATAGACATAAAATGGCCCTTTTTAGAAGTTTATTTTATTACCTCCCCTGAGGTCCCCTGAATCATTTGAGGCAACTTACAGAGGGCCATGGCCCCTTGTTAAGAAATGGTCCCTTGTCTATCTCCAGACTACTAAAAAGGCCCCCAAATCCATATCAGTAGCACGGACGGACGTACAGACGGACGGACACTTGAACGCAATTTTTTGAATGGAGGGTATAACATAATACCCGCACTTTTTAAAGTGGTGGGGTATAAAAAGATGAAAAAAGACTTTAAATTTCAGCATAATGTGGATTATACATATTTTATAATATGAAAATATTTGTTGTCAGACTATAATTTAAATCCACTTTCCAAGATTTCAGTAGGTTTTCTTCTCACAGCTGGAAGAAATTCCAAAGGTCATTATGTCCGCAGTGGAGTGTGCTAGGTTGTTTATTTTAGATCAGATTCATTGATAAAACAATTTTATCTCTCCCAGCTCAAGCCTCTTTGCCCATGCAGTTTAATTTTGTGAAATTTTCAACAACCAAATTACATGTACCAATGGAGTTTTCTGGGTAAATTTTGCTGCTGACATAAAATGGGAAGTTGGGTAGGCTAAATTTAAATGTATTAAAAATGTTTATTTTACCATTCATTATGCAGGGGTGTTGCTATGTACGCATAATTTTGTGGGGATGTGGTTAATGCATTTATGCAAAAAGTGAGCTTTTATAAAAAGCATGGACCCAGATTAGACGCTACACAACCGGGCCTCGTACAGTAGGCGGTAGCGTGTCTGGCTACAGATGCTTGTGTGATGGCAGATCCAGGGGTCGTGAGTTCAATCCCGGTCTGGTCCCATACTTTCTTGGAGATTGATCTTGAAATAATTTCTGCGGTCTTTCTCCTCCCTTCTACTGAATAATTCTAGAATGGTTGTTGTCAGTTAAAAGTGAAAGTAAGTGCACAACATACTGTTTAACCGCTTGTTCAAGCTTACCCAGGAAAAAGTGTGGTTAGGTGAACTGACCATCCCGAAATTACCATAGCTGTTGACTGGGACGTAGATTAATACAACAAACATACAAAAAACTGCTACACAATGTGGCTTTTCATCAGGGTCTGCACTATTTGCGGTATTTGCCATGTTGAGCACATTCTTGGTAACAGTGGGCAATGTTAACTCTTTTCACTTCGTTAATGGACGCTTACAACCCTTAGAGATCTTAGAGCAGAAGACTCCATCATAGTATAAAAAAACCCATATCAAACTTGGAATTAGAATTGCTTTTCCGCATACATTTTTATGCGTATCATCATGAAACCTTCAGAACTGGGATTGAATAATCTCATATTTTTGGTTCAAAAGTGTACACCAATGAGAACAACTTTGGACCTGATGCTCAGTTTGCCACGTCAATTATTTGCCAGACCAAACCTTGGTAAAGAAGCCAAGGATAGACAGCAAGCAGCAACAAATTCTACTCCACAAAGAGGAACAAGACTCAAATTAGCCCTAAAATCAACACCAAAGAGGGAACCAATAGCAACTCCCATCCCTAAATAAGATAATTGACAAGGCAATGAGCTATTAAGTATCATGCTACTGTTATTTGATTGTGTTCAATCAGAAATTGCATCACCCCACCCCTCATTCACTCTGACATCATAATTTAAAGGATGTGGAGTTGCATAAGTATATGTGCCGGCTTTTCCATTTCATTGTGGTAATATTTAAAGCATCTGTAAAACAATTAAAATGTAACCTGCTTTAGTCATCTGCTGCATATTTGCATTATTTGACTCATATTAGTATTGGACCAAACAGTGAGGATAGTTTTATCTGGGTCTTAACTCTTTGTTAAAAAGCTCTTTAAACTTTTCAACAGACGACAAAAGTAAGTGTATTTGCTGTTAGGGCTAAATGACGACAAAGATTGTTTCTTGGAATAGAAATAAGGAGATCTAAATTCTTAACAAGAGGGCCATGGTGGCCCTGAATCGCTCACCTGTAATATGTACACCATTCTTGTTCAGTGGAATTAAGGTAATGATTTAAACCATTTTCCCTATATAAGCCTATGTAAAACAATTGACCACCAGGGCGGGGCCATTTTTGGCCCAGGTCTATAATTCGAAACAAACTTGGTAGAGTTCCACAAGGTGATGCTGCATACAAAATAGCAAGGCACTAGGCCTCCCAGGGGGGGTACTCTGATATTTTCATACATACGTAGGCTCGGCCCATTCTTTTGGGGTCAAATTTTCGAATTTCAATATTTTTGGGGGTTTTCAGAAAAATGAATATTTTTTGGGGTATGAACATTTTGTGGATATTTTTTGGGGTCATCCCAAAATTGGACTAGTTTTAGGGATTATTTGTATGTATTTTAGGGTCTTTCTTAAAGTAAATATACAGAATAGGGATATTTTTTTGGGTTGCAAAAATTTCAAATATTTTTTTAGGGTGCTTGAAATTTCTGATATTTTTTTGGGGTGAACGGTAGATGCTGGGTCTGAGCCTACGTATGCAGAAAAAATTAGAGTACCCCCCCCCCCCCCCCCCCCCCCCCCCCCCTGGGCTAGGCCTTGTGGTTTCAGACAAGAAGATTTTTTCACATTTTCCCTATATAAGCCTACATAAAACATTTGACCACGGGGCAGGGCCATTTTTGGTTCCAGGGCTATAATTTGAACGAACTTGGTAGAGGTCTGCTAGGTGGTGCTACATACCAAATATCAAGGCTCTAGGCCTTGTGGTTTCAGACAAGTAGATTTTTAAAGTTTTCATCTCGGAAATCTATTTTTAGCCTCTGTGACATAGATATGCAATGGACCAAAACCATTTGAACAATTTTGGTAGAGGGCCACCCAAGTATCATTTGTGTGAAATTATTTTAAAATTGTACCAGGGGTTTAGGAGATTAGGTCAATTGTTAACAGACGACGGACGGACAACGGACGGATGGACGACGGACGAATACCGATCACAAAAGCTGACCTTGTCACTACGTGACAGGTGAGCTAAAAATCAACCAGAATTGTACGCAGAGGATGAAGAATTTTCTGATACATTTCTTAATTTTATTTAAAAAATAATATCCATAGATGACACGAACATAATATCAAGCTATATTTAAAAATGCAAATATTTGAAGGCGCTTTAAGAATTCAAAGGCATGCTTTTTAAAATAATGTTTCCTGTAGCTGTGTTTTTACATCAATATGCCTGAAATACTTTCGTCATTTGTTACCTGACAGCCAAAGTACACCCAAATGAAACATTTTAGCAGCGGTTTGATTCTTTAATTTTGCTTTGTTTAACCCTTTTTTGTAGGGTGCGCGGTGGCTCAGTGGTAGAGTACTTGACTCGAGACTGAAGGGCCGCGGGTTTGAGCCTCATTGGCGTCACTGCATTGTGTCCTTGAGCAAGACACTTTAATCCTAGCTAAGTACTGGTTCAACCCAGGAAGACCTGTCCCGACATAACTGAAAGATTGTTGACTGGGACGTAAAAATCAAATCAAACAAAAACCCTTTTTTTGTTTATGGATATCTATAACCAATATTACAGAATGTGGCAACTTCAGAGACAGAAATCGAACATCATTTATTATACATTACCCTTAATGCTTGTCGTACTGACCCCGGTTTTATCTTTCTTTAATACTTGAAAATTAGCTGGCTTCTGTTGTAGCCATCTGATCAGGATCCACACTGTTTTCCGCTCTGATTTAAAATACATTCTGATAAAAACTTAGGGGGAGTGTAGAACATAAGATATTTTAACAATAGCAATAGCATCTGAACGTCCTTGGTTCAGAGTCCAGTGCCACAGAACTTCTAGGTAACTGTCATCGGCCTTGTATACAATATATCATATTTTAATGCGTAATTATGTAATTACTGTAAAATGTTATTAATGTATGTGGACAGCTACGAGTCAAATCCAGATCTACACTACAGAAATGAATATGGGCTGGGATGATTTACCAGTGTCTAAACCTTCATCCAAGCATTGCTTTACTTTCTTGCTCCATGTGTGTGCGTGCGTGGGTGCGTGTGTATGTACATGCTTGTTCGAGCCTTACTTGTGCACCCATAAATAAGTACCAAACTTTCATGTATACCTTTTAATACATTGACAGCAAAGGCCCCAATCAACCTACACATCCTCTAACCAGTGTATCACTTCTCTCTCAAGTGACACTCATTCACTCATTCACTAATCAGATTATATAATGCTTAAAGCATTGCATGTTGGATATTTTTCATGCTTTCGTCGTCACCTGCTGACTTTTTATTCAAAACTTTTTGTTTCAAAAAAAAAACCTTAAAGAATACCACAAGAGTGTCAGCCAGTATGGATCTAGATCAAGCCCTACGGTTGGTTGGGCCTGATTTCGGTTCAAATTGTTTTAAGGTTGTCAGCAGACGACATTCTACTGCTAGCAAAGAAAGCTGTTGAGCCAGGTACATTGCTATGAAATGGCGCAAACAAAAGCATTTCAACTCTTATGGGCAGTAATTGCTATAGAGAGGGCTACTTTTCTCTCAAATTTTCTAACTTGCACATTGCATGTTCATCTCAGAGAGTTTGCAATCTTAATAAAGATTTAAATCAATAACGAGACCACTTTTCTACTTTTATTCTTGTTTGTGTGCTCACCTTGATAAGGGTAAAGGTTCTCTTGGAGAAGCTGTAATAAAATATCTGATAAGGATCTGCTTGATGGGTTTCTTGGAGTTTAGTTTACATTAACAACATTGTCATAACGGTATATGCTCGAGAAAGATTCCCTCAAGTCTGAGGGAGTCGATGGTTTAGAATTGAAGTCTGTTGTTATGAAGCTCATTCAGAGATGCTTCATTGGAGTTTTGATAGCATACGTTTTTGTAAAAAAAATATAATGTTTTGGATACCTTTTTATCCAATGCAAGGGCCATTTTCCTCCATGCACTGCATTGTCTGTCTGCAGTATTCATTAGCAGGGTATAGAAATATATCATTCTTTTTTGATAGCCTAATTTTGTTTGCTGTATTTTCCTATGGGAACTGCTCCTCCCTGGCCCCTGCTATCAAAGACAATGTTGGCACACTACATTCTGTTCTTCAAAATACATTTTGTATTATTTATGTTTATTCTGTAAAAATTGTAAACAAGAATAATTAATTGCAAAGGAAGACTGCTAAGAAATGACAAGTAACTTACAAGAGAGGAAACTCAACAGACAGCAAAGTAGTAATAATTTTTCTGTCTCTGAAGAGTTGCTTCCCTTGTAAATGAGACATGACCACTTCTTTTTGTATCTTTTCATCCAAGTCAATAATTTTTCAGTTATGTAGGGATGAGTCTTCCTGGATTGAACCAGTACTAAGCAAGTATTATAATGTGGCTTGTTCAAGGACACAACACAGTGATGCCAGTGAGGCTCAAACCCGCTGCCTCTCGGTCTCAAGTCAAGCACTCTACCACTGAGCTACTGTGCTCCTTTGTCTTGTCTTGTCTTCCAGCCTGGCTCATCTATACTTCCTGAAATGGCCCATGACTGCCAGTGAGGCAGACAAGACCTAGTGCATGCTTACCTATCCCCAAATTTAACTTTTTAGTCATTCCATATACAAATACAATGCTGATATATACATCTTATTAAGAAATAGTAAAATTATAACGAATAATCTAGCTTTAAAATCCAGATCATCATAAATCTATTTAAAAAGTATATGTATGAGTTTAAGATATATATGTGTATTATTTGTAGCTTCAACATTGGAAAAAGAACCTTTGAACAGCCAAGACCCTGCCACACCTACACAGAGATGGTCAGCATCTTCATTATAAATGTCTCAAAATGTGATCAGACTAATAGGTCTTATGACCCATTAAAAAAAAAGCCAAAATGAAAACAATGTCAATAAACGATGTTTGCAAATTTTGGTGTGTTAATGCTGGTTTAATTGATGCTGTTTGTTGCCGCCAGGGCCTTGTCGCGAACAACAAAGGCACAGATCAGCCTGCGCAGGCTCATACATGCAGTCTGATCAGCACCTTTATTGTCCACACTAAAGAAAGCATAATGTCTTAACTTGCTGCATTATTAATTTCAATAACTTCTAGCTTATCGTTGTAGCTGAGCAGACTAATTTCAAAACCCAAAAAACAGGTTTTCTTGCGACCACTGCAGGCCCATGTATCAAATATTGTCTAAATGTAAAAATCTATACAAAATTAGTTTAACATGCCAAACTCTTGATGAAAAACAAAACTTGCTTCATGCTTTTTAGAATGCATGTAACAAAATTTAATGGGGAAAAATCATTGATTAATTTACACGCACAAACTGTGACTCTTCTAAAGCATTTCATTAGAAAACACACTGACCATAAAGCTAGCATGCTAAAGATATTTATAAATACCACATTTGACCTAATAAGTGCACTCAGTGAACATGATTTTTTTTTCAAACTTAAGCACCCTCTTTTCAAACAAGTGTAGATCTAGATCAGCTGGCTTCATCAGAAGCCAGCTGATCATGATCTGCACTGTTTTTCATCTACAAGATGTATCGTTAAACTAAACCCATGAAATAATCAGTGTGCACTTAAAAGAGCATGTGCACTTATTAAGGAAAATATGGTACACATGAGCATTCGATGCCACAACAAATCCTGTCTTTGGGGCCAATGTGAATTACATCATTTTATGATTCAAATGATCCAGTCTGATCTTGATCTATATTGTTTGAAATATACCTAAGAACAATAAGCAGATGAGAGAGATGTAGCAAGAAAAGGGTCAAAATGTTAGTTTTGAGCAAGTACAGTTTGCATCGGCCCATCTCAATAGGTTTTGTTGTGGCTCAGCCCATAATTACATTGATTAGAAAAATGGGATGTGAAGGCTTTTAAAACAAAAAATCAGTGAAAATGTTATGAAGGAATGCCTAAAAAGCTTCAAATCCCTTAAATCATGGAACATTGAGATATTTTATATAAGTAATATATTATTCCATCACACAAGAAGTTTACATATATGCAGTATAATAATGGCTAACATGATCAAAGGGAAGCTACTCATGACATAAGTCATGGTGCTAATAATCTGGCTTATTTCCCTTTGTATATTAAAAATAGCAGACCATATTATGAGAATGTCTTTGGCATCATCTCATTTGGGTCTACTCTGTTGCTATTTTTAGGACTGGTTATCACAATAAGAGCTAATAGTTTGCTATGCATTTGTATTAGAGTTATAAGACATATTGCTATAAAGAGTATAAAGAATATTTAGCAAGATTATTTAGACCCCTATCAGACTAAGCATCTGTTGTGCATCAGTCATTGGTAACCATGGTCCATAAACTGTAGGTTGAGTCTCTGTTCAAACTTTTAAGTGCTTCATACCTAAAATGGAATCTTCCACTTAATGATATGGACTAATCCATCCTTAAGTTAATAATTACTTATTGCTGAAGAAAGCAAAGAAATAGTCCCCGATTGGACTGGTCCTCTGGAAGCAGTCTTACCTGGGACTATTTTGCTGTCATGAGTGATTTGGCTCTGGTACCTAAAAATTTAAGTCTCTACAAAACAGTAGTTTTCCTATTTTCACTGGAACTGGTGACAGCAATGGTTCCAAAATTACTGATACACTGTCCTAGCAAGTCCTGGTAAGGCCAGAATTTTTTTATTAGTTGATTTACGAACCCTCCTACTGTCATTTTCCGGAAAGAAGGAAAAAAATAAAATTTTATTTCTAAATTTTTTTTTTTTTATTTTATCCCCCTACTCTAAATAGTATTTGTTGCGCTGAAAAAAATAATATTTTTTGAGGTTCTGTCTGTGCATTTTTGAGTGACACTGTTAAAAGTGATTGTCCTGTCCAGATTTTTAGGAAAATAATGAAATATATAAAGATTAAAGTTTACCTCACTAGTTTTACTGTTTTATTCTGGAGATATTAAAAAAATTATAATAAAAAAAAAAAAAAAAAAAAGCTCTGAAAATGACCAGTTGACTGGTCATTTTCAGAGTTTTTTTTTAAATTTTTTTTCGTCCCCCCCACCCTAGATCTGAAAAATATTCCCGTAAATCAACTAATAAAAAAAATCTGGCCTAATAATTTAAAACACGTTGATCAGTGAAATATCACTTTTTGATGTTTTAAAACAAATGAAAAAATTTACGGGGCAAACCATCCTGCACATCTGTGCAGAGATGTGCAGTCTGATCAGCGTCTTTGATATTCTCTCTGGAGAGTATGGTAGCTAAACTTGTCATATGCAAAAATGCTAGTCTCTGTAGCTGATTATGGCCTGGTTTCAGCCTTAGCCCAAACACAGGTTTAGATAGACAAAATTTTTGAGCGTAAAATTGTAAATATATTTTCTTACCCATCAGTTAAAACATATGTTTTGGGTGCTCAATAAAACAGTCTCATTCAGATGGTTCTTTTGAGTACCAACAACATGTTTTTGTTGAGATATAAGATTTTTTTTTTCTCGTGGGTTGTGGAAATTACGGCTGCATAGTTGATGTGTTTTTCTCCAAAAAAATTATTCTTCAAAAAAAAATGATAAATCACTGCATGTAATAATGAATATAGCAATTTTTAAATGACTGGCGCTATTAAAGTGAAGATGACATAATTAGGGAGTAAAATGACCGACACAACACAGTGAGTGAAATCTCTGGTTTATTTGTGAATATTCAGTGTCACCCACATCACCAATTAGAAAAGTTTAGATTTATTTATGGGTAATATCCAGGCATCGGCATCTTCAGATCAGCTTTATGGCTTAAAGACCTAAATTTTTACCTTCTTAAAGTGGTACCACTCACTGATTTGTTTAAGACTCCCTTTGCTTTTGTTTGATTTGATTCTTTACATCCCATCAACAATCTTTCAGTTATATAGGGATGGGCCTTCCTGGGTTGAACCAGTACTAAGCAAGAATTAATGTGTCTAACTCAAGGACCACAACGCAGTGACGCCGGTTAGACTCGAACCTGCGGCCCTTCGGTTTCGAGTCAAGCACCCTACCACTGAGCCCTTGCACTCTCCCAATAAACTTAAACAAGGGCCTGAAAAAAACTACATCAGAAAATGTTGACTGCTGGAGTCATCTGCTGCATATATTAGCAAAGGATATTGTACATTTAAGAATAGAGGCAAATAGCGTGGACCTGGATCAGACTGAGTCTGATCTGGGTCTAAACCGTTTGTTGAAGAGCCATAAACATTTCAGCAGATAACAAACCAGATAACATTTGTTGTGACTCTGGTGATTTAACCCTTTACCTCATACAGACGCCTTTTTACGCTTTTTTGAAAACAGAGTAGACCCAAATCAGGCAGCTCTTGTAAGAGCTGCCTGATCAGGGTCTACTCTGTTTGCTTATAGAAATTTGATATATCTGATCCTACACAAGTGGACCTGACAAGTAATTCCTTTGTTCTATGTGTCAATATGAAAGTTTATTTATATAACTTTTCATAGTGGGTAGAGCCTTTCATGAATATTCATGAGGGCAAGGGTTAAATAAGGATTAACCAATGGAGAATTTTTAACTTCAATATCTCTTTGGTTATTGGTTACCATTGGTACTGTTGATGAAGTCGGCAAAAAGCTATACTGACTGACAAAAGAAATGCTACATTGAGCAAAAAGCTATACTGACAGACAAAAGAAATGCTACGTTCTCCATGACTTTGTAGTACTTATGAAAAGCTAAAAACACGCTTTATTCATAAGACAATGACATGCTGGCCTTTGCATGTGGCATTGACTATGACATGCTGGTCTTTGCATTTAGTTCTAGCATTTCTTTTGTCAGTCAGTATATAAATGTAGTTTTCAATAAAGAGTGCTTTTATGTACTAATTTTGCCTAATTTTCCATTCCAAAATGATTTGAAATGAGCTGATCTGAAGCGTCGACAACTGGACATCGAATAAAGTGATTTTACCTCAAAGAAACCAAGATGCCTGCTATTTGAAGCAGTTTCCGTACTCGGACTTAGCACTACAAAGCTTGTGGACTTGTAAGTCACCTGAATTCACCAATATATTACAGTTTATAAATTAATAATGCTACAATTAAAAAGTTTATATATTATAAATTCAACCCTTTTCATATATCAAATGTTTTAAGGAGAAATATGAAGAAAAAAATGATACTCTTCTTTTCTTGATACAGTGAATCTTCTAAAATTCTGAACTCTAAATTCTTCTTTCTCGCAAGGGTTTGTCAGAATAGCAAACAGAGCAGACCCTGGTCAGACTGCTTCTACAGAAGCAGTCTGATCTGGGTCTGCTCAGTTTGTTCAGGCCTTTTAGGCAGGCAACTAGTGTATGGAATTTTAGAACACCATAAATTTCCATTACTGATTATCAATGCTGTCAATCGTCACCATTAAATTTTAATTAACACCTACAAATTGTATACCTGTCTCGGCCAATCAGGTGATTGACCTAGATGACCACATGGCTAATATGCATAGGGTGGCAATGACCAATGGAATTAAGTTTATAATCCGCAACTGCTCATTGCAGATAACCTTTGCAAATAGTTTTGGAACCAGATCAAGCTAAGGAAATGATCTGAATCCAAACTGTTTGCAAAGGCTATCAGCAGTCTCCACCTCATTGTCACCCTTTGTGAATTTTTATGAAAAGATTTTTTAGGTTTCAAGGGTAGATAACTCAAAACCTGGAAATGAAAATAAAGCAAATCTTTAAATTCTTTACTAAGGTACAGAGTTAAAAAAAAACTGTAGAGTTCAGTTTTACAGTTATTGCGACCTAAAGGAATGTGTCTAATACATACTGACTGGCCATGGTGTCAAACATTTTTCCATCTAATTTGCATATCTCCGCTATCATAAACATGCACTACTGGTGCAAGCTCATTAGCATATTTATCTTCATTAGCATAATTGTGTTGGGTCATTAACTCTTTGCATGCTGGGTAATTTTTCATGATTTTTTGTCATCTGCAAATCAACTTTTTAAAAAAAATTCTTATAGGGTCCATACGGTTTGGATCCATGTCAGGTCCTGAACTGGGTCCAAACTGATTGCAGTGGTAATCAGCAGATGACAAAAGTTGCTGCTAGCAGGCAAAGAGTTAACTCTTAAACTATTGGATAAATAAATTAACAAATCTCAATTTTAAGTGTCAAATATTTTAATACTCAGTTTAATTGGAGTATTCAACCTAATCATCGTCATGCAACAATGACGATATTGCTAACATAAAGTTGATCCTCTTGAACACACCCGGTAGGCGGCAATCGAAAACTTTAAAACTATCGACAAATGTAGATAAATAATCGCTAGAAACATTTTTTGATTGCCATTTGTCGAGTGTCAACAAATAGCAATCAAATACTCTGTTTCAAGCAATTTTTGAACCGCATTTGTCAATTTTAAGAGCATTTTTCATTGCCCCCTACCTGGTGTGTTGAATTTATACTAAAATCAAAGGTACATGATACCTTGAAGCGCAGCATGATTAAGTTTGTTTGCTTCATTTGCATAATGTTTAGATCACTGGTTACACTTGATTTTAACCCTTATAATGCTGGGTAAGTTTATGTACCACTCCCCCCATATTATCTAAATATATTGCATATAATATCAGTAATTAGCATTATTTACAAGCACAGTGAGGAACAGTGTGGATACAGATCAGAAGACAGCTGATTTGTTTGGGGCTACGCTGATTTCAAAACAGAAATTATCTGAGTTTAGCATGATAAAATTAACCCCCTGAATCATCATCATAACGAGTATATCAAGGATGTATTAAAATAAAGTTATGAGAGATATCAAACCATTTCCCCTTTACCTCATAAAGACGCCTTTTAATGCTTTTGACCCAGATCAGGCAAGAGCTGCCTGATCCAGGTCTACTCTGTTTGCTTATGGAAATATGATAGATTTGATCCTACACTAAGTGGACCTGACAAGTATTTTTTTGTTCTAAGGACAAACTTGAAAGTTTATTTATAAAATTATTCATAGTGGGTGGAGCTTAGCATGAATATTCATAAAGGATAGGGTTCAAACAAAACACTTTTCTCTTTTAGTTCTGGTTTAAAATTTTGGTCATCATTTAGTTGGGATAGTAAAACAATTGCATATCCTTTCTATCATCAATTATGAAGTGAAGGCCTTAATAAGACTGCTCATATATGCTCATATATGAGCAGTCTGATCTGGGTCTGCACTGCACTGTAAAACAGTAGTTGTTATTCCTCTATGAGGGACTGACAATTTTTGCACAATGTAAGTACTTCAGATGTGGAATTTCATAAAGATTAGCGGTACCAATTTCAACTGTTTGAATGATAGGACCTGTCACACTGTCTTTGGCTAAATTCTTTTTTGAAATTTCAACACCAGCTTCCACTGTTACAGTTCTACCATTTGATTCCCGATCATCTGTTTCTGTGAATGAATGTCTCAAATTTTCAATGTTTTTGGAATAGTCAGATACAATAGCATTGCGCCTGCTTACTCTTTTCCTAGAACCACCCGATTTAGTCCTAGTCCGCCTTTCTAAGCTGCTATCATCATGTTCATTTTCGTTTACATGTCGCTTGTTACTGTTATGCTGTTTAGATATATTTGCAGATAACATACCACTGTCAGATTCACCTGGTATTATTATCTCTTCTTTCGTAGTAACATTTGTATTGTATAAGAGATCCTTAATCTTGAGATCCTGGCCCCTGATTTTTTCAGATTCTCTCATTCTGACATCACCAACTGCTCCAGAACCTCTCATTCTGACATCATCAATTGTTTCAGAATCTATCATGCTGACATCACCAGCTGGTGATGTCAGCATGATAGTTTCTGTAGCAATTATTGATTGTTTATCATCTGACTTTTTCACATTTGGGTTTACAATTTTAGCGCATTTTAGATTCTTAAAATGAGACCCTTCCAAGAGGGATGCAATACCTAAGTATACACATCTTACAACAGGGTCTTCAATATTATGAACTTCTTTTGAAACATCACTTTTTATTATTCCCTGAGAGACATTTATATCATTTAACATTTCTGAGTCAGAATAATCAGTGAAAGGCATCTCTGTTAAATGGTTTTCTTTTATCACAGAACTTTGACGATTTATCACAATTTCAGAGGCATTGTCTGATTGGGTTTCCGTTTTCAGCGGTAACAGACACACTTTGTTTTGATTTCTTTTGCTACCCGAGTCATCATAATTTGTGCATGTAACTTTGATATCACCAGAATAATCATTCATTTCATGCTTTGTCTTATTAACTGATTCAGTTCTGTCAGTTGTGTAAGCCATTTTAGCACAAAATAAATGTTTCTGGTGTGAAATCTTATTCAGATGAGTAACACCAAGCTCTACTTGTCTAAGGATTGGATCAATGCCATTTTCATTTAAACTAGGCTGAACAATTGAGGGCGATCCTAAATGAGCCTGGGCATCAGAATCTAGAATCATAGTATTTACAGAATCTATACTAGGTACTTCATTCGTAAGCTTATTATGAAAACCTTTTCCAGTTACATTATCAACTCTGTTTATATCTCTAACAATAACTTTTTCAGTGTTAACTTTGTCAGGCTTATGACCTTTAGTTTCTTCATCAAAACCCTCACTTCCTGTACTACTCTTTCTAGAATTACTTTTAAATTTATCTGTTTCTAGCAAAGATTCTAAGAGGTCCTCATATGAAGATTCATTGGCAGCTGTAATCTCTGTTTCATCACTACTGTCATCACTGATAGCTGTGCTACTTCTCTTTTGATGACTTTCTGAAGAATCTACATTGTTATCTTTTGATAGTCTTTCATTTTCATTCCTTTTACGTCTTTTCATTGATTCTGTCCAGTGGCTCTCAAAAAATTCCAATTTTGTTCTAAAATCTCTAGGCTCTTCAAATAAATTTTCAATCTCAATATCCTTTTTGTCATTTAAGTTTTCTCTATTCTCCTTATCAGACTGGTTAATATTTATTTTCATCGCTTCGTGGTCTGCTTCACTTAGAGAACTTATCTTGTTTAGAAAAGAAGTGCTTTTATTTTCATTAGTACCAATTTCAATAACCATATTTTTATCACTGCCATCAAATTCACCTATGATTAAATTGCTTTCATTATTCTCCATCGACTCATTTTTTAAAATTACACCTTCATCTTCATTGGTTCCAGTAGACCAGTGGCTCTCAAAAAAATCCAATTTTGTTCTAAAGTCTCTAGGTTTCACAAATACAGTTTCAATCTCAGAATCCTTGTCATTAAGGCTTTCTTTGGTAGTTGCAAATTGAAAGACAGAACCATTTTGGATGTGCAAATCTGGCTCTTCAACACTTATTTCAAGCATTTCATGATCTGTTTCGCTTAGAGAGATTGTCTTCTTTTGAGAAGTAGTACTTTCATTTCCATTACTATCAACTTGTATAACCATATTTCTATCACTACTATCAAATTTACCAATAATGAGTTCGCTTTCATCATTTCCAGTTGACTCACATTTTAAAATTACATCATCACTTTCATCAATTTCTAAGGTTCCAGTTGTTGGATGCTTATCATATTCTTTTGTGGAGTCAGCCCTATAACTCTCAAAATATGCCAGCTTCTCTTGAAAGCCTTTCTGAACACCCAATGGCTTTACACCGGTTGCTGGATGCACTGATTTCTCATTTTTTTCAACGAAATCAGCTTTCTCAAAACATGGTAATAATTGACTTTCTTCCACAGCTGGTACTGTAAAAACATTGGCTAAGATTTCTGCTTCTTCTAAAGTGTTTTGTTTCTTTTCTATGAAAGTAACAATAGGTACTTTATCCTCTTCTTGTTTAGTTAAATGTTTCTTTGTTTCAAACTGAGTATTAATAACATCACAGGCTTTCTGACTTCCTTTATCATTATCAATATGATCTTCAAGCTTATGTCCCATTTCTCGCTCTGGACTCTCACAGACACTCTGATGATTTCTTTTGTTATTATCATAATCAGTAAGTACTTCAGGTTTGTATCTAGTTTGCACCTCAGAATCCTCAAAGAAGGCCAGTTTTTGTAGAAAATCCACCTGATCATTCAACAACTGAATAGAATTGTCATCACATTTAGTCTGTTTTAAATAAGAGCATTGGTCTGTTTGTTCCACTGATAGTGATTCTGTGATGTTCTTAACACTACCATCCAATTGTATGGGACTTGCTTCTTGAATCTCTTGGATATCTATTTCATCGCTACCAGTCTCTTTATGAGCAATTTCTAACTGGCCACCAGAATCTAACTGGCCACTAGAATAAGCAATGCTACTTTGAATGCTTTCTTTGTTTTCAAGATTGATACTATTGTCATGGTTTTCTTCTATTTTTGCCCCATGTCCCTCAAAGAAGGTCACTTTTTCTTGAAAGCTTCCAGGTGTTTCAAATGTGTTTACATTTGACTGTTGCTCAGCTGAAATGGAACTCTTGTTAACTTTATAATTATTGTCCTCGTCTATAAAGTTTATATCAGGGTAATCATCCGTGTCTGGTCCACCACTCAAAGCGTCATCAAAACTAACAAAACTGTCACTATGATTGAGATCCTCTTCGGCGGTGTCATACTCATCCAAGTCTGTGCTGCTATCACTTTCATCACTGCCCAGGAAAAGCAGCTCATCCATGATTTAATGATTTTTTCATATATTTGTATGAAATGTTTGAATATACATGTATCACAGATCTAGATAGCTAAAATTTTTGAGCGTAAAATTGTTAATATTTTCTTATCCATCAATTTTAACATTTGTTTTGGGTGCTCAAAAGAACCATCTCCATGAGACGGTTCTTTTGAGTACCCACAACATATGTTTTGATTGAGAAATTAGAAAAATAATTTTCAATTACACACTCATAATCTGAAGGCCTGTAAAATTATTTCTATGCTTCTTAAGTTTCTCCCATCTAGTTTAATGTCAACACAACAATTGGCAGAGTTTATTTTAAAATATTCATAAAACCACTGAGATTCTTTTCTTTTCCACAGCTCAGATAATTTCACTAACATTCGCCAAACAAAATTATGTCATTGTCTTTGCCATAATGTGAGAAAATTGTAATAATTACTGATGATATTGTGAAACGACATTTAGTTTTCTTCAGTAGCAAACAAATCCAGACGTATCCCCAGTATATTAAATATCATGTCATATGTTTGCTTTTCTATTCAGTTATTTTATTAAATTTATGTATCTGCTCAACCATGAAAGAAAGTATGAAATACCCCATCAGTGATCTGTCATTAGGTAACTTTTATAGTAAACACAAAATACAGCTCAATCGTCACCACAATGAATGAATATAACAGGACTTTAGTTGAGAGTGCGTAACGAAAATTCAATTTTTCTTATTTCTCAACCAAAACATATGTTGTGGGTACTCAAAAGAACCGTCTCAATGAGACGGTTCTTTTGAGCACCCAAAACATATGTTAAAATTGATGGGTAAGAAAATATTTACATTTTTACACTGAATTTTTTGCTTATCTAAACCTGTGATATTACTAAAGAAATCAGTTTCTGGTTCACTTCACAATTTTATTTCATCCATAAACAGCAGGTAAATACGTACTTGCATTTGTTTACAACATTTTTAATCCATTTTTGACAGCTGGATCAACTTGTAAACAGGTACTAAGGCAAACAGCTAAGACCCAGATGAAAAACAAGGCATCTTACTGACCTGCTGATCTGCACTGTTTGTTAAGATAAAAACAAACATTAGGAACGAAAAAACAAAAGAGTTCGAAAATTGGTGCTGGAATTATCATTTTATTGCAATATTGTAATAAATGTAAAATTTTTCTAAATTTGATTTGAAAAGTGAACTAAATGTCACCATAAACTCCTTATATTCACACACATTATACATTGACTTTCACCAAGATGTCAATCAGGCAACAGAGTAAATTAACCAATTTAAGGAAGTCATTAAAAGTGTAATGAAATATGCAAACTCAGACAAAAATAAACTGTACCCAAAAAGTAATTTTATTTGATGATGACTGTCAACAGATTTTAACCTTTTTGTGGTACAGTGTTATAATCCCCTTAGTAATGGGAATAAAAAACACACCTCTAAAATGCTTTAACCATTTCAACTGAAATTGGTATATAGATGCCTTAATAGATTTAGAGTGAGCAATTGAGAGAGCATACTGAGTTATTTTGGCACCATCTCCAAGGATCAAACAATGAAAGCATGTGGATTTGGGATGCCATATCAACTGTAACAGTTACAGGTTTACTTTTATTGTATTTGTGAGATTCAAGAACCCATGTGCCTATTAAGAGTATGTAAGAGCACATACGCTTATTGGTTTACTGTTAAAATTCAGTAAGTCAAAAAGTTCACTATCAATTTGAATCAACATTTGAATCATGGAAAAAATAGTGTACTGTAGTAATATTCTTCTTATATATATTCCAGTAATTAACAAATGATGTTATAAACAAAACACACGTCCAAACATAGGCGAATTGTGTTTTATACATAATTCTCACTGTATTATAGTTTGAGGCCAATTGTGTGTATCACAGCAGGTAACTTTAGGTAATCTGTATAAAACGGAGGATGTATTACTTTAGGTATGTGACATTTGATAGTAAATTAATGAGCAGTGACATATAAATAGGATACTAATTGTTTTGGCTGTGACCAGCCTGCATATAGAATGGTTCAATATGCTCCAAACTGATTAGTTTGCAATTTATTCACCAACCCACACTCATAGCTAATCCGTTTCAAAATGGCCATTTTGGGGCTATGTTCAGACTCCAGAGCATGTATAACCGCATGTGCGCTGCATAGTCAAAAAGAGCGTCACATGCCACATTACCCATCTAGGTACAATGGAACCTTCCAAATATTGTTGTTGTTTTAACACAATTGATGACACAATTCCCTTGTAGAATAATACTGATCAATTTTTTTTGGTTTGGTTTGTTGCTTTACCTTCAGATATGGTCAAGTCAGTTCACCTAACCACACTTTTTTCCTGGGCAAGCTTGACCAAGCAGTTAACCAGTACTTTGTGCACATACTTTTGCTTGTAACTGACAACTACCCTTGAATCCTTGAATCAGCGAAAGGGAGGTGAACGATCGTATAAATTATTCACGATCAATCTCCATGAAAATATGGGACTGGGCTGGGATCAAACTCAGGACCCCTGGATCTGCATATAGACACACATCTGCAGTCAGACACCTTATCTGAACTGCGCTACGTGGTCTGATAAATAATACTGATCAAGGATTGGACAAAATAGATTAAACGTACATTAATTTTTCATGGTAATTATTTGTGTTTGTAATTTGAGAAATTCACTTTTTTTCGAAAAAAAGAACAATGTTGGATTTTTTAGAACGTTTTAAAAATTAATTTCGACGATAATTTTAGATATTCGCAAGTACATGCATGGTTCTGTGGTAGGTGATCATTGAAGTTTTTTTAATACAATTTTCAAATAATTTGATGAGATTATTATCATGATTATCAGCTTTAAATCTATCTATTTATATTGATTTGAAAAGAACACTTGCAAATCATGTCGATAATGCATTTAACTGCAGGAGTGTAGTACTATTGTAGCATAGGTCCAGATGGGCCTCGCCGCGACAAAATCTGTCTTCGGGGTGTCCGACAAAGTGAGATTCAAACTAGTCTTTTCAGCTACACAGACTAGCTAGAAAATTGAAATTTCGCTTGTAGCAAGTTTAGATATTATACTTTCCAATAAGCGAATAACAAAGGTGCTGATCAGTCTGCACGGATGTGCAGTCTGATCTGCGCCTTTGTTGTTCGCAAACCCCCGAAGACAGGGATTCTCACGTCGAGGCCCAGATAAGGATAGTTTGTGCACCTAAAATTGCATTTATTTCCTTACCTATCAATTTAAACATGTGGTTTGGGTCCTCAAAAGAACCTTCTCAATGAAATGGTTCATTTGAGTACCCGTAACATATGTATTGGTTGAAAACTAATTTTCCAGTACGCACTCTTTAAATTCTGGAGGCCTGTTGTGGCAATATTATACTGTACATTGAGTAAGCCATTAATCTTATGCCACCAGAAAGCCAAACTTCTATGGATTTTTTGTGTTTTGAGGGCAATGGAGTTGCCCTGCTTTCTGTGCAATGCTTCATATCTACAACAGGCTTGCCATTGTTTCTCATTTTTTGACCCAAGATTAGTCAAGACTTGAAATAATGAACCAGTCAGTATGCATTATGTGATGGCCATAAAGAAAACAATTTTATTAAAGTCTGCCATTAGAAAACATACCTTTACACAGTATTACAGCTATATGACGATCAAGGTGGTATGAGTCCTTGACTTGAGATCGAGGGGTTGCGAGTTTGAGTCTCACTGGGGGCATTGTTTTGTATCCTTTGAGCAAGACACTTTATCCTCGTCCAGACGTAACTGGACTAAAATATTGTTGAATGGGATGTTAATCCATACACTTGATAATCATCATCAGCTCATTCACCCAACTAACTCAGCTTGCGGACAACATTTTTTTATTTATGGTATTACTGTAGTTAATCACATTAAAGCTTGATATTTCATGTGAATTGTCTGCAGGCAGACAATTCACATGAAATATCAAGCCTTATTTTCCTTAAAAAGCTATCATGTTGCAGTCATGATTGGCATTTTAGCCGTTATTAGTGGCACTGCATGTACGTCCAGACAGCTAATTTAGCTGAGCATGCACATTCTATATTCAATGCTTAAGTATGCCCATAAGGGAGGTTTTCCCATTTTCCAGTCATTTATTGGAGCCTGAAATATGAGCCAATAATTGCATGAAATGCAGTCATGACAAGTATGACTGTACCTTACTACTATGCATGTTTTTTTTGTTTAAAAAATTTAACGAACATTTTTCTAATTTAACCTGTATGGGTCTCATTTGGCTGAGAATTAGTTTTTAAATACATACCTAAACTGGATAGCATAGGGCTATGGCCTATGTATAAATACAAGTATTTATACATGTACTTGTATTTATAGGTGTAATTAGTAATTTCATTTAAATTTGGAATTTGAGAATAACAAGGACATGAGTCATAAATGGCTCCATTAGGGCATCTATAAAGAATGGCAACGCCTACATGTACTTGTGTCACTGAGTTGGCTTTAATACATACTAACATGCTTTTTAAGAGTGCATAATTTGAAAATAATTTGCTTATTTCTCAACCAAAACATATGTTGTGCGAACTCAAAAGAACCGTTTCAATGAGACGGTTCTTTTGAGCTCCCAAAACATATGTTTTAACTGATGTGTAAGAAGATAACTACAATTTTACACATTTTTCTTGCTTAATGTGCAAAAATTATGATATACCTCTTTTTCCATGTAACATTGCATTCAATATTGTAATAAAAAGTTGGCATGCAGAAAATAACCAATGACCTTGATAGTCTCGCATTCAATATTCAAAGATAATGTTCAGATTAAAAAAAGTATCATGGTAAACTGCACCAATTGGATCATTGGTAGACTGACGTGTAAAATGAGTACGTAGATTACTAGAATCGGGGTAAAAATCTGATAAGTAATCCTTTTTTGGTTATTTAAAAAATGAGAACAAATTTGACTTAGTCTAACTATATTATAGTACTTATTCATTTCTAATTAGCTTTCTAGGACCATGCTGCCTGCGACCAAATTCACAGACCATTCCCTCTGTTGAACAAGCATCTGAAAAAAAGTCTGTTTAATCTATATCAGATTTTAGCAGAATAATATGTATAATTAACATGCATGCATGCTTATTATGCCAAGCTTTAATAAGAGTACACTGAAAATAATTAACCATGATGACTGGAGTTTTTAGTCATAGCCAAATATCATCAAGACAAAACACGAGAAAAGATACAGTGCAGTTCCTTTATGATTCTATGTTTTGGATCAATCTGAATAGACAGTGATATAAGTGATGGAAGTTTTACAAAGGAATTATAGGAAAATGACCTTAAAATGGTCATTTTCCAATAATTACTTTGTAAAATTCCATGGTCAAAAATTTCGGAGCTACAACATGACCGATGTGCACCCAAATCGGCGTTGTAAAGAGACTTAGATGTGTTATACAAATGTAAAGGGATTGTGCTAGTGCTGTACCTTTAGTATTAGAATTTGAGCCAGCTTATAAGATTATGGTACTTATTCCATGAGTGAGCAGCGGTGAAGGCTCAGATGTGCATACAATCTTGATAAAGCCTTCAATTTATCACATGACCATTGCAGACTCAGACAAACCTGTGCCTTTGCATAGGACCTGCCTTCAATGCTCATTGTGCACATAAAGTAATTGACATCAAGTAAAAAAAAAAGTAGGCACTAGCCTCACTAGATTGCTGCTCATGCATGTTTAAAGAATGAACATACACATATGTTATAAGTACCATATTCATAATGAGCTGGCCCACTTTCAATTTGTTTCCGGTGAAACTCCAGTCTTTTCTGGTAAGATATAATGCCATAAGATTCCATATACAGTTTCATGCATTCTACAACATTTACACCCACCGGTTCCAGTGATTCCTGTTGTTTAACAGGTACAGAATCATTCTCAGTCTTCTGAAGCACTGGTTCAGGCTCTTCAATATGTTGTTGATCTGCTAATTTGTCTTCTTGGGTTTCAGTAATAGCTATTTGCTGTTCGGTAACATCATCAACAGCAATAGCTTGCTCTACTGAGTGGCTTATCTCATCTTCTGTCTGACTACTGACATGACTATCTATCTGCTCAATGATTTGAATTTGCTCCTCATTTGACTGCTCTGATACAACTTCAACATCACTATGAACTGTTTTGTATTCTTGGTCTTCAATGCCTTTCTCATGATCTACCTGATCTAGTTCATCAGTAGCTGGAGCTTTTTCTTCATATACTTCCTGTTCAGGAGAAATCAGTTCAGTTTGTTCTTCTGACTGTTGTTCATTAACTGTACTATTGACTTCTTGTTCATTAACAGGCTCTATACTCTTTTCAATAGTTGTAGATTCTTGTTGCTCATTCTCACCCTTCTCTTCCACAAGGTTTTCATCTTCTCTATCGCCTTGTGCATGCTCAGAGTCTTGAATTTCTATCTTTTCTACTTGCTGACTATTTTCTCTTGCAATGTCCTCATCTAAAGTTTGCTTTTCTTCTACAATTTCTTTATCATCCGTCAAAGGTATCTGGGTATCACTGCTTTCTTCTTTTACTTTTTCTTCTATGATAACCTTATCATCAGTCAAAGGTACCTGGGTATCATTGCTTTCTTCTTTCTCTTTTACTACTACAATTTCCTTATCATCAGCTAAAGGTACCTGGGTATCATTGCCTTCTTCTTTTACACTTTCTTCTACAATTTCCTTATCATCAGTCAATGTTATTTGGGTATCATTGCTTTCTTCTTTGTCATGCTGTTCTATGATTTCTTTATCATCAGTCAATGGTATTTGGGTATCATTGCTTTCTTCTTTGTCATGCTGTTCTATGATTTCTTTATCATCAGTCAATGGTATTTGGGTATCATTGCTTTCTTCTTTGTCATGCTCTTCTATGATTTCTTTATCATCAGTCAAAGGTATTTGGGTATCATTGCTTTCTTCTTTCTCTTTTTTATCAGTCACATCATCTTGGA
The DNA here is from genome assembly GCA_964019695.1 of Loripinus fragilis. NCBI lineage: Eukaryota > Metazoa > Mollusca > Bivalvia > Lucinida > Lucinidae > Loripinus > Loripinus fragilis. The sequence goes on along the minus strand of OZ026519.1, from coordinate 39,187,669 downwards.
CATCATCTACATTTCCTTCAGTAACAGGTAGTTCTTGTTCTATCTTAGACATACCTTCGTCAACTTTGACTTGTTCAGATTCAGGTTCTTGATCAACAGTACCTTGGTCAGGTTTAATTTCTTCATCCGATGGTCCCTCATTTAATTGGTCCTTATTTGCAGTCTCATCTGTGCCATTTACAACTTCTTTCCCTGTTGAATCAGCTGTATCCATATATGTTTTTCCCTATTTACCCAAAAAAGAAAATTTTGTTTACACTGAAAAATCTAAGCTTTGTATTAGACAATATCAAAATCTACACATCATTCTTTCACCTAATTGCACTCTGAGCATCTAATTGTAAGGCTGTTCTAAGTGCAAAAAGGGTTAAGAATATTAAAAATATCTAGCTAAATGATTAAGTGTTCAATATTTAACCGTCTGTATACTGATGGGCTCTTCTTTCTGATTTGATACATTAAACATGGGGTGGTTCATTGAACATAACAAGGGGACACAGGTTAGAATTTATGAACTAAGGAGACAGACCTTGTTCATGATCGAGCTTTTGCAAAGATGTATTTCAGTCTCTGAAGATGGCTTTTATCTTAGAAGGAGTTAAGACCCATATGAAATGCACATGAAATGCCACCTGTGGCATTTCATCTGGGTCTTCACTGTTTGCCAAAGCACACTTGTCAATACACATTTCCAGTTTATACAGAGGGTTAATACTGATCAAGTGACAAAACTAATGAACTCAAAAAAAGAACTTCTAACAAAAATTTAACATCGAGTCTAGCTGACAATTAGGAGTCTATAAGTTAACTAGTAATAGCTTTAACATCAAAACAAAATCTTGAATTAATATTTAAAAATGTCTTTTCAAACAACTAAATTTTACAACAGATCTTTTCTACAAACTCAATACGGATTGATTACAATTGTTTTACCTAAAAAAAGACAACATACTTCCGAAACAAAACAGTTTCTATCAATGCCAACTCTGAAAAAACTTTAGTTTCCCTTTACCTAACTATACTTTATCTTTTTTGTTCATTGACTTGTTTAATGTGACATGACATCATACATTCACAACCATGAATGAAAATTTTCAAATTTAAATTTCAATGTTCTAAAATTTCAAAAGATTAGAAACTGCCTAGAGAAACAGTGTAGACTCAGATCAGACTGCAGCTGAAGAAGCAGTCTGTTGAGAACCTCCATTGTTGGCTGTTCCGAGAATAGTAAGAGTGCTCCAAATAAAAAACATTAAATACTGAAGTTTTTAATTTGTATGAATTTGAGACAGTCAGGTAAAACGGAAACAGAAAGAATTTACGCTAGCACATGAGATTTTGGTGCTTATTGCAATGTCGAGCTGTGAAGACTGAGGTGAGCCTGCGCAAATGTGCAGAACTCACCTGAGCCTCTTTTTGCTTGCATACACAAAGTATGAATGTGGATGTAGACTCAGACTAAAATTTAGATCTCTAGCACTGCTGGAAATGTCAGCATGCATGTTTATAGTGACTTTTTACATATGCAGCAAGCATCAAAATCTCATGAGATTGACTTTTTAATATTTGATTTGTCCTAATATAGTCTAAAGCGGCCACTCAAAAAGAAGACATTGTTTTTCAAGACAGATTATCGCTTAATGCAGGTCAAAAGGATTGCAGAATGCTCCAAGAGAGCATTCTGCAATACTTTCTACCTTCATTAAGCTACCATTTGTCTTTAAGACCTTTGTTTTGTCTATTTTTGAGTGGCTGCTTAAGACAGGTTTTACTGTATAAAAAGCCTTTCCTTACATTAAAATCGGAAAATCAACCAACCTGTATATCTGATTCTTCAGAGCTCTCTCCATTCTGCTGCTCTACATTCTGTTGCTCTACATTCTGTTGCTCTAAAACGACATCTCCGTTAGTTACATCAAGATTATTAGCATCCATAGTTACTCCAGAATCATCACTAGTTATAGCTCCAGAATTCCCTAATAAATCCACTTCATTCGTATCTGTCATTCCTAACAAGTCTTCTGAATGACCATTTGTTTGGTTTTCGCTTACTTTTTCGTTTTCAAGGAAGTCGTACAGAGGGTTTGTTGAGGCGGGCTTTAATTCCTGAGTGTGCGTTTCACCAGATATATCAAAGAGTTCATTAGATGGCTCATTGGCCATAATATCTCCGGATGAGTTCTGGAATTCATACAGAGGGTTTGTGTTGGCTTCTAGGCTTATTTTACCTCCACCATTCTGTGAGGGGACCTGAAATAGACAAAACAACAGTTTAACCCTTAGTGCACTATTAGACTCTTCCTTTTGGTTGGATACAATACACCTGGGATGGTCAGGCCAAATAAAAAAATAAGTGTGTTTCGGGTAACAGGTCTGAAAATTTTAGGTAGGGTAGGCACACATATTTTTTTAAATTATTTTTTTTCCTGAAAAAAATTAAATACAATTTTATGCATTTTGAAAGGCAATTCGCCTTTCAAAATGCATAAAATTATATTTTTTTCCAGAAAACCTGAGAAAATTTCTAGGTTTCACCAGTAAATTTAGGTAGGGTCGGGTTACCATTAACACAGGTATTTTTTTTTATTTGGCCTCAGTTGTAAATATAAAGGGATCACAGGTTATAATTTCCAAATAAAAGTTACATTTCTTTTTCTGAAGATCATTTTTGTTTGTTTGATTTGATTCTTTATGTCCCAGTCAAAAAAATTACAGTTATGTGGGGGTGGGTCTTCCTGGGTTGAACCAGTATTTAGCAAGGATTAATGTGTCTTGCTCAAGGACACAACACAGTGATGCCGGTGGGGCTTGAACCCACAACCCCTCTGTCTCTAGTCAAGCACTCTACCACTGAGCCGCAGCGCTCCTAGATTGTTTTTGTCTTTGCAAATAGTTTAGACTCTGATGAAATGCTGCATAGTTCATCTGGGTCTTAACAGTTTGCCAAAATATGCTTTTAGGATCCTGGAGTCATTATAATATACAAAGGGTTAAAATAATGTGGGTACTTAACCCTTGTCCTGCCAATAATTGCCACCCTCATCCCATTTGTGGCAACCATTGCCTTCTGCTGATAACCTTAATTTGCAGAATCATGCCTGACGTCATGTACGGCCTGGTCTGACTGTTAACTGGTAGACACTTTGATATGACATTCCTGAATTTTTTAATTGTTATTTAAAAAAAATCTGCAGATGACAAAAGAGCAATTTTTTTTTGCAAAATTACACAGCATGCAAAGAGTTAGGCACAAGATTGAACTTACACTAATGCAATAAAACCATCTCTAATGTTCCAAAAATCCAAAAAAAAAAGCAAAAGAAAAACTGTAAAGGCAAGACATGAAAGATTACTTGTCACATAGGTATTAAACAAGGAATGTAAAAATGTAATTTAAATGACTTAAAACAGGATTCATGACAAAGATGTGCCATTAAAATAATTGCCTTGGGTCACCATAGACACCTAAACACCTCAGTCAGTCTGGCAAAACAGCTTAAAAAATCCCTTTTCCTGCCAGTCAAGACTTTGTCGTCTGCTCTCTCAGCTGCTTATGTTCTTGCAAATGATATGAACCCAGATTAGATTGCTCCTTAATCAGGTTTCAGTGTTTGCTTCCATGATAAAATGATGATAAAATCTATATATACTGATACAGTAAAACCTGTCTTGAGCGGTCACACAAAAAGAAGGCCAAAATTGGTTTTCAAGACCGATTATCACTGAATACAGGTCAAAATTATTGCAGAATGCTCCAAGAGAGCATTCTGCAATTCTTTCGACCTTCATTTAGATACCATTTGTCTTTATTAAAGAAATATGCTTTGTCTATTTTTGAGTGGCTGCTTAAGACAGGATTTACTTTATTTAAAAGTGAAATTGCAGCTCCAAGCTGAAATAACTCATCCAGTACTTTGAATGCTTGGCGTAATGTATTTCACAGATTGGTGTCCCTTAATAATATAAAGCAGAAAAGCCACACATGGATTTTAGTGAGTTTTTGACAATAATTATAAACATAAATATTTTTTCGAGGCTGCTGTCCTTTCTAAGCCGGATTAATAGGTCAAAATTTGCTTGTGCTCAAATTGTATGTGTTTGGTCATGATTCTGTGATATAATCTGGTTTGGTGATAGAGAGTTGATTGCTTTACTTTCATTGCATTTTTGCCATCTTTTGTCTGTGTTCTAATGTCTCCTTTCCTCAAGGTTCCATGGATTGGTCTGTGGTCTGAGATTATGACTTTTCCAGTAATGCTGGGACGGGTCTTCCTGGGTTGAACCAGTACTAAGCAAGGATAAATGTATCTTGCTCAAGAAAACAACGCAGTGACGCGGTGAGGCTGAAACCCACGGCCCCTCGGTCTCGAGTCAAGCACTCTACCACTGATATACTAATTTGTTTTTTATCTTTACCAGTGGCCCCTGGACAACATACATGTATAGTCAGCTTATATTAAGACCTGGGCAATAATATTCCACTCCAATTTCAGTTCATTATTTAATTGTTATTGTTATCAATGCTAACAGATATTTCATGTGAATCATTATTTGGTTTCATGTCTTATTTACATTCAAGCTTGAAAAAACAAAAATACCTTTCATATCCCCTTTTCACAAGATTATTAATTTCATTTTATCTTTATATGGTACTGTAATTAAGAATGAGACATCATTGCCAAGTCTGACATGATCCCCAGAGATGTCTGGTCTGGATCACCTTTCTCTTAACCCATTCTCCAAGGATGGAACTTTCAATCCTCTCTTCTAATGTTCAATATACAAGTTGTTTTCGCAAACTGTTTGGATTCAGATCTGGACTGATAATGTTGGTCCTGATCTGGATCCAAACCACTTGACACTACTCTGATAGTGTTCCTGAAAGAATTGTTTGAAAAAAGTCAGCAGACAACAACAAAAGCATGAAAAATCACCCAGCATGCAGTCTTCAAAGAGTCAACCAGTACTCATTTACCCTTTCTGAATCAGCGGTAAGCTCAGAGTCAGATAAATCTCTACATGAATGGAAGGGATCAAGTCTGCTACCTCAAGCTTCTGACAAAACTTTAGATGGTGCATCTTATGTTTTGTGGACCCTCATGTTAAAGGGTCAAAACATTATGTCTGAATTTTACTTTTATCATAGCTATATAACAGTGCAGACCCTAATCAGATGTAGCATTCTCACATATCTACATAAATTCTCATTGTATCGGACTATTGGTCAGGCCTTTAGTTAAGAATGCGTAACAAAAACATAATTTTCTTATTTCTCAACTGAAACATATGTTGTGGGTACTCAAAAGAACCGTCTCAATGAGACGGTTCTTTTGAGCACCCAAAACATATGTTTAAAATGATGGGTAAGAAAACATTTACAATTTTACGTTCAAAAATTATATCATCTAAACATATGATTCGTTTTTTTCCAGACAACAAAGAGAAAACACACTCACCTCTAATTCTCCATTCATTTCCATTTTTATTATCGAACAATTTTACTCCAAAATCAACTGCTGAATCAATAATAGAGACTTTGGTACTCAAATATGCAACTTTCTCACCAACACCTTAAAACAATCTGGCTCAAATTTCACACATCCAAATATTTTTAATATGAGACAAGATGTGAAATATGCAAGAAGTTATGTGTAACACACTCTCCCTGCTTCCTTTCTTAATGAATGAAACACTAAAAAGCACTCAAAAACTTCACCCTCTATGACTGAATGATACTTATGATACATATCTACCATACAGCCTCCAGTGAAATCTCTCAGACATTGATACTGCACTATCTATATCTACCATATCTGTAACAGTAAATCATGGGTCAAGGTAAACCAAAAAAGTGTGAATACTTCCCTCATGAACCTTAATTTCTTAATCAGTCCTGAATCAGTTTGAATCTTTCTGAAGCAAAGCTGGATTCATCTGATTCCATAGAATGCAGTCTGAATCAATATGAATCCAAATAAATGATTTCTAATTCTTTCTGAATCAGTTGCATTAATTCTGAATCATTTCTGAAATCTTATGAATCCAGTTCAGCATTGATTAATTGTTGAATCAGAAGAATTCAGACAACTGAACAAGTCTGAATCACTCTACATTACAAAATAAAGTCTGAATCTATCTGAATAACATCTGAATCATTCAGAACTTTCTTCTACCAATTTTTCCAACTCTGAATCTATCGGAATCCCATCTGAATCATTCAGAAGTAGTTTTTACCATTTTTCAAAGTCTGAATCTTTCTGAATTACATATCTGAATGATTCAGACTAGGGACGGGTCTTCCTGGGTTAATGTGTCTTGCTCAAAGACACAACACAGTGACTCCGGTCAGGCTCAAACAAATCCCGCTGCCCCTCGGTCTCAGGTGGATGGACACGCACGCACACACGCACCCAAGCACGCACACACACACATAGCTAGTTAGATAGAAAGATAGACAGACAGACAGACAGACAGACAGACAGACAGACAGACAGACAGACAGACAGACAGACAGACAGACAGACAGACAGGCAGGCAGGCAGGCAGACAGACAGACAGACAAATAGATAGATATCGAACTGAAACATGTCTGTCTGAATCTCTCTGAATCATTGCTGAGCTATTCTGAATGATATATGATCTGAATCTGTCTGAATGTGTCTGAATTCTTCAGAAGGAAGTCATGTGATAAAATGGTGCATGCTCAGTGGATACTTCCTTTTTAAATGTAGTCTGCAGCAGAAAGCAAAGGTGACACACAGCAGAAATCAATATTTAGTAAGTTTTTACTTAATTTCAAGAAATATCAGTGAGGAAAGATGAATGAAGCATGTTCAGTAGGCATTAAGTATTAAGTTACTGTTTGTATGTTTACATTTTGTTTATGTTATTCTTGCAACTCATCCCCATAGCTAATTCCTTTACCCCACCCACTCCAAATTACTTATATAATCCTCTCAGTCTCTTTTGAAAGGCTATATAGACAAGGATCAAACTACAAACTTAAGGATTATATACAGTTTAGATGGTAGAAGTGATAACACATTGGGCATATTAAGTCTTAGGTGGGGCCAAGAGAGGGAGCCCATGAGGGAGGGGGTTGGGTGTTGCTGAAATATTCTGAATTTAAGCTGAATCTTTCTGAATTTAAGCAGAAAACTTCAGAATTCTGACTGAATTGTGTCTGACTATTTCTGAATCATGACTAAATATATCAGAATCATAGCTAAATATTTCTGAATAAAGCTGCACTATTTCTGAATCATTACTAAATATGTCTGAATACCTCGTAATCATGTCTGAATGCTTCTGAGTATTTCTGAATCATGGCTAAATGATTCAGAACCTTTTCTGAATTTTTCTGAACTACATCTGAATGCTTCTGAATCATTGCAGATAATATCTGAATCACAATGGATTTGCATAAATTGCTGGTCTGAATCAATCTTGAAGCGTTCTGAATAATGGCTTAAAGGTCCGAAAAGCAGCAAAGATTCAGAATAGGGGATAATGGAATGTTTCAGACCAATTCCGAAATGTATAAGCAAATATTCAGAAGGTGATTCATACAGGTTCAGACGTGAAATTTCCATGAGGGTTTCTTATCCACCATTTTAAACATTTGCTCTGGGCGTTCAAAAGAACCGTCTCAATGAGACGGTTCTTTTGAGTACCCAAAACATATGTTTTTATTGAGAAATAAGAAAAATTATTATTTAATTACCCACTTTTATCTAGTGGCAGCCCATGCATCTGCTAAATGACAAACAAATGGACAAATTGGCAGGCAAGTTTTTTTTGTTTTTGATTTATTTGATTCTTTATGTCCACGGTCAACAATGTTTCAGTCATGTTGGGACGGATCTTCCTGGGTTGAACCAATATGTACTAAGCAGCGGATAAAGTGTCTTGCTCAAGGATGCAATGGAGTGCCTCGACTGGTGAGGCTTGAACCTGCAACCCCTCGATCTCGATCACTAGAGTCAATCATTCTATCACTGGCCACTGCACTCCCCATGACAGTCAAGAGTACATTGTAATACATGTATAATTTTAAGTACTTGAGATGGGGAGCACAGTAGCTCAATTGGTAGGAAATTAACACTCTGATAGTATTCCTGAAAGATTTTTTGACAAACTTAATTTTGAAAAAAATCAGAGGACAACAAAAAATATACATACAAAGAGTTAAAAACATAAAAATTGACAATCATTGCATCCATATTAAAGCTAACTTTGAAAAGCTTGAGACTCCCAGCCATTCTGGAGAGTTAGGCTTTGAAAATGTCATTAGTTACAAATACAATCAGATAAAATGTTCTCACATATATTCCAGGTTTTAATTGCATCCTGATGTGAAATGCAACACTTAACCCTATAAGCACCCCCAAAACTTAGAGCAGAAAACAAATTCAGTGAGTGCACATCCCTACATTAAACAAGAGCCGGTCGAACCAGAGTATTCTCCCCGAACTGAGAATATGCGTGGGCAAGACTTACGTGATGGACAGACAGACAGAGCCGCAACTAAATACTGCATCCTTGGGGGAAGCAACACATGAAATGTAAGATTTATTTCCCCAGCAAAAATGTACAGAGATACAAGAAAATTTGCTGCCTGCTTATGTGGGGTTAAAGAGCAGGAAACTCAAAATCTGAGACAAGGTCATCTAGAGATTGAGCATTATGCACCAATCATATGTTCTTCCACTCAGAGAAATGACACAATCAAGTAAGTTCGACACAATTCGAGTATCAAATCAAGCCTCAGGTGTATGTAAGGCTCATTACGTGTAATACTATTTTAGAAAAAGCTCCATTTTGTTAGCCGGAACTGGCGTAAGGAAAATTAGTTCTGTAGCATGTGGGATCAGCCCTATTAAAATCCATTCTTCTCATTACCCGACAAAGTTTAATCAGCAGAATAAATGAAGTTTATGTATTTTTCAATAAATTTATTGAAAAAACATAAACTTCATTTATAACTATTTGTTTTGCTGCAATCACAGTTGTTATTTTTATTTAATGTGTTGGCATGGTTTTTGTGACATCAGCGTCACGTCATGTAACATCAGCATCACGTTATCAAAGTAGATCCTTGATGTACATCTGAGTTCTGATTCCACGGAATTCCATGGAATTGGCCGAGGCAGTTCTGATTGAGGGTTGACAGTGGGGATAATCATCATCAGATTGCAAATTATATACCCTGACATTCAACATAGAGATGGAGGGGATTGTGTGTGGGGTAGGGGGCAGCTGTTACAAATGGCTTTAGTCGTAAAGAGCAGATAGCTTTAATATAAAATATCCATCTTTATGTTTTCATTGAAAAAAATAATTCAGTAATCAGAAGTAATACCAGACCTCTCAATCAAACAGATGTTATGTGTACAAAAACTCTAATTGTTTTCACAGTGGAATGAAGAAAACAAAAGAGCTCTATAATCCACTTAAATTTTTTATCAAGTGTATCATTAACTTTTACATTAAATACTTTTTTGACATTGTGCCACTCCTAAAATAACTGGCTTCTGAATTCAAAACAGCTTTCTTTCCTCAAATTTTAACCACACCATGGAAAAAAGAAACATATCAAATGATTCTTGCAAACAACCAAAAAGAATATAATCTTTGCAAAAGTTGTCCTTTCATGCACATTGCAAGTCGAAGATTGCTTTCAAATTTGTCAGTTTTTCATCAACATACAGGTATTTGTCTGTTTCTTAAATGATGTTGTCCATTAAAAGTCCATTAATAAATATTTTGTTTTGTTTGTTTTTATTCTTTAGATCCCAGTCAACAAATCTCCAGTTATGTCAGGACGGGTCTTCCTGGGTTGATCCAGTACCAAGCAGAGGACTCAAGGACACAACACAGTGCCTCTGGCAAGTCTCGACCCAGCAACCCATGGATCTCAAGTTTAACACTCTACCACTGAGCCACTGCACTAATAATTACCAATGGTGTAAGATTGCTTTGTCAGTTTCACATCAATATGTTGGTGTTTGTCAGTTTTTAAATGGTGATGTTCATTAATTGACCATTAATTTTAAAATATAAATAACTTAAAGCTTATCGTAAATGTTCTAAAATTTTCTCTTTGTTCTCAATTAAAATGTTGGTTATGAAGGCTGGAATTCACAAAATGCTTCTCAGAATAGCAAACAGGGGAGACCCTGATCAGACTGATTCTTCAGAAGCAGTCTGATCTGGGTCTGCACTGTTTGTTCTTAGCCTTTTTGGCAGGCAACTAGTAATCCAAATTTGAGAACATTTACTGTACTATGCTGATTCCTTATGTTGGTAAGGTCCTTTCTTCCACAATTGTCCATGTCAGCACTGAACTTGCCAGGAATTTGAACTATTCTGTAGTTTGCCACTGGTTCAGTCTACAGTTACATTTTTATCTACATCAAACTGCCAATAACATATCAAGTGTGTGCAACTTGCAGCAATGAGCTTTGCAATGAGAAAACAGCATTCTTTATGTACAATGCAAGACAAAACAGCATCGCTATATAAATAGTGCAGGGAACCAATTTGAAAAAAATAACCAAAATTGACAGCCCATACGAAGATTTGGCTTACTCTATGGGACTGTCTGTGGCCAGTAACAACAACCTATATCTATACAGGTTGATGGAAGGGGAGGGCAAGGGAGGCCCAAGATAACATGGAAGAAGTTGACTGAGAACAACTGCCCCAAAGAAAGGGACACCTGTCTGAGATCATCGTGTGAGATCTTCTACGCCTGCAGCTAGCCAACTAGCTGGAGGGGGCCCACTGATGTAGATGATGCTACTGCATGTTAACCAAAACATGATGGTGATACTGATGATGATTGATGATGATGATTGATGATGATGAATGATGATGATGATGATGGATGATGATGATGAACAACAACATAGCATGGTTTGTTGCTCAGTAGACAAATCCTTTTGTGAAAGCTACAACTTGATGTTTTTTCTCATGACCTGGCTCATTAACATAATTCTGTTATTACATGTTGTAGCATAATTAATTTATATTATTAGTTGATATGTCTTAGGAAATCTCAAGTTATTACCATACCAATGTTTTGATTCATGGATATTTATTATTTCTGTCAAGTAAAAACAACTTATTATTGTATTGGAGTTCGGTTACTTGAAAAGGGCAGTGGCCATAACAGGCAGTAGTCAGCTGGGCTGTTATTTTGTTTGATTTGAAGCTTTATACATCCCTATCAATATAGGGATCACACATGTTTTTTCATGCATTTACACTTGCCGGGTCCTTAGGAAGTTGTTTAAACACGAGGCCATTAGGCCGAGTGTTCAAACATCGTAAGTGTAATGCAATGAAACAAACATGTGTGATCGCTGTTCTTGCAGCATATTTTACCTGATTTCAACCTAAACCGGTCTGAAAATGTCGCATAAACATTAAGATATTCCTTTTCTTAGACAGGATTTCTCTAATCAAAATGGCGTCAGAGCATCAAACTTTCGAACGTTATAACGTCGCAACAATGTCATAGACACCCGCAACATTTTTGCAAACAAAAGCATCGGTGAAATGATCAGTCAAGGCCGCAACGCTTTCCCATGCAATGCCATGCAAACAAATCAGGTCCCAGTTTAGGCTTTGTCAAGTAAAAAACATGTTCAAACAGCAAGCGAATCTCATGATTTGAAGTGTCTTGCTAAAGGACACAACACAGTGCCTCCGGTGAGTCTCGATCTAGCGACCCTTCGATCCCAAATTTAAGTAATAATTATACTCCACCAACTGAGTCACTGCAGTGCTGCTACGATATCAAAAGTTTCTTAGAATCTACTGCAACTATGGTATTTTTAACCAATCACGACTGCAGCAGACGATAAATTTTGCGACATTTTCCCAAATTTTCAACAAAAATAAGGTATGATATTATATGAGAATCGTCTGCCAGCAAAAGATTCTCATGAAGAATCATGCCTTATTGGTTATTTTTGTAAAAAGGCAAAATTTGAAATTTTTGTCGTCTGCTTAAAATTAAAGGTGACGCTTTATGGGTTAATATGCACAATGTACACATTACAGAAGCCAGCTAATGGCTGAATCTAGAAGGCATAAAATTTTGATAAATTATGCGTGCACACAGTGCTTTCGTTAGGTCAAATATTGAGATTAGTTCTATGCAGTGCCTTCAATATTATTCGGCACACCTAGGCCAATTCCTTGGAAATCAATGACTAAAATAGAGCACTCTTACGGTTTGAAACACTTTTCTCAATTAAATATTGGTTGTCAGAATAGGAAACAGGGAAGAACCTGATCAGACTGCTTCTGCAGATGCAGTCTGATCTGGGTCTGTCCTGTTTGTCTAGGCTTTTAAGTGTTCAAAATTTTAGAACATTTACCGTAAACAGCATTAATGATAATGAATGAGAATAAAAGTTTGTGAAGCCTATGAGGCAAATCTCTTAAATTTTACTTCAATGAAAAGAAAACATAATGCAGCTTTTCCTCAAATTCTTCTTTGACCACAAACTTGAACCAGACAAAATTTTAATATCATTAAACCCAATCCTCGTCAACTTGAGAAATTCCACAGACAATGGGTTTGTATGTCAGACTTTGGTCAATAATACTACAACTCATCGATTTGTTACCACAAAATATTCTATAAATGACAATAAAACCAAAACATAATCAATTATACAATCAACAAAGCTCTGTTATATGATTTACTCTTATCCTGCCAGCATTTTTTGTCCTGAAAACCTCTGCTTTTTACGTCTGCTGTATATATTCGACTAGAATTTTTCATAGAAGCAAACATGGAAGCCCAATGCTGCAGTCTGATCTGGGTCCAATTTGTTGGCAATATTGGCTCTTTCTTTCTTTCTCTATATACTGCCTGACCCTCGCTTTGCAAGTATTATCAGCAGGTGTACTTTGTACACTCCGGGTTGCAGGATGAAAGTCTTCAAGTAACCATATCTAAATTACCATAGAGTTCTTTAACCTGCACAAGGGGTGACTTTCCCTGCACAAGGGGCATTCAGTTAACATCCCGATCCGAAGGACGATGCACTTATCTGGTGTCATCCCTGCAAATGACACCAGAGAAAGCGTGTTCGGACACCGAAATTTTCCTCGCCACAAGCGGGGATCGAACATGGGACCTCTAGCACCAGAGGCAAGTACGCTAACGACTGAGCTACCATGCTTTCTATATAAGAACAAATAAAACTTGAAATTGCATGTGAATCCTCTGCTGGCAGACTTATGACATAAATAAGAGCTGTCGCATGACAGCGCAGCTCGACTGCAACCTTTTAATTGAGAAAAGTGTGACAACCTAAAGCCTGTCTGACACAGAACACACTGCTTATACGGTTGGCCATCCGTATAAACCGATCATACAACCGAACCAACCGTGGCCTTATCCGAGTTACACTTGGACCATTCGAGTGTATCCTTGAAAGCCGTGTGTGGTTTTTAAACTTTTAAAAAACTGACACGGGTGTCATGTCCGTGTATATTCGTATTAGCGATCGAACAAGACTGTGAGAGACCTGTGAGACCGTACAAGACCATGTGAGACCGTACGAGACTGTGTGAGACCGCACAAGTCCGTATATACAACCGCAAATGAAGTCCACTCCACGAAGCCAAGCCATCAAAACGAGTCAATTTTATATCAAAACATACACGAATGTGTGATAATTCGAGCATAACTTGAACAAAAGTCGGTGGGACCGTATGTAAACTCTGTAAATGTCCAGTTAAGCGAGTAAAAGTCGTGTTTAATCGTACTAGGCCGTAACAGACCATACTAGACCGTACTTGCAATCGTGTTCAAACCGTGACAAACCTTGCTTGATTGAGTATATCCGTGCTTTGTTCGTACATACTCGTGCTACATTCGAGTCTAAATCGTACCAACTCATCCCCAGGCACGGTTGGAGCTCAATACTCGTACCAGTCAACCCGTGAATAACCGAGTATACCGAATTGGAACAGTGTGCCCAACCGTGTTCTGTGTCAGACAGGCTTTAGATTATGTATGTATAGGAAGCTTATGGATAAATATTGTGCAGTTGAAACATATTTTATGGTCAACAAACATACATAACAAATAGGGGTCCAATGTTGTGGAATGAAAGCTAACCCTACAATGTATCTATGGTGTAAGTATGAATGCTTTCCACTAAGTGGTTGTCAAAATATGGATTTCTAGAAAACTTTAACGCAAAAATCCTATCTTTTTTTGATATGTACTAGATTTTTCCCTCTAACCCCCCCCCCCCCCCCCCCCCCCCCCCCAGCATGGACCCTAGAGTCCCATGTCATGCTAACCCTATAAGGTATCTATGGTGCAACTATGAATGCATTCTGACAAGTGGTTGTCAAAATATGGACTTCTAGAAAACTTTCATGCAAAAATCCTATCTTTTGGATATGTACAAGATTTTGACCTCTAGCCCCTCCCCCTGCATGGACCCTGAGGGCTAATGTTGTCAAACCCTACAAGGTATCTATGGTGCAAGTATGAATGCTTTCGGACAAGTGGTTGTCAAAATAGGGATTTATAGAAAACTTAAAGCAAAAATCCTATCTTTAGGATTTGTACTAGGTTTTAACCTCTAGCCCCACCCCCAAGCATCGACCCTAGGGTCCAATGTCATGGGATGAAAGATAACCCTATAAGGTATCTATGGTGTAAGTATGAATGCTTTTTGACAAATGGTTGTCAAAATATGGACTTCTAGAAGACGGTAACGCAAAAATCCTATCTTTTGGATATGTACTAGATTTTGACCTATAGCACCACCCCCTGCATGGACCCTGAGGTCCGATGTTGCGGGATGAAAGCTAACCCAGTAAGGTATCTATGGTGCTAGTATGGATGCTTTCTGACAAATGGTTGCCAAAATATGGACTTCTAGAAAACTTTAATGCAAAAATCCTATCTTTTGGATATGTACTAGATTTTGACCTCTATCCCCACCCCAGGCATGGACCCTGGGGTCTGATGTTGTGGAATGAAAGCTAACCCTACAAGTTATCTATGATGCAAGTATGAATAATTTCTGAAAAGTGGTTGTCAAGATATGGACTTCTAGAAAACTTTCACGCAACAATCCTATCTTTTGGATATGTACTAGATTTAGCAACCCTACAAGGTATCTATGTTGCAAGTATGAACGCTTTCTGACAAGTGGTTATCAAAATATGGACTTTTAAAAAACTTTAACACAAAAATCCTATCTTTTGGATATGTACTGGATTTTGACCTCTAGGGTCTAGTGTTTACCCCAGGAACAAAAAAGGGCACGGTAACTTTATAAAAAAGGGCACTTTAAGGGCGCGCTGAGCAATCAAAAAGGGCACTCTAAGGGCGCGCTGAGTGGTAAAAAAGGGCACAATAACTTTACGATAAGTATGGTAACTTAGGCTTATTTTTGCATGCAACCCTACTTTGAATGTTTACTACAATAAGCTGGTAGTCTGTTCCCTAATACCCCTGAAATAAATTGGCTTGTCCCCCTCCTCCCCACTAGTTTATCTATGTTCTCTGTTAATACCAATTTGTTTTTATGCCCTTCAAAACTCTGTCTTTGCCACCTCCTCCTCCTACCCCCCCCCCCCCCCCCCAAAAAAAAAAAAAATTATATTTATATGTATATACTTTTGTTCCCTGTTTACTTATAGAATAAAAAAAAATCAAGCATTCTTTCCTTTGATCCTCCAAAAAAGATGTCCTTTTTTTCAAAAGACCCAAGGGATTATGATGCAATATGATTTCTGTTACCCAGCAAAAATAATATCTTAATGTTCCCTGTTCTTGTTCCTCTCAAATTCTAGCATTCTATTTTCCTCTGAACCCCTGGGAATTTTTAGGCATGTTGTGTTCAAAGGAAAATAAATTCAATAATATAATCAAGATCAAGGGAGGTAAGTTGATAAAAATTAATTGGTGCAGAAATATTTCTTTTTCAACAAATTAAAAAAGAACTTTATAAAAAAAAAGGTAGATCTATTAATATATAATTTTTATTACATGTCAAGTGAAGTAATAAAACATTTAATTTACAAAAAAAAAAAAAAAAAAAAAACAGACTATTTCACAAAGTTTGAAGTTCCACAAATAATTTTAACAAAGAAGAATTATAAGTATGTACATTTTGTAAATCTATCGGTAAATCTGTTTGATGACACTGTCAAGGGCATATGCACTGTCCAGACAGTCAACAAATTTCTTACATAATCTTAGGTAATTACACACCCTATACCCGGGATGCAACATTTTTGTTTACATCGCAGATCAGAAACAACCTAACACGTCGCGTGCGAGAATGGATTGTGGTAAGTTGACGTTGTTTTTACTTTTACAGACGTTGAAACGAGGAGTTGCGAGTCAAGATTTTGCAGCGAAACATAGTGTACCTACCTATATGTTTCGCCATAAGTATTAGTATAAAAAGGATCCCTTTGCAAAAGAAATAATATGTTTTTCATGAGAATATTCCACCAAAGACACGAAAATCGGTTACACTTGCTAATTGTTCGAGTTCTTTTTGTCCATTATTGTCCTGGTCGAAAGTTCAGGGTATACCTGAAACATTCTTTGTTACGTATCATCAGGAGACAACAGTGAAATCAAGCCAGCTTTTACATAATATGGTGCTCAACACACACAGGGTAGTTCGACTGGGATACTATCACCATCGATGAGTGAATTACCTGGATACAAGCAACATCGGAGAGGTTTTTTTGAAAAATGAAACAACTTCCAGCAAAGAGTAGGCCAAAAAAGATATAGTTTACATCGGAGACTTTTGCATATTGAAAAGCACAAGTTCCACGGACGCCAGAAATTTCCAGATGTGGTCAGAATGCTCTCAATTTAAACTTTACATTTTAGAACAGCTTTGCTAATATGTGCCGCGACATGTGGTTTCCAACAATGCGGCATTTTGACAAGTGTAGACTCAGGCGAGCCTGTGCAGCCTCCTTTTAAGCTTAGAAACTCCAAACGCTGTTCGGTCAGTAGCTTAACAGTCATAGAATATTCAAGTGAGTAGCAAAGGCTCTGATCAGACTGCGCATATGCGCAGGCTGGTCTGAGCCTTTGTGGGTCGCCATGCGGGGATCCAGAAACCACTATAAGCGGTCTGAGCCTTTGTGGGTCGTCATATGGGGATCCAGAAAATTCGTCAGAGAGGGTCCAAATATGACAACATTTTTTTTATGATAAGGGGAGGGAGGATCCAAGTACCACTATAAGCGGGCGTTTCGGTGGCGTGCCGATGATGGCCCTATATTGAATGCTGGCTTGGTAGCTTCGCGATTTTTCAGGGGATCGGACCTGTATTGCTAGAAAACCCTATATTCTTGTCATTTTAGGGGAGGGGGGGGGGGGCTCCGGACCCCCGTCCCCTCTGGATCCGCGCATGGGCGGACATAACACATTGTTGGAAATCTAAAGTCGCGGTTATTTCACCAATGGAAAACACGTACAATTATCTGACTTTAAATTAAGATACGAATACCGTTACAGCTAAAATATATATTTTTTAAATTTGAATCACATGACAACCAACATTAAACATTCATGTTACGCAAATGCTTAAAGTACTAATCTCACATGTGCTGGCCCAGTTTGCCATACAACGGAAAAATGATGTGTAGCGATTTGCATGCTGGATAATTTCTAACGGACTTTTCAAAAAAACTGGAGAGAATTGAATGGTATAAACATTATGGTAAAAGCATTTTTTCTATCTGAGAGGAAACCGAGCTTTTGTCTGAGTTTTAGATGTGAAGGAGTGCCTATATAATGGTTGGACTAATTCCAGTCTAACCCCTTTATCCAGCAAATTAGCCCCTTTAGCGTAGATTGGTTTTATTTATTGATTGCAAATATGACATTGTCCTAAATAATTTCAGTGATACTTCTGCAGTCTGCAGTGTTAGTTTGAAACCATTGGTGAAAAGGAATAATAGTAACTGCTTAAATGACCTATGTTTTAACTTCTAGAAGTTATGCCCCTGATTGCACCCCCCCCCCCACATGAGTGTACTTAATCGCACAAACACATCAAAATCGCTCACGACAGATCAACTGGCATATCCAGCCTCTGTCCACCCATGCACACATATCTAGTAAGTAAGAATTAAAGAGCGATTACGCCTGTTTGCATAGATAGCTATGCACTTACCATATGCTATGGTACTTTTGGGTAGTGGTGGCATTTTTCCTAAACGCCAACCAAAAAGTAAGTGGGTGTGATCAGAAAATACCTCAATTATAAACTACAGACCCACCCATGGCACCGTGAGGAAGAGCTACAAGACATTTACAGTAACAAGACACCCAAAATGCAATAAAAGCAAAGGAACCAGCTTTCTCGTCCTCGTCAAGATGATTACAAAACTAGAAAAGTCAAAGTAATGCATACCAAAACAAAGACCAACACAGAACCCCCAGAAACAATGGGAGGAGCATAAAACAATAAATACACAACAATAGAGCCACGACAGCAGCCTAAGCCACCGAGGGGGGGGGGGGGGGGGGGGGGGGGGGGGCTTTTAATGCATTTTGTTATATACCTTATACGTTCGTCGATAGTATTAACGTGTTCGATTGCCACCTATCTGATGTGTTTATTGAATATACTGAAATCGTAGCTAAAACAATTCGAAAATAGGGCTACTAGGAATAATTTACAGTTGAAAATGTTCCACACCGGATAGACGGCAATCGAAAACGCTATTCATCGACGAACACGGATCAGAAATAGCTACAACGAGTGTTTTTGATTGCTATTTGTCGCCAGTCGGGCGACTAATGGCAATCAAAAACTATGTGTCTAACTATTTTTGGTCTACGTGCGTCGATAGTATTGACGTTTTTGATTGCTGCCTATCCAATGTGGTTTCGTTGTACGCTTCCTGAGTTCTGCATACAATTGAATCAAATTATTTGGAACTGCTTGTGCTTGTAAGAAAGATATATAACAATGACGATATAACATTCTTTTCCGTATTTTAACGTTTGTAAAGCACCCGTGTGTGCTTGTATTAATGAAGCCAAAACTTCGTCAAAGTTGCCTTTGTTGCCCAAGTTGCCTTACACGTGAAGTAATTAATTTACTCTTTGCCTGCTAGTGTTGCCTGCCCAGGGGGGGGGGTACTCTGATATTTTCATACATACGTAGGCTCGGTCCATTTTTTTTGGTTCAAAATTTTGAATTTCGATATTTTTTTGGGTTTTCAGAAAAATAAATATTTTTTTGGGTATGAAAATTTTGTGGATATTTTTTTGGGGTCATCACAAAATTGGACTATACTTAGAGGTCATTTCTATGCATTTTAAGGTCTTTTCTTAAGGTCAAGGTACAGAATTTGGGATATTTTTTTGGGTTGCAAAAATTCCAAATATTTTTTTGGGGTGCTTGAAATTCCTGATATTTTTTTGGGGTGAAGGGCAGATGCTGGGTCCGAGCCTACGTATGCAGAAAATATGAGAGTATCCCCCCTGGGGTTGCCTGCTGATAACCTTTCTAAACAGTTTGGACCGAGAACAGACCTGACATGCGCGAATCCAGGAATTCTCATCAGGAAGGGGGCTTGTTAGGCCCCGGTCCAACTAATAGAAAAAAGCTCTGACAAGCTTTACTTCATGAATTCTTAATATGTAACGGAAACGTGTTCCCCGTGAACCTTTAGATAAGTGTACGTGTTTCTCATTGGTAAAATAAATAATTGAGCCGCGACTTTAGATTTCCAACAATGTGGTATGTGCGACCCACAAAGGCTCAGACCAGCCTGCGCATACGCACAGTCTGATCAGAGCCTTTGCTACTCGCTTGAATATTCTATGACTGTTAAGCTACTGACCGAACAGCTTTAGGAGTTTCTAAGCTTAAAAGGAGGCTGCACAGGCTCGCCTGAGTCTACACTTGTCAAAATGCTACATTGTTGGAAACCACATGTCGCGGCTCATATTAGCAAAGCTGTTCTAAAATGTAAAGTTTAAATCGAGATCATTCTAACCACATCTGGAAATTTCTGGCGTCCGTGGAACTTGCGCTTTTCAATATGCAAAAGTCTCCGATGTAAACTATATCTTTTTTGGCGTACTCTTTGCTGGAAGTTATTTCATTTTTCAAAAAAACCTCTCCGATGTTGCTTGTATCCAGGTAATTCACTCATCGATGGTGATAGTATCCCAGTCGAATTACCCTGTGTGTGTTTAGCACCATATTTTGTAAAAGCTGGCTTGATTTTACTATTGTCTCCTGATGATACGTAACAAAGAATGTTTCAGGTATACCCTGAACTTTCGACCAGGACAATCGGACAAAAAGAACTCGAGCAATTAGCAAGTGTAACCGATTTTCGTGTCTTTGGTGGAATATTCTCATGAAAAACATATTATTTCTTTTGCAAAGGGATCCTTTTTTAAACTACTACTTATGGCGAAACATAAAGGTAGGTATACTATGTTTCTCTGCAAATTCTTGACTCGCAACTCCTCGTTTTAACGTCTGTAAAAGTAAAAACAACGTCAATTTACCTCAATCCATTCTCGCACGCGACGTGTTAGGTTGTTTCTGATCTGCGATGTAAACAAAAATGTTGCATCCCGGGTATAGGGTGTGAATCAGGTCACCTGTTTGCTGAAAATAGCTCTGGTATCTCGGATTACAGTAGTAACAAAGGAAAATGGATTTTTCATACTAGAAAAGTGACTGTTGTTTTATAGAAAAGGCTACTAACGGTCATAAAAAAGGCATGGCGCACGGGAAAAGGGGCATGGCGCTACAAGAAAAGGGCATGGCGCAGCGCCATTCTAAAAGGGCCTAGGGGAAACACTAGGGTCCGATGTCGTGGAATGAAAGCTACCCCTACATGGTATTTATGGTGCAAGTATGAATGCTTTCTGACGAGTGGTTGTCAAGATATGGACTTCTAGAAAACTTTAACGCAGTGTGACGGGAACGGAACGGGAACACGTATGACGGTGGGGACTTCAATAGCTCTTTGCACTTCATGCAGTTGTGCACTTCATGCAGTTGAGCTAAAAATTAATAAAACCTGAATACTCCTGAATCATCTGTTCCCTTGCAACGTTGCTGGGTATTTGATGGTGCCATTTTTTATCACAAAGCAAATTGTCTGACAAAGAAGTTGGTCAATACTACATGCATTTTTGTCAGAAGCTGATAATTGCCATACTTCAATTGGCAGTAGAAAAGAATGGTCCTAGAAATTATTGCATTTGAATGGCCAAAATCATACCCTCCTTGATTCAGGACAACAATCAAACATTTTGGTTTTGAAGCCACCTGAGTAGGGACAGGATTATATAGCTCTAACACTACCCCATACCTAACACTAATTCCCAAAATGTAGGCTCGGATAGACAGAACTGTATGCCTGGCAAATAATAAGTGGGTATAATAAACCAAAAAATCCCAAACTTGATACTGTTGATATTTCTTTTTTATTCTGGTGGCAGAAAGCAGAATACCAGAGCTAGGTTTTCAAATTGTTTTCAAATTTGTAGGTTCTCACTATTTTGGAAGGACTTTTTTTCAAGATAATTATAATGTCCACATTCCATTGTGATCACAGACAGTCAAGGTCACTCAAATCAAAGCAACTTAGTAAGAATCAACCATAAGATATGTCTAGACAAACGCCAATACCAAATGAACCATACCAAAATCAATGTTCATCTTTCCCTTTTGGTTGATACACATTTAAACAGCAATTACTCTTACCTAATACATGCACATGCCTGTTCTACTAAGTCAGCAAAACTTAAATGAAATTAAAGCCTTCCAAAATCTAACAATTTCAACACAACTCGTAAGATTACACAGGTTTAACCTTACTTAAATACATTCTATTGTAAAAATAACGGGAGTGCACTCATTACACCTGTCAAACGTTTAACATGTCACCGTAAAACACAAATTTACCAGGTGTCCTGATTGGTTTTTCCCCGTTTTTTGTCAATGATCAATACTAGATCCAGGCCTACAGATAAAAGAGTGTGTAATTGAAATTATTTTTATATACCTCAGCTAAAACGTATGTTGTGGGCACTCAAAAGAACCGTCTTGATGAGACGGTTCTTTTGAACACCCAAAACACATGTTTAAACTGACAGATTAGAAAATAATTACATTTAATTTGCAAAAAATTGCTTATCTAGACCTAAGTGGATCACACGCAACCCTTGTAACCTCAGAAAAAAATGTCTGAATAAGCCACAAGGTGTGGTTAATTGGAACTGTCTCACAGAGGTAATTCAGATGGTTATCTATTCTTGCAAAAACTGACCCAAACAAAACAAAGTTTTTAAATACAATCTGAAATTTTATCAAACTTTCCAAACCTTACAGATAAATCCATAAACAAAATCTCTATTAACTACTATTAAAAGCAGTGCAAAAACCGGCAAAAAATCCCAAAACAAATCATCTACAGGTATTTTTAGATTAAATAAGTATTTTCATAGGACATACCTACTTTAATCAAACATTAAACAAAGTTCTATGGAAAATCCAATAAAATTCACCCTGCGGAAAAACATACCTGGCCTGACCTAGAGGGCGTAGTCTGGCCGATTATAAATCAGAGATCGGTGATCATAACAACAAGTAAGGATTTTAACAGCTTTGCAACAAATCAAAGAAACACTTATAATATTGGAGATAAGTAGATAAATGATATGACAGAATACACAAGACATCCCATTCATGTTCACTCAGCCTGGATGGACATGGTTATGCTTGAGAAATTAAAATTACAGATCAAACGGCCACACCGAAAGAAAAGTACGTTTTTAAGCTGATCCCGACATTGAAGGTCCTGTTCAGCCGTGTGCATCTGCACACGGATGAACAGGACCTTCCATGTCACATATAAAATGTAATGCTTTGCTTTGCTTGCTTTTTTGTCTTCTGTTGATTTATTTCAAATTAACATTCTTAAAAAATTCTTTCAGGAATACAATCAGAGTGTCAAACAGTTTGGATCTAGATCAGGCCTGACATTCTGTCCGGCCTGACCTGGGTTCTGACTGATTGCAAAGGTTATCAGCAGAAGCCACTTGTAGTCAGGGAGTTACCTATGGACCCTGGTTCGGCACACTATAGGAAATGGTCTTTTTTCACCGGACTTGGCTTGGGTAAATAAGCTTCTTTTCAACCCAGTTTTGGGATTGAGGTCATATAAGGTCGGAGTTGTGATACTGTTAGTGTGTACATTCTTAAATTGAAAAGTTTGCCAGTTCAAACAAAAAACAAAATCAAGTAGAAACATACTATCGAAAATGTCCACTTGGTAAAATGGTGTCATGATACTAGTTTTGTTGGCAGGCGGGGCCAGGGAGGCACAAGCTGACATGGGAGGAACTGACAGAGAACTACTGCCCTGATTGGAAGTTCACAACAGTTGACCCTCAATACAAGATAGGAGGTGTAAGATCTGCTATGTGTGCAGCTCGCCAGTTACCTGGAAGGGGGCCCACTGCATGTTAATAAAAAATCTGATTATGATGATATGACTAGGGTCATCTGCTGATAACCTTTGCAAAGATCAGACAGGACAGTTTTGTAGGGCCTAATCTGAATCCCAACTGGAAAAGACTAAAGTTTAAAATGCAGGTTTTAACTTTCCAGACAGAAAAAAAAAACAAAAGGGCTGTGTGACAAGCTATTTAAGGATGCATAGGCTGATCCTTTCATTCATCATTCTCATACAAAAAATCAGAGTTTCCCATAAAGAGTGTCTGATGGTGCTGCAATATTCTCTCTGCAAACCATCCTGACCAACCACATACGAGCTGAAAGACCTTAAGTTGAGAGAAAACATTCTTGATCTCTTGGACTTTCACCATGATGGCTGTTTAAAGAGAAATTTAAAGGTTATTTACATACTATACTAGCCAAAAGTTCTAACTGGCCACCTGCATTTTATTAATTTTCTTCAAAACGTAAAACGACATAACTACTCTTTTGCATCTCGAAATTGACAAACGTGTAATGTATCCTAGGCAGTGAAGATATTGACTGAAATGTTCAACATTACATGCAGGATGCTAACTTGAATAGTGGTACCCCCATTTTCAAAATTCGCATTTTGGCACAATTTGTGAGTCATGACTTTTTGAAATAACCCCATTTCACAAAACGTTTTCATTTCAAAAGCCAAACACATATTGATCACTAAAGTGCTGGAATGAACACCCTATCTGCATGAAACTTGTTGCTATTGGCTAAAGTGTCAAAAATTACACCACCATCCAATGTAAATTCTGAAGTTGAGGGTAAGTGTATTCGGTAAAGCCGCCAGGATACAAATTAAGGAGTTTTGCTTAGCCATTTTCTGTTATCGATGAATGATAGGATGGCCTATTCGGGAATGCAAATGAAATTGATATAGACCATATAATTTCCCGAAAATTGGTAAAAACAAATGTGGCCGGTTAGAACTTTTGACTAGTATATAAAGCTTAAGCTTGTGAGCCAATCAGCAGGTCAAACATAGTACTTCAACCCCTGTCCCCACTGTCTACTCAAAGCCCTTGCATTTCTTTCTTGCAAGTACAAGAGACCTTGAGTTTGACTAAGAGCAGGGAAGTTAGAAGATCAAAGTCACTATCAATTCATGACCTGATTCTAGAACCATAGCCCTTTGTAAGAATGATATGTAGTTGCTATTTTTCTCATTTTTCTAAGCAAGCATATTTTGTGGATACTCATTAGAAACATCACTTTGAGACCATTCCAACCAAACATCTCAACAATTGTTTTCATGTAAAAGCAAGAAAATTATCATCATTTTTGTCGTTTGAAAAAAACGATCGAGTGCTATTTATAATAATGTTTTCATAAAACACTCATCATTAGATTATTTAAATCCCATACCTAGATGAAATTGAAAATTCTTTAGAGAGTATGTCATGTGAAAAACGATATATATCGGCATGTAATTAAACTGAAGATATTTTCTATAGTATCTTCACAGCAGTTAAGTACCAAAGTGTTTGATATATGTCAAAGTTCTCTGCCATGGCTAATGTTGATGAACTACCCGGATATTTTTGCAACTAGGCTTTGGTGCTCCGGATACCCAGTCAAACGATGATTATGAATTACATGACAAAATACAAGCAATGTTACATGCTTGACAATGACGGGACTATGTTTTTCTAACGTTAAATGAGCATGTGCATGAGATTTCCAACAACGTGGTATGTGCGACCAGCAAAGCCTCAGATCAGCCTGCGCATACGCGCAGTCTGATCAGAGCCTTTGCTAGTCGCTTGAGTATTCTATGATTGTTAAGCTACTGACTGAACACCATTTGGAGTTTCTAAGCTTAAAAGGAGGCTGCAGTCTGGCTCGCCCGAGTCTACACTTGTCAAAATGTTAAATTGTTGGAAATCTCATGCCACGGCTCAAATTGAATCTTCTACCAGTGCTTCCAAAAACATACTTTTTTAGATGAAATAACATTCCTTAATAGCAATTCTTATACAGCCTACAAGCTAAAACATATTAATGTGTTTTGACAACAACAGACTTACAGCAAAGATTTGGCCAGTAAAATTAAGAAAAATATACAATGTGGACCTAGATCAGAATGCTCAAGGTTCATAGTGTTTACTTCCATGGAAAAAGCATTCTTTAGTGCATTTGAATTATATATGCAGGAGATGTAAGAAGCAGACATCAATTTTCAAGACAAAAATATTGGCAGGATAAGGATTACAGTTGCAGCCTATATCAAAGCCTATTAGAGCTACTATTAAAGTTCTTGGTCAAAATATTCATGCTAGAATCATATTTTTTGTGTGTAAGGTGTTGTAATAAAGTCTTTGTCACATCATAAAATATGCTGACTGTATATTCATCTAAACCCAACCAGATGAAAACATAACATATTATTAACAGGACAGGTTATGACACTTTATGTAAATTTAGAATCTAGACTTTATCAGGTAGATTAATTTCATGGCCAAATGTTGAGTAGTTAATAAAATACAAGAGAGCCCTACTCATGGGCTCTGGGTTGCTCACCTGAGAATGACTGTTTAATAAGGTTGGGGAGTATTACCCAGCTAAACATCCAGCTATGAATCTTTGACAGATCAACAGTTTCAATAAGACTTTACATGGAAAAGCAGAGTTTGTAAATGAAAATTGTTAGTTTTATTTCTCAACCAAAACAAATGTTGTGGGTACTCAAAAGAACCGTCTCGATGAGAGGGTTCTTTTGAGCACCCACAACACATGTCTAAACTGATGGATATTATAGGTTAAAATTTTTTGCTTAACTGGCCATGTGGAAAAGTATATGATGTCACATTGAGGAAAACTAGAGGACCTGAAGGTCCTGAGGCACTCACCTGATCTCCTTAATAATGTTAAAATAGGTCAAGGTCACTACAGCTTATAATGAAACATATTTTGTTTTACCATATATGAGTGTTGCAGCCATTTTGGTCAAGTGACCTACACAATCTTATGAATACTCCATCAAACAGCCCAGTGATTTCTGAGAAAAAGATGTTTAGATAGATATATGGCAGTCCAAATGAGTGGCCTTGGATAAAAGGTCAAAGATCAGCTTGACATTTGGTACTTATATTAAACCATTGTCTCATTAGGTTAAACATTTCTTGCAAGTATTATGATTTCGGCTTAAACAGTTACATGTATAGAAATATAAATGCATTAGGAATCAAATTTGTTCTTGCGATAAAGTAGGTCAAGGGCAACCTAGATTCATCATTTGTGCAAATCTGGTAGGGCCCACATCCCCAATGCTACATACCAAGTCCCAAGGCCATTGGCTTTTTGGTTCTGGACAGAGAAGAAGATATTTAAGGGTTTTTACCATATATGGGCATGGTGGCCATCTTGGTCATGTGACCAGTACAATTGGTATTAATTTTGGCTAACTTATCATAAGGAGTCTTCATTAGAAATTTGAGTTCCATTGGCCTTGTGGTTTCTCAGGAAACCATGTTTTAATGTGTTGATAGGACTCCAATATGAGCGACCTTGGCTGAAAAAGTAAAGGTCAGGTAAACCTAGACCTTTGAAACTTATTTATAGCCATTGTCTCATTAGGTTTAACATATCAAGTGAGAGTAATGACTTTGGCTTCAATAGTATTCAAAAAATCATTTTTTAAAAAAAAATCCCATTTAAATGCATTAGGAAGCAAATTTGACCTTGACATTAAGTAGGTCAAGGTCAACCTAGGATCATCATTTGAACAAACTTGGTAGGCCCCACATCCCAAATGCTACATACCAAGTCCCAAGGTCACTGGCCTTCTTGTTCTGGAGAAGAAGATTTTTAAAGGGTTTTTACCATATATTGGCGTGGCAGCCATCTTGGTCATGTGACCAAAATGTTTTGTATAAATTTTGGCTAACTTATCATAAGGAGTCTTCACATGAAATTTGAGTTCAATTGGGCCAATGGTTTGTGAGAAAACTATGTTTTAATATATTGATGGGACTCCAATATGAGCGACTTAGCTGAAAGGTCAAAGGTCAACCTTGACCTTTGGAACTTATTTATAGCCATCGTCTCATTAGGTTAAACATATCAAGTGAGAATAATACCTAAGGCTTCTACAGTTTTCAAAAAATCAACTTTTCAAAAAAATTCCAATTAAAATGCATTATAAAGCAAATTTGACCTTGACGTTAAGTAGGTCAAGGTCAACCTAGGATCACCATTTGAACAAAATTGGTAGGCCCCACATCCCCAATGCTACATACCAAGTCCTGAGGTTATCAGCCTTCTGGTTCTGGAGAAGAAGATTTTTAAAGGGTTTCTACCATATATGGGCATGGCGGCCATCTTGGTCATGTGACCAGGACCATTTGAACAAACTTTCGTTCCCCAACCCTAAGGAGTCTCCATATGAAATTTGAGTTCAATTGGCCCAGTGGTTTCAGAGGAGAAGATGTTTGAAATTGTGGACGGACGGACGCCGGACGGACGCCGGAGTGACTGGTATACTATTAGCTCACCCATGAGCCTTCGGCTCAGGTGAGCTAATAAAAGGATGTAGAACCTCAATGGAAATGATCCTTTTTACCAAAAGTGAATCAAGTCTGACCATTGACTAAAGGGATATAGATCTCTGGCAGCCATGTTTTTCCAACAGATCAAGTTAATTTGAGCAGTCATGGCAAACCAATACCCAAAGACCATCTGTGCCAAATTATTTTCAAATCAGACCAATAGTTTTTAGATTTTGACCAGATGATCCAATATAAACATAAGTAAAACTGACTCCACCCATGGGTGGTCATGTTTTACAACTGATCAAATTTATTTTAGCAATCTTGGTAGAGGGTCATGTAAGGATCATTTGTGTAGAATTATTTTCAAATCCGCCCAGAAGTTTTTTACAAAAACATTTTTTATGTTTTCCCTTTATAATAAACTGCCATATCTCATAGTCGCCATATTTTTCACTGGATCAAATTAATTTGAGGAAACTTGGTAGAGGGTCACCCAAGGACCATTTGTGCCAAGTTATTACCAAATCGGCCCCAGTAGTTTTTGAAAGGAACATTTTTTTGCGTTTTCCCTATGCAAGAAAAACTGACTCCACCCCCTTGGTGGCCATGTTTTTCGTTTGATCAAATTAGTTTTAGGTAGAGGGTCATCCAAGGACCATTTGTGCCAAATTATTTTGAAATCAACCCAGTAGTTTTTGACAAAATTTTTTATACATAATAAAAACCGACTCCACCTCCTGGTGGTCATGTTTTGCAACATATCAAATCTGTTGAGGGTCACCTAGCAACCATTTATTCCATTAGGCTTGTGTTTTTCTAAAAGATTTAAAGTTTTTCTTTTTCTTGCATGGCAACCAGAATTCTGTATAGAATGGGAATATTTTATCAACTTAGTAAGGGGACCACCTAAGGATCATTCAGTGAAATTCCAGTCTGGGGTTTAGGAGGTGTTGTTTGAATTGTTGAAAGAGGCTGAACGCTGGCAGGCCGGACGTACTAACGAAGGATGGACAACAGACATCCTTTGATCACAGTAGCTCACCTTGAGCCTATTGCTCAGGTGGACTAAAAGAGCTTTATGCCTAATTTCTAGTCTAAGTTTCATCTACTTCCAAACCTTGTGTGTGCTAAAATCAAAGGCTCAGGCAAAACTGCGCGCATGCCCAGGCTCGTCTGAGTCTTTTTTGGCCACATATACTATAAGTACCAAATTCCCATGTGCTGTGTCATTTTTGCCTTCTTATGATGAAGGTACATTCTTCTATGATACAAGCTTAAACTGCCAGCATCTTTAAATTTTTCTGAAGCTAGGCCCTGGAATGAGCCAAAAGCGTCTTGGTGATGTTTCAAATCTTTAAATAAATCTCACTTTCATTTTTTTTCTTTCATTCTACAAGAGGAAGCCATTTCTTTACCCTTGGCATCTGGTATTCTGAAAATAACCTTGCAGCGCTTAACTTTTTGCATGCTGGGTAATTTTTCATGCATTTGTTTGTCTGCTGACTTTTTTCAAAGTTAACTTTTTTCAAAAACTCTTTCAGGAACACAAACATAGTGTCAAACAGTTTGGTTCCAGATCAGGACTGACATTTTGCCAGTCCTGATCTGGGTCCAAACTGTTTGAAAAGGTTATTATCAGACGACAAAATTTGCGGCTAGCAAGGAAAAAGTGATTAAGTTGATTCATTTTCTTTCTTCTTTTCTCCTCCCTCTTTTCTTCAGCTTTAATGTAGAAGTAGAAGAAAATCACCTCTGCTGTCAGAAACATTATCATTCCTTTAATATATCATCATTAAACATAATTTTGACAACATTAGAAAAATATTTTGGATGTGCAAAGTATCTTCAATCTAAAGCTCTTGTGCAGGAATTCAGATTCAAAACAGACTTTTGATTATACAAAACAGATTTAATGAAAAAATATGAGCCAGTACATGAGATTATGGTACTTATTGCAACCATGAGCAGTCAAGTCTCAGGCAAGAATGACTTCACCATTTAAAGAACGACTTTATACATATGCGATAAGTACCACTATATCATGGGCTTGGCTCTAAGTTCTTCCAGTATGCAAATATCTGCACCTTAAATTTGACAAGCCATGCTTATCACAAGCCTACTAAACATAATCTTTTTTGTTTTTCAAAATTATCATCCAGTCTCCTACCATAACAGTGTGGATGGTCCATTTTACATAATGAAGGGGTCATAGGTTGCATGCTCCATAAGCAGATAAAGGGTTTCTTAAACTTGTTCTTCAGGTCCCGGAATTGCAATGCCTCCTTAAAGTTAAGGAAGACTTAAGTTAAGTACTGGTTTTTCAGGATGTGAAAAAAGACGTCTAAAACTGATTAAATCAAAATAGCTTCATTTTTGCTGAAGATCAGAATGATGTCTTTGACCACAAGTACCACATCGATCAAGGCAATTTATTTAGCATTTCATATAGCATGTTGAAATATCAACACTTAAGTCTTGCTTAACTTTAAGGAGGCATTGTAATTCCAGGCCAAGAATAATTAGGTTTGTAGTTTCTAAAAATTTGAAATAGAACATGCCACAAAAATAACTGTCATATGCCAACAAAGCCACAGAATAGATGGGTATCATCGTGAGAAAACCTGACTTTGTTGCATATGAACAGCAAGGGCGCAGACCAGCCTGTGCATCTATGCCCTCTGGTCAGCATCTTTGTTATTCCCTATAGAGAAAGTCATGAAAGTGGATTAGTTCACTTGCTACAGGAACAATTTCATTGTTCCAGCTTGTCTTTTGGTGCTGAAGAGGCTGGTTTGATGCTTTCCTGGTTGAAAACACCCAAGACAGGTTTTCTAGCGTCAAGGCCCATATATGAAGATGCCAGCTGTTCCTAACATGCCAGTACATTGTATGTGATATGCCTAATTTTAGGCATGAATTTTTTTTTATTTGAATTTTATTGTGTGTAAACTTCAGTAAATTACTCACAAACTGAATAAAGTCCAAAGGATGTTTTTAGTTTCTAAGTGTTTGTCGAAGTGTACACATCAATAAGGCCAGATTTTTTTATTGGTTGATTTACAGGAATTTTTTTTCAGATTTAGGGTTGGGGGGACGAAAAAAAATAAATAAAAAAGTTCTGAAAATGACCAGTTAACTGGTCATTTTCAGAGCTTTTTTTTTATTTTTTTTCATTTTCAGAGATTTTTTTTTGCTTTTTTCAGAGATTTTTTTTGCTTTTTTTTTAATATCTCCAGAAAAAAAACAGTAAAACTAATAAGGTAAACCAACAGTCTGTATTAAATCTTTGAATATTTCATCATTTTCCTAAAAATCTGGATAGGACAATCACTTTTAACAGTGTCACTCTCAAAAAAAACACAGGCAGACCCTCAAAAGTAATTATTTTTTTCAACGAAACAAATAATATTTAGAGTGGGCGGATAAAAAAAAAAATAAAACAATAAATAAATTTTATTTTTTTCCTACTTTCCGGAAAATTACAGTAGGAGGGTTCGTAAATCAACTAATAAAAAAATTCTGGCCTAAATTTAAATTTTTTTTTATTCCTTACAACTCCTATTTTCCTTTCTTTCTCCATGATAATCATAGATCTTTCCATATTTAGACACTGAAACTTCGAATGTGGCAGACACTTATGAATATAGGTTAAATGTTCTAAAATTTAGAACACTAATTACCTGCCAACAAGGCCTAGACAAACAGTGCAGACCCAGATCAGATTGCTTCTCCCTGTTTGCTATTTTGACAAGCAATTGGTAAATTCTAGCCCTCAGATAACTGAGTGTTTCTAAATACCATAAGATCAATAACCAACAGGATGCTTCTGTTGGTCTTGTGGAAGAGACATAGGCATACCTGCATATCAAATCCCAGGTCTAGTAAGTTTTCTCCTCCCCCTCCATTAGCAGTAGAGTCTGGGGCAGCAAAGGGGTCCTGGGATGACTGTTTGGTCGTGTCTGTGGTCCCAGAGTCACCGAAATCTAGGAGGGTGTCAAAGTCTGACATGGTGCTCGATCTCTCACGTTAATCCTGAAATACAAAGAACCATAACTCTTAATGTGGTAATAACGCAGACAACAAATGTGATGTCTATTTCCTTGGCAAATAAATATACATATTGTAAAAAATAGTCTGGAGACATGGACAATAAAAAGACATAGATGGACTCCCAACAATCACAAAAGCTCGACTCCAGCATGCAATCAGGTGAGCATAAAAGGCCTTCTTAACCCTTTACTCCAAAGGCTATTTTTAGATCATGACATCATTTTCTATTTTTAGACAACACTGAAAAAATTAAAGAAAAATCTAAGTTAAGGTTTGAATACTTTTGAAAATATTATGGAAAATGGAGCATTTGCTCTTTTGGAGCAAATGCTCCATTTTCCATAATATTTTCAAATACATGATATTTCGAAGGCGTTTATCATGGAGTTAAGGGTTAATGCAGAAATTCAGCTGTTTGCAATTTGGAGCTCTTGTATGTCTGACGTGTAAACATTTAAGAAATTATGACATTGTGGTAAAATTCATTTTTTGAGTCAACTGGTATTGATTTTGTAGTCTGCTAATTATGGCTTTTTGTCGTCTGCTAGTTGTTGATATTAAACTGCATACATCCAATTTATCCGAATCATGGTAAATGTCTGTAATTTGACACTGGTGTGAAAACAATGAAATAGACTTCTTTAGCATGCTCTTTAAAAAGAATCACATTTCGTAATTTTACATGGCGGATCCAGAATAGGTTGAAATTAGCGGTTTTGAGTTTTTGCCACTTTATTAAAATAGGGCATTTATATTGCCACATTGCAAAATTCTGTGTGCTTCCGCCATAAGCAAAATGAGACTGTCATGTATGAATTGTGCATTTGAATGGTCATGTATGTATTTTTCAGACTCTAAAATCCGTTACAAACAGCAGGTTTATATAATGACTCATAGTGGTGTAATTTAAAATCCCTTTGCATGCTTTATCAGTAGAATTTGGAATTTTACAAAATAAGCCCAGAGTAGCCTGAAATTAGAAAAATGATAAACCCTGGTCACTTTATTTAGAGCATTGCTACTGACAGTGTAAAATTTTCTATATTTCTATCACATCCGTATATGAGACTGACATGAACATTTGCGCATTTAAGTGTGTTGGTCTGGCCTACATATGATTCACCATAGTGGAAATGTCAGATTCAATGTTTTTGCATGCTACTGGCGAATCACAAATTGGGTTTTAAGCTCTTTTGGGCCTGAGATCATTTTGAAGCTGTGGTTTTGGGTATGCTTTATTATGTTTTACACATGTGAGGCTGTGGGGACCTTTTGTTTTTCGTGTCTCCATGGGTTAAAGAGTAATTGCATTGTTGATGAAGAGAGTTTCATAAGGGTCAAACTGGTTCCTATGTTGTAATAGACTGACCCATCTTTTTATAAAGTAAAGAAATGAGCTTTACAAATAGTTTAAAGTAAAGGAGCTTACTTGAAAATGAATTTAATAATATTTCCAATCTTTTGGATCCTTTGAAAAAACTGATATTATCCAAATATACTAGATTTTTTATTTGGAATTGCTTCCATGCTAAAAAGAAGTTCAGGCAAGTCAGAATTTGACATTTACATACACTTTTTGATTCAATGATTTTGGGTTTTTTCGTGGATTAATTGTTGAAATGAAATAGGTTTTCATAAATACTAATTAATAATTATATATTAGGTGTGTTAAGCTTATCTGGCTTCACTTTATTCAATAGTTTTTAAGGACTATTTTGTTTCAGTGTAGGGGCATTGACCTAATCACACTTCAGTAAAGCATTACCATATAATCTGTTATAGTTAGACCACTTAGATTGTAAAGGACCTTATTTAGGGTTGTTTTGGCTAAGAATTTATTATTTTAGAGGTGAATTTTACTGTTTTATTGAGGATTCACATGAAAATACTGTTTGCATGCATTTGTTTAATCTAGAAAGTAAAATTTATTGATATTTTGGTAAAAATTGTGGTATTGCGCAATAGACAGGAAGTGATGTTTATTAATAGGTTTGGGTAACTATGATGTCATTTCCTGGCAAATTATATGTTGAGTTCCCTGAGTAGAAATAGACTAGTCCAGCTAGATTTCAGGTAGCCAATGAAATCGTATTATTTTGTCATGTGACTTTTGCTGTCTATAAAATCAGAGAACGCTCGGTGTCGTTTCATTCTGTTGATTCTGAGGGGATGTGTGATGTACTAAAAATGCACTGATATTTTTGCAGAAATTTATATTATTCTCTTTAGACAACTTTGAACTTAGAGAATTTGTGGTAGGGTGTTTTCTAAAATTAATATTAAATATTTGTATGCTATAGCAAATTTATATAGCAGAATACAAGAACATATTTGGGTGATAACAGACATTTGAGTCTGGTTAATCTGTTCGGTTGGTTTGGTACTAATGAAGGCCGGATGTACATTGGTTCTAGCCTAAATAAGGGTTTGCCCTGAATGTGCTTAGTCTGCTGAACAGATTCTGAAATCTCTAACTTCAAATGTGTTCTGCTATATGCTAAAAATTAGGCGAAATTAGATTTTTCCTTGATGTTTTGGGACTATGTTTTAGTAGGTTTTCTTAGCAGAATATAAGGACATATTTTGGGTGATAACAGACATTTGAGTCTGGTTAATCTGTTCTGCTGGTTTGGTACTAATGAAGGCCGGATATACATTGGTTCTAGCCTAAATAAGGGTTTGCCCTGAATGTGCTCAGTCTGCTGAACAGATTCTGAAATCTCTAACTTCAAATGTGTTCTGCTATACACCTATAAAGTAAATAATTTGACTGAGAGTCTAAAAAGGGTACATACAATTTATAGTTTTTCCCGGTTAAGGATGAATTCTCATCAGGAGCATTGAATGAGGATTTTATCAAGGAAAATTATAGAATAAGACCCCTCTATCTTTCTTTCTTTGGTCTGTCTCTTGTCTCTGATATGGCTCTGATCGTGCATATGCTTGCCTTTTTGGGTGCTTTCCAGTAAAATCATCCGCAGGTTCTTTGAGGTGATAGTTGTTCACCTCTGAGATACCCAAGTTTGTCTCGGGAACCTGAATGGTGAATTTACTGACGTTAAATTTTATTGGTATCACTAAATTAGTGATTATTAGTAATTTTTGAGCAGTGCTTTGTCGTAGACTGTTCATTTAGCAAGTATATAAGGTGCAGGAAATCAGAGGGATTGTTCAGCTACACATTTGTGGGTGAACCATTTGTTTGAACCTGTCACATTCCCCCCCCCCCCTTTTCCCTTCCCGTATGCAAATGAGCTGGCATTAGTTAAACAATTAAATATCTAAATCTAAAATTGATAAATTGGTAACTTTGGCTAAATAATTACATAGTTAATTAGTTATTTTAGGATATGTACTGTGCATGCATCATTGTCTGTACGCTGTAAAAAGAGGCTTTTTCTATATAAACATCTAAAATTTATCCTTGCCTTTGTCATTATCTAAATTCCCTTTTTAAGGTATTTTGGTACACTGAGTATTGGCCATTGGTCTCTATCCGGCTATCAGGTTGAGCCGGGGCCCGTTTAGCTAAAATCAATCTGTGGTGTCATCCTGACATGTGTATATAGGTATCCAAAAGGGTTTGTGGCTACGCCCCCGAGGTTTTAAACCCAGTTTTACCACACAACCGTTTTTTCTGGTGTCAGAAGTGGGATCCGTTTTTGTAAACGAGCAGGAGTGGATCCTCAGTTTTTAAAAGTACTCAGGTTTGGGTTAAAACTTAAATTTATACTTTCTTTAAAGTATGGCAAGGTATTTTGGTATGAGTACTCTTAAAGAGGAAATTTTGAGTCTGAAAGAATCTCTTAAGCAGCTGGAGCTTTGGAGGAGAAATCTATTCAGCATTTGCAAATTCATGAAGATAATTATGCAGCCACCTTTAGACAATTTGTGGAAAGGGTGGAGCAACTTATTGTTGTTCAGGAAGGACAAATTGATAAGCTTGCAAGTCATAACTGTGATTTGGAAGCAAGAAACTTGGTCTTAATGAAAACGATGCTGCATTATAATGCATAATGATGTCTGTTATTGAGTCAGTATTTAAGTACATTGCTTAAAGTTTTGGTTTGAGTTTATTTTATGGAATATTTTATGCTTCTTTAGTCGGTTGAGTTTAACTGGTGTCAAGCATGGTTCTATTCCCAATTTATATCTTCTATCTTTTTACTTAACTCTCAGAATCCACAGAATCGGTTAGAGGGCTGCAAATGAGTCTTGTCAGGTTACAACTTTGGTCGCAGCAGTGATAATTCTCTGAGTTAGTCCTCTGATCTATTATTTTATTGGTCTGTTTGTGTGTTCACCACTGAGTAATTTAGTAATTTTGATTTTAAAATTTAGATCAAAATTTGATGAATAAGGTGGACACAGTTTTTGGAGACCTACCATCATTGACGGTTTGAGTTTTGAAATTTGTCAGATTTCATATTTTGTTGTGAAGGTTTTTGGTTGGAAATCTGACAAAAGTTGCGAATTGGTCAAAATTTGATGCTTTAGGATATCATTTAAGGGTTAGTAGTAGGCTTGCGATTGAGCTTACGTGATCCGAGTTTGAGATCAGCTAACGTGGGAGCTGTCTTAAAGCTGCAATTAATCATAAATTCTAAAATTAAACCTTGCATCTCTTTCAGAGGAAAGAAACACTGATTTTTGAGCAGTGGTAGCTTAAAAATTGGTAAGCAAATTTGTCTGTTGGCATAACCTATTTGCACCGCTGAGAGTGATAAGCTTCTGGTACAAAGACTTGAGTTGTAGTCTTTTGGCTTAGTTGTAGTCAGCCATTAGTGAATCATTTCTCATAATGTCTGTAGACGGTGGAAATCTTCCAAAAGATGGATTTGCATTCTAGAACTGTACCTGGACGATGGACTATTAACCCAGAACCAAGTGAGGACTCTGTACATGAGAAGAACATGGTTGAACATAATCTTTGATGAAGAAGATGAAGAACTTAGTTTATTATTTGATGCAGAAGACGTGCCAACCAGTGGCATGTACTTCTACGATTTTGATAGAGTTTCATGGGAGGAACATAGCTTAGTTTGCTGGACAAGGCAGCCAGTGGTAAAGGGTGATCTTGTTGGTGATTTGGATACTCCCATGAGAGAGTTCATGGAGTGGGAAGGATGTCCCCAGAG
Organism: Loripinus fragilis; assembly: GCA_964019695.1. Taxonomy (NCBI): domain Eukaryota; kingdom Metazoa; phylum Mollusca; class Bivalvia; order Lucinida; family Lucinidae; genus Loripinus; species Loripinus fragilis. Next base: position 39,150,430 of record OZ026519.1, on the reverse strand, counting down.
TTTTAATCAAGAAGACAGGATATACCATTGGAGAGAGGTCGTGGACAGCAACAGCATTTATTTGTTTATACTCTTCTATGAGGGATATACAGAAGAGTGGGACTTTTGAGTTTATGGCCCAGATGTAAACATACAGCCAAGACAACATCATTTTAGACCTACAGGAGTGGATGATTGTAGCAACTATGGGTTTGGAGATTTTCAGTATGAAAGACTTCTTCCACAGGAGGTGGACCTAGAGGACAGAACTTAGCTCGTAGGCCACTCCAGGATTTGAAGCAAATAGATATGGATGTGACTTAGCCAGACAACATAGCTATCTGAGGACTTCCCTGAGACGGAAGTGAGATGTGTACCTATGAGAGATTTATTCAATTTTGTAAAAACCTGATGTCTTCTTTGGGAAAGGTTCTTTAGATGTGAAGCCAATTAGTTAGCAAGACGAGATGAGAAATTAGTCATGCCATCTTATCTTGATCTATTTGATACCTGGAATTGGTTTCATTGTACCTGTTCCTTACACAGTTATGATGTCCTGCGCCAATGCAGTGTAGATCTGGATATCACCTGATGACCGAGAATCAGTTGGGGAGACTTGTGCAGTGAACCGGTACTAGCTGTACATGTTGAGCCCCCAAACCCCTTGACGGCCATGATGAGGTACCCCTACGCTTGATGTTCAGAGAGGCAGCGGTGAACATTGCTATCAGACTGATGACAGTGACGGTCTGACGAGGAATCTATGGTATGGATACAGAGAAGAGCGGAGGTAATCAAGACTATAGTAAGTAGGCTGCTCAGACGATATTTTCGCTTACATTGGTAAGTGTAGTCTCATGATTCTGCTTCCAGGCATCTGTTAGGTTCAGTTATAATCTTTGGTTTGAGTTAAGAAATTTTTGATGTTATATAATATGAAAAGAAATCATAGAAATTCAAAAGCTAAGATACAATTTAAATTATGGTTTTTGATAATGATATGGTTCAATCTGCATTAGACAAGCACTCATCGGATAGTTAAAATGTGCTTGCTTAAGACAGGTTGATTGCTTAGTAGAGGTAATCACCAAGACCGGTTTTACTGGAGTTTAAGTTTGTAATTACACTGTTTTTACTTGTAAGGCACTTTGTTTGGATGCAGGTGACCATGCATTTATATTTTATTTGTATGGATTGTGATTAGTTTTATGTCTGTTCTGGGTGATGCACAGTGTTGGAAAAAAGTAACCGTTTGGGAAGTGATACGAGGTAAAGGCCTGGCACTTCTTGCAGACTCTGATGTCACCGGATTTGGAACTAGAGAGCAAAAGCCAAAATAGATTCCAAGGTTGTGAATTAGAGTATAAACTCATGTTATGCTTTTCTTTTTTATTTTTTTTATGTGTGTATAGACCTGGGTTGCCTATACGTCCTTTTTATGTGGTTGGGGTAGTTTGACAGGTTCTAATATCTGTCCAGGGTGAAAAATTCCAGCAGTGGGTATCACGCGTAATGGATATGACACTGGGCACAATTTGCACATGTTATTCAGATATATGTGTATATTAAATAGTAGTGCCACATGGTTGAGGATCGTGCAGGGATATAAGAGTTATGGTTTTGGTTTTTAAAGATGTGTAAGGTTGGGTAGCTTACACCGACATATTTCATTTGTTTCACATGATTTGACATTGAAATTTGTATACCTGTACCTTGTGACTGGCCATCACATGGTGCATGGTAATTGAGTTATGATTACACTGTGAATACATGATCCTCTGCTAGTGTGTACGGGATGTAAGACATACATGTTTTCTTTTGGGTCAACCTTTTGACTTGCGTGGTGACCTTGGTTGGTGTGAATTGTCTTATGTGAGTGATTTCTGGTTTAGGTCTGGATTGGTCTGAGTACCAAGCTCTCATCCTGATATATATTTAACCCCCTTAGTTTAGCATAACTTTAGTTCCATGGGTATTTTACCTGTTATTGGATTAACGCTGTTTTGCTGTTTTTAGCTATAACAGCTTGAGGTAGATTGCTGGTCTTGGTTAACTTCTTGTTGTATAAAGGCCGTTCTGAAGTCTCTGCATGGGCTGATTCTCATATAATACCTTGGGGACCATGGGGACTAATGGTTGACAGTACGTGAAGACATGTTACATTTACCTTGAATATTTCATATATTTTTTTATTGTGTTAGTATTATTACATATTCTAATATATGTTGCACAATATCATGCATTCTTCCATCCTGTAGGCAGTAGGTCATTACTTGTATTTTGTTGATATTCATTGGTCATACAGTGATTTAAAATGAGAGCGGCATAGAGATCTTTCGGTTCTCTTTTGTTTTTGTGAGTAGTACAAAATGAGGGGAGAACTGATGGATCCTAATGAGCACTTAACTGTGGCACTGATAATTAAAATTCAATGATATCAAATATGGGTTTTGATTAAGTTCAGGTATGGGTATAGTTCTAATGTAAATAGGTATATCATTTTTTACTATTGCTTTGCTTTTTTATACTTTTTGAGCTCTTGCTTTGTTTCATTTTTGGTAAATAGGGACAAAGAAGAGCGGTAGACTGAGACTGAAATATTTTGAAGGACTTATAGGGTATATACAGGTGCATGTGCTTTGGTTTGTGCAGTAATAGCCTTGCAGTTGTATGTCCATATAAGCTGCATCAGTTCAGGTCTATGGTTTCATTTTTGGTGAAAGTTTAGTTTTGCATCACCTGGGTTTCTTGTACAGGATTAAAATAGGCAATTATTATTGAAATTAGATGATCAGTTCAATTCCTGTTCAGGTCACCAAGGTATCCATTTCATATTTTACATGTTTATGTTTTCAAGTATTTTTGAGGTGAAATAATTGTGAAACGTGGAGTTGGACATTGAAGGTATTTTCAGTTATTAAAATTAAGAAGTAGTGACATAGCCTTATTAATGTTACAAGTGATCATTAATTTAAATAATCTTATTTAATTAACATTTTGTCCAATTTTAAGTTTTATAGACTGTGGAAATGAGCAACAAGGACTATTGTATGACAATTTGGCCATACGTTTGAGTATAGATTCATGAAATTTAAGTTAATAGTGCAAAAAAGTTTCACAATCGTTTTACATGTCCAAAATCTTTTTCTTTTTTTTACGATGGCACCTGATTTGTTCATGTAACCAATTAGATTTAAGATTTTGATAAGATAGGTTAGTTCTAGTTTTAGTTTTTGCAGACTGTGTAGTTTTGTATTGTTTTAATTTGCTAAGATTAACAATTTTGTTTGGTGCTATTTTGAACTGTTTTCAAAATTTAAGATACTTAGCAGTTATGGTTTTTTGATATATTGATACTTTGTTTTATAGAGATTAAAATAAGATAAGACAGACAAGGAATTCTTAGAACTTCATAATGGTCATGAAGGCACTGTCTAAAATACTTTTGAGTGTTTTGATTTTTAATGCTTGATAATAACAGGGTTCTTATATATTTTTCATCTTGAAATTTAAAATTATTGAGCACTTTGAATAACTTTGCTTAAATCTAATTACAATGAAGAAGTTTTGATGAGAATATGAATCCTCTTGGAAATCTTGGAGGACTTAATCATGAAAGTTAGGTTATAATATCAATGGTAATATCAAATGATACTGATAGACATATTTTTTTCCATTAGGGTTGAGTAGATAATAGAAATCTTTTAGTATTTTGCTATGTATCTTTATATACATGTATACACATATATGCTTTGTATTTTTCATAGTTTTATGATGACTTTGTCAGTGTCAGAGACTTCAAATCAGTGATAAAAGATTTAAGGTTTAAGGAAAAATGATCACTGAATAATACTTTTGATGACTAAACAAATGCTAATGTATAGGGAGTAACATTAAATGATTTCAGATCATTTATTTTGGGCCTCTATCATTTATGTCTTGCGTTCATGTGACAGTTGACTCTCAAGAAGGCTGGCAATCGAAGTTGAAATATTGATATTGATTTCAGGGATGAAATCGATAAAAATTCTCGCTTGGAATTTTTATTTTTCTGAAAGGGGTGTAGTGTGGTAAAATTCATTTTTTGAGTCAACTGGTATTGATTTTGTAGTCTGCTAATTATGGCTTTTTGTCGTCTGCTAGTTGTTGATATTAAACTGCATACATCCAATTTATCCGAATCATGGTAAATGTCTGTAATTTGACACTGGTGTGAAAACAATGAAATAGACTTCTTTAGCATGCTCTTTAAAAAGAATCACATTTCGTAATTTTACATGGCGGATCCAGAATAGGTTGAAATTAGCGGTTTTGAGTTTTTGCCACTTTATTAAAATAGGGCATTTATATTGCCACATTGCAAAATTCTGTGTGCTTCCGCCATAAGCAAAATGAGACTGTCATGTATGAATTGTGCATTTGAATGGTCATGTATGTATTTTTCAGACTCTAAAATCCGTTACAAACAGCAGGTTTATATAATGACTCATAGTGGTGTAATTTAAAATCCCTTTGCATGCTTTATCAGTAGAATTTGGAATTTTACAAAATAAGCCCAGAGTAGCCTGAAATTAGAAAAATGATAAACCCTGGTCACTTTATTTAGAGCATTGCTACTGACAGTGTAAAATTTTCTATATTTCTATCACATCCGTATATGAGACTGACATGAACATTTGCGCATTTAAGTGTGTTGGTCTGGCCTACATATGATTCACCATAGTGGAAATGTCAGATTCAATGTTTTTGCATGCTACTGGCGAATCACAAATTGGGTTTTAAGCTCTTTTGGGCCTGAGATCATTTTGAAGCTGTGGTTTTGGGTATGCTTTATTATGTTTTACACATGTGAGGCTGTGGGGACCTTTTGTTTTTCGTGTCTCCATGGGTTAAAGAGTAATTGCATTGTTGATGAAGAGAGTTTCATAAGGGTCAAACTGGTTCCTATGTTGTAATAGACTGACCCATCTTTTTATAAAGTAAAGAAATGAGCTTTACAAATAGTTTAAAGTAAAGGAGCTTACTTGAAAATGAATTTAATAATATTTCCAATCTTTTGGATCCTTTGAAAAAACTGATATTATCCAAATATACTAGATTTTTTATTTGGAATTGCTTCCATGCTAAAAAGAAGTTCAGGCAAGTCAGAATTTGACATTTACATACACTTTTTGATTCAATGATTTTGGGTTTTTTCGTGGATTAATTGTTGAAATGAAATAGGTTTTCATAAATACTAATTAATAATTATATATTAGGTGTGTTAAGCTTATCTGGCTTCACTTTATTCAATAGTTTTTAAGGACTATTTTGTTTCAGTGTAGGGGCATTGACCTAATCACACTTCAGTAAAGCATTACCATATAATCTGTTATAGTTAGACCACTTAGATTGTAAAGGACCTTATTTAGGGTTGTTTTGGCTAAGAATTTATTATTTTAGAGGTGAATTTTACTGTTTTATTGAGGATTCACATGAAAATACTGTTTGCATGCATTTGTTTAATCTAGAAAGTAAAATTTATTGATATTTTGGTAAAAATTGTGGTATTGCGCAATAGACAGGAAGTGATGTTTATTAATAGGTTTGGGTAACTATGATGTCATTTCCTGGCAAATTATATGTTGAGTTCCCTGAGTAGAAATAGACTAGTCCAGCTAGATTTCAGGTAGCCAATGAAATCGTATTATTTTGTCATGTGACTTTTGCTGTCTATAAAATCAGAGAACGCTCGGTGTCGTTTCATTCTGTTGATTCTGAGGGGATGTGTGATGTACTAAAAATGCACTGATATTTTTGCAGAAATTTATATTATTCTCTTTAGACAACTTTGAACTTAGAGAATTTGTGGTAGGGTGTTTTCTAAAATTAATATTAAATATTTGTATGCTATAGCAAATTTATATAGCAGAATACAAGAACATATTTGGGTGATAACAGACATTTGAGTCTGGTTAATCTGTTCGGTTGGTTTGGTACTAATGAAGGCCGGATGTACATTGGTTCTAGCCTAAATAAGGGTTTGCCCTGAATGTGCTTAGTCTGCTGAACAGATTCTGAAATCTCTAACTTCAAATGTGTTCTGCTATATGCTAAAAATTAGGCGAAATTAGATTTTTCCTTGATGTTTTGGGACTATGTTTTAGTAGGTTTTCTTAGCAGAATATAAGGACATATTTTGGGTGATAACAGACATTTGAGTCTGGTTAATCTGTTCTGCTGGTTTGGTACTAATGAAGGCCGGATATACATTGGTTCTAGCCTAAATAAGGGTTTGCCCTGAATGTGCTCAGTCTGCTGAACAGATTCTGAAATCTCTAACTTCAAATGTGTTCTGCTATACACCTATAAAGTAAATAATTTGACTGAGAGTCTAAAAAGGGTACATACAATTTATAGTTTTTCCCGGTTAAGGATGAATTCTCATCAGGAGCATTGAATGAGGATTTTATCAAGGAAAATTATAGAATAAGACCCCTCTATCTTTCTTTCTTTGGTCTGTCTCTTGTCTCTGATATGGCTCTGATCGTGCATATGCTTGCCTTTTTGGGTGCTTTCCAGTAAAATCATCCGCAGGTTCTTTGAGGTGATAGTTGTTCACCTCTGAGATACCCAAGTTTGTCTCGGGAACCTGAATGGTGAATTTACTGACGTTAAATTTTATTGGTATCACTAAATTAGTGATTATTAGTAATTTTTGAGCAGTGCTTTGTCGTAGACTGTTCATTTAGCAAGTATATAAGGTGCAGGAAATCAGAGGGATTGTTCAGCTACACATTTGTGGGTGAACCATTTGTTTGAACCTGTCACATTCCCCCCCCCCCCTTTTCCCTTCCCGTATGCAAATGAGCTGGCATTAGTTAAACAATTAAATATCTAAATCTAAAATTGATAAATTGGTAACTTTGGCTAAATAATTACATAGTTAATTAGTTATTTTAGGATATGTACTGTGCATGCATCATTGTCTGTACGCTGTAAAAAGAGGCTTTTTCTATATAAACATCTAAAATTTATCCTTGCCTTTGTCATTATCTAAATTCCCTTTTTAAGGTATTTTGGTACACTGAGTATTGGCCATTGGTCTCTATCCGGCTATCAGGTTGAGCCGGGGCCCGTTTAGCTAAAATCAATCTGTGGTGTCATCCTGACATGTGTATATAGGTATCCAAAAGGGTTTGTGGCTACGCCCCCGAGGTTTTAAACCCAGTTTTACCACAACATTCCTGTTTACAGCATCTGAACATAACACGAATATCATGTAGGAAAAACCAGCATACCAGCCTAAAATTTCACACAGTACAAGATAAAAAGTTATTAGACAAAAATGAATAATTATGTTAACTTTTTGCCTACTGGGTAATTTTTCATGTTTTATTTTGTCCCTGCTGATTCTTTTTTCTATAAATTCTTTCAGAATACCATCAGTGTCAAACAGTTTGGATTCAGATCAGGCCCGACGTTTTGGGTCAAAAATGTTTGCAAAGATTATCAGCAGACGTGACACTAGTATTATGTTAAGATTATAACATTTTTCTTGTTTTCATTTTAAAGATATGGTAATTCAGCCAGCTGGCCATGCGCTTTGAGAATAGTTCGACTTTAACAAGCAGGCTCAGCCATAGAGGCTAGCTGGAATATTGAAAACTTAATTCAAGCATGTATAGCTATTCTATTAAATTATCGAGTCAGCAAATAACAATGGCGCCAATAAGGCCAATATCACATTCCCCAACCCCTACCCGGCTTTAAATTGCATCACAATGCTAAGGGTAAATTGCTTCTCTTGTCTGGACACCCAGGCATTTTTTCTTCAGTTCGATCTGCAGTAAGTACTTTCCTCAATGGCAACTTTTTTTTCTTTGGCAGCTGTTTTCTGAATAATAATTATCAGCAGCAAAAAATAGCTAAACATATAACAACTGGTAGCAACAATGTTAACTTAACCTTCTGTGAGCCATCTTAATATCTGCAGATAACACTTTAAGAAAAAAGAAATTTGCTCATAAAACATGGCTTTAATATTACTATAACTCATTATAACATAGATTAGTTATTAAAACAAATGGTCATCACATCTCGGCACCTAAATTTTAGATTTTTACAAAGAAATTTAAGTATAAATGGCAGATGAGAGCTGGAAAATTTCCAGGCAGAATTTATCTAAAACTGTTAATTTCTATAGACCAAATTGGTCTACTTTTTTATGTTTTTCTTTTTATCCTGAAAACATAAAATTTTTACAAAAAGTGTGAATCATATTAACATATAGTCTTCTCCAATTTGAGGGCGGATCTATTTTCAATTTTGTGGGTGCCTTTCTTTTGTCAATGCTTTTATTCTTATTTGCAAACGCTGTACCCAATCCAATTATCATGCATTATGTCGAAAAGGGTTGTGTTCTTCTATAAACAAAGAAAAATTGTGAATATTTCAAAGGGCCATAACTCAGTCACAACTACCAAATTTACCAAAGTGGTAATCTTCTCAATCCTGACCAAATATCAAGACCTTAGCTTATCTAACAATACGATGAATATAGTTTTTGAGATTAGATTTCAATCTTATAATTTTTTAAAGAAAGCTGACAATTGATGGGTTTGAGGGAGGGGAGGCTTTTTTCAGGTCATCTAAGGGCCTTGGGATGGATGAAAATAATCATTATTCAGTAGAAAAGTGAAAGGGTAATGGTCTGTCAGTTTATTAGAAAAATTCAATTAATTATTGGATCTAGTCATCCTTATTTAGTTTAGCATCATGTCTAATCTATGAGAAGCTGTCAGGAACAGCTGCTGGTTGGAGAGATCTACTGAGTCATTGACTGATAAGTCACTGGCTACTGAAATATAAGCCACCCCTTGAGAAAACATGATTTAACTCATAAAGCGCCACCTATAATTTGCAGCAGACGACAATTTCAAATTTTGCCGCTTTTTTAAAAAATAAGGCATAATATTTCATGAGAATCGTCTGCTGGCAGACGATTATCATGAAATATCATACCTTATTTCTTTCGGAATTTAAGACAGTTGCCGCGAAATTTGTCGTCTGCAGCAGTCTTGATTGGCGCTTTAAGTGTTTAATAAACTGTTGGCACTATGTAGTGAGTCGTGATATGCATTTTCAGGGTTAACTTCTTTGTTTGCAGCAGAAGCCAAATTCTGCAACTGGAAGCAGTGTTTATCAGTGTTGAATCAAACATGTGATATCATCATGGATCTCAAAACTGAAATACTCAGGAGTTGATTAATTCTACAACAACCTTCATGTAATAAGCTCACCACGCCGAAACTATTTCGAAATTCTAAGTCCTCTTCTAAAAACAGTGTAGATCCAAATCAGCTGGCTTCATGATTATAGAAGCCAGCTCATTACGATCAACATTTTTTTTCATCCATGTATTTTAAATTGACTAAAATTCATCAGACAATAATAAAGTTCAGTGTATGCTTACGAGCATGCATCAATTATAGTCAAGAACGATTACAAGTGAAAGTGACCCAGCCTCAGACCATGAATCATAGCACAAAATTTACTGCCATTCACGGCCTAATCTACTCATGTATTTTGGAAATTGAGTCTATTATACCTATACATGTAGCAAATTGTTTGGACCCAAAGCTGATTGATCCATATGCAAGTTAAGTCTGTTGTCAAAGAACATCATAGTCCACAGATGACATTTTCAGTTGGCAGTTAAAGCATTAACCCTTCAACAATTCATTAATCTGCTTTGAACTTTGATAGCCTATACTGCAAACAATATGGACCCAGATCAGACTGCTCCTTAGGGAGCAGTCTGATCAAGGTTCATTGTGTTTGCTTCCACGGCAAATATTTTTTGGAGTACATTTGAATATATGCAGCCGACGCAATAAGCAGCTGCATTTTTATGACAAATAATATTGTCACGATTTATAAGGGTTGAATCTAATCCAAACCACCATGAGTGAGTAATATGCTAAATTGTGATGAATGAATCAGTACAGAAATTTATATAATACTACAGGAGATTGTCTGAAGATAAGCATCAATCATGCTATGATGCTAAGGTACCTCTCAGGTGAGAACATTCCTGGAATCTCTGAGAGTTTATTCTAAACTGTTTATCTATCACTACCTAATAACATAATCATGCTGTTACTCCTTAAAGTGCCATCAATTATTTGTTCAAATTCTGTCTCTAAACCAAATTAGACTTGGCATTTCATTTGAATCATCTGCTGGCAGATTATTCACATGAAATGTTTACCAAAACTCAAAGGATATCACATTTGTCATTAGCATGCCATGTCTTGCTGCTACATTTACAAAAGCAGCACCCTTCTCCCACCAAGCTCTCACCTAAATGGGCATAGACTATCTAATGTTTGGTTCATCTCGAGAAGTGAGGCCAACTGCCATTTTTGATCAACAGTCAATTACTTTGAGTATGACTAAATTACTAATTTAAAAATCATCCTCACCGGCCATGCTATGCCGATTACCAAACTAGCCCATTTAGTCATTAATAACTGAGCTACGCAGACCTGCAAATCCTACATGTTTTCAAGGATCCTATAATAATATATAGTAGCCATGATATTCTTTACTAAGTTGTTCATACTTTTTGTTCTGGACCGACATTTTGGGTCTGGATCCAAACTGTTTGCAAAGAAGATTGAAGAAAACTCACATTAGAAGAACTTGTCTGGCAGTTGATATAGGCCATTGATAACAGGCTCTTTAATAATTAAATCAGTTCTAAGCCTGAGGAACTGCTTCTTTATGCGGATATTGACCATGTTCGGTCAGGAATAATTCATGGAGCAACAGACACCCTGCATGAATAATTCAAGAGATGGTCAGTAGGCATTAATCTCTTTACACCTGATCATCAAATTGATTTCCAGGATAATTTTGCAATCTCCATTCTCAGAAGCAATTCCATTACCACTTTGCATGCTAGGTAATTTTGCATACTTTTTTTATTCTGCAGATTTGTTTTTTAAATTAACTTTTTTCAAAAGATATTTCAGTTTGGATCCAGATGCAGCCAAACATCTGCATAATATGGATCAAAATGTATTGCAAAAGGGGTGGGGGTGGGAAAGTTCAACATATAAAAGCTGGCTACTATTCAACAAGGCACAGCCAGGAAAGATGGCAATATAGGTTGGATTCACCCTAAATAGCCAGCCTGAGTCACGACTTTTGTCATCTACTGCCCTCCTCTGCTTATATGTTTTTAGGTTGCCAAGATCAAGATTTGGCTACATATATTGTTTACTCCCATGAAAAAATCTTGTCTGAAATGCACTTGTATGTAAACAGCATACGTAAAAAGCAGACAACATTTCCAGGACAAAATAATAGTGGGGGTATGATATCTTGAGTGCAGACTTCAATTCTAAACCATCGACTCCCTCAGACTTGAGGGAATCTTTCTCGAGCATATACCGTTATGACAATGTTGTTAATGTAAACTAAACTCCAAGAAACCCATCAAGCAGATCCTTATCAGATATTTTAATACAGCTTCTCCAAGAGAACCTTTACCCTTATCAAGTTGAGCACACATACAAGAATAAAAATAGAAAAAGGGTCTCGTTATTGATTTAAAACATTTTTAAGATCGCAAACTGTCTGAGATGAACATGCAATGTGCAAGTTAAAAAATTAGAGAGAAAAGTAGCCCTCTTTATAGCAATAACTGCCCGTAAGAGTTGAAATGAGTGTATACTTTAAAACCCTGAAACATGAAAATATGCAAAATTTTGCTCATTTATCTTCATAAGAAGTTGCATGACTCTTGCTGCAGACAACAAAGAAAGGATAAAACAGCTGCGCTATACAATTAAACTCTGAGTTCATTTTTCAAAATACATATACTGCAGTGGCAGATTCAGAGGGGTCTTGTGGGGTACCTCGAACTCCCCTCCCCTCGTTTTTAAACATCATCAGTGAGACCAAATTATTTTATTTTAATGGGATATTAAAGAAAAATGTTATAAAATCAGCAAAGCAAACCCACCATACCTGTAACCTACGAACCCCCTTTCCAGAAATACTGAACATATTTATTTCTTTGATATCATCTCCCTACAAGCAGAGTGGAAAACAGGATCTACACTGTTTTAAAAAACAGGGTTCTTCAGGGTTCAGAATGGTTAGAGGGTTCAGTTCTTTCGACAACACCTCAAAATGCTAATATTTTTTCTATGAAACAACTTAAACATGGTACCCACAACCATGGTCTCCTTGTCTGGACTACAGATGATAATCAATAAATCACATTACCTTCAAGCTAAAATTCTTTATTTTTGTACTAAATCCTTCCTGGATCTTCCTATGAATATCTTGTATGTATATGTAGTTGAATTAAATTTATAAAGTAGCTGATAAATTTGGGCACCCCAGGCTGTAGATCTTGCTACTGTGACAAGTTTCTTTAAACAGACTGGAAATATTTACTCACCCTTGAAGAGCTACATGTAAAATTTACAACTGCTGCAGATATCTAAAATAATTAAAAGCTTGATATTTCAAGTGAATCATCTGCTGGCAGATGATTCACGTGAAACACCTAGACATTTTCTTTGGACTAAAAGGAAAAGTTTCAAAATAGCATGTGTTTACAAATCACAGGTTCAGCTTTTAAGGGTTAATAATCCATTCATCACCGTGAGGCCAAATTTTTATGAATAAATTTTAGCAATTTTGAAATTCAATTTATTCAATCAAATCATACTTTACAAATGAAAATTAAATTCCATTTCTCTAAGAAAATTAATGTCTACAAACTGTATGGTGTACTTATTGACATGTGGTGCCTAAGGTTCCAGAAAGGCTTATCAGCTGATGACTCATACACACTCCTGAAACTCCTTTGTGTACACAGTCTGTAATCTATCCTCAGACAATTAAATGTAGACTGCTTCCAGTCCTTAAAACAATTTTCCATCAATGTGTCATATCATATACTTTTAGCCAGTCTAACTCTGATGGCTCTGTTTTAAAACAGAGCCATCATGGCACATTGATGAAAAATTGTTTTAAGAACTGGAGCCAGTATATATTAAATGCAGCTAATCTTGCATCTCAACATAAGAACATAAGCCTTAAAGGACCTTGACATTCAAGTGTAGAACCTTGTAAGATTATACAGATCACAGTCTACAATGTTAGCCCTTAATGCGCCAAAGGCAACAATAGTCGTCTGCTTTTCTCGTCTGCTGAAATGTTTAAGAAGCCTCTATGGCAAACAGTGTGGACCCCTATAGGAGCAGTCTGTTCTGGGTCCACGCTGGTTGCTTCTTTACTTAATTCGTCAGTAATGTTAGGCAATTATTTGCAGCAGACGACTTCAGCAGAGGACATTTTCAGATGCATTTTTTTTCTTGGCGCTTTAAGGGTTAGGAAGCCAGCCCATTTACAAACAAAATCGATCCCAAACAGTCTTCTCTCCAAAATCCATATGTTCCTATAACCCCTAAAGTGCCCTGGGCCTAGAAGTACAATGCCTCCTTAGAGTTAAGGAATACTTAAGTTAAGTATTGATTTTTCAGGATGCGAAAAATAACGTTTAAAACTGATTAAAATCAAAATAGTTTTAATTTTTCTGGAGATCACAATGATATCTTTGACCACTAAACTCCAGCTGTTAAGTTTTTAGACTTAATTTTTCGCAATAACTTTTTTGTCTTCAATTTTAGAAAAATGTGTTCGCGATGAAAGTTGAAGGGGAGAATTTCCGCCAACTTCTCCAAAAGGTCTTGTGCTTGTGGCGCATACAGATTTTTGTGTATATAGATGAAGATTTTGCAATAAATTGAATTAGTCCTAAATTTCTAAGTCTTTTAATGACATGTATAATTCGTATAGGCGTGACAGAAAGGGGTAGTTTCAGAAAATATTCGGAAGCGGTGCGTATCCCGTTCTTCAAAGGCTGTGCATAACATAAAACTGCCGTAAACATACTCAGAATTCACCGTGCATATGCAGAATCATCTTAAAGCAGGCACATTTGTAGGAACAAAGACTGGGTTATCGCATGACATGCACGTTTTCTCTTATGCACGTGCTATGAAATGAAATGTTTTGAGATGACCCTACTAGCTTAACTCACGAGCGAATCAGGCGCGATTTCTATTATATTTAAACAAGCCATCCATCGCTTTAGGAATTGAATTAGGGCGGTGCAATGTAACTTTTTGACTGACATCTAGGACTTGGTTTATTTGCGCTTTGCTTAAAATGTTCAAAGAGTGCATCTAAGCACAGAGGATCCTGCAGCATCTAGGATGTTGAAACCATTTGGAGAAGTTGGCGGAGATGTTCCTGAATACTTTTCATCGCGAACACATTTTGCGAAAATTGTCACAAGAAATCTCAAGTCTTGTTTGGTTTCTTTAAGCAGGAACAAAATTTGGCAAAAAATGTTGTCTGCTGTAGATTTTAGGTGGGACTTAAACGAATTTAAATTGAAACTTCACAACATTTTGAATCACACCACAGTCCCAGCATAGGTCCAGATAAGGAAATTTTATGAGCATAAAATTCTAATTATTGTCTTACCCATCAATTTAAACATGTATTTTGGGTGCTCAAAAGAACTGTCTCATTTTGAGTACCCACAACATATGTTTTGGATGAGAAATAAAGAAAATAGTTTTCCAATACACACTCTTATATGGAGGCCTGGGCCCAGTTAAGATATCATTTAACCTTATTAAATTTCTCTTATTTTCTCACTGAAACACATTTTGTTGTATGTGCATTGGAAATGTCTCAATGAGATGTTTTCAAAGAGTACCCTCAAAATTGTTTTAATGCAGAATCCAGAAAAACAATAATCTGGGTTCCACTCTCACCTTGAGCTTTCAATGCTAGCCGCCGTCTGCTAAACAGTATGGACCCAGATCCAGGCTGACAGATTTGCAAACAGTTTGGACTCAGATCAGGACTGATAGTTCGTTGGTCCTGATCTGAATCCAAACCGTTTCACTCTCTTTTGTGAAAGAGTCTTTTGAAACAGTAAATTTTGAAAAAAAAATCAGCAGACAACACAAATGCGTGAAAAATTACCCAGCATGCAAAGAGTTATGATCCTAACAACAGAAAGCAGCATGCATATTCCATGTTAAAATCCATACACTGACAAAATTCCACTTCTGACAGATCTTCTAAATTTTCCACCAAATAAATACTGATTTACAGATCAATTTTTCCTTGCTCTAACAAGCAAATCCACTAAATGTTAAGGAGATAGGAGCTTTAATTAACTCCTTTAGCACCAGATAATGTTTACTTTTGCATATACTATTGATTTCTGTAAATTCCTCAATAAATCCACATGAAACTGGCCATTCACATAAAACTGATGATTCTAGCAAATTTTTGGTTCCAATATTGTTTTGTTCGCAGATCCTGAAACACTATGCTCTAAATGGAATTCCAGATCAGACTGCTATTAACCCTTTTCCCCGCCAGTCATGACTTTGTTGTCTGCTCTCTCTTCTGCTAAAATGTTCCTAGATAGCCTGTATTGCAAACATTATGGACCCAGATCAGACTGCTCCAAAGGGAGAAGTCTGATCAGGGTTCGTAGTGTTTGCTTCCATGTTAAAATCTAGTCTGAAGTGCACTTGAAAACATGCAGTAGACATAAAAAGCAGACATTTTCAGGACAAAAAATAGTGACGGGATAAGAGTTAGCCCATATTTAGGCTAATGGAAACAGTTTGCAGCACAGGATAGATTTCCCAAATTATATTGTCATTAGTGACTTGACATCCCCCCCCCCCCACACACACACTCACCTAAGGGCAAGGATCTGGCAGTAAAGTACAGTTATATTTTAAGTAGGGCCAAAACTTTTTGCATGTCCTCGCAGTGCGGGTGAAGTGCCAGGGCTTTTAAGTGTAGATGTTTACGGGCCGACGGAATTTGCTGCTAGTCACTAAGAGCAGGCCTAAAACTATATAACAGTCCTCCCAGGGAAGGGCTTAAATACCAGGCATATAAAGAAATTCTGGATCAGGATGTTTTTATTTTTGAACAAGCTATTCACTGTTTGCCCACTTTATCAAACGACCCTCTCAGAAACAATGGCCTGGGCATGATATCAGGGAGAGAAGAGTCAACTACAGAAATAATGACACAATAAGGGTAAAGCCTGGCTCCTCCTATTTCTGCTTATTGATTTTAGGATGAATCATCATAAATTATTAAGAGACAATAACAATCATTTAGCCATCTGTCTTGAAATAAAGGAGTAATTCTTCAATGTGGTCATAACTTTCTTTAGCTGATGATGGAAATTGTCAACACACATAAATGAAAGATTATAGAATAAAAGCCTGTTTGATTTGTGACAGAAAACCATCGCAGAACAGGTTCCAAGAAATGACGAAGTACTTTGGGGAGTTCAAATCCAGGGTATATATATACAAGCAAGGCTTGGTGACCGAAATTCAAGGATTTTTCAATGACCACCTAAACTATTTTCAAGGACCACCAAGGCACCAACTAATTCGAGAAAATATACTTACAAAAAACAAACAGCATGCTGCATCACCGATCAATGATTATCTTTTTTTTGAACCTCAAATATAACAATGCTTTCAGAGAAAACAATTAATCCAAACTAGTAGTATATGATACAATCAAAATGTTTTTGCCCTACACCCTGAGCCTCAAATTGGTGAGAGGAAATACAATAATCACTGATATATTTATCAAAAGAAATGCAGAATTTGTAGCAGCCAAAAAGAATAAAAATAAAATAAGAATTCTTAAGAAAAAATCCATATCTCATAAAAAAATATCCCATATTTCCAATTGATATTAAATCAAGATGACATATTCTGTGAGCCCCTCCAGCTTCCCTGTGTAATGAAGTCAATTTGCTTTAAATACACCCCTGTGTACCGAAGTCAATTTTCTTTAAATACGCTAGCCCCATGGTGCTTGAGATACTTAAGTTAGACAGATGCACCAAAAAATGATATTCCCCCCTGCTCTTCAGTGGTTAAAGCTTTTATGATGGATGCCACTAGGACACTGAGTCATTTGTTCAGAGAGGCTGAGGGTAGACTAGAGTCCCTCTATCGTTGTCTCCAAATTCCAACCTGGAGTCCTTGTGTCTGAGACAATGGGATTTATTAATGATCTTACTGGACATAATGTCCCAATTACAGGCTCCATTCTCAGACAGCCAAGGAAAATCAATTTAGACCCAGGCCTCCAGATAAGAAGAGGCTAACTCTCTTATTTCTCAAACAACACATACAATGTGGGTACTCAAAAGAACCATCTCATTTAGAACCCTAAATATTATAAGATTGAATTATTGGAAAAGAAATATCACTCATACATGTATAATAATTTTGATTATCTGGACCTACCTGTATGAGACCTTATTAAGCCTCATTCTGACAATATTTCTTGTCCTGAAAATGACGTCTCCTTATTATGTCTGTTGTACATACACGTATGTATATCAAAATGCACTTAAGACTACTTTTATCATGGAAGCAAATACTATGAACCCTCTAATCCAAGTCCATATTGATCCATAGTGTCTGCTAGCAGGCCCCCAGATAAGAGTGTAACCGAAAATTATTTTCTTATTTCTCAACCAAAACATATGATGTGGGTACGGGAGCCGGACAAAACATCCCGGGACAAAACATCCCATGCCATTTTTTGCCACCCCGGACAAAACATCCCACAAAGATTTGTCGCCCCGGACAAAACATCCCATGCAGTTTTTGTCACCCCGGACATAACATCCCATGCTGTTTTTGTCACCCCGGACATAACATCCCATGCCATTTTTGCCACCCCGGACAAAACATCCCACACTCAGACTGCTCTTTCAGAGTAAGTCTCATTTGGGACCTTCATCTGCTATTACATGTGCTAGCAGTGAATGCCCTAGCAAGACTGTCCAAATGATATAAACTAGATCTTAGATTGATTGAAAGGCAGTTTCACAGTGTAAATAAAAGTTAATAAAAGATAATTATATCTTCTTGTGACAAACAACTAAATTGAGGTGTTAAGAAGCCTATTACATCTTAAAAGAAATCATTTTACAGTTTGAGTCAAACAAACTATTATAACTGGAAACATATGTCTAATTGACCTAATTATCTATCTACCTTTGATCTCCAATCATTTCAAAAGGTATGGTACATTAAGAATATTAACCCTTAAAGCTCCAAAAGAAAAAAAAATCTGAAAATGTCGTCTGCTGAAGTCATCTGCTGCAAATAATTGCCTAACATTACTGACAAATTTGGTATAGGAGCAAACAGCGTGGACCCATACTGATCTGGGTCCACACTGTTTGCCATAGAGGCTTCTTAAACATTTCAGCAGACGAGAAAAGCAGACTTCTTTTGTTGCAGTTGGCGCATTTAGGATTAATAATAGTGACAATTAACTAAATGGGATGTTTTATGCACTATCATAGGCTTTAAACAGAGTGTGGGATGTTTTGTCCGGGGTGGCAGAAATGGCACGGGATGTTTTGTCCGGGGCGGCAAAAATGGCATGGGATGTTTTGTCCGGGGTGACAAAAACTGCATGGGATGTTTTGTCCGGGGTGGCAAATCGATGCGGGATGTTTTGTCCAGGGTGTCGAAAAATGGCATGGGATGTTTTGTCCCGGGATGTTTTGTCCTACATTCTGTGGGTACTCAAAAGAAACGTCTCGGTGAGACGGTTCTTTTGAGCACCCAAACACATGGTTAGACTGATGGATAAGAAAATAATCACTTAAAAGTTTTGCTTAATTGACCCTATGTGCAAGATAATGCTACCAAAGTATATCATCAGTAAGCAAATGACAAGTGTTGTGAATGGCGGGAAAAGGGTTAAAATGAGCCAATACATGACAAAACCCTCCAAGTCTTTGTTGTTCGCTATGGTTAGCTAAGGATGTGAGGGGGGTTGAGGAGAGAGGGGATCGGGGAGGGTGTAAGATAAGATTGATGGCAAGATAGTCATACACTGACACAACAAACCAAAACTAACAAAATTGTTAGTGGCAATTTTGTTAGTGGTACATGAGTATTAAGTATAAGGTAGAGATGCCAGACGTGCCAATTTTTAGTCTGTTTGTAGTGGGTGGTATTCAAAAATACCTGTCTGGAAAGTGGTTGATGCCTGTCTGGACACTAGTGGACAGGCTTGGTATTTTTTTAAATTTTAAAAGAAAACAGAAAATAAAGGCAAAGACTGCAAATGACAAAAGCAGATTATAACTCTTTTGAGACCAGAAGTTGAGCATATACTATTTTCTACGATAAGGGGGTACATATATTTCCATCATTTTTTTTTTTGTCTGTGAAAGTTTTCCAATACTAACAGGGTCTTGAGATGAAATTTAGGGTCTGTTTTATGGCATTCATAACTGAACAGGGACTCTCTATACAAATATATGTATATGGAAAGACCCTGGTCTGAAGTGTGTTTCTAGATTGTTCTCATTTCACTGCTTCCTTCATAGCAGAGATTTTGGGTTTCCTCCTCATGGAATTCATTTTTAAGATGGGTCCTCCAATTTTGTTTGTTTTAGCCATCATCTCTCTAAGGAACTTGGTTCTAGCACATTTTAAATTTAATTGAAAGGAATTCATCTTATTTCATTTTCCTTAATGGGGGCTATGTAGACTTATATCAGTCGTAGATGTTGTAGGACCTATGAATCCATACCAACCAATACCATTCCACATCTTATCTTTTGCCGTATTCCAGTCCAGAATTTTAAATTATCTTAGCTCAACATCTGATGAGATAGCAGAAGAGAAAAAAGTATTTGAGAGGAATATGGATATTTAGTGAAATAGATCAATATAAGCGAAAAGTATATGCAAAAAAACCCATCTCATCAGACTTTATAAGTCTAGGGGCTATGGTACTATGATGCCAACAATTTTACCCTTCTAATTGATGTTCCAGTAATTGTCATCTTGTCAAACTATAAGTGACACTGACAATTAATTTTAATCACCTTGATGATCCATGACAACTCAACAAATAGATTGGTCATGGTTATGGCAGTTATTTTCCTTCGCTTGCTACAGCTTATTTACTTTTTTTCTTTAGATCAATCTCTGTATTACAGAACTTAGAACGATGTTTTGCCCCCACCCTAAACTCCCTATGAAGCTAACATCTAAATCAATTTGCCACCGTCTCTAAACTAGCAAATAGCCTTATGATGTATTTACTTTGTGTATGTTATATGCCATGTCTTGATATGTCTATTGTAAATCAGTTCGATGTCATGTTTTATTTGTTTGTTTGCTTGATTTGATTCTTTATGTCCCATCAACAATCTTTCAGTTATATAGGGACGGATCTTCCTGTGTTGAACCAGTACTAAGATAGGATTAATGTTCTTGCTCAAGGACACAACGCAGTAATGCCGGTAAGGCTCGGACCCACAGCCCTTTGGTCTCGAGTCAAGCACTCTACCACTGAGCCACTGCGCTCCCTGATGTCATGTATTATGACAGGAGTTTATGAATAAAGTATTTTGTGTCGTATCGTAATAGCAGGGATATTCCCGTGAAGGCATCAATAAAACATAACCCATGACTGCTCGATAAAATGAATGTGATATTGCCATGAAGTAGCCTCATTAAAATCAATATGTAGTCAATTTTTGTGAAAGCTAATACTTGCTTAAACATTTTGTCTTTTGTTTCAGTTCGTATCCAAATCGGGACGTTTTGCTTGTGTTTTTTTGGTTGGGTCGTGAAAGTGAGTGACATAGAATGGAATTACACTACCTTTTCTAGTTCAGATTGGTTTATCCTTTATTTTGTGGTAAAAGTTTCACCAGCGCGAATTTTTGACAGTTTTGGCACCGGAAAACACCTCCCTCTGAATCAGACTGGGTTACAAAGGGAATTATTGGTACCCAGCTTCACTTTGTCGAATCACACAGGATGAGGTAAATCCAGAAACCAATCGGAAAATAGTCGAAAATCAGTCTATGTTTTCATTTTTCGCGCATTGTGTTTTGCAATCTTGTCATTTTTCGCGTGTTTTCATGTCTTTTCAACATGAAAATGCTCTATAATCTATTCAAATGGTAAGACAGCAAATATCCCATAGTGTCGTATGCGTTTATCCGTCAAATATACAATTTAGAACGTATATACAGACTTTCATTGCAAAACTATGATTGAGAACAATATTCGAAGCGAACATAAATTCGGACTTATCTTGAGTTTAAAAGTCTTTCTGGTGGTTTGTGGTCAACTGATACCTAAGTCAACTATTACCTGATCTTTGGTCAACTTGTACCACCCAAGTCGACTCGTATCTAAGAAAAAAAAGAACAGGTATGGTAGACTGCAGTTTGAGTCTGAGGTTTTAGTGGCTTTTATTTATTTTCATACAAAGATAAAGAAGCCTTATTTAACGTCGCTTATAATGTAACAGACAACATTAGCTATTCTTTGACATAACAATATCTTTAACAGCTACTTACCTGCCTTACTTTATCTTCCTAGCACAGCCCCTTTTATGCGAGCGCCAGCAAGGGAACTGCTAGTACCATTTTTTACACCTTTTGTATGGTGCGGCCGCAGGATTCGAACCCACGACCTCCTGCTCCGAAAGCGGACGCTCTACCATCTGAGCTATCTAGGTGGTAGTTAAAAAAAAGTTAAAAATAGTAAAAAATAGAGTCGAGTATTGATAAATCCCTAAAATCAGCGGTGTAAAATTCCTAGGGCTAAAGATCTTTAAAATACTCAATCTTTGATAATAGAAAATTTTGGAGTTTCATAATAGGAGTTACTCTGATGTTAGTGGGAAACATCAATAGAAAAGCCACATCAGAGTATACTCGGGTAATAGGTATAAATAAACACAATTTAAATTTTGAGTGGGAATAATCAATCAAAATCACATTGAGGATTAGAAGAGCGCAGTGGCTCAGTTGGTAGAGCGTTAGACTAGGGATCTTTGAGCAAGACACTTTATCCACTGCTTAGTAATGGTTCAACTCAGGAAGACCCATCCCTACTTGACCGAAAAATTGTTGACTGGGGACTTAAAGAATCAAACCAAATAAGCAAAGAACATTCAGGATTACAGTCCAGTTCAATGCATAGTTTCAAGCGTTTTAGGCAGATTTAAATTAAATATTCATTAAATGTGGGACATTTTTTTGCTGTTGTTGTTGATGTTTTTTTATCCAAATTTTAAAATTAGCACTCCCTGGCGTAATGCTCAAGTATGAGCGAGGCCAGTACAGAAAGAAAGAAAGAAGGAAATTTGCATCAAAGGTGCAGCAAATAGGACAAATATGTGTGCACCAGTTGCAGACAGGCAGACAAACAGACAGAACACAATTAAAGTGAAGCAGGTCTCTCCCTCATCAGCAAGATTATTGCAAAACTAGATACCACATTACAAAACAGACATTCTGATGCTTTGTTTTCATTTCAGATTCGTATATCAGCCCTAAATGACAGTAGCAGTGAGGATGCCAGTCAGAGCAATGCTTCCTTTCGAAGAAAATCCACCAAAGAGGCAAAGGTAATAAGAGCCAGGATATTTGATTTCCAACAGTTTGGCATTTTGACAAGGGTAGACTTAAACGAGCCTGTACAGCCCCATTTTAAGCTTAGAATCTCCAAATGATGTTCAGTCAGTAGTTTAGCATTCATAGAATATTCAAGCGACTAGCAAAGGCTCTGGTCAGACTGATCTGAGGCTTTGCTGGTTGTACATACCACATTGTTGGAAATCTAATGTAGTGGCTCACAACTAGTTTAAACCCTTTTGCTGGACTGAACAGTAAGGAAGTCATTTAAGGAGCAGTCTGATCAGGAACTGTGTGTCTTCTTCAGCAAATTATTATTTCATAGAGGGGATGAATTAATCCAATTATCAATTTGAAGACTTCATATTTTAAAAAAAAATCCCTTAGAGTTAAGCTCTGTTGACTCGGGGCCCAATTTTGACTATCTGGATACTACCACTAGTACATACAGAGCTCTCACTAACTGCTGATTAGCAGCCCTTAACTTCCATATTTGGTGCTGGGACTCCTATTTTTTTAAGTATTTTGTATGGTAGGATTACCACTTTTTGGCATGGAGGACTTTGGGACTCCTGTTTTCAAAATCCTAGTCAGCTAGTGAGAGCTCTGCAGTCATATCACTATAAATCTCACTTCATGATTCCTCACATAATAATAAGTCAAAAACTCATGATATTACACCATCTAAAAAAAAGAAAAGAATAAACGGTATAACAAATGTGTGTTAGGTGCAACAATAAATTGATAGCATACTATACATGTAAATGTTACCCTGTTAAAAGGTAAGCTTTACACCAACTTAACAAATTTTCAAATGAGAGAATATAAGTGACAAAATTAATCACTTTGTATCAAAAGCTATACATGTAGGGACTAAAACTCAAATTAACTAACAAAGCTACCATTAGTTCATGACATTATGAGAGATATTTTCGATAACCAAAGTATCATTAATCATTATAAAGGTGATCTCTATCAAGGGGATTTTCTGCCTTTCCATGTCTTTCCCATTATGAAAAGTAAAAAAAATATTTTTTTACCATTTTCTTCGAAACCACTACAACCTTATGAGAAACAATGACCTGTATCAGAATGATGCTTAAATCTTGTGCTTGGCATAAAACAATCTAAATTAAACCTCAATTTTGAGGATAAATTTTGTTTGTTTAATGTGGTTAATTTTTCCCAATTTTGATGTTAAGTCAGTCATTTTTTACCAATTTTGGCCAGGGGCCCTTTTCCCAAAAATGCTGGATAAAGCCCTGCTATCACAATATATCAATGTATTGTTACAAGTTCCAATTCCCGTGGTAAATGTTCTAAAATTTTGAACACTATTTGCATGCAATAGGGGCCTAAACAAACAGCTCAGTACAGACCCAGATCAGGGTCTTCCATGTTTATCATTCTGACAAAGGGAGCGCAGTGGTAGAGTGCTTGACTCCAGACAGAGGGGCCGCGGGTTTGAGTCTCACCGGCGTCACTGCGATGTGTACTTGAGCAAGAACATCATTCCTAGCTTAGTACTGGTTCAACCCAGGAAGACCAGTCCCTTTATAACTGAAAGATAGTTGATGGGACGTAAAGAATCAAATCAAACAAAAATCATTCTGACAAGCATTTTGTGAATACCTAATAGGCAACAATTTATTTAAGAATAGGAAAAATTAAGTGTTCAAAACTTTGAACAGTTACTTTTACTCTAAGGTATCTGAATAATGTAGGCAAATACTTTATTGCTTCGTAAGTATATATTGCAAAAATTAAGGGATGCAAAGTAGAGGGGAAGGCAAAGATCAGGAATCAATACAATCAAGTACCATAACTGGCATGGAAAACCATGGGAAAGTAGCACAAATACAAGAAAACACAACACACAAGAGAGTGAAGAGGTCAGCCTTTTCCCGGCAGGTGATCACAAGGCTGCAAGGAACAGACAAGACAGCATATCAAAGATAAGCCTGAAACATAAATTATAAAAAGATCCACAAAAGTAGCACTGCCTTGGAATGGTCAGCAAATAAAATCTCTGGATGGCTGAAACCTATTGGTTACCCCCATAGTTGTCTCTTGGTATCAATTTATACAGTTGTCACAGTTCCAGATATGGAAATTTTAAATGTAAAATTGTAATGATTTTCTTACCTAACCTATTAATTTAAACATGTGTTTTGGTTGCTCAAAAGAACCGTCTCAGTGAGACGGTTCTTTTATGTACCCACAACATATGTTTTGGTTGAGAAATAAGAAAAATAATTGTCCATTATGTACTCTTATCTAAACTGCATTGTTGCACATTGACTGGATAAATGTCTCAAAGCATGCATCTTTATCGGGTCAACATGACGTTGCACTTTTTGAATGACGTCGTTGATTACATTGAATCAACATGAAAATCGATAATTACATTATAATTGTTAGTTTGGAGAATGAACCAACTTTTTAACTGATAAATAGAATACCAGGTTTGCATCTTTTGATATCAAGTTTACCAGGCTTGGCTTTGAGAATGCATGTTGAATCGCTCAGCAAGCCTCGCGATTCAACAAGCGTTCTCAAAGCCTTGCCTAGTAAACTTGATATCAAAAGACACTCACCTGGTATTCTTTACTTATATGTAGGTCTGATACATATATTATTTCCATTATTATCAGGAGACAGAAGCCTATTCTCTGTACAATAAGGCATTGACCTTGCTGAGGCATGGGAGAGTAGAGGAGGCTGAAGATACCTTCCGAGATCTTATAGACAATGACTTCCTTGTTGAGGTTAGTTGCGTTTCTATATATGAGCCTCGACATGTGATTTCCAACAATGTGGCATTTTGACATGTGTAGACCCAGACCAGCTTCTACAGCCTCATTTTAAGCTGAGAAAGTACAAATGATGTTCAGACAGTAGCTTAACAATCATAGAATACTCAAGCGACTAGCAAATGCTCTGATCAGACTGCGCGTATGCGCAGGCTGATCTGAGCCCTTGCTGGTCGCACATACATGTATGTACCACATTGTTGGTAATCTCATGCACTGGCTCATATTTCATTTCCATGACTGCAGGGAGATGCCTAGGAAGGGACAAACACATTTTGTGAGAAAACTGTTATTCTAGATTATTATTAGAGATATGCTATAACTCATTTTAGGCTTGGTTTGGTCCCATATATCAGGAATTCAGTTGGCATCTATCCTCTGACATAATTCCAAAATATGGAGCGCAGTGGCTCAGTGGTAGAGTGCTTGACTCGAGACCGAAGGGTCGCGGGGTCGAGCCTCACCGGCGTTACTGCGTTGTGGTCCTTGAGCAAGACACATTTATCCTAGCTTAGTACTGGTTCAACCCAGGAAGACCCGTCCCGACATAACTGAAAAATTGTTGACTGGGACATAAAGAATCAAATCAAACAAAACAAACAAACAAATAATCCCAAAATATTTCTTGCTGTTCAGATAGGACAATTTGTCCGAAACCATTTTCGGAAGAAATGGAGGGTGGCTAGAAAAAACTAGCTTTATCATCTTGATCCTTTTGTCTCCCAAAGCTTATGTCTGCTGCAGTTGTAAAAATTGGTATCCACACAGTCTGATCAGAGTTTTTAATGGGTGCTCTATTTATAGCCTAGGGTTCAAGGTTTCTTCAGGTGGAAAACTAAGACTGATCAGACTGTGTGAATGGACAGAGTGATTTAAAGCTTCACTGTATTTAGGTGCCAACTTGTACCTAATGCTGGACATGAGCTCAAATAATAAACAAAGTTAACTACTTGACTTTTGTTCTAGGCATCAGATCTGCTGGAGGAGAGAACAGACGCTGACCATGCCATCAACCCACAGTTTCAACTGTTGTACTCCATCTACAAGAATCTTGCCTCTCTTGCCATACAGAGGAAGGACTACCGATCCGCCATGGAGGCATATCTTGAGGTAATTCACTAACTCTCACGGTTTAGATAAACACAATTATTGAGTGTAAAATTGTAAATACTTTCTTACCTGTCAGTTTTAACATACATTTTGCGTGCTCAAAAGAACAGTCTCATTGAGACGGTTATTTTGAGTACCCACAATGTATGTTTTGGTTGAGAAATAAGAAAATATTTTTGTTTCTTCACACTCTTAGCTCTTCCCCACTAGTGGCATCTTTTTGTCATTTTCTGTTCCCCCTCAGTTAAGAAATGGATATAAATTTCTCTGCCTGATTGCATTCAGGTTAGAGCTGTATTGATATACCAGTATATTGTAGTACATAACCCGTAGTTTCAGATAAGGACATTTTACGAGCGTAAAATTGTAATTATTGTCTTACCCATCAATTTATCCATACATTGGGTTTTGGTGCTCAAAAGAACCCTTTTGTTGAGATGGTTCTTTTGAGTACCAACAGCATAAGTTTTTATTGAAAAATTAGAAAAATATTTTTACCTGCGTCGCTTTAGCGAAAGCAGGTCTAATAGTGGGTCCACTCCGTCTATCTGTCCGTCCGTCCGTCCGTCAGTCCGTTCGTTTGTTTGTTTGTTCGTTCGTTCATTCGTCCGTCCGCAACACTTTTGGGGTGCCTCGTTTGTGTAATCTGTAACTCCCAACAGTTTTCATTCCTTTTCATTCAAACTTTGCCTAATGATTGTTCATACATTGAAGATGTGCACCTCCTATTTTGTGCACATTTGATAAATATTTTTACATTTTTTACGGGTGTTGAACTTAGAAATTTTTTCCATCCCAAATGCATAGGGGGTGTCTGGTTTGTGTAATCTGTAACTCCAATTGTTTTCATTTCTTTATATTCAAACTTTGCACAATGATTGTTCATACATTGAAGTTGTGCACCTTCTATTGTGTATACATTTCATGATTTTTCTTTCATTTTTGGCGGTCTTGAACTTAGACATTTTTTTCTCTAAAATGCTTAGAGGGTGTCTGGTTTGTTTAATCTGTAACACCAAATGATTTCATTCCTTAATATTCAAACTTTGCATAATGATTATTCATACATTGAACATGTGCACCTCCTATTTTGTGCACATTTGATAAATATTTTCTTATTTTTAGGTCTGTTGAACTTAGATATTTTATCCATACGAAATGCCAAGGGGGTGTCTGGTTTGTATAATCTGTTACCCCAGCAGTTTCATTCCATAATCTTCAAACATAATACGTTATGATTGCTCATTAGTATGATTGCTCATGCATTGAACATGTGTGCACCCTATATTTTGTGCACATTTGACTTAAAACTATTTTTAGGATTGTTGAACTTAGACATTACGTCTACACCACCTTTGGAGTGCTTACATTGTTTATTTGTATGTAATCTGCAATTTAAACCGATTTCATTCCTTTATATTCAAACATTGCATAATGATTGTTCACCCATTGAAGATGTGCACCGACGACGCAGGTGCAGAGCAGAGTTTGGTCTTGTTTTCCATTAAATACACTATTATCTGGGGGCCTTTGGGAGTGCAGTTGCTCAGTGGTAGAGTGCTTGTCTCAAAATTGAGGGGTTGGGGGTTCGAGCCTCACCGGCGTCACTGCATTGTGTCCTTGAGCAAGACACATTAATCCCTGCTTAGTACTGGTTCAACCCAAGAAGACCTCTCCCGACATAACTGAAAATTGTTGACTGGGATGCAAAGATTCTAATCAAACAAACAAAAATCTGGAGGCCTGATAACCCAGCCAAAATCTTACAATGATACCAAATGAATGTACTGGTAAATACCGTTAAGTGATTGGAACATTCATTACATGCTGAATCAAGCATGCCTAAGTGTTTGTTTGTTTGATTTGATTCTTTACGTCCCATCAACAATTTTTCAGTTAAACAGGGACGGGTCTTCCTGGGTGGAACCAGTACTAAGCTAGGATAAATGTGTCTTGCTCAAGGCCATAACACAGTGACGCCGATGAGGCTCGAACCCGCGGCCTCTCGGTCTCGAGTCAAGCACTCTACCACTGAGCCACTGGGCTCCCGCTTGCCTAAGTGTAACTAACAAACACCACCTAAACATGGCCGAAGAAATTGTTAATACTTTTGGTTTAAAGTGAACAAGTAGACCCAGAAAGCAGTTGAAAATGTGGCACTGTGATATTAGCTACAAATGATCTGTCGGCCCAACAAATTTAAGCTCGCATGTTAACTGCCGTCACCCATTGGCACTTTTGAAAAGGAAACTGAAGGAAAATCCCATAAATGCCACCCCTACTCTAGAACCTACTGGCCAAATTGTCAAGAAGTTGCCAATAGCTTTGGAGTTAGTTGAGCTTCAAAACTAATTCAAACAGTAACAGATAGAAAAATAACTACAGTAAAACCTGTGTAAAACGGCCACTCAAAAATAGACAAAACAAAGATCTTAATGACAAACGGTAGCCTAATGAAGGTCGGAAGTATTTTCGAGCATTCTGCAATACTATGACCTGCATCAAGTAATAATTGGTCTTGAAAACCAATTTTTGAGAGTGGCCGTTTTACTTGTCTATACTGAATTGTGGAAAACTGATCTCAATCTACATGTAGTTCTTTTTAACTTGCTTAGTTGAAAAATGATAAAACAGCAGATAAATCACAGATTCCATTATGTAATGTACACCAAAATTACAACTTAGTTTAGCTGACCAACGGCTCAGGTGGTAGAGTTTTAACAATTAGTGTTAGGGAAAAGTAGGGTTGCTAGTTCAAGTCTCACAGCTGGCGGAGTCACTGTGTTGTGTTCTTGAGCAAGACACCTCTTCTGCTGAATAGTATTGGTTCAACCCAAAAAGAGAGGAAATTGTCCCGACATGACAGAAAAAGTGTTGACTGGATGTAAAGCATCAAAACAAAAAACAATCAACTTAATTCCTGAAGTAATATATTGTGATATAATAGGTCAAAATATTGACAAATGACCAACAAATGAATGGCCATGATTTCTATAATGCAATTTCAAATGTAACTTTCCCTGCAAAGGGCATTTTTTTTGCATCTGCAGATAGCCTTTGGAACTGTTTGGACCAAGATCAGGCCCAGCAAAATGTTGGTGGGATATGCAATAAATCTGGAGTAAATTGAACTGGGACAGGTCCATGACGTAGCGCTATCAGCAGCTGACTTCTACGGACTGCAGGAGAGTGGTCATGAGTTCCAGCCCCTGTCATGCCACATTATTTCATAGAGATAATTCTCTCCTCACTGATTCAAGTCAGGTAGTTGTTAGTTAGGGACAAAAGTATGCATACACTTAGAACTGGTAAACAGCTTGCGAGATGCCTGCTCCAGGACATTTTAATTAAGATAAATATCTATGGATAACGATATGGATGAAAAATTGTTAAAAGTGAAGTAAAGCCTGAACACAACAAACTAGTTGGGCATGGACACAAGATGACCTGACTTTGTTGCATGTGAACATCAAAGCCCCAGACCAGCCTGCGCATGCCTTTGTTATTTGCTATCTGAAAAGTAAAGTAGTTCAACTTGTTCCATGTAGAATTTCAGTGTACTAGCTAATCTCTGTAGCTGAGCAGGCTGACATTGTCCTTAATTGGTCAGATACCCTGAAGACATGTTTTCTTACGTCATGGCCCAGTTAGTATGTTGTTCTGTTACAGGCATATGGAAGTTAATGTGTTCAATAGTGTTCTAAAATTTGAACACTAGTGTCCTGCCAAAAAGGCATAGGCAAACAGTGCAGACCCAGACCAGACTGCTTCTGAAGAAGCATTCTGATCAGGGTCTTCCCTGTTTGCTATTCTGACAAAGTATCTTTGAATTCCAGACCTGAAAACCTACAATATTTTATTTGAGAACATAAAGAGGAAAGTGTTTTAGAACATTGGCTGTATGCCTGTCCATTTCAGGCTGTGAAGATTGACAATACAGAAGTCAATGTTTGGTTCAAGATCGGACAGACAGCCATGAAGATTGAAGATTTCCAGTTGGCCCAGCTGGCCTTTGAAGAGGGTCTTGTGTGCAGCCCTAAACACTGGCCTTGCCTCGATAATCTTATTACCTTGCTGTATGCCCTCAATAACTACTGGCGTAAGTAACTAGAATTATCCAACTGCACATCCCAGAGATTTGCAGGTCTTTATGTGAATAAATAACTTGCTTTTAATTCTCTTCCTCCCTGGTGACAATTTTTTGCTGGTAAACTTTGAAAACGTTTTGGAACCAGATCATATTGGATTCGTGAAGATTCTTTTTCTAGCATACCCTTCAATTTCAGTATTAAAAATTTCATTTACAATGATCTTGCAGAATTTCTTGAATACCCTAGACCTCTAGATAAGACTGCATATACAGGTAATGAAAATTATTTTCATATTTCCCAACCAAAACATGTTGTGGGTACTCAAAAGAACCGTCTCAATGAGATGGTTCTTTTGAGCACCCAAAACAAATGTTAAAACTGGTGGGTAATTATATGCTAAAATTTTTGCTTAATTTGGCCTATGGTACCCTGCCTGTTGAGGTAACGTTGGACCATGTTTGTGACTTCCAGTACAGCCCATGTACAGACTATAAGAATCCATCATGAGTGTGAGGGTGAGATAGAAAAATCTGGCCCGAGGATCACCGTTTGGTATCACAATGACAAACAGTGATTCCAAGGGACAGATTTTTCTATCACATCCTCACACAAATAATGGATTCTATTTCTTGCTCACCATTAAATACCACATTTTTATATTTTAAAAAATGCTTCTAGAAGTTCCTCAATATGCTTAAATGAGACATAACATGGTGATGTCACTATAATATGACAGCCTGGGTAAGATGACATGGATAAGATATGAATTTCTATCCCAGGGTAAAATCAGCTTTGGGAATCTTCCATTGATTCATTTGTTTCAGACTGTTTGTACTACATATCTAAAGCTTTTGAGTTAGACTTCCGGTACGAGAAAGGTCATGCTTTGAGAGATAAGATATTCCAAGAACAACCGTCTCTGAAACCAGACACTCTGGAACTATATCAGTTCTGGTAAGTTTACCTGACAGTGAATCTTCTAAAATTTCGAACACTAGATGCCTTCCAAAAAGGCTTCGACAAACAGCTCAGACTCAGATCAGACTGCTTCTGATCAGGGTCTTCCATGTTTGCTATTCTGACGTGCATTTTGTGAATTCGAGCCCTGAAACCAACATATTATTTGAGAACAGAAAGAAGAAAGTGTAAGAAAATTTAGACTTATTAACTCTTTTCCAGCTAGTCATACACTGATAACCTTTGCCAACTTTTACATCTGCAGATAACTTTTGCAAACAGTTCGGACCCAGATTGGGCCTGACATACTGTCTGGCCAGCTTTTGATCTGAAGTATTTGACACTGATGGTATTTCTTAAACATGAACAAGTCTTACACCATAATGAATCTCTCTGTCCCTTGGCAAACTAAGTCTAGCTGTTATATTAGCAGTTGTTGTATTTTTCAGTGAAATTACTGCACTGAACAAAAAAAAGAAATGTTACATGCAAATTTAATTCTTGTTTTCTCTGGACATTTTGCAATAGAAGACGTCTAATCAAGGCATCCAAAATCAATGCCACAAAAATGTTCCAAAAATTAATTTGATAGATAAGTCTGAACTCCAGAGGGGTAAAAAATTTAAGACACATTTGTGACACACTCTGGCCTTAACTTTGATGAAATGATAAAACAAACTACATAAATGATTTTCTTAACATTTATCGTCCAATATCATGCAAAGTTGGACAATAAATTGTAAAAACAATGGCTTCAAATGCAAACATCTCTGAAGATATTTGTGCTTGGATTATGGAACTTTAGTCCATTTAAGAAATGCTTTTTTTCATACATTGGAGATTCTATAAAGGAAAGTGGTGTACTGACTCTGGAAACAATAATTGAGCCGCAACATGTGATTTATGTGGCATTTTGACAAGTGTAAACTCAGACCAGCCTGTGCAGCATCTCTTTATGCTTAGAAACTCCAAATGATGTTCAGTCAGTAGCTAAACATTCATAGAATATTCAAGCGACTAGCAAAGGCTCTGATCAGATTGCGCATATGGGCAGGCTGATCTGAGACTTTGATGGTCGTACATACCACATTGTTGGAAATCTCATGTCGCGGCTCAATTATATCAAGTGACAGAGAAACATTGTCTGAAGATATACAAGTAATATAAGATCCATAACCTGAAAGTAGCCCTTTGTACTATTCTGATGGGTTTTCCCATACATATTGACACAATAAGTATGAGTTTGCCCATTGTGTACTTTAAAGAGTCACAAGTAGAGGTTTCCATAGTATACTGTACTTCAGCCCCTATGAATCATTTTTATCGTAGAAAACAGTGCAGGCCCTTATGAAATGCCACACTATGTGGCCTTTCATCTTTGTCGTCACTATTTTTCAAAGTGCCCATTTAGGGGTTTCCAGTACACAAAGGGTTAAAATACTCCTTGAAATGTGCAGATAATGAAGAGGTAAAGAATCCCATTACGTTTAATTGCATGGGGAATTATTTTTTAAGTCACAAAATGTTTCACCTGTTATTTCTTTAAACAGTTTGATTAAGGAAACACATAGCATAAGATAGCGCTTTGGAGTTTGGTACAATGTTACTAGGTAACTTTTCTTTTTTTGCTTAATATATAACAAATATTTAAATTATTCTGTTTCTTTTACAGTGACACAGACATTCTGGATTATGAGCTGGATCCTGACTTAGCAAAGGAGGTAACACTTCTCATACACAAAAATTGAGTCAAGTTCTTGAGATTTGGTTTCTTATCACATATGTATAGATTCACTCATTAAACACTTATTAGTACAGCGATCAAGTGGGGCTAGAGGCCAAAATTTTGGCCCAAGCCTTCATTGTGTGTGCTGGAGAAACTTGTAGATTGACAGGATTGTCTGAGATACCACTGCCTGCAAGTTCCATAGGTACCAAAATCTCATGAACTGGCTGAAATATTTCTTGGATCCAAGCTATGTTCATTTGTAGACACCGCTCAACTTCTTAGAAAATTGGTCCAACAGAACACCAGGTTGGTTGATTCGGCTACAAATTTATCATCTAATGGACAGAAAGTGAAATGGAAAGTGGGAATAAAATATGATCCATTCATTTCAGTGAAACAAATTGGAGACTTTTTCAATGTTTTGATATTTTTCTGCCAATACTGTACAAAATTGGTGCATGTACATACAGAAAATAGTCAGAATCCTGCCATATCTTTGAATAGCATATATGTTTTGTATGTTTGTTTGTTATGTTGCTTTATGTCCCAAGTCAACAGCTATGGTCATTGCGGGATGGTCAGTTCACCTAACCACACTTTTTCCTGGGCAGGCTTGAACAAGTTAACCAGTAATTCGTTCACATACTTACGCTTGTAACTGACAACAACCCTTCTTGAATCATCGGAAGGGAGGAGAATGACTGTAGAAATCATTTCATGATCAATCCCCACGAAAGTATGGGACCGGACAGGGATAGAACTCGCGACCCCTGGATCTGCAGTCAGACACGCATGTGTAGCCAGACACGTTAATAGCATATATGTTTCAGGCAATAGTATCCAGGCTTTTGAATAAAGAGTGCGTAATTAAAAATTAATTTTCTTATTTCTCATCCAAAACATATGTTGCGGGTACTCAAAAGAACCGTCTCAATGAAACGGTTCTTTTGAGTACCCAAAACAGATGTTTAAACTGGTGGATAAGAAAATATTCACAATTTTATTATATCTAAAATATGGTATCCCAATAGTATTGCAATGGTAGTCTAAAATAGTTAAGTATCACAGTACTTAGAACTTCCAGGAATGTCTTAACTGTAGCAATAGTCATTCATTTTCACATGAGTCTCTTACCCCTAGAACATATATTAACTCTTTTCTTCAATATCTATTTTTCTGACATTTGTTATTTCCTGAAGATGCTTTAATACTTGAGGTAGTTTTGCCTTTATTTCAGTATGTTAAAGATGCTCATGCTATAAGGAGAAGAAAACAAGAGTTATCCATCCCTCCTGAACCAGTACGACTAGCTTTTCCTCCAAAACTGAAAGCATACAGGTATGTTATAGCTTTAACCCTTTGTACACTGGAAACCCAAAAAGGGTTCTTTGGGATACAGTGGAGGCCCAGATGAAATGCCACACTTAGTAGCATTTCATCAGGGTTTACACTGTTTGCTAGGAGCCGCTGTGATGTAGTAGTTAAACCATTTACCTTATAAACCAGGGGTCAAAGGGTTTGATCCCTAGCTGCTCCAGTCTGTCAGATGAGACCCGTCCATAATATGAGCTACATCATGAGATCACCTATTACATGCTAGGCTGGCATGAGTTAATGATTGGCTGTGTATAAATAGCTTACCGAATAGAATATTCACTGACACAAAGTATGGTTTATTTAATCTAGTCAGATAATGCTCACAGAATAGGGAAGATAGCTCAGCACGCTGCCCTAAAAGTGGTTGTGGGGGAATGAAAATAACTTACACTGAATGGGCCCATAGGTATATATTTCTGTGCTGAGATAGAAAAAATATGTGTATGGCACAAAGGTGCAACCTAGAATGAAATAGGTTTCAGTCTGAACAGTATTGATGAAAATATTACTGTCTTCCATTCAAGCTGATAGGGATAATTACAGATTATAGGTAATATGGGCTGCGATGGAAGAAAACCTGTTGGGTTTTTGCCCAGGTCATACCCAAATCAGTCTGATGAGCTACAGAACCTTGTAGCTAGAATAGTTAAATGTAGTAAGTTTTGAAATAATACTTTCCAATAAGCAAATAACAAAGGTGCTGATCAGACTATGTGGATGTGCAGGCTGGTCTGCGCCTTTGTTGTAGACAGGTTTTCTCAAGTTGAGGTCCATTTAATAATTCAGGCCTACAGATAAGATTGTGTAACTGAAAATTATTTTACTGATATCTCAACCAAAATATATGTTGTGGGTACTCAATAGAACCATCTCATTGAGATGGTTCTTTTGACCACCCAAATGCTGGGTAACAAAACAATTACAATTTTACGCTCAAAAATTATGCTAAACTGTACCTATGATATTGCATTAGTTGACAAACTAGCGTATGGTTCATCTTACAGCTGGAAATGTGTAGGGGAAGAACTGGTTGCCCTCTATGATAAAGCCACCACCTCAGATCCTATCATTGTAAGTATGGTCATTCTTAACTCTTTGCATGTGGGGTAATTTTTAAAAATGATCTTTTTCATAAAATTCTTTCAGGGTGTCAAATGGATTGGATCCAGATCAGGAATGACTTCATGTCGGTCCTGATCTGTGTCCAAACTGTTTGCAATTGTTATCAGCATTAGCGGCTAGCAAAGAAAGATTTTGGAATAATTTTGCTTCCTTTCATTAGATCTTTTAAAAAGGAAAAGGAAAAGGTGGTATATTTATTCTAAGAACTTTTTTTTTGTTAATGAGAGATTAGGTCAGGGGTATACCTGAGGCATTTGACTGAATACACACTCTGGAGGGGGTCTGGGGGTACTCCCCCATTGGGGGTTAAGTGGGGCGAGGAGGCGAAGCCCCATTTTAGAAAAAGGAAAGAAAGAAAGAGCATTTCTGAGGGCTAAAATGAGCTCTCAAGACACGCAATTAATTATAATTAGTTGCATTTTTTCTTCAAAAAATCAAACTTAGTAGCAAAAGACTATACTTGCGGCGCCGAGTTGTATGCACATGGGTTTCAGTGTACACATAGCTATGCCCCTGTCAGTCCAAAATAAATGATGCCCAAATGTGTCACTTAAACTTTTAAATTTGAACTGAGTTGATTGTGTTCATAATTGATCATGCATAGCAGTGCAGTTGGATACATATCAGACTGAAATTCAGATGGATGCAGCCTCATCATGCAGGTCTATCCTCTGATCTGTCAGTTTATATATATATATATATATATATATATATATATATATATATATATATATATATATATATATATATATATATATATATATATATATATGAGCCGCGCCATGGGAAAATGTGTCTTCGGGGTAAATTTGGCCATTTTGAGATTCTGTGATTTTTATACAGGTCGTTATATGAAGAGTAAACTCGTTTTTGTTTGATCAAAATATTCAAATTATTAGAAAAGCTATTGGAATTTGAACTTTGGACGGCTTGACGTTGATTTTAGAACTAACGTTGCATGACGTCACGATGATCATGAGTCATTCACAACGTTGCGAAGTTTTTACGCCTTTAGACACCCGACCATCGCTGTTACTAACATGAGACTGGGTAGCGACGTAGCTTACCCCTACTGATGCTGGTAAAACAAAACAATTGAATTTAATCGTAAGTCAAGCGTACTTCATTTCTTGCATATTCTTCAATTTTGACATTTAAATGATTCCTTGAGACCTGTGCCATGCCATGTCAGCCTTCATTTGAAAATGTGCGTTAAATGGACGTAGCCGTCGACTGGTGCGATATTTTCCTGCACCAATATTTTGCCAGCACAAATATGGGTCATCACGGACACATCTCCGTATAAAATTGGGCACATTTGCACATTGACTTTTGAAATTCGGAAAAACCTGGCCGCGACATTATATGTTCAACTGCCCATTAAAACTTAAATGTGAACTTGAACGTAAATGTTTTCTTGTTTACATGGAGAAACTGTCCGATTTTAAATATACTGTTTAAATGCAAACCTTTCTTTACATTTATGAACAGCATAAATTCCATGCTCAGTTGAGTTGAGCACTAAAAGATGTTATAACTTCGGGACCTGGAGCAGGTTTTGATACTTTGTATACTATGTACGCCCTCTCGGGCATTTGGCATGGCCTGTCCTTCGCATTGTAACAGCAGAATCGGGGGAGCGCAGTTGCTCAGCGGTAGAGAGCTTGACTCTAGACAGAGGGGCTACGGGTTCGAGCTTGACCAGCGTCACTGTGTTGTGTCCTTGTGCAAGACACATTAATCCTAGCTTAGTACTGGTTCAACCCAGGACGACCCGTCCCCACATAACTGACAGATTGCTGATGGGACGTAATGAATCAAGCAAACGAACAGCAGAATCGGCATGGTAATTGTTCTGGGGAAAAGGTAGATCAAAATTAAATTAAATAGGTTGCGACTTAAAAACAGATGGCATTTTCTTCTCAAAGAAGTGGTTGCCTTTCAGCCTACTGGAAATGCCGCGAATGACGATTTAGATGAGTACATAAACATGAAGTAATAAAGAAAAAAATAAAGGTGTTGGCCAACGGATTTTCGCAATGAATTCTTATTTGTTCAACCGATGCTCAAAATGTTGCACTAGTAGAAAATCAGGTACGTTGTTATTTGATGGCCTGTATGATGTAGGCAAAAACGTCTAACTGTTTCTACAAAATGATATGTTCTGCAGTTACACATGCACTATAGGGTCAGTTAGCCTAATCTGTTAGTATATACTGAGGAGGAGCACTGACGTTTTCAAAATGAGGGCACAGATCAGGAATCGATACGATCAAGTACCACACCTGACCAAAAATATTACAAGCGTTCGCGAGCGTATTTCCTTAGTTTTAGGGGAACCTTTTTTTCTACCATCACGTTAAAGTTCGACCACAATGCAGCAGCGAATATTCTAGTCCGATATGATGCAAAATGTTGACTTGGTAATTAAAAATTCAACACAAAACTGGATCTGAAAAATAAAATCACAAAAATGCGTTCTTGAAAAGTTGTATTGCATCCTTGAT
The DNA here is from genome assembly GCA_964019695.1 of Loripinus fragilis. Lineage (NCBI taxonomy): Eukaryota > Metazoa > Mollusca > Bivalvia > Lucinida > Lucinidae > Loripinus > Loripinus fragilis. The sequence goes on along the minus strand of OZ026519.1, from coordinate 39,112,190 downwards.
AACTAGTGTAAATAAAGATTCGGCGATGGGTATATTCTTTTATTCACTGTTGTTGTTGTTGTTGTTGTTGTTTAGGCTAAACCCATATATGCCCAATGGAATTTCACAATACTGTCAAAAGGACGGATCCATTTCTGATCCAAGGGTTGTTGTGTAGTAATTTACAATTTCGCTCAATGCGCTAAGCAAACAGTGCGGCGTCTGATCTGGTTCTACACTGTTTGCCTGTGTCACACAAAAAGGGCGCTAGGCTAATATAAATTGGTTAACATAATTTCAAAACATTATCAGTCGGCATATCACGGCGACCAGTTAATAGTGGATGCATATTTCGCCAGTAACTAACAACTACCCTACTTGGACTGGGACAATGATTGAGGATAATAATCTTGATGAAATGTTTGACCAGACAGTGGCTCGAGCTCACAATCTCAGCCTACAGAAGCAGGATTGCTTATTTGCCTCACTGTACCCGACTTTGCTATCCGGAGCGAAATGCCTCATCATTCCTTAATCGTATGATACTTCTCACTGGAAAAAAGGATTTCAGTCTATACCGAACAACAAAATCATAATCAAACTTTCTCACCAAAAAATAAAGACATAAAGAAATCTGGTTGCTATGGCAGTGCGGGTACTTATTCCTATTCCTTTCGAGTTTGTAGTTTTATGTCGGCGTAGTGCGTCCTTGCCTCTTGCATACATGTATAATGAGTGTGCACATTACCCCCAGTTTTATGCACCCACGTAGGCTTTAAGTAGGGGATTCTGGCTGTATAAAAAAGTGAGGCATTTGAATACATGTAGTTTGAATTGTGTAATTCTAAATCAGGCCCAATCGCGCAGGTCTTGACTTGACAACTCCGTATGTACACTGCCTTTGCTGCATCTCCAGATACTAAGTTGAGAATGGAGGTAGGTTAACTTTGTTAAAGTTCGCCGCTCTTAAATTGTTGAACTGTACGCTGATTTTGAAAACAAAGTAGCATTACCTTACGTTTCATTCCGCATCTCCGTCTTTGTTGACAATACACATGCTCGTGGGTTATAGGTGTTACTGGGAACCTTGTGGGAAAATGTTACTGCCTCTCCAATAATTTAGTTCCACTATGCTGAAATTTCTTGGAGTTGGAGTAGTAATACTACTCTCCCCCACTTAAAGAAATTACAATTAATTTTATCAGTGATGTGGCCGTTTCAAATAGTGCTCTTCAAGATTTTTTTTTTTTTTTTTTTTTTTGGTATAAACTACCATGGCAAAATTAATGGATGCAATTTTACAAAACTTACAGGTACGAAGAGAAAATAGAAAAAAGCAATACTCAATAAACATGAAAATAATTACACTTCAAAAGTAGAAAAACCTTTAACATTTAATTCTCATTGACGCAACGTTAACGTCACCGAAAAAATGACATTTTTAATTATTGTCTGTGTGTTTAAATGACTGCCACAAGAAAACAACAGATACAAGGAAACTACAATGAAAATGTTTATTGCGTATATCAATTTGCTTTCATTTGGTGCTTTTTTCATCATTGTAGCTTCTATAGTTTTGCGACAACTATTTTTGCAAGAAATCTGGTAATACGTTGATTTAAACGGCGACGTAACAAGGTGGCAAATAATAACTATTGTTTCTCGTGTGAAACTTAATCGTGTATTATACTTCTTTTTTATACATGAGAACTACCTCGTGAGATTTTAGTTTATTTCACGCACGGTCATTCAGCGAAGGCTCAAACAAGTCTGCGCATCTAGCAGTCTCGTTGGAGCCTTTGCCCAATCGTAAATGTAGCTTTGTGTACTGGAAACTGCTTTCGTTCAGAATTGCTGTCCAAATACGTAAGGTTCAAACACACTGGTTGGTCGATTTAAGAAAGCTTGGACGTATCCGGCGTTAATTTATTTATCTTTTTTTTTTTTTATTGTATTTTTTTTTTATTTAATTCTTTTTTTGTTAGAGTGCCTTTGGAGTGCAAAAATGTTGAGGTTTGAGGGTCAATTAGCGTTTACCAAGCCGCATCTTTTTGGACAGTTGATTTTTCACCAGGAACCCATGCTGGATCAGACCATGACCAATTTACAACAGAATACAATCGGCCTAAAATTCCTTGATTTTAATTGCATTTTATTCTAAACATGACTTGTCTAAATTGTCGTTATCTTTGATGACGCTCTTTTTAATTACGCGCCGCGCGAAATAATTACGTCAGACTTTACGACGTCATATCTCTTGACGTAATTAATCTCCCGAAGACACATTATCGCATGGCGCGGCTCATATAGATAGCGGTTTATTTTCCCTCCCACTGAATCAAGTAAGATAGTTGCATTGAACGTCAAAAAGAATCACACTGAGTAAAATAGCTAATCCCTGTTGTGTATGCCTTCCCAGAGAAGTGTTAGTTCCGTTAGCTGACCATCTCAACATGACTATAACTATTATCTTGGGACTTTAAAAAAATCAAAACAAGCAAATCATGCAAGCATCCTGTGTTAGAAATAAATGAGAAACCAGATATGAGCCACGACATGAGATTTCCAACAATGTGGTATCTGCGACCAACAAAGCCTCAGATCAGCCTCCACATATGTGCAGTCTGATCAGAGCCTTTGCTATTCACTTGAATATTCTATGAGTATTAAGCTACTGACTAAACATCATTTGGAGTTTCTAAGCTTAAAAGGAGGCTGCAAGGCCGGCCGGAGTCTACACTCGTCGAAATGCCACATTGTCGGAAATCGCATATATGAGGGAGAATCAATCAGTATGAAAATGGTTAACAGCAATTTTATTGCTAAGTATGGTTTATATTTCAGAGTATATGCCTAAAGATGAACATGCCTGACTACACAGATGTACCGGCCACAGGGGAGACAATTACAGGGGAGACAACAAGAGCTACTAAAGATGATAGTGATGATGAAATTATGGAAGTTGATGAAGAAAAAGTGGTAGAAAATGATAAAATAGAAAATGCACCTGAAATACCTAAAATCATGATTGATGGTGAGAATGTATCAGAAATTAATAAGGATTCAGATTCAGGGAAAATAGCTGAAAAAAAGGACAAAACTATGTCTGAAAATTTGGAAGTTGAAAAGAAAGACCTTGACATAACCCAGCACAAGAAAGGTGAAGAACATGAAGAGAAGAAGAATGGAATAAACAGTGAAGAACTAGTAAAAGATAGTAATAAGGATGTAAAGTCTGAGAATAATGTAGTTGAGAAAAACAATGCAATTGAAAAGATAGGGACGACTGAGTCTGAAGATGTGGTAATGGTAGAAGATGATGTGGATATATTAGAAGCTTTTAAAACTGCTAGCTCACTCATAGCAGATCTCTCTCCTTGTAAAGTTGATTCAAGTCTCACTGACAAGAAAGATACTTCTAATGTGGCTGAACAAGCAACTCCTGCAATGCATTCTAAAGTTAATCTGATAGATAAATTAGCCGAAGAATCAACACAGTTAGATAAATCAGTTGAAGCTGAGGCTAGGTCTGGTGAAACTGAAGTCCAGCCAAGTCAAAGCAGTGTGCCACCTACACAAGATAAGATAGGAAATACTTCTGTACGGCCATTTGGATCACCACTCGTTCAAGAGGTGCAGAAAGATATATGTTTGATAAAATCATCAAGCTTTGGTTTTACACCATCATCAGTGTCTGATGTTGCAACACTAGCCATAGGTTCTTCTTGTGTTTCATCTGGATCAACTCTTTCATCACCATTAGTAGTCACATCACCTCATACTTCTGATCATGTTTTATCACAGAGTATATCCTCAGCTCCTAAATCAACTCTATCATCACCAGTAGTAGCCACATCACCTCATACTTCTGATCATGTATCATCACAGATATTATCGTCAGCTCCTGGATCAACTCTTTCATCACCAATAGTAACTACATCACCTCATACTCTTGATAATGTATCATCACAGAGAATATCCTCAGCTCCTGGATCAACTCTTTCATCACCATTAGTAACCACGTCACCTCATACTTCTGATCATGTTTTATTACAGAGGTTGTCCTCAGCTCCTGGATCAACTTTATTATCACCATTGATAACCACACCTCATACTTCTGATTATGTTTCATCACAGAGAACCCCTTCGCCTAATGTTGGTTCTATTTTAGCATCACCATCTGGAATCCCATCTTCTCATACTCCTGATTATGTCTCATCACAGAGAACTACTTCTCCTGCTGTAAGGTCAGATTTGTCATCACCATTAGCAACCTCATCTTCCCATGCTCTTGATCTTGCCTCAGTTCAGAGAACAGTAGCACAGGACCATGGATATACTGCTCCACCTCTGGGTACTCTGCCAGTACCAAACCTTCAGATATCAGTCAATCAACCACACACAGGTATGGGCAATGCTAAACTAAGTCCAATTTTGTCATCCTATTTAGCTTCACCACCTGGTTCTAGATTACTGAACAATGCTTCATCACAGAACTCTTCACCTAATGTTCCCTTTAGTGTCAAGTCTCCATTGATGAGACAGAACAGTGCAGGATTTGGTGCTTATTCCATGGCAACAGGAAATAATCAGACTGGTTATGAAGGTCAGAATTTATTAAATATACCAGTGACACAGTCTCTTCAGAAGTCCATGGATACTGGATCACAGCCAACCTCCATGTTCATAGCTGATTTTGATGATCAGAGTCCTGGCGGTAGGAAAGGTCAGAAGCGGAAAAGAATCTCCATGGCAACAGAGGAAATCATGATGTATGGAAAGAGAAGATCTGCTCGGGTAAGTTGACACACATTCCAAGTACATGTACAGTTATCTCGCTAACTTGAGTCCATTGGACTAAGAGTATCCTTCATATGTATGGTTGTGGGACATGGAAATTCCACCGAGGACCAGAATAATTTGTCAGAAACGAAGCTCTGTTGTGTTACTGATTGAAATTATTCAGGAACAAGGATCGGATCCCTTGTCCCACAACTATACATCATATTGGATACTTTTTCTCCCCCATTTTGTGAGAGTTAACAGTTTTGTATGAATTGTATGAAAAATAGTTTTTTTGTGTTTGCTCAAACAGAAAAATATGCTCACTAACAAATTTTCCAGGCGCAGGAACAGTCATAAACACAGTTAAGCACCTAAAACCGGAAGCAAGTTAGAATTTCAAGCGTCTATTTTGCTTTTATTGTGGTTTGAAATACACATTGATTTATGTCTATTGACTAAGATGTCGTTTCAGCATCAGTAAAGAGCCCCACATTGTTGATGCATTTTTCTTACGTAAGAAATGTATTTTAGATGTAACAACACACAGCCTAAATGTGTGGCCCAGTTTTAAGATGATTTAAAAAGAAATGTTCACACAATGTCCTCTACAAAAAATGCACCAGACTATCCACTTAACAAAATGGTTGAAATATCAAAAAGAGGCTCAGGGTTATCATGGCTCTTGTCTCCAACCCTTATCATGCTAAACCTGATATTTCGTGTTTTGAAAACAGTGTAGATTTTTTAACACCAGGGCTTCAGATTTTTTCCAAGATTGGTGGGCCGAAGTGACCCATGGAGCAAAAATTTGTGGGCCATTTTCTGAAATGATGGGCCCAAGCACATCAAACTAACCACAGTTGACATTTGGGCAGTGTACTTTACCTACACATTGACGCAGACACTGTTGTGGGTATGTACATTGACTGCTGATGATACAGTAAAACCTTTCTTAAGCGGCCACTGAAAAAAGAAGACCAATTATCGCTTAATGCAGGTCAAAAGTATTGCAGAATGCTCCAAGGGGAGCATTCTGCAATACTTTTGACCTTCATTAAGCTACCATTTGTTATCAAGATCTTTGTTTTTTCAGTGGCTGCTAATGACATGTTTTACTGTATTGACTACATACATGTTCTTTCTATTTTGCGGAGTTTGTAGACTCGCTGTAAGATGAATATTTTTATTAATGTGAGACTTTTTCACAACTAAAAAGGATGGGTCAACTGGGCCCACTGCCTTGAAAAGTGATGGGCCATATTTTGTAATCATGGGACAATGACCCGGGCCCACCATAAATCTGAAGGCCTGTAACACTGCTTGTTGATACATGCTAATCACTTGAATGCTGCAAGTTGATTGAATTGAAAAGGAAGGAGTGTAGTACATGAAGAATGGGGAGCGCCATGGCTTAATGGTAGAGTGACTTGATTGAGGGTTCACAGGTTCGAGCCTCACTGGAGGCATTGGGTTGTGTCCTTGAGCAAAACACTCTTACCTCTGCTTAGTACCTGTTCAACTTAGGAAATGCCCTGACATGATGGAAAAATTGGTGACTGGGACGTAAAGAAACGAGTGAAACACAGATATGTGGCAAGATAGGGGGTTGATTATGTTTACGGTAAATGTTCTAAAATTACGAAACACTGGTTGCCTGCCAAAAAGATCTAGACAAACAGGGCAGACCTAGATCAGACTGCTTCTGAAGAAGTAGTCTGATCAGGGTCTTCCCTGTTTGCTATTCTGACAAGCTTTTTGTGAATGGCAGCCCTGAAAACCAACAATTTGAGTACAGAAAGAGAAAAGTATTGAAATTTTAGAACATTACCATACTAGGCTTCCAGATAAGAGTGCGTAACTGTAAATTATTTTTCTTTTTTCACAACCAAAACATATGTTGTGGGTGCTCAAAAGAACCGTCTCAATGAACAGTTCTTTTGAGCACCAGAAACATATGTTTAGATTGCGGGATAAGAAAATAATTACAATTTTATGCTGAAATTTTTTGCTTAACTGAACCTATGCCATACTATATAATTTCAGGTGAGGAATACAGGTAGAAAGAAGGAAGAAGAGACTGTCAACTTTATGGAATTACTGCAAGCTTTTCTCCCATCAACTCTTAAGTGAGTCAAACTAATCATTACTGCAGGCCTTCAGAAGAGTGCATAATCAAACATTCATTTTGTTAATTTTCTACCAAAATGCTATATGTTGTGGGAACTTAAAAAACGTCTCAATAAGATGGTTCTTTTGAGTACCCAAAACATGTGTATAAATTGATTGATAAGAAAATAAACACAATTTTATGCTAAAACATTTTTACTTATTTGGACCTATAAATAGACTTAGATAAATTTCTAGTTTTCTTTTTTCTCAAGAAAAATAAATTGTGGTTATTTAGTATCTGAGTTCTTTCACATGGCTATAAGAGGTCCTACCATAGTCAAGCTAATGTAGCTTATTCAAAATTTTTAACCCAATATTAAAACAGCGTAGATCCAGATCAGCTGGCATCAACATTTCCTGCAATTGTTACCACAAATTAAAAGTGACTAAGTGGTAGAGTGCTTGACTCGAGACGGAGAGGCCGCGGGTTCGAGCCTCACCGGTGTTACTGTGTTGTGGTCCTTGAGCAAGACACATTTATCCTAGCTTAGTACTGGTTCAACCCAGGAAGACCCGTCCCTGTTTAACTGAAAGATTGTTGATGGGACGTAATGAATCAAATCAAACAAACAAACAAAACTCCATATTAGTATCCACTGTTACTCATTTACCCAGGGATTTTTCTTGGCCCGATTTGAGGCCGAATATCAACCCCTTCCCAATTAAAAAATGAACAAAAACTTTCCCAAATGGTGTATATCATTCCCAATTTTTTAGTTCTATTTTTTTAGCAAATGTTTTTATGAAAATCCGAACAAAAATAGCAAAGTTGCAAAGAATGAAAATTAGCAAAAAAAAAACCCACTAATTTCTGTCCATATAAAATGGCAGTCAAGTTCTTTTAGACTGCATCAAATTTTCCCAATTTTGATGGTCCAAATGCTTTTTCCCCTTGCCCCCACTTCAGAAAGGTAGGAAAATCCCTGATTTTACCCGTCTGCATGCTTTGTAATTTTTCATGCGTTTGTTGCCAATCACTGTCTCTTTTGAAAATTTAATTTTTCAAAAGATTCTTTCAGGAACACAATGAGAGTGTAAAACAGTTAAGATTCAGTACAGAACCGACGTCAGACCTGATCTGGTTCCTGGATCCAAACTGTTTGCACGGGTTATCAGTAGACAACAAAAGTAGCGGCTAACAAGGAAAGAGTTAATTACAAATATTATTAGGTGCTGACTATGCTCACATGTCCTAAAGTAAAGTTGGGCTGGTCGTGAGTCACATTTGATTGATTGATTTTACTGCTTCAAATGTTTTAGGGATGTCAAAGAAGATGAGGTAAAAGAGACAGATTCTAGAACCCCAGATCAAGAGAAATCACCAGGTATTCATAGGTCTAGATAGTTAGTTAATAAGCAAGATTTTTAGTGTATAATTGTAATTATTTACTTATCAATTAGTGTAAATATTTTTTATTGAGATGGTTCTTTATGTAAGAAATAAAAAAAAAGCTTTACAGAGAAGGACATGGTCATGGCCTGATCAGTCCAGTTTAGTAGAAGTTGAGCATAAAATTGTTATTTTTTAAAATTATTATTTTTCCTTACCAATCAGTCTAAACATATGTTGTAGGTGCTGAAAAGAACCATCTCAATGAGACGGTTCATTTGAGCACCCACAACATATGTTTCAGTTGAAAAATAATAAAAAAAAGTAGTTGAATTTTGCACTCTTTTTTTGGCAGCAGTACAGTAAAACTTAAAAAAAGCATTTGATTTTGATCTACAAAACAGTATAATATTTAACAAGTGTGCTTTGTAGCATGTATTGTCTTTCATTTACACTAGTTCCCATGGAAACCAATGTTGAGACAGAAACATATGAGGAGTGGGATGAGGAAGCTGAAGTGAAAAAGTTTCTCCATGACAACCTAGTGAATTGTGGCCTTATGAAGCTGATGACTGACTACTTACACAGGGTGGCTCGCTATAGCAAGTGTAAATGGTAGGTTACCACTTTTTACACAGGGTGGCTCCATATAGCAGATGTTAATGGTAAATTATAATAACTTACTCAGAAGGGCTCAGTACAACTGGTGTAAATGGTAGGTTATGACTACTTACACAGGGTGGCTCAGTATAGCAGGTGTAAATGGTAGAGTACCACTTTTTACACAGGCGGCTCCATATAGCAAATGTAAAAGGTAAATTATGATATCTTACACAGGGTGGCTCAGTACATCTGGTGTAGGTTATGACTACTTACACAGGGTGGCTCAGTATAGCAAGTGTAAATGGTAGGTTACCACTTTTTACACAGGGTGGCTCCATATAGCAGATGTTAATGGTAAATTATAATAACTTACTCAGAAGGGCTCAGTACAACTGGTGTAAATGGTAGGTTATGACTACTTACACAGGGTGGCTCAGTATAGCAGGTGTAAATGGTAGAGTACCACTTTTTACACAGGCGGCTCCATATAGCAAATGTAAAAGGTAAATTATGATATCTTACACAGGGTGGCTCAGTACATCTGGTGTAGGTTATGACAACTTACTCAGGATGGCTCAGTATAGCAGGTGTAAATGGTAGGTTATGACTACTTACACAGGGTGGCTAAGTATAACACTAAACAGGTGTAAATGGTAGGTTATGACTACTTACTCAGGATGGCTCAGTATAGCAGATGTAAATGGTAGGTTATGACTACTTACTCAGGGTGGCTCAGTATAGCAGATGTAAATGGTAGGTTATGACTACTTACACAGGGTGGCTCAGTATAACACTAAACAGGTGTAAATGGTAGGTTATGACTACTTACTCAGGATGGCTCAGTATAGCAGGTGTAAATGGTAGGTTATGACTACTTACACAGGGTGGCTAAGTATAACACTAAACAGGTGTAAATGGTAGGTTATGACTACTTACTCAGGGTGGCTCAGTATAGCAGATATAAATGGTAGATTATGACTACTTAAACAGGGTGGCTCAGTATAACACTAAACAGGTGTAAATGGTAGGTTATGACTACTTACTCAGGGTGGCTCAGTATAGCAGGTGTAAATGGTAGGTTATGACTACTTACACAGGGTGGCTCAGTATAGCAGGTGTAAATGGTAGGTTATGACTACTTACACAGGGTGGCTCAGTATAGCAGGTGTAAATGGTAGGTTATGACTACTTACACAGGGTGGCTCAGTATAGCAGGTGTAAATGGTAGGTTATGACTACTTACACAGGGTGGCTCAGTATAGCAGGTGTAAATGGTAGGTTATGATTAGTTTCACGGGGTGGCTCAGTATAGCAGGTGTAAATGGTAGGTTATGGCTACTTACACAAGGTGGCTCAGTATAGCAGGTGTAAATGGTAGGTTATGACTACTTACACAGGATGGCTCAGTATAGCAGGTGTAAATGGTAGGTTATGACTACTTACACAGGGTGGCTCAGTATAACAGGTGTAAATGGTAGGTTATGACTACTTACACAGGGTGGCTCAGTATAGCAGGTGTAAATGGTAGGTTATGACTACTTACACAGGGTGGCTCAGTATAGCAGGTGTAAATGGTAGGTTATGATTAGTTTCACGGGGTGGCTCAGTATAGCAGGTGTAAATGGTAGGTTATGGCTACTTACACAAGGTGGCTCAGTATAGCAGGTGTAAATGGTAGGTTATGACTACTTACACAGGATGGCTCAGTATAGCAGGTGTAAATGGTAGGTTATGACTACTTACACAGGGTGGCTCAGTATAACAGGTGTAAATGGTAGGTTATGACTACTTACACAGGGTGGCTCAGTATAGCAGGTGTAAATGGTAGGTTATGACTACTTACACAGGGTGGCTCAGTATAACAGGTGTAAATGGTAGGTTATGACTACTTACACAGGGTGTCTCAGTATAGCAGGGGTAAATGGTAGGTTATGACTACTTACACAGGGTGGCTCAGTATAGCAGGTGTAAATGGTAGGTTATGATTAGTTTCACGGGGTGGTTATGTATAGTTGATGTACAGTAAAACCTGTCTGAAGTGGCCACTTAAAAATAGACAAAACATAGGTCTTAATGGAAAATGATAGCTTTATGAAGGTCGAAGGTATTGCAGAATGCTCCCCTTGGAGCATTGTGCAATACTTTTGACCTGCATTAAGTGATAATTGGTATTGATAACCAATTTTTCGTGTGTTTTTTGAGTGGCCGCTTTAGACAGGTTTTACTGTAAATGGTAGAACAATCTATAGCAATTCCGATTGTTGATCTAAGGGTCCTGAGTTTGAACCCAGCCCGACCCCATACTTTCATGGAGATTGATCGTGAAATATTTTTGATATTGATCAAGTTCTGTTGTCAGTTACAAGCGAAAGTAAGGAAGAAGGCAAAGATCAGGAATCAACACAATTAAGTACCGCCCCTGAAAGTATGTGCACGGCGTACTGGTTACCGGCTTAGTCTTAGCTTGCCCAGGAAAAGTGTGGTTACAAGGCCCCCTAGTGGAACCTTTAAAACCTTTAGAAACCTTTAAATTGGTTGCAATCCTTTAAAACCTTTAATTTGGCTGAAAAACCTTTAATAACCTTTATTTTGATTAATAAACCTTTAAATTTTGCAAGATCAGTTTGAACATAAGAAATAGATCATAAGTATGATGAAAAGTAATGTCGGTGACATCTTGAGCTTTTCAGAAAGCTTATTCATCCTCTGACAATTGTGTCTACCTACCTCTTGCACCAGGGTGACTCTTATAGAGGTCTTAAGGTCAATCAGATAAGGCAGCAATAAAAAGAGTGAGGTATGGTAGATATTTATGCTTTTGGCCCAAAAGATGATTTCTTCCTTTACATCCATGCTAAACAGCTGAGGTAGATCTAATGTTGGATGACTAGTTGATCCTAACCACCCTTTTCCTAGGCAGGCTTAGCCCTAATCCTTTCATAAGTGCATGTACTCAGTGCTCATCTTTCACTATAGTAACTAACAACTATAGTGCGAGAGTGTGCCAAATCTGGGACTAGAACCTGCAAAACTCTGGACATTAGGTTGGACACGCTACCAACTGCAATAACTGGGATGGCAAATATTACTATCAGCAGTCGTTTTACCCAGCAACAATTGTTCTATGGAATAAACTCTACTCAGATATTGTTCTCATGGATGATCTTGACTCCTTCAAAAAAGGAGTCCGCAATTAATTTTTATACCCCCCGCAAACTTTGTTTGTGGTGGGTATACTGTTTTCACGTTGTCCGTGCGTGTGTGCGTGCGTCCGTCTGTCCGTCCGTCCGTAACGTTTTGTTTTTTTAATATCTTGAAGAGTCTTTGCTGGATTTTCATCAAACCTTGCAAACATGTTCATATATGCAAGACAAATAATTTAGACAAAAAAGTAAGGGCTAGGGGCCAATTCTATTAGAGTTATTTCCCTTTGTAGTTCTAAATGGCTTTTGATATAGGGTTTTATGCTTATGCTATTATAGGCCATACATGGGCCGATCAACTTCTACCACAGCTTTTGATGGAACACTTTGATACTTTTCCTATACAATGTAGACACATTAAACATATGCATGAAGGAGTTTACTTCAGAAAAAATATTTTTTAACAAAATGACAGCTGTGAGAACTTAGACAATTTTTCCCTAATAAGGCTTTTGTATATGCATAGATGGTGCCTTCATGGGCCAATCAACTCCTACCACAGCTTTTGATGGAGCAATTTGATACTTTGCCTATACAATGTAGACACATTGAACATATGCATGAAGGAGTTTGGTTCAGAAAAAATAATTTTTGACAAAATGACAGCTGTGAGAACTTTGACAATTTTTCCCTAATTTGGCTTTTGTATATGCATAGATGGTGCCTTCAAAGGCCGATCAAATCCTACCACAGCTTTTAATGTAGCAATTCGATACTTTTCCTATACAATATAGACACATTGAACATATGCATGAAGGAGTCTGGTTGAATTTTTTTTTTTTTTTTACAAAATGACAGCTATTAGAACTTAGACAATTATTGCCTTATATGACTTTTGTATATGCATGGATAGTGCCTTTATGGGCCGCTCAACTCCTACCACAGCTTTTGATGGAACAATTTGATACTTTGCGGATACAATGTAGACACATTGAACATATGCATGAAGGAGTTTATAATTTTTGTTTGCACAGATTCTGCTGAAATCTTCTTTTCAAAACTTAGGTCTGCTGGTTTGAACTATAACTTGCCAAGTTTTTTCACTGAATCTTACTGTGCGGGGGGTATCTAATAAGCATTGCTTATTGACTTTTTTCATTTAAACACTGTTTTTAATCTGTTCTTAAACCTCACTCTGCACAAACACTATGATCTTGTATTCTTTCCTTACTATTTTACTTTAACACTTGCTAGAATCTAGCTTTTATCCTTGCACTGATAGCGCAACTGCACATAACACTCGAGAGAGGGTGCTGCAGGATGTAAAGATAAATAGATAGATATCATCAATTGGGTTTATTGACTTCTGATTCTAACACACCTCGCCTATATAGCCAATGGTTAAACTCAGTGATTTATTGATCGATAAATCACTGCATGAACTGGGCACGGATCGGCATGACGTCATTCGATCGCCAGTTTGATTTTCGTGACGTCATTTTGCACATACGGCATTGTAACGTTGACAATAGACAGCATTATGTCATTTTTACAACTATTGGACTTTCAAAATGTACATAAAAATATGCGTTTCAGTCTAAAGAGTGGCCGAAAATTCTGACAGTCTGTTCAAGATGGCAGAATCTTTATAGACTATGAAGGATTCGTTCATATTTTTAATCATTTTGTGTGTTAGAATCGAAATAAACTTGCACTGGCAGTGATGTGCTGCTTAATATATCACTGTCTGTCGGTCAGTAGTAAGTAGATAAATCATTTGCGCTTCGCGCTCATGATTTATTTACTTTAACGACTGACCTCCAGCCAGTGATATATTAAGCAACACTCACTGCGAGCGATAATCTATTTCTTAAATAATGTATTGATTTTCTTATGTCACTGTCTAAGGTTGTCAAATCTGAACATTGATAACTTCACACTAGACTAATACAATTATATGCATATCTTTCTAAGTTTTATGTTTAAAAAGGGTATACAATATAAATGGGAGCAATATCATCTTAAATTGTTCATTTACTGAAGGTAAAATTGCCCTAAGAAAATGACCAAAGATGGCTTCTCCTGCTTTATTGGTTTTCAAAATTTCCGGGGGAGGACCCCCGAACCCCCTTTAAAAATAGAAAATATTTGATTTATTTTTCAATACAACACTGCTCAACACAAGCCTTTAGTTTAAAGTGATGTTTTCGAACTAGGGAGTAAACAACAAGAGTAATTTCTGTTGATTTGTGATAGATGGCTATAACTGCATTGGCTAAGGGTTTGCAGCATCGCTTTCATACCATCATCTATCGTAACATGGATTTACAGATTTGGATCCGATAAAATACTAGAAAATTTGAAGTAAATTTGCTCTTTATTTTTGTAAGAATTTCAGTGAAACAACCTTTATTTTGCCTAAAATAGCCTTTATAAAAAACCTTTAATTTCACGAGAGTCTGCTAGGGGGCCTGGACCGTTACTCTAGGTTAAGTGACCATCCTGACATGACTAGAGCTGTTGACTGGGAGGCTAAACCACAAACAAACACATGGTGGCTTTAAGTATAGCAGGTTAAATTGTAGCCATTCTGTTGGTCCTGAACTGGGTCCAAACTGTTTGCAAAGATTATCAGCAGATGAAAACAGTCGCTGCTAGCAGGGAAAGAGTTTAGGCTTACATAGTCATAATTCAAGATGTTAGATTTTTTCTAGACATAGAATATTTTTCCAATTCAGGGCGATGGGCTTGACTGGCATTTTTCTGGCTGTGTTTTCAAGAATCCGTAAACATCTGGACACACCCAATATATTCTGCAATAATGAGTCACAAGATTGTATCAGGGACTTCTGTAAGGTAAGGCTAAAAAATATATTTAACCTATTATCTCTGCATGCAGGGTAATTTTTTATTCTTTTGTTGTCATCTGCTGACTTTTTTCAAACCAACTTTTTCAAAAAATTCTTTCAGGAACACTATCAGAGTGTCAAACAGTTTGGATCCAGATCAGGGCCGACATTCTGTCGGTCCTGATCTGGGTCCAAAGTGTTTGCAAAGGTTATCAGCAGATGGCAAAAGTCGCTAACTCATGGCTTATCTACATACTTTTGTAAAACTCTTTGAGTATTTTTGCTTTTTGTATAAAATATTTTGCTGATCATTTTCATTTACCTTTCGGTCCTGCTGCAGTCAAGTCGGAGCACAGTGGTCCAGTGGTAGAGTGCTTGACTTGAGATCAAGGGGTCCATGGTTCCAGGACCATTGTGTCTTTGAGCTAGACACGCCATCCTCCCTACTTAGTACTGGTTCAACCCTGGAAAACATCCTGACATGACTGAAAAATTGTTGTCTCAGACGTAAAGCAGCAACATAAACAAACAATAATACGTGTCAATGAGAAAATCTGTTTTCTGGAAAGATTCAAACAGTTCCTAGCTAGAATATTGAAGCATTGCCTGTGTCAAGAATAGCTACATAGCATTAAGGCTAGACTTGTGCAGTCGTTTCAGTTAAGTTTTATCCTGATTATACTATTATATTATAGATATATACATTTTCTCTTCTCTAATACCCCAATGAAAGCTAAACCTACACATGTTATAGGGGTTATAATAAGCCAGGCTCCACTACAGTTACAAAGCTGAAATTAATCAACAGGCATTGACAACCAACCCTATGTGAAGGTAGGTTCTAAATCACATAAGTCAAGTCCAAACAGTTTGAAAGAGTTAAAGCGCTATTAGAGAGGATAATTTCTTATTAGTATGAGGTATTGGCTGAGTACGGGCACATTTCAACTGTTTGGGCGGTTCCAGTCTATATATAGGCAGTAAACAACAGAGGTACAGATAAGACTGCACTAGGTCATCTGACACTTCACTGTTGGCCTATGTGAAAGTGCCAATATATAAGCAGGCCCCAGGCCCATTGTGTGTCTTATTTGGACCACATTGCGATAACAACAAAGGTGCAGACCAGCCTGAACAGTCTGACCAATGCCTTTATTATTCACTCACTGGAAAGAATAATTGCTAAATTTGCTACATCTAAAATTTTCATATTCTTACCTGGTCACAATCCTAAAGACCATTTTTTCACGACAAAGCCTATTTAAAGCTTAACCCTTAATGCACCAATCACAACAAAAGTCGTCTGCGTTTCTCGTCTGCAGAAATGTTCAAGAAGCCTCTATGGCAAACACAGTGGACCCAGATCAGACTGCTCCTATAGGAGCAGTCTGTTCTGGGTCCACGCTGTTTGCTTCTATACTTAATTCGTCAGTAATATTAGGCAATTATTTGCAGCAGACAACTTCATCAGACAACATTTTCAGATGCATTTTTTTTCTTGGCGCTTTAAGGGTTAATCTATTTTTTTTTTCAGGTTTGTTTGTTATGGGGAGAGCTACAGTTGGACCAGTGGTTAACCAACAGAGCCAAGTCACAGTCCTCTCCAGGAATATCTCCTAGAGGGTCAGTTCATTGATATAATATGTGCCTTGACATAGGCCATTATTCCATATTCAATCTACCGGGCCGCGTAGTGCAGTCGGTAACGTGTCTGGCAACAGATGCGAGTCTGACTGCAGATCCGGGGGTCGCAAGTTCGATCCCTGCCCGGTCCCATACTTTCGTGGAGGTTGATCAGGAAATAATTTCTACGGTCATTTTCCTCCCTTTAGCTGAATCCTTCAAGAAGGGTTGTTGTCAGTTACAAGCGAAAGTGTGTGCACGAAGTAATGGTTAAATGCTTTTTCAGGCTTGCCCAGGAATAAAGTGTGGTTAGGTGAACTGACCGTTCCGCCATGACCATAGCTGTTGACTTGGGACGTAAAGCAGCAAAACAAACAAACAAAAACCATATTCAATCTTATACGGTCACTGTGTGTATAACTTTTTCAAAATTCCATTCTCTCTTTTTAAAACAGTGTAGTTCAAGATCAGCTGGCTTCTGATGCAGCCCAAGTCACTTATAAACCTACCAGATATGTTAAATTTTATGAGACATGGACTTTAGATAAGTACCTTGGCCGTCTGAAGTCAGAATTCATATGGCACATCGATTGGATTAGGCAAAAAAAATATGGCAATAAAGTCTAGGTCACGTGACTGCCATTGTGCCTATATGATATAAAAAACTATTCCTTTTCAGAACCTAAAGGTAAACGACCTTGGGTCTTTAACCCTTCAAGCGCCAATTGCAACAAAAGTTGTCTGCTTTTCTCGTCTGCTGAAATGTTTAAGAAGCCTCTATGAAATACAGTGTGGACCCAGATCCAATAGGAGCAGTCTGATCTGGGTCCACCCTGTTTACTTCTATACTTAATGAGTCCGTAATGTTAGGCAATTATTTGCAGCAGTCATTTCTCAGATGCATTTTTTTCTTGGGGATTTAAGGGTTAAATGCAGCATAAGGTTTTTGGCCCTACATAGTTTGTTCATATGATAATCTATTTTGACCTCTTATTTCTGGAAATAATGTACTTTTTAACTGGAGAAAATCTTGCAGAGATGATTTTTTTCAGAATTCTTTGAAGCTCAAGTCAATATAATTACCGTTAATGTTTAAGTTTTTTTAACGCGTTTTGAATATTTTAAAATAAGTACAGAAGTCATTATTGAGCTTTGACTTATCACCCAAGTTGGGTCAGATTTGTATTTTTTCACCATTTCTAATATTTTCCCTGGAACCACTGAGTGATTGAAGTCAAGGATCATTGACACTTGCTATGGGTAAATGCCTATGATTTTTAGTAAAATATAAAGTTTGTCAATCGTCCCTTTCTTCACCGTGAAGCTACCCTGACCTGAGTACTTTATGACAGTGAAATCCATTTTCCATCTTAAATGCTTCAAAGATGTAAAATTTTGGGTAGAACAATCAGTTTTACATTAAAATATATAGAAATCGGAAAACATTTTTAAAATATAAACCCCCCCCCCCCTGTGTGCCAGCAAAATATTTTGCCTGTATATGTGTTACCATATTTTACACATTGTATGGAAGTGGCTTGCTGGCACAAGGGGCGAGAAAAGTGTTCAGCAGCCCAAAAACCCAGGGCCTAAGCCCATAAAATGCCTTTTCTACTGAAAAAGAAATGAATGACAGTAATGAAGTTCGAACAAACCTCCTAAATTGCTTTGTATTCTGTGCTAGTTTAATATAAAGTACATAAAGATTAAAAGTAGAATAAGCAAGGTTTATGCTTTTTTTTTCATAAGAAAAAAGCTCAGTGTTGTTTTATGACACATTCTTTTGCAAACGTCCTG
Source organism: Loripinus fragilis (assembly GCA_964019695.1). NCBI lineage: Eukaryota > Metazoa > Mollusca > Bivalvia > Lucinida > Lucinidae > Loripinus > Loripinus fragilis. The sequence goes on along the minus strand of OZ026519.1, from coordinate 39,093,912 downwards.
TACTTATCTATTTGCATGCTAGGAAATTGTTCATGTTTTTATTTTCGTCTGCTGACTTTCTTCAAAATTACGTTTTTACAAATAAACCACGCGGGATCACCATCGGAGTGTCAAACAGTTTGGATCCAGATCATAACTGACTTTCTGTTGGTCTTCATCTGGGTTCAAACTGTTTGCAAAAGGCTATTGGCAGACGACAAAATACTCCACTGGCATGCAAAGAGTTATAACAGGTAAATACTTTAGTGTTCAGTATATTATCCAATATAGGTAGCTTTCAGCTTAGATATACATGTATGTGTATACCATAAATATTCGGACACTTTAAATATATTTCGAAATGCTATGCCCTTTAAACAAAGCAAAAGTAATATTCAAAGGATCAAGTTAGAATCAGTTTTACTTTCCAGTGCTAAATGGGACACTTTCATTCCTTCAAAAGTATTTATTTCTTTTGTTGAGCTTTCAGTTTTGTATTATTTACGGTACATGTAGTAAAAAAAATGTACCGGTAACTTCTAAATTATCTCACCAAAATCATTTTTATGACAAAACATATTTTGTTTTTAAAACAATTTCATCAATTATCATGATTCGTTAATACTCTGCATATGATATGTTCAATAGATATCACCATGCCTACCAAATAAATCAAGAAAAAGTGCAGAAATCACTTTTTAAATCACTTTGCATTGTCAAGAAATTTCAGACCCCTTCCCCTTTCTACCCGCCACATCTCTCGAGTGCGTAGGAGTTTTGAAAATATTTTGCTAGCTGGCTCTTGCCATTAGATTCACCTATTGCACTGATACTACATGCATCACACCAGAAGCTCAAAAGCAGCATTCTGGGAATCAGAAAAATAGGCGTATAAGGCCCAAACCGTCAATGGTCCTTTAATTCATGTAGCATTTATAGCAGAACCTGACTTTCTTCTAAAGGTCCTGGTCACATGACCAAGATGGAACACTATCAGAGTGTCAAACTGTTTGGATCCAGATCAGGACAGACATTCTCTTGGTCCTGATCTGGGTCCAAACTGTTAACAAAGGTTTTCAGCAGATGACAAATGTCACCACTAGCAGGGAAAAGGGTAAAGAATAGCTTATAGCATGTGGGATTAGTACCAATATCTGATGAAATAGCTTATTCTTTTCCTCTACAGAGTTAACCCCCTTCAAGAAGAGGAGTTGCCGTACAACTATGACGAGGATATCTGGTATATCATGGCTTGTTGTGGACTCTCTGACAGTCTCAGAGATCACTGGATGGAGCATTGTATCAGAGGTAACTCTAGCATATTATTTTTTCATAGGTTTAGAATGACAATTGTTTGAGTGTAAAATGATTAATATTTCTTACCCATCTGTTTTAACATATGTTATGGGTGCTCAAAAGAACCGTCTCATCGAGATGGTTCTTTTGAGTACCCACAACATATGTTTTGGTTTAGAAATAAGATTTTTTACGCCCTCTTATCTAGGGATCAGCCTGGGCATCTGCATAGTCTGAACAGATTTCACGGTGTGTTCTATGGGAAGCTATGGACCCACAGGTAAACAGCAATGAATTTACCCTTCTTGATTTTTAAGGAAATTAAGCTTGATATTTTGTGAGATTTGACTACTGGCAGATGATTCTCATGGAATAGCAATTAACATTTAATCCTATTAATATTGTTTTTTTAGAATACTCCAGCAGCATGTTAGCAAATCAATATGACTTATACAAGGAAATTGAGAACACCCATAATTATTTTTAGACATTTTTGAAACTCCCCATGTGTCATATCACTTTGTTGCCATGGATGACAGCCCAGCTAACAAATGCCACCTAGTGAGGTTGGGGTTGAATCTTGGCATTGACAAAAAGTTGTGCCTGTCGTGCTAAGGGTTAATTTGATTTCTTGTAGCCTACTGGATGAAGGCAAGATTAAGTATGCTGTTGGGGAAGATGGAAGAGTCTATATTCTGCTTTGAAAGGGTAAGTTTCTGCTTTATTGAAAAAGGCTATTGAATTTATTGAGTGTTCTGATTTTGTTCTGCAATAAAGAATACAAGCCTGCTGATGATGTCTGATACTTCTAGCATAAATACAAAGGTCGGGATGAGAAACAATTTTGAGCGTAAAATTTTAATTATTTCCTTTCCCATAAATTAAACAAGTGTTTTGAGTACTCAAAAGAACCGTAACATTGAGTCGATTCTTTTGAGTACCCACAATATGTGTTTTGGTTGAGAAATAAGAAAAGAAATTTACTCTTACCTGGTGGCCTGTAAATGTATTGGCCTTCTTTAAACATGCATCGGCTGAAGATCCAGATTAGCTGGCTTCTGACACACAGGTTTCCACTTTGATTGAAAACACCTCCGTAGAACTGAACAGAATAATTATCGGGGGAGTAGTGCATAAAGCTATTCAACATGACAAGGGTTAACTGCAAAACTTATCTGCATCCTTGCTAGCGATTGCATTATGGAGCAGAGGAATTGGGACCCCGTAGTGCAAGCAGTAACGAGTCTGATTGCAGATCCAGGGGGTCATGAGCTTGATCCCGGCTCGGTCCCATACTTTTGTGGAGATTTTTCTTAGCTCATTCTCCTCCTTTCGCTGATTCAAGAAGGGTTGGTGTCAGTTACAATCTAAAGTATGTGTGTGAAGTACTGGGTAACTGCTTAGTCAAACTTGTCCAGGAAAAAGTGTGGTTAGGTTACTTGACCTTCAAGATATGACCAAAACTGTTGACTGGGACTTAAAACCACAAACCAAACAAAAAAACCTTGCTAGTGCTGACTTTTATCATCTGCAGATTACCTTTGCCAACAGTTTGGCCCAGATCAGGACCCACAAAATGTAAGTCTTGATCTGGATCCAAACTGTTTGGCACTGATAATGTTCCCTAAAGAATGTTTTGAAAAAGTTGTGATGTTCATTTTTAAGGCCAGCCTATCAAAACAGTAAGGAGTTGTCCTGTTAAGGTGTAATATCTCCCTAAAAGTCATTTTTGAAAGTCAAATTTTCAATCTGTGATTTTTGCAATAATTTCCATGACATACATATATGGACATACATATATACTATTCAAAAACATACTTTTTTTTGCAATAATTTTCATGACATACATATATGGACATACATATATACTATTCAAAAACATACGTATGTTCAAATCAAGGACAAAGGGGAGATAAATACGGCTTAACATAACTACTCTAAAAATTGTATATTTTGATACTATATCAGATGAAGGGCTAAAAAGTAAGATTTTTTATTAATTCCTCAAAGAATGTAAAATAGATTTTTCTAACAATATATGATTCGATCAGTAAGGATAATAGCTATTGTTTTTTACTAACATCAGAAGAGACAATTTATATCACATTCTGCTTTCTGTAATCTGTGACTTAAACTAGCAGGTACTAAAGAGGCTTCCAGATAGTGTATTTGAAATTTACTTTCCTTATTTCTTAATCCAAGCATAAGTTGTGGGTACTCATAAGAACTGTGTCAATGAGAAAATATTGCCAAAATAATATATATATTGATGGGTAAGAAATTGATCACAATTTAACGCTCCTAAAATTTCCTTGTCTGGCCTATGGCTGTACAAGTGTTCTACTGGTGTAAAAAACAACTCATGCTCATGTGAGTTGAGCAAGAAAAATGTTTTACAATTTTGGGATCTGATGGTATATTTGTTTTGTTTGTTTTGATTTTTTACGTCCACTCAACAATCTTTCAGTTATGCGGGACGGTTCTTCCTGGGTTGAACCAGTACTAAGCTAGGATAAATGTGTCTTGCTCAAGGACCACAACGCAGTGACGCCGGTGAGGCTCGAACCCACGGCTCTTCGGTCTTGAGTCAAGCACTCTACCACTGAGCCACTGCGCTCCCTATCTGATGGTATATGACATGCAAACAAATTGGCAAAATAAATTAGATTAGCGGAGTGCAGTGGCTCAATTGCTAGATTGTAAGACTGGGGGTGGAAGGGTTGCTAGTTTGAGTATCACCTCTGGAGTTACTGTTTAATGCCCTTGAACAAGGCATTTTATCCACTGCTTAGTACTAATCCAACCTAGGAAGCACTGACATGATTGAAAATTTGTTGACTGGGACATAAAAAATACCCCCCCCCCCCCAAAAAAAAAAAAAAAAAAAAAAAAAAAAAAGCATAAAATGGGCCTTGTGGTGAGAAAACCTGTCTTCGGGGGTATGCAAATAACAAAGGCGCAGACCAGCCTGGGCATCCGTGCAGTCTGATCAGAGCCTTTGTTATTCGCTTTTTTGAAAGTACCATATCAAATCTTGCTACAAGCGAAATTTAAATTTTCTAGTTAGTCCCTGTAGCTTAGCAGGCTGGTTTTAATCTCACTTTGTCAGAAATTATGAAGACAGGTTTTCTCACGTCGCGGCCCAAATTATTTGTTTGCTGTTGATTATTTTTTCAGACTAAAGAATACTTGAAACTAGCAGAAGAAGAAGAACAGATTACAAGGTTGTTTTTGGCAAATCTGAACAATGACACTGTAATAACACTGGGTAAGTAGCTGAAACCTTTGTCTTTTTCTTATCATTTAGGGGATAGCTGTATTAAAAAATTATTAACCCTTAATGTGCCAATCGCAACAAATCCATCTGCTTTTCTCGTCTGCTGAAATGTTTAAGAAGCCTCTATGGCAATCAATATGGACCCAGATCTGTTCTGGGTCTGCGCTGATTGCTTCTATACTTAATTCATCAGTAATGTTGGGCAATTATTTGCAGCAGACGACTTCATCAGGCGATATTTTCAGATGCATTTTTTTTCTTTGCGCTTTAAGGTTTAAGGGAGGTATATTATCAGATATACTGTCAGAAATTTAATTATACAGTCAGGTCATATCATTGATCTGAAACCTTCATTGTAATCTACACACCATAGGCGTAATCTACACACCATAGGCGTAATCTACACACCATAGGCATAATCTACATACCATAGGCATAATCTACACACCATAGGCGTAATCTACACACCATAGGTGAAATCTACACTCCATAGGTGTAATCTACACTCCATAGGCATAATCTACACATCATAGGCGTAATCTACACACCATAGGCATAATCTACACTCCATAGGCGTAATCTACACACCATAGGCATAATCTACACACCATAGGTGTAATCTACACACCATAGGCAATAATTATGCCAAGTATGAACACCCTGTCAAAAAATGAAGGAAGAGTTTAGGCTACATGCAACAGCGACAGACAGACTGATGGATGGACCGACAGACTGACTGACGGATGGATGGGATCGATTACAATATATCCATCTTTTTCCTTTTTTTTTCAGAGAGTGCGTATATAAAAAAATCTGTTTAAATTCTATGCACTGGACCTTTATTTGTTTCTTTAACCCATTTTCTAGTTTATTGTACAATTCTCTGCAGGTACTGTGAGTGCCCTCCAAGAGTCTTTGCAACAAAGTCAGTCAGTCGAGGAGATACAGAGGCTCTCAGAGAAGGGGGATAACGAGAGAGTTGTTGAGTTACTCATTCAAACATTTCAACAGCCAAAGCACAAATCAAAGGTACTGTAAAGGATTTAACCCTTAAAGCGCCAAGAAAAACTGCATCTGAAAATGTTGTCTGCTGAAGTTATCTGCTGCAAATAATTGCCTAGCATAACTGACGAGTTAAGTATAGAAGCAAACAGTGTGGACCCAAAACAGACTGCTCCTATAGGAGCAGTCTGTTCTGGGTCCACACTGTTTGTCATAGAGGCTTCTTAAACATTTCAGCAGACGAGAAAAGCAGTCGACTTCTGTTGCGATTGGCGCATTGAGGGTTAAATGCTTAACCTGCCAATATCCTTGCCTGCTGATAACCTTTGCAAACATGCTTTTGTCATCTGCTGACTTTTTAGCTCATCTGAGCTTTAGATTTTGTGATAATAGGATGTCCGTCGTCCAGTTTCTGTAAATGATTTACTTTAACAACGTCACCTCCAAAACTACTAGGTAGAATTTACCAAACTTTATAGAAATAATCCTTGGATGGTCCTCTATCAAAGGCGCACTTCGAATCAAACTGAAGTTCCTACTAATGTTCTGACATAATAGATGTGTACACATGTTTACACCTGAATGGCTACAGTTGCAACTTTTAGTTGGTTGGCAGTATTAAAACAAAGTGAATAGCCCTGTATGCTCCACTTCAATTCTTCATCCTAGACAAAAAGGATGTATATAAACTGCACAGCCTACTCTTATTAATAATTACGAATAAGTGGGACCGTATATAGAGCACAACTAGGATTAATTTGGTAAGAAAAAAAATTTCGAGACTACTGACAGATATTGAAACCGTCTTGCTAGATGCATTTAGAGGTGGGAACCAGACAAGCTACTAGAGTAATGGTGCTCTGACCCACCGTTGATCTCAAGTAGGTTCGTGACGTCACTTAAGTAGCGACTATCGATGTTCGAATCAAACTTTAGTTACTATGGTAGGAACTATAGTTTGATTCAAAGTTGTTCAAAGATTTCAATTCCATGCTGAATTCTAGTTGTCATGGCAACCAAAAGCAAAAACTTTAGAAAAAAATCTTCTCTTCAAAAACTATTGGGCTGATTTGAGAATAATTTGGCACAAATGGTCCTTGTGTGACCCTCTACCAAAATAATTCAAACCATAAAGATCCATTGAAAAACATGGCTGCCATAGATCTGTATTACGTTAGCCATTAATCAGATTGTATTCTCTTTTGGTTTTAAAATAGGTTGTGCATCTCTTTAATTTCCCTAAACGGATACTTTTAAAAGCAGTGAAGACCCAGATGAAATACTATAATTTTTGTTGTTGATTAATAGAGCATGACAAATTACCCAGCATGCAAATAGTTAAAAGGTAGCTAAGGACTAGCTGTATCTATAGTGACTGATCTTAGTCTTTGCTGGGCACACTGGCCATTTCTTTAGTCATGATGCATGCACTGAAATTCTATCAAATGTTCTTATATTTTGAACACATCTTTTTCTGTTCTCAAATAAAATGTCGGTTTTCAGGGCTGGAATTCACAAAATGCTACTTTTCAGAATAGCAAATATGAAAATCCCGGATCAGACTGCTTCTGAAGCAGTCTGATCTTGGTCTGCGGCTCTGTGCTGTTTGTCTATGCCTTCTTGGCAGGCTTCAAGTGTTTGCAATTTTACAACATTTACCGTGTATTTTCTCTGAACAGTTTGTGAAGATGACGGTGGATGAGCCAGAGAGACAGTCACAGCTGGAACTGTTACAAGATACATTGTATAAACTTGGAGATCTTCAGGTAAGTTATCATTATTATTTCTCTGAACAGTTTGTGAAGATGACGGTGGATGAGCCAGAGAGACAGTCACAGTTAGAACTGTTACAAGATACATTGTATAAACTTGGGGATCTTCAGGTATGTTTTCATTATTATTTCTCTGAACAGTTTGTGAAGATGACGGTGGATGAGCCAGAGAGACAGACACAGTTAGAACTGTTACAAGATACATTGTATAAACTTGGGGATCTTCAGGTATGTTATCATTATTATTTCTCTGAACAGTTTGTGAAGATGTCAGTGGATGAGCCAGAGAGACAGACACAGTTAGAACTGTTACAAGATACATTGTATAAACTTGGAGATCTTCAGGTAAGTTATCATTATTATTTCTCTGAACAGTTTGTGAAGATGACGGTGGATGAGCCAGAGAGACAGTCACAGTTAGAACTGTTACAAGATACATTGTATAAACTTGGGGATCTTCAGGTAAGTTATCATTATTATTTCTCTGAACAGTTTGTGAAGATGACGGTGGATGAGCCAGAGAGACAGTCACAGTTAGAACTGTTACAAGATACATTGTATAAACTTGGGGATCTTCAGGTATGTTATCATTATTATTTCTCTGAACAGTTTGTGAAGATGACGGTGGATGAGCCATAGAGACAGACACAGTTAGAACTGTTACAAGATACATTGTATAAACTTGGGGATCTTCAGGTATGTTATCATTATTATTTCTCTGAACAGTTTGTGAAGATGACAGTGGATGAGCCAGAGAGACAGTCACAGCTAGAAATGTTACAAGATACATTGTACAAACTTGGGGATCTTCAGGTAAGTTATCATTATTATTTCAGGATACTGACAAAGGATAAAAACCAAGCTCAATAACAACATATCTTTTAATTATATTCATTGACTAGATAAAGCTTTTTTAGTATTGGAATAACATGGACGAAAGAGACGGAAATCCGGAGGCCACAACGGACGTGAGGGTGATCAAGGATAGTTTGCACGCACCAATAGTTTTTGTTTTAAAGCAAGTAGATCTAGTTTCCATCCTAAATCCATATCCATCCAAAATCCAATTTTAATTCTGCAAATATCTCAAGATAATAATAATTCCAAAATCCAAAAGTTTTGCATAAACTATAAATATTCTGTTAAACTTGGGGCTCCGTGAGGAATGCCATATTACAGGATCCTACTCCTGCTTTGGACAAACCTCTCCCCAAATATATATTCAATAACTCCTTTCCATTTATTAAATAACTCCTTCCAAATATTTGCAATATTCCGATATATCAAAATAAGGCCTAAAATCGGGGTCCTTGAGGAATGACGATATCACAGGATCCTTATCCACTCCTGCTTTGGACAAACCTCTCCCCATCATCTAATTTTAAAAATTGGTGCGTGCAAACATTATAAAATATCCAAATAATGAAATCAGTTGCTCAAAATTACACTTGGATTTGAATACCAGTGTGAAGCCCAGTTGTAAGGTTGTTAGATCCCATACAAATGGTTCCACCTTAGCATTTAGCCAAACTTGTTGGTAAGGTGAACTGATCCTGGTTGTGGCAAGCAGATTCCATGAATCAAGTTCAGCCTCACCAGATTTCTGGATATCCTAAAACTCTGTATAACAACAAAAGCCAGTGGTCAAACTAGCAGGGATGATAACTGGTATGGTGTACTCAGAGTCTCTGCCCCCTAAAAATCTGTATAACTCCAATTACTTATTCATGCCAACTTGAATTTGTAAGTGATACAGTAAACCCAAATGACTACAGACTGTTTTTCACAAGTACCTCCTGGAGTCCAATTGTTCTAGTATGAACTGACAGAGTACTCTCCATAACTCAAACTCTGAGTAGCTCCTATTGAGGTCTTAACTTTGAGATAATGATTCAGTCGAACATGAATAACTAAACACTGTATATGTATCATTGCCGCAAAGTAATTGCATACTTAAAGTTATTCATAAATAGCTCGAAATGTATAACTCTGAATACATATAGCTTAGTCCAACAACTAAATGATAGTGTACCAAAGATACCTCCAATATGTATAGACTGAATGCAATATACAAAGATACCTCAAACTTTATATCTAACTCAAAGTACCTTCCCCAGACATACTTACCCCCAGAATGTGATGTGAATCGGATACTTCTGGTAACTTAACTTACTAAAGTACCTGCTCAAGTCAAACTTAATAAAGAATATTCCAATGTACATGGGTGCAGCAAACCCTACATAACACACACATTAGTGCTTACCTAACTGTTAAATAAACATTCAACACTAACCTTTACAGGGACAGTGGACACTGTACAACTTAATATGTATTGCCTTAGCACCTGCCAAAGTAAAACTAACTATGGGAAAATGACTGTACCTTGGTGCATATAAACTTGACCAAATCAAATTATTTACCAAGGACAGACTAAATTTGGGATGCTTACTGTTACACTAAGTTTAGCTCTAAATACCTGCCTTCGGCCAACAAACTTTATGATGCTAACCAATACAGTGAACCCTGTCTAACTCCAGATTTTGTATAGCTGCAACTACCTGCCTAAGTCAAACCCCAAATTAAATGCTTATTTTTGATACAGTGCCTTAGTTGACCTTTTCAAACCAGACACTGAGGATGTTGAATACATAAATTTTGTACACGGTTTAAGTATCAGCTTAAGATTGGACAAATTTATCTTAAGTTGATTTTTGTTTGTGGCATGCAAATGTTAGAAAAACTTTAAAACCAGACCCCTTAGATGGTATGTTCATTGTTCAAATAAAAACTGAATCCATTTATACAGGCACAGAAGGGCCTTTTATTCAGTCATCTAGGTACTTTAGGCTGTATGTAACTATGCTGAAGAGCACTGTTAATGTACTGCGAAAATACTGCCAGATGCTTATTAAAAAGCATTCCAAATCCTGAAATTTTAATATTATATCCATAAATATACCTGATAATTTTGAAAACACTTTAATAGAAAGAAAATCATATATTAAGTAATGCTGAAAATTTCAACAGAAAATTTTGGGTAGTTTTAAAGATATTGCAAGTTATAAATTCACCAAAATACGTTGGGGATAAGAGAATAACCTGTGTATACATTAAGTGCGTAAAGCACTCCTATGATTCAGATGTGATGCATCACTTTTCAAGAGAATTTATGGAAGCCCCACTGATAATTAACCATGTTGTGAATATTTCATATCCAGGAGTTTTGATTTCTCTTAGGTTAACACAAAGGTTTCAGCAAAATAGGTAGGACCCAAGAAATACTGTAAGCAAGGTAATATGGGATCCTATTGTATAAGACAATCAAAATAGCCTTCACGATTTTAAAAACATAATTGTAGTAATTTCGCGAATTTAGTTTCGACAATTAGGTGACCCTACAAATATTCGAGAGAAAAGGGGAAATTTCAGCAATTAGACTACCCCAGACAATTATTTATGGAATACGGAAATGGCATTGGTAGAACGAATAAACTGCGTTTTGGATTATATTTTTCATCGAAATCAATGAATATGTGAGGTAGGGTGTGCTTTGTGTTGCTTGATTTACATTACCGCCGCTGCAGTCTGTAGCCAGCCAGCTTCAGCTTACATCGCCTCGGATTTTTGTCAGAGCCTGTTGGTGGTAGCTAGATCTCCCAGATGGCCGATTGATTGCTCCGCAGTCTTCCTTTGACGTTTCCTTTGATTCGGCATGATAATTGATGATTGATGGCGACAGATATGTTTTTCGCAGATAATTCGAAACTTCATCATCCAACGACCGAACGGAAAAGGAAGATGCGCAGATCTATGCGCAAGGAATTTGTTGATCAAAGCGCCTGTGTGATGTGGTTTTGCTTCATATCATTCTGACGCACGCATCATCGATTTCTACGGCAGCGCAAGCGTCTGTTGAATCAGAATAATGATAAATGCGGAAGCAAGTTAACTTTCCGCAAAATAAAGGTACAAATACGTAAATTATTCAAAATTGCCTATGACAGAAACCAAAACCACATCATGGGGAAAACACAATGTCAGCCCCGAAATAAAATGGATTATCACGAGTGATAATCTGAATTATTTCTCTGAACAGTTTGTGAAGATGACGGTGGATGAGCCAGAGAGACAGACACAGCTAGAACTGTTACAAGATACATTGTATAAACTTGGAGATCTTCAGGTAAGTTATCATTATTATTTCTCTGAACAGTTTGTGAAGATGACGGTGGATGAGCCAGAGAGACAGTCACAGTTAGAACTGTTACAAGATACATTGTATAAACTTGGGGATCATCAGGTAAGTTATCATTATTATTTCTCTGAACAGTTTGTGAAGATGACAGTGGATGAGCCAGAGAGACAGTCACAGTTAGAACTGTTACAAGATACATTGTATAAACTTGGGGATCTTCAGGTATGTTATCATTATTATTTCTCTGAACAGTTTGTGAAGATGACGGTGGATGAGCCATAGAGACAGACACAGTTAGAACTGTTACAAGATACATTGTATAAACTTGGGGATCTTCAGGTATGTTATCATTATTATTTCTCTGAACAGTTTGTGAAGATGACAGTGGATGAGCCAGAGAGACAGTCACAGCTAGAAATGTTACAAGATACATTGTACAAACTTGGGGATCTTCAGGTAAGTTATCATTATTATTTCTCTGAACAGTTTGTGAAGATGACGGTGGATGAGCCAGAGAGACAGACACAGCTAGAACTGTTACAAGATACATTGTATAAACTTGGAGATCTTCAGGTAAGTTATCATTATTATTTCTCTGAACAGTTTGTGAAGATGACGGTGGATGAGCCAGTCACAGGATGCATTGTATAAACTAGGTGATCTTCAGGTATGTTATGATTATTGTTTCTCTGAACAGTTATTGAAGATGACGGTGGATGAGCCAGAGAGACAGTCACAGTTAGAACTGTTACAAGATACATTGTATAAACTTGGAGATCTTCAGGTAAGTTATCATTATTATTTCTCTGAACAGTTTGTGAAGATGACAGTGGATGAGCCAGAGAGACAGACACAGTTAGAACTGTTACAAGATACATTGTATAAACTTGGGGATCTTCAGGTATGTTATCATTATTATATCTCTGAACAGTTTGTGAAGATGACAGTGGATGAGCCAGAGAGACAGACACAGTTAGAACTGTTACAAGATACATTGTATAAACTTGGAGATCTTCAGGTAAGTTATCATTATTATTTCTCTGAACAGTTTGTGAAGATGACGGTGGATGAGCCAGAGAGACAGTCACAGTTAGAACTGTTACAAGATACATTGTATAAACTTGGGGATCTTCAGGTATGTTATCATTATTATTTCTCTGAACAGTTTGTGAAGATGACGGTGGATGAGCCAGAGAGACTGTCACAGTTAGAACTGTTACAAGATACATTGTATAAACTTGGGGATCTTCAGGTATGTTATCATTATTATTTCTCTGAACAGTTTGTGAAGATGACGGTGGATGAGCAAGAGAGACAGACACAGTTAGAACTGTTACAAGATACATTATATAAACTTGGGGATCTTCAGGTATGTTATCATTATTATTTCTCTGAACATTTTGTGAAGATGACGGTGGATGAGCCAGAGAGACAGACACAGTTAGAACTGTTACAAGATACATTGTATAAACTTGGGGATCTTCAGGTATGTTATCATTATTATTTCTCTGAACAGTTTGTGAAGATGACAGTGGATGAGCCAGAGAGACAGTCACAGCTAGAAATGTTACAAGATACATTGTACAAACTTGGGGATCTTCAGGTATGTTATCATTATTATTTCTCTGAACAGTTTGTGAAGATGACGGTGGATGAGCCAGAGAGACAGTCACAGTTAGAACTGTTACAAGATACATTGTACAAACTTGGGGATCTTCAGGTAAGTTATCATTATTATTTCTCTGAACAGTTTGTGAAGATGACGGTGGATGAGCCAGAGAGACAGTCACAGTTAGAACTGTTACAAGATACATTGTATAAACTTGGGGATCTTCAGGTATGTTATCATTATTATTTCTCTGAACAGTTTGTGAAGATGACAGTGGATGAGCCAGAGAGACAGTCACAGCTAGAAATGTTACAAGATACATTGTATAAACTTGGAGATCTTCAGGTATGTTATCATTATTATTTCTCTGAACAGCTTGTGAAAATGACGGTGGATGAGCCAGTCACAGGATGCATTGTATAAACTTGGTGATCTTCAGGTATGTTATGATTATTGTTTCTCTGAACAGTTTGTGAAGATGACGGTGGATGAGCCAGAGAGACAGTCACAGTTAGAACTGTTACAAGATACATTGTATAAACTTGGGGATCTTCAGGTAAGTTATCATTATTATTTCTCTGAACAGTTTGTGAAGATGACGATGGATGAGCCAGAGAGACAGTCACAGTTAGAACTGTTACAAGATACATTGTATAAACTTGGGGATCTTTAGGTAAGTTATTATTATTATTTCTCTGAACAGTTTGTGAAGATGACAGTGGATGAGCCAGAGAGACAGACACAGTTAGAACTGTTACAAGATACATTGTATAAACTTGGAGATCTTCAGGTAAGTTATCATTATTATTTCTCTGAACAGTTTGTGAAGATGACGGTGGATGAGCCAGAGAGACAGTCACAGTTAGAACTGTTACAAGATACATTGTATAAACTTGGGGATCTTCAGGTAAGTTATCATTATTATTTCTCTGAACAGTTTGTGAAGATGACAGTGGATGAGCCAGAGAGACAGTCACAGTTAGAACTGTTACAAGATACATTGTATAAACTTGGGGATCTTCAGGTATGTTATCATTATTATTTCTCTGAACAGTTTGTGAAGATGACGGTGGATGAGCCAGAGAGACAGACACAGTTAGAACTGTTACAAGATACATTGTATAAACTTGGGGATCTTCAGGTATGTTATCATTATTATTTCTCTGAACAGTTTGTGAAGATGACGGTGGATGAGCCAGAGAGACAGACACAGTTAGAACTGTTACAAGATACATTGTATTAACTTGGGGATCTTCAGGTATGTTATCATTATTATTTCTCTGAACAGTTTGTGAAGATGACAGTGGATGAGCCAGAGAGACAGTCACAGCTAGAACTGTTACAAGATACATTGTACAAACTTGGGGATCTTCAGGTATGTTATCATTATTATTTCTCTGAACAGTTTGTGAAGATGACGGTGGATGAGCCAGAGAGACAGTCACAGTTAGAACTGTTACAAGATACATTGTACAAACTTGGGGATCTTCAGGTAAGTTTAAGTTATCATTATTATTTTTCTGAACAGTTTGTGAAGATGACGGTGGATGAGCCAGAGAGACAGTCACAGCTAGAACTGTTACAAGATACATTGTATAAACTTGGATATCTTCAGGTATGTTATCATTATTATTTCTCTGAATAGTTTGTGAAGATGACAGTGGATGAGCCAGAGAGACAGTCACAGTTAGAACTGTTACAAGATACATTGTATAAACTTGGAGATCTTCAGGTAAGTTATGATTATTGTTTCTCTGAACAGTTTGTGAAGATGACGGTGGATGAGCCAGAGAGACAGTCACAGTTAGAACTGTTACAAGATACATTGTATAAACTCGGGGATCTTCAGGTAAGTTATCATTATTATTTCTCTGAACAGTTTGTGAAGATGACGGTGGATGAGCCAGTCACAGGATGCATTGTATAAACTTGGTGATCTTCAGGTATGTTATGATTATTGTTTCTCTGAACAGTTTGTGAAGATGACGGTGGATGAGCCAGAGAGACAGTCACAGTTAGAACTGTTACAAGATACATTGTATAAACTTGGGGATCTTCATGTAAGTTATCATTATTATTTCTCTGAACAGTTTGTGAAGATGACGATGGATGAGCCAGAGAGACAGTCACAGTTAGAACTGTTACAAGATACATTGTATAAACTTGGGGATCTTTAGGTAAGTTATTATTATTATTTCTCTGAACAGTTTGTGAAGATGACAGTGGATGAGCCAGAGAGACAGTCACAGTTAGAACTGTTACAAGATACATTGCACAAACTTGGGGATCTTCAGGTATGTTATCATTATTATTTCTCTGAACAGTTTGTGAAGATGACGGTGGATGAGCCAGAGAGACAGTCACAGTTAGAACTGTTACAAGATACATTGTATAAACTTGGTGATCTTTAGGTAAGTTATTATTATTATTTCTCTGAACAGTTTGTGAAGATGACGGTGGATGAGCCAGAGAGACAGTCACAGTTAGACCTGTTACAAGATACATTGTACAAACTTGGGGATCTTCAGGTAAGTTATCATTATTATTTCTCTGAACAGTTTGTGAAGATGACGGTGGATGAGCCAGAGAGACAGTCACAGCTAGAAATGTTACAAGATACATTGTATAAACTTGGAGATCTTCAGGTATGTTATCATTATTATTTCTCTGAACAGTTTGTGAAGATGACGGTGGATGAGCCAGAGAGACAGTCACAGTTAGAACTGTTACAAGATACATTGTATAAACTTGGAGATCTTCAGGTAAGTTATGATTATTGTTTCTCTGAACAGTTTGTGAAGATGACAGTGGATGAGCCAGAGAGACAGTCACAGTTAGAACTGTTACAAGATACATTGTATAAACTTGGGGATCTTCAGGTAAGTTATCATTATTATTTCTCTGAACAGTTTGTGAAGATGACGGTGGATGAGCTAGTCACAGGATGCATTGTATAAACTTGGTGATCTTCAGGTATGTTATGATTATTGTTTCTCTGAACAGTTTGTGAAGATGACAGTGGATGAGCCAGAGAGACAGTCACAGTTAGAACTGTTACAAGATACATTGTATAAACTTGGGGATCTTCAGGTTAGTTATCATTATTATTTCTCTGAACAGTTTGTGAAGATGACGATGGATGAGCCAGAGAGACAGTCACAGTTAGAACTGTTACAAGATACATTGTATAAACTTGGGGATCTTTAGGTAAGTTATTATTATTATTTCTCTGAACAGTTTGTGAAGATGACGGTGGATGAGCCAGAGAGACTGTCACAGTTAGAACTGTTACAAGATACATTGTATAAACTTGGGGATCTTTAGGTAAGTTATTATTATTATTTCTCTGAACAGTTTGTGAAGATGACAGTGGATGAGCCAGAGAGACAGTCACAGTTAGAACTGTTACAAGATACATTGTACAAACTTGGGGATCTTCAGGTATGTTATCATTATTATTTCTCTGAACAGTTTGTGAAGATGACGGTGGATGAGCCAGAGAGACAGTCACAGTTAGAACTGTTACAAGATACATTGTATAAACTTTTGGATCTTCAGGTAAGTTATTATTATTATTTCTCTGAACAGTTTGTGAAGATGACGGTGGATGAGCCAGAGAGACAGTCACAGTTAGAACTGTTACAAGATACATTGTATAAACTTGGGGATCTTCAGGTAAGTTATCATTATTATTTCTCTGAACAGTTTGTGAAGATGACGGTGGATGAGCCAGAGAGACAGTCACAGCTGGAACTGTTACAAGATACATTGTATAAACTTGGAGATCTTCAGGTAAGTTATCATTATTATTTCTCTGAACAGTTTGTGAAGATGACAGTGGATGAGCCAGAGAGACAGACACAGTTAGAACTGTTACAAGATACATTGTACAAACTTGGGGATCTTCAGGTAAGTTATCATTATTATTTCTCTGAACAGTTTGTGAAGATGACAGTGGATGAGCCAGAGAGACAGACACAGTTAGAACTGTTACAAGATACATTGTATAAACTTGGAGATCTTCAGGTAAGTTATCATTATTATTTCTCTGAACAGTTTGTGAAGATGACAGTGGATGAGCCAGAGAGACAGACACAGTTAGAACTGTTACAAGATACATTGTACAAACTTGGGGATCTTCAGGTAAGTTATCATTATTATTTCTCTGAACAGTTTGTGAAGATGACGGTGGATGAGCCAGAGAGACAGTCACAGCTAGAACTGTTACAAGATACATTGTATAAACTTGGAGATCTTCAGGTAAGTTATCATTATTATTTCTCTGAACGGTTTGTGAAGATGACAGTGGATGAGCCAGAGAGACAGTCACAGCTAGAACTGTTACAAGATACATTGTATAAACTTGGAGATCTTCAGGTAAGTTATCATTATTGCACAGGTTTAGATAAACAAAAATTTTCAGCGTAAATTTTTTCTTACCCATCAATTTTAACATATGTTTTGGGTGCTCAAAAGAACCGTCTCATTGAGACGGTTCTTTTGAGTACCCACAACATATGTTTTGGTTGAGGAATAAGACAATTAAATTTTCATGACACCCTCTTAACGAGAGTCCTGTTATTGTCCGGAAGGTGGTGTTAATCAAATACTGACCTATCGAATTTCATGATTAGGGGTATATGTGCCATATTTGTTTACTGTTAGCGTAAAAAGGTCATGTGATTTGGTTCATTCATTCATTCAAACTTGCATGGATCAACACATCCTGTGGAACTCTTCAATAACCTAACCACCTTATTTTTGAATTCTGATTGACCCATTATTCAAGTTTATGTTCCAAAGGGTTGAAGAGTTACAGGTAAGTCCTATAAGAACAATTAACTGTCACAAATGATAAGAAACACACAAGAAAACCGAATCTGAAACTGATAATAGAGGCTTCTGCCTTGTTCACAACAATGTGGCTACCCACAAGTGTAAGCTGGTTCAGAATTTCCTGAAAAAGGCAAACTGTGGTACAACTCCTTAATTCACCTTATTCACCAGACTTGAGCCCCTGTGACTTTCCTACTTCCTTAACTGAAAAATAATCTCCAGACGTCCGTATGAGTCTGAAAGTCCTCTTGCTAGTGGCATTTTTCAGTGTCTAAAGGGTGTGCCCAAAAATGTCTACTTATCTGCCTTCAGAGATTAAATTTTAAGACTAGAAAAATGAGTTTCTGTCAAAGGAGAGCACATCTCATAATGCGCCTTGTAGAACCCCAGTGCCACAATTATATGAATGCCCCTAGTAGATCCAGATCAGCTGACTTCATCCACACAATAAATTTAGATAATTCAATTGAGTTGAATTAGAAGTTCATATAGTGTAATTTACATAAACCATAGATTATCGCATGATGTTAACGTTTGGAGTGACGTAACGCCATACAAACTAATTGATTAACCACTAGTGGGTTACAGATTTTGTAATGTTACGTAATGATGTCCATTATAACGTGCTAAAAAGATGGCAAAATCTTAAGTTTTCTATGCCAAAATTGCGATTTTTAATTAAGTTTAATGTCATGTGATTAATAGAATATGACCGTCATGTTTCTGTATTTTTGAATTTGTTAAACTTGTAAAGAGAAAGAGATAAAACTGCTTGGCAAGCCTCGCATTTTGTCTCTTTTCCTCAACTCGTTTAATAAATTCAATAAAACATGAGCACTCATGTAAGATCCTCTATGTACTCATGATCAGTGTGCATTTTTAAGAGCATTTGCGCTTATTAAGTTGAATATATTATGCTTTGACAAGATAAGAAAGGTTGACTCGCAAAAGAAATACAGTCAAATCTCATAAATTAGAATTCCTAGGTACTAAAGATTTTATTTCAAAGTATTGAAAGTTGATTTAATAGGGAAGTAGACATACAAAATACATAACCCCCCAAAAATGATTATTATCTGTTTTTTCCTGTCAAACATATGTTTTGGGTGCGTAAAGAGATGTCTCGGGGGAGACATTTCTTATACCCACCAAAAATATATGTTTTTATAGACAGTTATTAAGATAGTTCATAAATAGGTCCTCTTATCAAAAAGCAGTGTGTCCCGAATTTATTTCGAATGAGCAAGTATTTAAAAAAAATCGGAGTTCCAATTTTTGAGGTTTTACTGTACCCCAAAACCCTGTAAAATGCCCTTAAAATGGTAGTGGCTAGAAATCAGAGGGAAATATTTTTACAAAGATTAGGATTTGAGCCAGTGCATGAGATTTCCAACAATGTGGTATGTGCGACCAGCAAAGCCTCAGATCAGCTTGTGCATACACACAGTCCGATCAGAGCCTTTGCTAGTCGCTTGAGTATTCTATAATTGTTAACCCTCAAAGCGCCAAGAAAAAAATGCATCTGAAAATGTCCTCTGTCGAAAGCATCTGCTGCAAATAATTGCCTAGCAATAATGACAAATTAAGTATAGAAGCAAACAGCATGGACCCAGAACAGACTGCTCCTAGGAGCAGTCTGATCTGGGTCCACACTGTTTGCCGAATTGGCTTCTTAAACATTTCAGCAGACAAGAAAAGCAGACAACTTTTGTTGCGATTGGCGTATTAAGGGTTAAGCTACTGACTGAATACCATTTGGAGTTTCTAAGCTTTAAAGGAGGCTACAGAGGCTAGTCTGAGTCTACTCTTGTCAAAATGTCAAATTGTTGGAAATCTCATGCGGTGGCTCATTTCTATTTAGAAATGTGTATACTGGGGAGAAGAATCGTTCCATGAGGCTTATCAGCAGTATCAGAAGACTTCACTGCCAAATGGGAAAACAGACTGGTTGAGAACCATGCAACATATCTTTACTGCTCTTCAAAGGTGAGTGAATCATTAGCCATAATTTCATTTGGAGGGTTAGCACTATCTTTTAAAGTCCTTGAAAGTGAAATGTGCCTTGAAAAGTCCATTTACGAGGGGTGATCCAGCAATACGAGGAAATGTGCTATATGATTATTGTCAATTAAGCGATCTTTTTGGAATTTACAGAATCTGATTTTTGATATATTTTGAATACCAGAAGCGTTTTTCAAAACACACTGAACGCATTGTAACGAATCCTTAATGTAACAGTAATGCAATCTGGCGCACATGACGTTACTTAACATTTTCCTCAATTTGAACAAAAAATTCATTGTTCAAACAGAAGATCTGTGACAGTCACTTTCTGTGTTGAGTAATACCTAAACAAAGGTCCTGATCTGAGGTTGATGTTGGTGATTTCACAATGCAAATTTTGACGCCATTTAACAACAAACAAAAGCACGTAACATAATCCGGATAAGTGAAATGACTGTCCTGGAGCATATTGTTCATATACTTCTGGCAGAACATGTATTTGGACCAATCATACTTCAGGGCTCATTCAATTTAGAGGCGTTATTGTTAGAATTTTTCATTTTCTGCTTTTTTTATTACAGTAATAGACTTTAAAATATTTCAGAGTGTTGGAGAAGGACATATCGGTGGTTGGTTCCCTGTCATCAGCTAAACTGGTGAGATTCTCTCAGAACTTGATACAGCTCATAGATGTGAACATGTCGCTGCCAGAGTCTGTCACAGAGATGAAGATAGATACAGTTCTACCTTGGGTCTTGTTGTATCAACTTATTAAACAGTGAGTATGTTTTTATAGCTTTTAGCTACCTGAAGCTGAGTAAGCTGGTTTGTATCTGACCTGGTCATAAATTCCCTGAAGCGCAATCAGTAGGGAGTCTGATTTCTGATTTAGGGGTCATGAGTTTGATCCCGGCCAGGCCTCATACTTTCGAGGAGGTTGATTGTGAAATATTTGCTTTAGTTATTCTCCTCCTTATGCTGATTGAAGAAGAGCTGTTGTCAGTTACAGGCAAAAGTATATACACTGAGTACTGATTAACCACTTAGTATAGCATAGCCCAGGAATAATAGTGTTGTTAGGTTAACTGACCATAGCTGGTGACTGGGACTTTAAACTACAACCCAAACAAACAAACAAAACGAATGTATCGCATGCTAGACCCATTCCTTTGGGGGAATTTGTCACATGACCATGACAGATCTTGTTATTTTCATATTTTGATTGACATTTACATCAGTTGATCTGAGTTTATGCTGTAGTACACAAATTGATTTTGTTTTACTTCAGTGAGGAAGACAGGATGGAAAGTTTAAGAATGAAAGAGCAAAGTAGCGGTGATGGAGATCTAGATGAAACCTTGCCGTCATCACAGATGTTACTGAATATAACCCATGACTATCTTGGAAGGTAGGGGACAGCCAATCAATCCCCTTCTTTAGCCCCAACTTCTTTATACTTCCAATTTGTTCTTTGCAATGCTAAGTTTTGAAATTTCATATGTTGATACAGCTTGAAAATATAGCTGATCTGTATATTTTTTTTATTTATTTTTTAAAATTACACTTTTTTTTTTAGTTATTTCTCTTAGTGCAAATCTTGTCACCTCCTGGTTTATGGTAAATACTCTAAAATTTCAAATACTTTTCATTTTCCGTTTTCAAGAAAATGTGAGTTATCAGGGCTGGAATTCACAAAAGACTTGTCAGAATAGCAAACACTGTTTGTCTAGGTCATCCAGTCTGGCAGCTAGTGTTTGAAATTCTAGAACATTTGCCATAATATTTGGTGGAAAAATGGGACTGAGGAGTTGATTACCAGATTTACCTTTGAATGAATATCAAAATATTGACAAAGCTATGGCTCTTTGACATTTTAGACATATTTGTCAATTGGACTGGCATATGATTTTGGGCTTAACATATTACAAACTCAATTTCTAGTTTCATTATTTATATATTTTTAACATGTATATGAAAATGTGTAGATCTTGATCATCAGAAGCCAGTTTATTTGGATCTACACTGTTTTCAAAATAAGTATAGAAATAACATGAATTTATTATGGTTGGATTCCATAAAATAGAGTTAAGCCCCCTAGTTACAAATTTTGAAAATGTTATAAACATTAAAATATTGTGCAATAAGTTGGTTCAAATACAGTTTTAAGCACATGGTAGCCACTTCTAAGATAAAATTCTCTATAATTTTAGCCGATCATGGTGTACAAAGTCAGATGGCGCTCTTCTCATATTCTTCATGCGTGTGCTGAAAGAGAAAGCAATGGGGGAATCTCGTTTCCTAGAGGAATACCAGCAGGCTTACGAACAGTGTGTATACTGTCTCTATAACCACCCTAACAGGAAGGGTAAGGCCCGCCATCTTCAAGACCATAATGCACCTAGGGTGACTCTTCAGTGGAAGGAGGCTAAAGATCTCTACGAATATTTCAAGCCGAAATCCCTGCCAGAGTTTGATGGCTACAAGTCGGAAACCATCTCAGCAGAGGTAAATCACGGGGAGCTCTTGATGACTCATATCCTAATTGCTCAAATTTTATGCTTATACCTGGCTCAAATCAGCTTAGCATGATATTTCAACTGGTCATAAAATTAAAATGCTGAAAAAAAATAGATTTTTCTTGCTTAAAAACTTTCAGCCCCGATATTAGTCTGGGCATATTCGTAGTCTTGCCAGAGCGATCACTGCTCATATACCAAGAGTCTGTTTGTGATGAATCTTTACATCCCAGTCAACAATTTTTCAGTCATGTTGAGACAGGTCGGCCTGGGTTTAACCAGTACTTAGCCAAGTAAGGCTAGAATTCACAGCCCCTTGATCCAGAGTCAAGCACTCTACCACTGAGGCACTGTTCTCCTCTGAGAGTATGGAAAGAGATGAATACTTAAACCCATTGTAAGCTTTCTAGCAGAACTGAATAGCTGTGCATGTACATAGGAAGCTTGACTCTAAGCTTGAGTGATTAATAATTTTGTCACTGGCTGATGCAAAGATAGATAAACCTCAGTGTTGCCCAGTTGTGAAAATCTTGTCCAAACCTATTAAAGTATGCCTCAATTTTACCCATTGGCAATTGAAGAAAATGGTGAGACCTAGGTAAACCTTAATGTACCTTCATGTTACATTAATTCTTACCCCTTGGGTAATTTTGTCTGCTTTTTTGTCGTCTGCTGATTTTTTCAAAATCACCTTTCTCGAAAAATTCTTTCAGGAATACCATTTTAGTGTCAAACAGATAGGATCCAGATCAGGCCCCACATTTTGTCGGGTCTGATCCGAGTCCAATCAGTATGCAAAGGTTATCAGCAGATGACACTAGGAGGTAAAGTGTTAACCTATTGCTTTTGTTTATTGAACAGATGGAATGCCTATTGAAGAGAATCACCACTCTTATACCTGAGAAAGCAAGATCAGTGGGAATAACAATGGAAGTAATTCTCTGTTATATTGAAGGCATCAACAGCACTGCTCCAGCATTACCTGAGGGAAAGGAGATAAAAGAGTAGGTTTACAAACTGATTATTATTTTAGTGATACAATCAGTGCAATTAACTCGTTTTCATGCAATCAACAACTTTTTTCGTCTACTGATAACCTTTGCAAATAGTTTGGACCCAAATCAGGACCTACAGAATGTCGGTCCTGATCTGGATCCAAACCATTTGACACTCTTTAAGTGTTACTGGATGATTTTTTTGAAAAAAAAAAATTTTTTGAAAAACCTCAACAGACAACAATAGTGTTACTAAAAGAATTTTTTATAGAAATACTCTCATAGTGTTACTGAAAGACTGTTTATAGAAATAATCTCATATATAGTGTTACTGAAAGAATTTTTATAGAAATAATCTTATAGTGTTACTGAAAGAATTTTTAAGGAAAGAATCTTATAGTGTTACTGAAAGAATTTTTATAGTAAGAATCTCGTAGTGTTACTGAAAGAATTTTTATAGAAAGAATCTTATAGTGTTACTGAAAGAATTTTTAAGGAAAGAATCTTATAGTGTTACTGAAAGAATTTTTATAGTAAGAATCTCGTAGTGTTACTGAAAGAATTTTTATAGAAAGAATCACATATATGGTGTTACTGAAAGAATTTTTATGGAAAGAATCTCATAGTGTTACTGAAGGAATTTTTATAGAAAGAATCTCATAGTGTTACTGAACAAATTTTTATAGAAAGAATCTCATAGTATTACTGAAAGAATTTTTATAGAAAGAATCTCATATAGTGTTATAGTGTTACTGAAAGAATTTTTATAGAAAGAATCTCATAGTATTACTGAAAGAATTTTTATAGAAAGAATCTCATAGTGTTACTGAAAGAATTTTTATAGAAAGAATCTCATAGTATTACTGAAAGAATTTTTATAGAAAGAATCTCATAGTATTACTGAAAGAATTTTTATAGAAAGAATCTCATAGTGTTACTTAACAAATTTTTGTAGAAAGAATCTCATAGTATTACTGAAAGAATTTTTATAGAAAGAATCTCATATAGTGTTATAGTGTTACTGAAAGAATTTTTATAGAAAGAATCTCATAGTATTACTGAAAGAATTTTTATAGAAAGAATCTCATAGTGTTACTGAAAGAATTTTTATAGAAAGAATCTCATATAGTGTTATAGTGTTACTGAAAGAATTTTTATAGAAAGAATCTCATAGTATTACTGAAAGAATTTTTATAGAAAGAATCTCATAGTATTACTGAAAGAATTTTTATAGAAATAATCTCATAGTGTTACTGAAAGACTGTTTATAGAAAGAATCTTATAGTGTTACTGAAAGAATTTTTAAGGAAAGAATCTTATAGTGTTACTGAAAGAATTTTTATGGAAAGAATCTCATAGTGTTACTGAAGGAATTTTTATAGAAAGAATCTCATAGTATTACTGAAAGAATTTTTATAGAAAGAATCTCATATAGTGTTATAGTATTACTGAAAGAATTTTTATAGAAAGAATCTCATAGTATTACTGAAAGAATTTTTATAGAAAGAATCTCATATAGTGTTGCTGAAAGAATTTTTATAGAAAGAATCTCATATAGTGTTATAGTGTTACTGAAAGAATTTTTATAGAAAGAATCTCATAGTATTACTGAAAGAATTTTTATAGAAAGAATCTCATATAGTGTTGCTGAAAGATTTTTTATAGAAAGAATCTCATAGTGTTACTGAAAGACTGTTATTAGAAATAATCTCATATATAGTGTTAATGAAAGAATTTTTATAGAAAGAATCTCATAGTGTTACTGAAAGAATTTTTGTTGAAATAATCTCATAGTGTTACTGAAAGACTGTTTATAGAAAGAATCTTATAGTGTTACTGAAAGAATTTTTGTTGAAAGAATCTCATAGTGTTACTGAAAGAATTTTTTGAAGATTTTTTAAAAATTCAGCAGACAACAACAAAGCATAAAAAATCACCTAGCAAGCAAAGTTATAAACTAATATTAATGAAGTATCTGTATGTCTGATTTCACAAACACCATATATGAGCCAGCACATGAGACTTTGGTACTTAATGCATTGTTGAGCAATGAAGGCTCGGGTGAGCCTGTGCAAAAGTGCAGACTTGACAGGGCCTTTGCTGCAAGCATTCACAAAGAATGGATGCAGTGGAAAACTCAAACCAAATTTAGATATCTAGCCACCAGAGAGCTGTTGTGACCTAAAAGTCTGGAAAAACAGATAATGGGGAATTTCCTAAAATTTCGCAGGCCTTTCTCTTTTTATTTTCAAATAAATGTTGGTTATCAGGGCTGAAATTCTCAATATGTTTGCCACAATAGCCAACAGAGAACACCCTGATCAGACTGCTTTAGCAGTCTGATCTAGGTCTGCTCTGTTTGTTTTGGCCTTTTTGCAGGCAACTAGTGTTCAAAACTTTAGAACATTCACTGTACTTCAGTAGTAGAGATAACCTGCAAATTTGCAAACAGACTTCAAAAGGACATCATAAACCCTTACATAGCAGGAAATATGTAATTGGTACTTTTGCAAAAACAAGTATACACACAGATGATACATCATGGTCTGCACTGTTTTTTTGTTTGTTTGTCCCAGTCAACAATTTTTCAATCATGTGAGGACAATTTCCTGTCTTCCTGGGTTGAACAAGTACTTAGCAGAGGATAGAGTGTCTTGCTCAATGACACAACATATTGAAGCCAGTGAGTCCCTCTGTTAGTTATCAGGGGCAGAGCTGTTACATCATTTGAAAATTCTAACCTGAGACTCATGATGCATAATGGACCAGCTATCTAATTGATTATATACCTACAAAAAATACCCCTAGATACTACCTATTTTATGATACAAAAAATCCTTAATCGCTCTTACTAGCCTTTTCCGATTCTGTTTCAGCATCCTACATATTTTACCCACATCACACTACTTTAACCGGTACTGTTATTTGGTAAAATCCAGCATCAGACCTGGATCTAAATAGAATATGAACAATATCATTTTTTCCACTGTTCATCATTTAATGCTTTGGTAGCTTGATCGGATGTTTGTCTTGTGTGATCTAGCTGTTCCTGGTGCAGCCACTTGACGTGATCTGACCCATCAGAGCAAGCTACTAAAGTATGTGTATATATCGGATTGGCTGGAAGGTTCCATCAATATCATATTGATATATTGATTAAATTCTGTTTTCTATTTCAGACCAGTTGTTACAGAAATCTATTACCTTCTTGGTGATTTCTACCTGAAGAATAAAGAATTTGGGTATGTAATAGTATACCGTTATTTCATGCCTGTTTGTAGTATAGTCAAAACTATTAGCCCGAGGTGCAGTGGATGACCTGATGCTCTATTGCACGAGGCCAAAGGCCTCATGCAATAGTGTATCAGGTCGTCCACTGCACCTCGGGCTAATAGTTTTGACTATACTACAAACAGGCATGAAATAACTGTTTTATTACCCAACCCATTTGATGAAATACTTAGCAGAGTTTCTTGCATGGAGTTGCTGTAGAGGATGCGGATTTGTTGCAAAACAGAAAATTTCACCAAATCTGCTCAATTTTGGTCTCAAAATGTTCCGCACATTCTAACTAAGAAATCGAGTACCCACACTTTATGTTTCTGACCATAAACAATAGAGTTATTGGAGTTCAAAGTTGCCAAACCATGCCTTATTTTCACCATTGTTGCATAACGTCTCCTTTCATAAATGAACTGTAGGCGCATCTTATACGTGCATGTCGATAAGCGCCTGTGTGTTTTTAATAGGGAAGCAGGTAACCAGGCCATGGTAAAGTGCCAGTAAATAGTCAAATTTATTGGCCGGTGGAATAGTTCAGTGACTCATGACATAGCAAAAAATAGACAATTACTCTGTATATAGGTGGTTGGGTAATAAATAGAATTATTGCATAAAAAGAAGTGTCAAACGCACTTTACACCAATGCTTTAACCAATGAAAATCGAAGGACCTTTGCTTTTATAAAACAGTTTCTTCTGGGCCTCTAACTTTTATGACAGTTACTGACCAAAGTATGAATATATTAGATAATATGTAAAAATATTAATAATAATAACCAGCTATCCATAGAGGAGACTGCATAAAAGGAGTATGGTATGATGGAAAATTGATGATAATGATATTAAACCCCCAAACAAAAACAACAATATTATGTAGTTTAGCACAAGTTTGTAAAAGGGCTATGGAGTAGGAATAGATAAACTCTTTTTCTTGCTTGTGTTGACTTTTTTTGTCTAGCTGATAACCTTTATTAACAGTTTGGATGCTGATCAGGACCGACAGAGTGTCTGTCTGATCTAGATATAAAACATTTGACACAGATAGTGTTCTTGAAAGAATTTTTAGAAAAAAATAATTTGGAAAAAAGTCAACAAAAATTATGAAATATTATCCAGCATGCAATGAGTTCAGTGAGAACAATTTAGTCAGCCTTTGACAATCTGTTCCTCCCTAAGGAGCAGTCTGATCTAGGTAGGAACTGCACGCTGTTGATGTTAATAACACCATACACATAGTTGAAGGTTTTCAGGATTATTCCTGAATTCAGGATTTTGAGGCTGACTTTCCACAGAAAGTCAGCCTCAAAATGCTGAATTAGGGAGATCGTAAACCCTTCTCTGATTTATTTTCAGTCCATCTAAGGGCATTTGATCATTTAAACTTGAAATTGTGAATATTTAGTAGGCATACTGCAAGTTTAAGATTGGAGTTTCAAAGCTTAGGATTTTGGAAATTTTGAACTTTCACCCATACATACAGCAATGCAGATTGCTGACTTTGTGAATGGCAAAAACGGTCTTAAACCATCTATTACATGTAGAAGGAGTAAAACATGACATACCTGAAGAGAGTTTTTCTTTTGGTTTCCCATTAGCTGCAAAAACACTGCAGTTGACCTAATAAATGCACACCCATTTTTTTCTAGTTTTGAATTTTGAAGTAGGCCATTTAATTTTTAATGTGGAGTCATTGTATGGATGAAAAACACTGTGGATCCTGTTCAGCTGGCTTCTTCTGAACCCAATTGATCTGGGTCTACATTGTTTTCAAGAACTGGCATAACAATTTTGGAATGTTCAGGGCTCGAAAATTGCACTCGTCCGCTTGTATTTACGAGTGCTTCAGGCTGCAGGGCAAGTGAAAATTTTGATATTTCTAGTGAAAATTTATTTTTTTCCCCATATATAGCCAATAATTTTGTGATGCAGGGCAAGTGACTATTTTAATATATTTCGAGACCTGAATGTTATGGACATTCTGGGCTTATAAAGGCAAATAAGATAGAAAAGTCTTGTTTCAATGTTGTGTGATAACAGTTGCCTGCTTGGAAATTTTTTATAATTTTTTCATAATTAACCTTTTAGAAAACTCTTTGGGAATACCATCAGAGCATCAGTCTCATTCAGATAGTTTGGATCCAGATCAGGCCTGACAAAATGTCCGGCCTGATCTGGGTCCAAACTGTTTGCAAAGGTTATCAGCAGGTAAAGTGTTAACAAGAGCTGTTCTTCTGATTTGTTTACAGGAAAGCAATTAAGTTCTACATTCAGGATCTGTGTATGAACCCCGCACGGCTGGATTCCTGGGCAGGGATGGCTCTGGCTAGAATGAGTCAACTTGATGAGAAGCTTACCTCAGTAGGTTAACACTTTTGGTGGGGTTGGGAATCATGTGTATGTCCCCATCTTTGAGAAAAATTGATGGGCATGATTTCTTTGGCTTGTTCATCCTTCCCATCTATCATCACACCTTTATATCCGAAGTTTATCACATTGGTTTAATACAGGCAGATACTGAATTTATTTTAGGCTTCATATTTCGTACATTTCATTCATTTTTCATTACTATTTTGAGATCCTAGACATAGATGCACATACATTTTTCAAGGATGAAAGATAAGATTGTAGGAAGTCTGAGGCTTAATATCATGAGTCAGGGACAACCATGTTTAAATAAAAGAACAGCTCAGAGACAGAATTTATTGTTAATGTTTACCAAGCTGTTGAACTGGAACTTTGATGCTTTTATCTATGCATTGAGAAAACAATCATAAAACTATAGAATGATTTTGTTCTTTTTGGGTTGTGTGTATATCTGATTGAAGGCGTCATAGGTCTAGATAAACACATTTTTCAGTGAAAATTATGAACAATTTCTCATCCATCACCCTTAACGTTTTTGGGGGTGCTCAAAAAAACCATCTCATTAAGATGGTTCTTTTGAGTACCATAACATATGTTCGGTTGAGAAATAAGGAAAATCAATTTTAATAAAGTACCTTTATCAAAAGGCCTGGGTGTGTGTTTGTGTAGCAAGAGGTGGTGGGGTGTTTGATTTCTCTGTCCCTGGTCCATTATACAGTGCAGTCCCTTTATAACGCACCTTGTTATATATATGAATATAACACTGTCTTGTTGTGGCTAACAATTTTTTTAACATCAAATATTACAAAACATGAAAATGGTCATTTTCCTATGATTCGTTTGTAAAATTGTCGCTTTATGACACAATTAGCTTATAACATGCCCCATTCCTATGTACCCGAAATATAGCATTTCAAAGGGACTGCACTGTCATTGATTTTGTTTTCTAGGTTGAGTTAAAGATGGACACACCAATCTACAAGAAATCTATCTCTGCACTGAGATGTTTCAACAGAGCCGTGGAGATAGACTGCTACAACTGTAAACTATGGATAGAGTATGGTTCCCTAGCATACATATTACATTCTCATGCCACCAGACAACTCAAGTGGGTGAGTACTGGTTCCCAGTTGGAAATTCCTTTGGTGGCTCAGATCTATAATTTCACTAAAAGTGCATACCATACTCGTATTTACTCTTTGCATTTGGACGTCTTAACCTTTCCCCGCTAGTGGCAATGTGTTTCATCTCCTGATAACCATTGCAAACAATTTGGTCCCAGAATAGGAAAGACAGAATGTTGGACCTGATCTTGATCCAAACTGATCTACACTTATGGTATTCCTAAAAGTTTGAAGTTTTGAAGAATTTATTTTTAAAAGAAACTTCAAATTCTGCCAATGACAAAAAAGTGATATTTTGAAGAAGGGGATGCATCAAACAAACAATTTTGATACTTATTGCATATCCAACCAGTGAAGGCTCAGACAAGCCTGCACGTCTTTGCAGGCTTGTCAGAACCAGCTCTTTTCACTTAACAAATTATAGATGCAGATGAATGCTCAGGCCAATTTCTAGTCCCAGTAGATAGCTGCACATACATGCATGTTTGTAAATGGTTTTATGCATATGCGACTACTCCGGGGCCCTTAGATAAGAGTGTGTAATAAAAAAATAATTCTTCCTTACTGTCTGTTTAAAGATGCTTGTAAATAGGACTATACCATTTTTTAATAGAAACCGGTAAATAATCGTAAATATAGTATTGCAGGTAAAGGCAGTATAGGAACTAATCCTGTTTAAAGCCCAAATTACCTGGTTCAGTTTATGTTCTTTGTTTACAATGATTATCATCTATCATTAAACTGACTGTATTTCTCAACCAAATCATATGTTGTTGGTGCTCAAAAGAACCGTCTAAATGAGACGGTTCTTTTGAGCACCCATAACATATGTTAAAACTGATTGGTAAGAAAATATTCAGAATCTTATGCACAAAAATTTTTGTTAATCTTTACCTCTATCTTCAACTTCAATTATGCACTCTTCCATGCCTAATGGTTGGCATTTAGGGATGAGGGCAGGTTTTTTTTTTTACTTTTTTCCCAATTTTGGAAAAAAATCCTAATCTTCAAAAAAAAATTCTTTTTTTTGAAGATTGGGAGTTTCATTCAGTCAACACAAGCTACATGGTGACACTCTCCTTCAATTTAATGGTAATAGTATGCGTACTAACTTATTTGTTGTTTTATTGACAAAAATAACATAATTGTGCACTATAAGAAATTTCCAAAGCTAGGGGTTTGCCGCACTAATTTTCCCAATCTGAAAGGACCTAGGGCCCCTTCCCAAAATTGAAAAAAAAAATCCCTGGAGGGTTAAAGGGATAAACCCTATATTGAACAATAATTTTTTGTCTCACAGAAACTTATCAAAATTTTTCTAGACGTCTAGAATAAAGAATAAGGACGATCTGAACTTTTATCGGCAAATGCAAATATCATAATTACAAAAAATATGAAAAACAAATAAACTTTTAGAAGCAAAAGATAATTTCTCCTCTGAGTTCACTGCATTTTATAAATAGACACTGGGCATGCGCAAAATATTTCAAAACAAAACGGTCCTTGGAGTCAGCTGACTCCCCGAATTTATTTGTTGTAATTTGCAAAACAATTAGCATTGAAAGTTGCAAAAACCGTTGCATATCTTTGCTACACCACAAAGAATGATTTTGCATTCATAGATGAAATTGTGTGATAGCTATTCGCTTGAAATGACGCAGAATACTACATGAATGGAAGTGAGGCTCTCCACGGGCAAGTGTAATCGGTAGATCTATAGTATTATGCCAGGGGCAGTTTAATACACACTGCTGAATGATACCCTGGGAATGATACAGCCATGAGGGGGACCGTCTTTACAGGCAAATGTTCTATGTTGTTTGCAACTCTATCAGATTTGGCCATTTTAGCGAAGAATATTTGGTAGATAAAATCACAGACATAATCATTCAAACAGTGATGTTACGTCACTTACAAAACAATGTGAAATTTCCCTTCAGAAGCCTCCAGATGTTTACATATTGCCAGACGAGATTCTCTTAAATCCAGAAAAGACCTGCAAATAGTCTCGTGTCTTAAACCCAGATTCGCTTACTAACCTCATCCACTTTGGTTTCAGCTTTCCGATGAATACTTTACATCTTGGTGCTTCTTATTCCTTCCATAAATTAATTTAGTCTCTTGCGAAATAAGTTTTTACCAACCACGTGTTGTCTTTCGCGCATACGGTTCCATTATCTATTTTGAGAACTCGAGACTACTGCGCATGCCCGCGTGTACAGACTGGAAATTCCAAGAAGATACACGATGAATTTTTGTGGGGTCCACAGAAAATAGAAATTAATGAAAAATCATGAATTTGACTTAGAATACAGTTTGAGTGTTATTTAATACTCCACATTTTAGGGTTTTAAATGCAAATACCTCGAGTGCACCGATTTCTATCTATACTGGAAAATTTTTGATACAAAATCGGGAGTATGGCTTTAAAACCGTACAATGATCACCTCCCAAGTCTCCCAAGCTGGACCTTTTTTGTGTTTCAGAAAAAATGGTTCTCGATGGAGGAGAGTTTTCTGCAGATAGCTCGAGAGAGTCAGAAAGAGATGCTACAGACAGCCTACAATTGTTTTCTCAAGGCGAGCGAATGTTGTGACGAGGACAGTGAAGAAGAATGGCTCCATAACTACATGACAGGAAAATGTCTCGAGAAGATGGGCAAACCTGCCAAAGAATATCTCTCTTATTATGCTAAGGTGAGACTGTCTATTCTTCTGCCCACACCACTTTACCCCATTTCCCCACCAAATAATATCTGCCATATTTTGCTAAGTCCAGACCATAAAAATTAGGGGGCGCAGTGGCTGAGTGGTAGAGTGCTTGACTCGAGACTGAGGGGCTTTGGGTTGGAGCCTCTCCGGCGTCACTACGTTGTGTCCTTGAGCAAGTCACATTAATCCTAGTTTAGTACTGGTTCAACTTGGGAAGACCCGTCCCTTTACAACTGAAAGATTGTTGATGGGACGTAAAGAATCAAATCAAGCAAACAAATCAAACAGACAACCTGGGTAAGAAAACATTGGTATCATAAGAATTTCTAACCCTGACTAAAACCCCAGATATTCTTATCCATTTTGCAAGAATTTGCCTTTTTGTGCAAGCCCTTTTCTTCACTGCTCACATCTGAGAGGATTATCATGATATCATATGCTGGCTGAAGTACTTTTTGATGAAGTAAAAAACATATCTAATTTAACCCTTTACTCCATAGTCTATTTTTAGATCATGACATCATTTTCTATTTTTAAATGACATTGAAAAGAAAATCAAGAAAACTTTTAGCTAAGTTTTGAATACTTTTGAAAATATTATGGAAAATGGAGCATTTGCTCCAAAAGAGCATATGCTCCATTTTCCATAATATTTTCAAATACATGATATTTCAATGGTGTCAAAAGGCATTATTATGGAGTAAAGAGATAATTGATAAATATTTTGAGTGTAGGGCACATTTTAATGCGGCCAGTAAGGCAAACCGAAGCGTGACATGAGCCTCAGCACTAGAAAACCTGTCGTCAGGGATTCCTATCAAGTAAGATCTAAATTGACATGCTCAGCTACATTGAAATTTGGCATACAGGGATTTTCCAACCTTCCTGAGGTTGGGGCCATGGGGCTTGTTGAATTTGAGAAAAAAAGCATTTGGACCATCAA
Organism: Loripinus fragilis; assembly: GCA_964019695.1. NCBI lineage: Eukaryota > Metazoa > Mollusca > Bivalvia > Lucinida > Lucinidae > Loripinus > Loripinus fragilis. The sequence goes on along the minus strand of OZ026519.1, from coordinate 39,060,008 downwards.
AGTTGGGAAAACTTGATGCAGTCTAAAAGAACTGGACCGCCATTTTAAATGGATTAAAAACCATATAAGAAATTAGTAGTGTAAAGCTGTAACATTTTGATGCTTTAATTGCCCACAATAAAACTCATGAAAAATAGCATAAAATGTGAATGAAATATGTTTTTTTTTTCACATTTTTATGCATTTTTTCATGCATTTGTAACTTTGGTATTTTTGTTCTGATTTTCATATGAAATTATTTACCAAAATGTAGAACTAAGGAATTGGAATGATATACACCATTTCTTTTTTTTGCATTTTAAATTGGGAATGGGCAAATATTCGGCCCCAAATTAGGCCTAGGAATATTCCTGGCATGAAAACCAGTTTGAGTACTACACTTTTCTGATAGCAAATGACAAAGGCACTGATCAGATTCCACACACAGATGTGTAGGCTGGTCTGCACCTCTGTTTTTCTCATGCACCAAAGTCAGGTATTCTCGCATCAAGACCCATATTTTATTTTAGACCCAATTACATTTATATACACCACATCTTTTTCCTTGAACTTATTTCAGGCTGCAGAACACATCCACGCTGATAACGCCAAGTACCCAAAGAAAATAATTTACAACTATACAACACCACATTTAGCTGTTGAAGCACAGGAGGTGAGTCAGTACGCTTCAGGGATCAAATTTACTTGCTAAATGCTAGTTGTTTTCTCCAAAAGCAAGTAGAAATTGTTATCACTTGCTATTTTTAGCATGTGAAAACAAGCCAATATCGTGATATCAACCAAATAATGCAACATAACATAAGCTGCATAGTTAACAGTGGGATGCTGATCAGCCAGCTTCTTCAGAAGCTGGCTGATCTGGATCCCACTGTTTACCAGGAAACCTCATATGAAACCAGAAAGATGATAATAATAGGTTAATTTTTGCCACACAATCTATGCATTACAGACCTGAAATCTTAAATTTTAAGTGTTCTACATTCATTTTCAGAAAAAAGCAAGTTGATCAATCAATCTGCAAGTGAGAAAAATAGTCTCTTGCTAAATATAGCAAGTGAATAAAATTCTTAAATTTGAACCCTGCGCTTCATACCATATTCAACCTAATATGTGTACGAGGGCTGTTCTTTATCCCTTAATGCGCCAATCGCAACAAAAGTCCTCTGCTTTTCTCGTCTGCTGGAATGTTTAAGAAGCCTCTATGGCAAACAGTGTGGTCCCAGATCAGACTGCTCCAATAGGAGCAGTCTGTTCTGGGTCTACGCTGTTTGCTTTTATACTTTATCATTTTATTCTCCCCGTCATCTGACATACAGGGGTCGGGGAGGGCCATCCCCCTGCATGCCTTACAAACTACAAATATGGTATTCTTTGCTTTTATACTTAATTTGTCAGTTATGTTAGGCAATTATTTGCAGCAGACGACTTCAGCAGACGACATTTTCAGATGATTTTTTTCTTGGCGCTTGAAGGGTTAATACTTGTCATTTGGGTCTGAAATTAAAGGCTGAAATTGGATATCAAAAATCTTTTTATTTCATTCCTTCTAAGTATTCCCCTCGGTATTTTATGCAAAATTGCAGTCTTTTTATCCACATTCTAAAGGCATTTTTATAGTCCTTTTTAGGTATAGGCTTCAGACACTGGAACACTGCAGATCCCACAAAGCAACAACGCGAAATTTTCTTCCAGCAAGCAGTGTCTTTAACGGAGGAAACAGAAAATAATCACATGGGGCTAGGGTGAAGAGGGGGAATGGGACATCACTGTTACCTTTTCCTGCTTCAGAAATTCTGTCACAATACCTGCTTTGTGGGAAGGAGCATAGTCATGGAGAAGTCTAATATTCTTAATTTCACTCTTTGGCCGTCGTTTACTGTAGTACTGTTTAAGCTTTTTCAGTACATTGTCACGATAGAATTTGCCTGTGACACTGTTACTCTTTGGCACAGCAATCTGAATTTCAGGCCCTTGTGTTGACATACATTAACTTCTGAACACTCATTGTCCTCCTGGCAGTACATGGTCTCTTGGTACTTTTTGTTGCTCAAATTTTATTTCTAACTTTTCGCTGAACCCAGTTTTCATCACCTGTAACAACTTAAGCAAACTTTTTGTCAAAATTTGGAAAAAGTTTCAACATTTTCATAGTATATGTTACACATGCCTCCTTTTGGTCGTGTGACAACAAATGTAGTATCCACCTAGCAGAGATCTTTCTAGCGTGAAGCCTTTTTTTTTCAGAATAAAATGCACTTTGGATATCGAAATGCCAGTTGCTTTATCTAGCTCATGAATGGTGTAGCGTGCGTCAGTATTTAATAATTTTTGAATTGTCGTTTCTGCAGTCTTGATGATTTTGCTCACTTTTCTACCAGTTCTAGGGTTATCTTCCAGACTCTCCTCGGCCTCCCAGAATTTCTTTGTCCACCTGCAACAGTTCTATACGATAATTGATCCAGTGCATGAGATTTCCAACAATTTGACATTTTGACAAGTGTAGACTCAGACGAGCCTCTGCAGCCTTCTTTTAAGCTTAGAAACTCCAAATGGTGTTCAATCAGTAGCTTAACAATCATAGAATACTCAAGTGACTAGCAAAGGCTCTGATCAGACTGGGCGTATGCGCAGGCTGATCTGAGGCTTTACTGGTCGCACATACCACATTGTTGGAAATCTCATGCACTGGCTCAAATTATAGCATGGTCTCCATACAAAGCCTGAATCTCCTTGAAAATGAGTTTTGCTATAATTCCAAGGTTACATCGATTCTTGATGTATGACTGAATTTCTGTTGGATTTCCATCATATTTCTTATACATATTTTTATCATAGTGTCCAATGAATTCATGTGTTCAAACTGAAATTGAGCAATGTAAACTGAACGTACATGTACAAAATTGGTATCATTGTGTTTGTATTGAACCGATGTAAATAACTATGCATGAATTATGTCAATAACTATTGCCAATGACAAGTATTAAAGAAAATCCCTAGTACTGTTTGCATACACTTTTCAAAATTGAATACCATCCTTTGAAAACAGTGTAGATTTAGAGCAGCCTGCTGATCAGGATTTATACTGTTTTTCATTTTCACCATGAATCCATAATAATTAGTGATGAAATTGCGCCTCTGGACTGTCAGACTAAAAACAGCAGTTTGTTTAGTGTTAACAATCCATAAAGAACTCAGTTTGCACTCACAGGAACATGTGACCTTATTAGGTGGAAGGGATTATTTATGATTGTTTTATTTAAGGCAAATAGGATCTACATAAGAATTTGTGATCAGATTAGACAATGATGAAAAATAGGTCAAGGTCACAGTCCTTTAGTTAAAAGTGTGTATCAAAAAATATTTTTCTTATTTCTGAATCAAAACATATGTTGTGGGTACTCAAAAGAACCGTCTCATTGAGATGGCTCTTTTGAGCACCCAAAACATATGTTAAAATTGATGGGTAATGAAATATTTACAATTGTACACTGAAAAATTGTGTTTATCTAAACCTATGGGTCAACATAGTATCATCATTTTGCCAAATTTTGTGGAGCTCAAGTATACAGCAAGTCTTCAGAGGCAGTGTAAGTTAGTTCATATGAGCTTAGTATCATTTTTGTGGGACCTAGGCAAACAGTGCAGACCCAGATCAGACATTGCAGATGCATCAGATGTGGCCTCTGATCAGGTCACCACTGTTTGCTTACAGAATGTTCTATTAAAATTTGAATAAAAAAGAAAATTGCCACCCAACAACCCTTGAAGCAGAAATGGACTGGTCCAATTGATAAGAGTGGGAAATTCCATTAGACATAACTGGGTTAAACTGGTAAATTACACTGTTACATCTATTTATAGATGTACTTCCGGCAGCATGTGACCATCCTGAAGGAGCTGCTACAATATCATCCTGGGGCAGATGAACTGGACTATAAAACTTATCTGACGTACCTCATACAGGCATCAAGGTCACCATTTGCCAGGCGCATTGAGAAGGGTCAAGAAAATCGGCTTACAGAGTAAGTACGAGGGAGTATACCGCGGTACTTGAGATCCAGTGACGGCCTTAAAGGTAAATAAAGGTATGCAAGTTCAACCAGCAGTGGGCATACACCCCTATAGATCGGATTTCAGAAATAGATTAGGCTAATTGTGTTAAAACACCACTATGGACATGCTAACTTGTAAAGGATTAAAAAACATGTACTTTGAAACATTTGATCAAAATCATTTCAATATTTATATTATTACACGGTCAGTAAAACTCGAGTTTTTAATTTTTGTTAGTAAACATATGCCAGTGCACACAATTTTGGTGCTTATCACATCATCAAGAAACAAAGGCCTAGGCAAGTCTGCCCATATGCCCAGACTCGCCTGGGCCTTTGCTGCTCGCATACACAAAGTATGGGTATAGAGGAAGACTCCTGTCAAACATCTTATCTCTGGCACCGTTTGATACATCAGCAAGGCATATGCAATAAGTATCATCTCATGTGCTGGCTCATGTATTTTTCTTTCTTCAGTCGAGAGTCAGCATCATCAGCAGATGAAAATTCCTGCTCTGGAATACCATCTCCAATGAAGAAGAAAACCAAATACCAGATCCCTTCTGATGACCATACCTACGTCAGACAGAAGAGTAGCCTTCTCTCAGACTCCTCCGAACATTCTCAGTCCCAGGGTCAGTCACAGGAAGGTGTGACCTTGACCTCAACATCTGCCCCTGCTACTCCTGCATCCATGGTGACGACCTTGGAGCTGCATTCTGAACAAACCTCATCACAACAGGAGACCTTGACAACGACAAAATGTCCCGAGCAAGTTATCGATCAGAACAAGACAGATCACAGAGAGGAACTGACAGCAGTGAATGCTTCAGAACTAAAACATGATGTTGTCACCGATGATGTCACTGTTAAAAAAGAACCAGAAAAGGTGGACACTGCTGAAGCAGAGCAGAAGTCTGTTGCTATGGATACAAATACTGAAGCGGCAGTTACAGAAGATAATAAGGAGAAGTTAGGTATCTCTGGAAGTGAACTTGTTGGAGATAAGGAGGGAGATGCTAATAAACCTAAAGACATTGCTACTGAAGTGAAAGGATGTGATCAAGGAGAAGAAAAGGGAGATAAGTCTGGTAAGTAGAAACATTGAGGATCCTATAGTTATTGTAGATGGAAAAGTATGTTACTGTATTTCCAGAATTTACGTGACCCCCGTTTTTTGCCGATCATTCTTTTATGGGTATTTAAATTGAAAAAGAAATTACAGAAATGAATTAAGATATAGACCATGTAATAAGATATATTTTTTTCTCATTTTGATATGATCTTTTTTATAGGCTGTGATGAGATGGAAATTTGGGGTGTTTTTATTCCTACTTTGAATTTGTCCCCAAGTGTACCTAATCGATATATAAATAAACTCTGTCTTATACTGACCAGTCCATGCATGAAGCTTATAATGACTAATATAGAGGTGAAAGTGGGTATTTATCTCAAAGAAAAAGACTAAGTTATTCTAATTCACAAGGCATTTGGGCCTTAGATCAAAATAAGGGCTGTACCAAAAAATAAGTTTTAGTTATGCGGTGTGCATTTACATCCACATGCTAAACGTCAATCGTATAAGTAAGGATTACAGTTGTTAAATAAAAGAAAAATGGAGGTCACTCAAAACCCGGAATCACAGTAAGTACAAAAATGATGCAGGATTTATACTTATGGTACAATGAAAGGGAGGTAAATCTGGTAAGTACAAACATATACCACTAAGCCACTGTGCATCTTAATGTTGTCATGGTTGCTTTGATATTACCTTTACCTGGAAAAGTAATGCACATGTGGTGTCATTACATAATCCACTTTAAAACAGTGATGTCATGTGATTAAGTCAAATCTTGTTAACTTTAATCCTGAAGGCTTTAGTCAATATAGATTCTGGTCGTCATGGATTCTTGTCATGGTTTTTATCTAAGAATTGTTTTATTAATTAAAGTAAAACCTGTGTAAAACAGCCACTCTCAAAAAGACCGAAAATTGGTTTTCAAGACCAATTATCGCTTAATGGAGGTCAAAAGTATTGCAGAATGCTCAAGCATTCTGCAATACTTTCGACCTTCATTAGGCTACCATTTGTCACTAAGATCTTTGTTTTGTCTATATTGGAGTGGATGTTTTACACAGGTTTTACTGTACTGTCAAAAGATTTGTAATGGGGCTTATAAAAACCATCCCATAAACCCTTTTTGTACCAATATAATTTCCAATACAGTTAAGGCAGGACAGTCTAATGTATAGATTGAGGGGTCACAGGTTACAATTTTTAAAAAAATATTGGATTTTTTTTTTTCTGAAGATCATTTTTTCTATGCAAACAGTGCAGACCCTGATGAAATGCCACATAATGTGGCATTTCATTTGGAGCTTCACTGTTTGCCAAGATACCCTTATTTAGGGATTTCTGGTCCTCAAAGGGTTAAATATTATTGTCCCAAGTCTAGACAAGCTTTACCATGTATGAGACTTGTTCAAAGAATGGTCTGCAGTGTGTGATTGTGGCATTTTCTGATCATATTCCCTTTTTGTTTAGAAATTATTGAGAGACATCAATAGTAAGGGAAAAGGAAAAGCTAGATTCACAAAACTTTAAATGGCTTATATATAAGCTTAAAGCTTACAGTCAGATCCTGAATATATTGACATTGTATATATCTGTCTACATGTAAATTATCTGAATAAAATATTGTTTTAAACCAAAACTTTGTAATGTATATGTATTGGAAGACACTAATCAGACTGCTTCTTCAGAAGCGGTCTTGTCTGGGTCTGCCATGTTTGTCTAGGCCTTTTGGGCAGGCATCAAGTGTTTGGAATTTTTGACACCTGAGGATAGTAAGGAAAATACAAAAAGCTAGATGCACAAAGTATGAAGGCTTACAACCAAGTGTTATGTACAAAACATCAAAACCTGTGCCATTTTATTTAACATTTATTTTAAAAGAAGTTTATTGCTTAAACATGTTGTCAGCTTGTTTTTGAAAGTATTGGTAATTGGCACCTGGATTGCCTCTGTGCTTTGGTGTAGAAATGCAATACCATTCATATAACAAAAATTTTACTTCTATGTACCACATGTATGTCAATGACAGTGTAGATCCTGATGAGAAGACACTGTTTGCAATTGAACTGTAAAAAACTTAATATTTGCGTCATCAAAATTTGGCAATTTAAAAAAGCTTGACATATTGGCGTAGTTCAATTTTGGGGGTTTCTTACGAGGGACGTTTTTTATGTTCGTAGAGAGGTAGATTTAATGAAAACGGCGAAAGTAAATGCATACATCATGCATATATTTGGAAAGATTGAGCTTTTATCTATACATGCAACTTTAAATTATTTCAAAATACATTACTTTAATGCCTTCTAAGAGGCAAAGACATACCTATATATCGCACACTGGAAATATGGTAGAAATGTGACATTTTATGGACTTGGTCTCTGACAGAACGTTATAAACAATTGCATGAAAATAGGTCCATAGCCATGCACAGCTTCTGAAACTTTGGCTGCAGATCAAGGACACTACGTGCTACAATATTATAGAAACATTATAGCAAATGCGCAGCAATTATTGGATATGGAAGATTTGTTTGGAACCTCAGCAAATTGAACAGTAGGCATATAAACTTTTATTGTAAAAAGTTGACACAAGTGGAAGATGGATACGGGCTTTTGGATGTGGCTTAATATGTTAGCTGTAAAGTAGTATTATATTTTTTCTTGTTTATATGGTAGATGGAAGTGTTATGGTAACTTTCATCCAAAACCAAAGTTAATACATTTGTTTAATTAGAAATGAACTGCAAAATAAATAGCCTAGGGGGTGCTAAAATCCCTTATTTTGTACATAAATGACGCCATGGAGCGTTACTATATTTAGAAAATACGTTAAAACTTTTTTGTGCTTCTAAACAGGTGTTGGAATCACTGCAATAAGAAAATTATGCAGATCCAATTGTTATTGTATTTTCTACGCGGCATTGATCTACCCCACCCACTTTTTATAACATGGGGGTATGCCAGTACCGGAAGTTGCCGGTTACATGCTTAAATCGATACATCAATATAACTGCTGACGAATGATCGAGTATACCATGTGCTATGCAAAACCAGAAGAAATTTTAAAATTTGTCCATTATAGTAATTTAAACAGATATGATAACTAGCACTTGACTGTGATTATTTTTGTATATTGATGGGTGTTTTAAAATTGTTATAGAAGAGCAAACAACAAACTTATAGTTTTGCTGCACTTGTCGACGATTAGCGTTTGAATATTTAATTTTAGTGTTGCAAAAGAAAAATCGGCTTGAAAAATGCTAATATCACCATAGCGAATGGAACTTAACAGCGTCTTATTTCCTGCTTGCTGCGTGGTTAAAATGGCATGAATTTCGACCAGTGTCCTTTATTAGCCCTATTCAAAGCTATATATCTTGACCGAACTAAGCGCTAATGATGTAAAATTTATATCAGTTGATAGACAAAAGCTAGATCTTTCAAAATATATATACTTATGGTACCTTAAATTCTATATTTGTAGAGATACAGCCCGATTCTACGAACATAAAAAATGACCCTCGTAATTTAATGACCTTTAAAGGTATTTTCTATTCACATAGGGATTACTCTTAAAGGAAAGAATATGCAGCCTCTGGCGAGCATATTCTTTCCTTAAATAGTAGCCCCTTTTTAGATAGTTGTCTTCTCAACGTGGAAACAGACTCCTAATGTTGATGCAGATGTTACTATGGATGAGTGTCCACTTATTGCTAATTGTATGACTGATTTCGGAACTGTATTTTGGCAATTTTTGTTTATATCGCAAATAGCACCAAATTGAAATATCCACCAAATGTAAGTGTTTTACAGTATATCTGAATTGACCCACCATCCAAAGTCAGCATATTTGATAACAACTAGCCAAATGACAAGAATAGCCTGGCTCCGAGACTATAACAGTGTTTTTCATGTGCAACTCAAATTGAGTTTGAAATTTAAACTGCTCATAAAAACTAAAATACTGAATACTTACGTTTCTTGCTTTTCAAACTCTCAGCTGTTATATTTATCATGCTAATAAATGTTAAAATGCCAACAATTGTTGGCATTTTAACATTTATGAACATGATAAATTTCATGCCCAGTTGTTGAGCATGAAAAAAGTTTTCTAACCTTGGTCCTTATTTTTCCTACAGAGTCTACATCTGCTAATGATAACAATATGGAAATAGACAAGAAGCCTGGCTCTGATGAAGAACAAACCATTGATGAACTTGTTGCCATAGCAATGGAGAAGTCACCGGAGGAGATACACAAAAATTTAATGGAGATGTGCTTCAGAGGAGTTGAATTGTGCCTGAAACGATTCCCCACCCATTATAAGTCACACTACAGGCTAGCATATTTGTATGTGTATTCACCGTATCATAAGGTATGTTTATAATGATCAAGCATACCACAACTTTTATCATGCGGAGCACAGTGGCTCAGTTGGTAGAGCATTAGAATAGAGATCGAAGGGTTGCTAGTTCAAGAATCACTGCCAGCGGAGTTACTGTGTTGTGTCCTTGAGCAGAACACTTTATCCGCCGCATAGTACTGGTTCAATGCAGGAAGACCTGTCCTGACAAAAAAATAAAAAATTGTATACTGGGATGAAAAGAACCAAATCAAACAAAAGAACTTTTATTATTAGAGATTATTACTAGAAATCTTGATTTTGTTGCATTGGAAAACTCCCTGTCACAAACTTTGATGTGACACCGCAGGGGTAAACTGCACCTGCTGTCTCACTGACAATTTTGGGACAGATCTAGAGTATCTGCTTTCAAAGTGCACATCTTTTTCTAGATCAATATGTTATCAAATAATCCGGAAAAAATAGGGCTGGAAAGTAGTACATGGAGCGATGGATAGGAGAGGCAAAACACAGAGAGAAGGCTGTTTACTTATTGGGAGAAACCAACTATTCATGCTGTGTATCAACATAAAAACCTCATGATTCCCCACCCTATGAAGGCTCTTTTTAAGATTGCACATTTGCACAGGCTTGTCTGAGCCTTCTCTGCAAGTACCAAAATCTTATGAGCTGGCTCTATTTTTTGTGGGTGAAATGACATTTGTCACTTGATTTATTCTAAATACCTTTACTGCATTACCCTTTAACACTTGGCAATATCTTTAACTACATGTTGTTTGAGTTTGTTTTTTCTGATGCATTGTTCAAACATGACCACCAATATGGCTTTTGTAGTGACACATGTGACCTTGTGGGGGGCAATAGCAAAGTCATTTGTCACCTGGCCTGGAGGTTATAAATCTTTATTAGACTCAACTGAACTGAACATGAAACTTAGCATGCTCATAAATGTTAAAATGCCAACAATTGTTGGCATTTTAACATTTATTAGCATGATAAATACAACATATGGGAGTTTGAAAGCAAGAAAATCCATCATTTTTTAACAATTCATTTTTTATGAGCAGTTGATATGTCATGCTCAGTTCAGTGTTTTATAACCTCTGGGCCTGGTTTCTTCCAAATTTCATTTACAGTGTGTATTAATTTTATCAATATTTTCAGACAAGTTCTAATGTGATTTTATTCTGATAGATGGTTAGCAATAGGGCTGACAAAAGGGCAGCTTATATGGAACATTCTCCCTCTAGACTCAGTTACTAGTCTTTTGTCACCAAACTTTTTTTCGAATTCATTTAAACAATTATTTTATCAGTATTGTTGCTCAAGTTTGAAATGGATTTTGTTATATATATAGTTACCGAGAGGGCACCCAAAATAGTCATAGATGCACCACAGTTAGCATTTTGGTACCTGTCTGAGTACCATTGGCTAAAGAGGGCTGATTCAATATATGTCTTTGGTACTTGCCCAATTCTTTCCCAATTTGTTGAGACTTTCGTCGTCTACTGATTTATCACCTTTGAAACAGTTTTCAGATCCAGATCAGGCCCAACAGGACAGTGGGCTCAGTCTGGATCACAACTGTCTGACACTCTGATGGTATTCCTGAAGGAATCTTTGAAAAAGTAAATTTTTAGATAAATCAGGAGAAGACAAAAAATATAAATTTTTCCAGTATGCAAAGAGTTAAAACAGGTTTGGAATGTATTTTGTAGAATCTAACAAAAGCTCACAACATTATGCTGGGGGTACAGAGGTGGTCACAGTATGACTATATGCCTTGTCAAGGACTCTTCTGGGAAAGAAAGCCAACAAAGTTCTTTCAGGTAAGCACAGGTTTAGATGAAAAAAAAATTTGAGCGTACAGTTGTAATATTTTCTTACCCATCAGTTTTGACATGTTTTGGAAGCTCAAAAGAATCGTCTCATTTAGACGGTTGTTTTGAGTACCCACAATATACGTTTTGGCTGAGAAATAAGACAATACTTTTTTTGTTACGCACTCTTAACTAAAGGCCTGGGTAAGGCTTAAGTTATTAAAGTGAGAAAAAGGGCAAAGATCAAGAATTGATACAATCAAGCACCACACCTGACCCAGGATACCAATGGGAAAGTGACAACTTCACAATTAGACATTTAAAACAAGAGCCAAGAGGTCAGCCCTTTTCCCAGCAGGTGACCACAAGGCATCAATAAACAGATGCGCACGAAAGCATATTAAACAAAAACAAGACAGAAATAACATAAATGATCCACAAAAGAAGCACCGCCTTGGAATGGTCAGTAAAAATATTTTACTGGAGGGCTTAAACCGGTTTCAGGGCACGCCAACCTCACCCTTAGTTCAGATGTTGATCAAGTCACATAGATGTTTGGTTTGCATGAAAGACCCCTAACTTATCAATGCATCATCTCCTAGAACATATAAATCAAGATATAAAAAGGAGATAAAGCAAAGATAAGGACTCAACAGTAAATAAAACTGAATACCTGACCAAAAGAAATCCAACAGGTAAACCCCGGTGGGTCTGACAACAGCCAAAGCATCAGGCCCCTACCATCTCATCAATAGATAAGTCTTTAAATCGGAACCGTCATAGAGTCTGAAGTCCGACCCAACGGCGTGCAATTAAAGAGGAAAGCAAAGTTCTCAACCGTGATTGGGTTGACCACCAAGCATGCAGTCTGTTGCAATACATTAATGTTATAGCCAATCTTTTTATAATGGGAAATTATCTTAATGAACTGCGCTGAAAAATTATTAGAGCCAACAATCTTCTTCAATTTATACACCAAGTCATCATAGAATTCAGGTTACGAAAGTCCTTGGCGCAAGAGAGATTTAAGTCCAATTTGGAATTTAGATATCAAATCATAGTATCGTCTATAAAATTTAGAAAAGGTTTTCCGACCATTCATGCCAACTGTCATCTGCTTGGTTGAATCTACGACACTTCTTCTAAACACATTTTGTCTAACAAACCATTTCATCTAAACATTCTTCCTCAAAATGGCATTTTGTCAAATGTGATTCGCTTTGTCAAACAATCTTGATGAAAATGATCCTGAATTATCCACGATTAATATATTAAATTTCATAAAAAATTTGGTACAAGAAAACCACAGATCATGTTGTTTGTCATGATCCAAGGCCCCACAAAACATCGGGCCTGATCTGGATCTAAACTGTTTGACACTCTGATAGTGTTCCTGAAAGAATTTTTCGAAAAATTTTGAAAAAAAATCAGCGGACGACAAAAAAAGCATGAAAAACTACCCAGCAGACAAAGAGTTAAATCTCCCATCTGTCTGTTTTTCATTGCTGTCAAAATGTGGCTCTTGTTTTCAGGGTGTGTGGAAGATCCCTATAGATGAAATAGACCGGGCTGGTAGTTTTCCCTCCCACCTGAATAAATGTATAGAACTGCTACTGGAGATATTGAAACAGGAGAAGGATCCAGCCACATTGTTTCAGATGCACCTACAGCTCAACCGGCAACCAGAGGCAGGAAAGTAAGTATGGTAACTATATAGTTAGGCTGGTAGTTTTTCCTCCCACCTGAATAAATGTACAGATCTATTTCTTGAGAAGAATATTGGAGCGCAAAATTCAGCCTGAAAAGGTGCAGATAAAAGATATTTTATTGATAATGATAAAATAGCCCTTGACGTGAGAAAACCTGTCTTCAGGGTTTGGGAACAACAAAGGAGCAGACCACCCTACGCATCTGCACAGTCTGATCAGCGCCTTTGTTATTCGCTTTTTGGAAAGTATCATATATAACCTTGCTGCAAGTGAAATTATAATTTTCTAGCAACTGTAGCTGAGCAGGCTTATTTGGGTATGACTTGGTCACAAATCCCGAAGACAGGTTTTCTCCCATTGCCGCCCAAATGATAAAAATAATGTGATCTGATCATCTTCTTGTGGTATGGACAGGCGATCTTTCATATTTTAGCTGGTTTCAGATTTTTTTTACTCGAAATATCGTTTTGAAAGCTGCTGGATATCAGTTGACAGTTTCATGCAATTTTTTGCAATATTTGGTATTGATGGATTTGATTCACAATATGCTTAATATTCTCATAGGTTCAGATAACAGTGATTAATTGACAATTTTGGGCCTATAGGTCCTAAGACTTGCTGTTTTCCACATCAATGGGTCTCACTGCAAACTTATGAGTCCAGAACACTTTTTTCATGATGACAAGTTTGCAATACCATTGCATCCTGTGACTTGCTGAAATAAAGGCTGCATCCCAGAGAAAAATTAAGAGTAAAAGATGCAGGATGCGCAGGTAAAAAAATCTCTGCATGTAAGCAAATTGTTTTACTTTTAAAATTGTGATTATTTTCTTATCCATCAGTTTAAACAACTGTTTTAGGTGCTCAAAAGAACCGTCTCATTGAGACGGTTCTTTTGAGTACCCACAACATATATTTTGGTTGAGAAATAAGAAAAAAATAATTGTCAAATTCACTCTTATCTGGATGCCTGTATTCTGGTGTTCATTTCAGGAAATATTTGCGAGACGCCGAGAAGAAGTACTATTCCCTGATGTCATTCAGATACACATTGGACGCTGTCGAACAACAAACAAATGTGATGAAAGTGGTGACAGACTCGGAGACACGGCTGAAGTATCTCATGACAGTGCACAAGATCTGGGAACATGGCATACATAAACTCAACAAATACGTGGACAAGACCAACAGGCTGTTTGCAGAGACCTATAGAGTTGTACTGAGGAAGCTAGAGGTAGGATTTACAATATATTCTTACTAGTATATTTTGAGGCGGTAAATGTTCTGAAATTTCGAACAGTAGATGCTTGGCAAAAAGTCATAGACGAACAGTGCAGACCCAGACCAGACTGCTTCTGAAGAAGCAGTCTGATCAGGGTCTTCTCTGTTTGCTACTTTGACAAGCATTTTATGAATTACAGTCATTATAATCAGCATTTTATTTGTAAGTAAAAAGCGTTCGAAATTATAGATCATTTAGCATATATAATTGTGATTTTTTTGTTGTTTAGAAGTATCATCAAGATGTTTCTGTCTATTAGTAGTCACAACATATGTTTTTGGTTGAGAAATAGGAAGATTCACACCACCGACCAAATGTATTTGAAACCAAAATTGCATTTTTTTTTTGAAAATATAAATACAAATGCACTGTTAAAATTGCTTAATAGCTGGTATTCAAGTAGTTTGCACTTCTTTACAATTAAGATCTGATCCATTTTACCAATACTTTCAAGAATGAGCTGACAGTCGTTTTAAAAAATGCATGTATATGTATTATTCTGGTGTAAAAAGTTATAGGAATAGTGCAAAATTGCACTGATTCCATAGTTTGTTCGTTTCAATAAGTTGTTTGTCTTCAAAGTTGTTAGAAACTTCTGTTTTACTTTTCTTGTAGACCCTACCTGCTCCGATGTTGTTAGACCAGGCTGTCAGATTCTGTAAACACCAGATTGCCAAGAAAACAATAGTCAAAGAGAGGGTATGTAATTCCACAGTAACTGTTTTTCTTTCACACGCGGATCCAGAGGATGACGGGGTTGGGACCTCCCTGGAAAATCACAAGCGGCTATAGATTTCCTTAGAAATACTGGTATGGACCACCTCGAGAAGCAATTGGGTCCATTGCTTCTTGAGGGAAGGTCTGTTTGACCATCTAAAATATGCATGTCTTTGATGTGATCTTTATCTAAAGAGTTCCAGATAAGCTTGCATATTTACTCCACCTGATTATCATCAATTGCATCTTTTCAAAAACAAATGTGTATTTTTTATTTATTTTTTTTGTAAATACACATGATGTCCGAGACGTTTTTGCTTATATGGAGCCATCAAGAATATATCTGCATATTGATTTTTATACCCCGCCACTAAAGTGTGGCGTGGTATTATGTTATACCTTTCGGTGTCTGTCCGTCTGTGCTCACCATTTCCGAAGGATAACTTGAGTATTTATTCACGGAATTTTTTCAAATTTTTCATACATATTGTTATCGGCGATGAGTGGTATGGGATTGACAATGGGCAAAATCCGTCTATTTTTAACGGAGTTACTGCCCTTTTTCGTATTGGAAAAATGGTTTCTGGCCTGTTATTCCTTTACTGTTCATGATATCTGAATGAAACTTCACAGATATGTTGCACATCAAAGGTTACATATTGTGACTAAGGACCGTCACTCTGACCTTCCCAGTTTGTGAGTTATCCGCCCTTGATAGGTCTGAAAAAAGGTTTTTGACCTATTGTTCCTTTACTATATGAAATATCTGAATATAACTTCACAGATATTTTTCACATCAAAGGTAACATATTGTGACTAAGAATCGTCACATTTACCTTTCCCGTTTGTGAGTTATCCGCCCTTGATTGAATTAAAAAATGTTTTTTTACCCGTAGTTCCTTTACTATGTGGAATATTTAAATGAAACTTTACAGATATGTTTCACATCAAAGGTTACATACTGTGACAAAGAACCATCACTCTTACCTTTCCAGTTCATGAGTTATCTGCCCTTGATTGATCTGAAAAATGGTTTTTGACCTGTAGTTCATTTACTATATGGAATATCTGAATGAAACTTCACAGATATGTTGATCATCAAAGGTTACATATTGTGACTAAGGATCGTCACTCTTACCTTTCCAGATTGTGAGTTATCCACCCTTGATTGATCTGAGAATTGGTTTTTGGCCTGTAGTTTCTTTTACTATATGGAATATCTGAATGAAACTTCACAGATATGTTGAACATCAAAGGTTACATATTTTTAGTAAGGACCGTCACCCTTACCTTTCCAGTTCATGAGTTATCCGCCCTTGATTGATCTGAAAAATGGTTTTTGACCTGTAGTTCATTTACTATATGGAGTATCTGAATGAATATATATATATATATATATATTCATATTCATGTATATTTTGTAATCAAGACTTAGGCTAACCTTTAGGCCTCTAGCTCCACTAGGCAGTTGTGCATGCATGTAAACAGAATGGCTTTCAGTATAAGTCACAAGTACCAAAATTGCATATGCTGGCCCAGATTGTTTTAATCTATATGAAAGTCAAAAGTGTTCCTTTTGAGATTCTGCTGAATGTACACAGTTTTCTAATGTTATGCTTTAATGGGTTAGTTTTAAGGTAATTTTACATGATTTGTTGTCATCTGCAGATTTTTTTCAAAATATTTTTAAAAAATTCTTTCAGGAACACTAGTCGTGTAAATCAGTTTGAATTCGGATTGGGACCCCAATTTGGGTCCAAACTGTTTGCAAAGGTTAATAGCAGATGACAAAAGTCTTCAGTCAATGGGCTAGGTTTAACTATGGTATTTTTTCAAAATTTACAGAGACAAGAGTTAAACTCAAGCAAGATTTTATCTCCGGGGAGTGATAAAGCACAGAAGCGGCCTGGAGAAGCAGGCTACAGTCCTTTCACTAAAACTCCATCCGTTTCACCTGCACAGAAGAGCATGGCCAGTCCACAGCAAAAAACTTTCACACCTCCATCACAAAAAACCTCCCCAGCATCGTCTCAGTTCTCCGCAGCTCAAAAACTAATCAGCCTTGCAAAAGTTTCCAAGATGGCGAAATCTCAATCGGTCACCTTCAGCCTTTCTAAAGCAAACAAGTCCAATAATGCATCAGGTTCTAAGATGTTGCAGATTCCACTCCAAGATATAGCTAAAGCGTCGAGCACTATTTTGAAGAAGCAACCTAACATTTCTGTCAATATGAATTCTAAAAGTCAAGATAACAATGTTACAGACCGTGCCAATGACATTATAATTCTGTCGGATGAGGCAGAGTCTGAAAGAGATAGTACCCCTGTGAAGTCCACCCCTGGCTCAGCAGCTGTTCCTGACTCACCAGCTTCAACAGTTAAGATTAAGATGGGTCTTCTACAGCTTGCTAAGTTGAAGCAAAACAAGACGGCAGAAGATGATGAGAGTGACGATGATTTGGAGGATGAAGCACACGTACCTCCTGATATGTCAGATGATTCTTCATCTTCATCCTCCTCCTCCTCCTCAGCATCATCATCTAGCAGCAGTAGTAGTAGTAGCAGCAGCAGCAATGAAAGTGATGATGATGATGATGGTGATGATGATGATGTTGATGGAGAAGGCAATTCCCGCTTGGGCTTGGCTCCACACTTGCCTTCTTCCAAGAAGGCAAGTGTTAAGCCAAGCACAAGGGAACAAGAAGACAAAGGTAACGTTAAGAAGCCTGTTGTTAAAGAACCTACAGTTACTATGGCTAAGAAAACTACAAATGTGAAAAAGCCAACTGTTACAGTCACTAAAACTACTAACGTTAAAAAACCTATAACCACTGCGAATAAAGATGTTGCTTGTGTAAAGAAAGCAGATACAAAGAACGCCAAAGTTAAGAGGACTGAGGATGATGATTATAGTGATGATGATGATGAATCTGATATGTTGTCGGACCTTGATAATATTGTAGTGATTGGCGACGATTCTGCCGATGATGATGACGATAATAAAGATAAAGACTATAGTGCTAGCGATGATGAGCCTGATATTGATGATGATGACGAGGTTGATAATGACGATGAAAAAGATAAGGATGTTGTTATGATCTCCGAGAGTGAGAGTGACGATGAATATTTACCTGTAAAGGGCAGGGCTCTTATACCGTCACCCCCGTACTCGAAGGATCTCGAGAGGACGGTGGTTCTTGTGTCGCAGATGCCTGACGTAGACCCTATTATGTCTTCTATCATATCATCAGTGACAACACCAGATGAAAATTAACTCTTCGGGGTTCCATGAGCTCTGGAAATCATGGAAACCTGGAAAATCAAGAAAAAAAGTTCCATGCATGGAAAAATCGAGGAATTTGAAAAAGCCTGAATAATAATGGAAAAATCGTGCAGTTTTGTAAATAATATGACAAAACCACCAAGCTATCAGACACGCAAAACTTGCGTGTCTGACAGCTAGTTTTCTGGCTTCTGGTAGTTTAAACTTTTAATTATTTCAAAATGCATGGATGGTCTACAAGCATAATTGTTTAAATATATTACTGTTGCTGTATTCCACATTTATGCTCTGCGTGGTGAAGATGCCGCTTAAAGGGAAGGTTGGAGGCTGTACATTTAATAGTCATGGAAATTACATCAATGATCATTGAAAATCATGGAAAAATCATGGAATTGTGTTTTTGAATTTCTGTTAGAACCCTGACTCTTAAATCCTTGCATGCTTGGTAATTTTTCATGCTTGTGTTACCGCTTTCTGACTTTTTTTCATAAAATTCTTTCAGGGACACTATCAGAGTATCAAACGGTTTAGATCCAGATGAGGACCGATGTTTTGTAGGTCCTGATCTGGGTCTAAACTGTTGCAGAGGTTATCAGCAGACAACAAAAGATGCCACTAGCAAAGAAAGAGATATTTATGAATATTAGTGAAATAGATGACAATTGTTGTCATAATGATTCAGGACTTTAGTTAAGAGTGCGTACCAAAAAATAATTTTCTTATTTCTCAACCAAAACATATGTCTCAATGAGACGGTTCTTTGGAGCACCAAAAACATATGGTTAAAATTATGGGTAAGAAAATATTTACAATTTTACGCTCAAAAATTGTGTTTATCTAAATTTATGATGATTTCTGAAGCAAGCAAGGCTCTATAGATTTCTGAAGCAAGCAAGGCTCTATATTGCATGTAAATTGGCTACCAGCAGATGTTTTACATGCATTTTTAACTCTTTCCCCCCTAGGAAATGTTTAATGTTTTTTTTATTGTTGCTGAGTTGTTTCAAAATCAACTTTTTCAAAAACTTCTTGCAGGAATACCATCCGAGTGTCAAACAGTTTGGATCTTGATCAGGCCAGATTTTTTGTAGGGCCTGATCTGGGTTCAAACTGTTTGCAAAAGTTATCAGCAGAGGACACTAGGAGATAAAGCATTAAGCCTTGCCTTGATCATATGCCAACAATTCGGGTCAAAACTTTTTGACTCTTATGCTATTCCTAAAAGAATCTATCGAAAAAGTTGATTTTGAAAAAATCAATAGGCTATAAAAAAACATGCAAAATTACCCAGCATGCAATGTTATGTACATGTATGCTACCTGTGATGTCACAGGATGAAAGTGACATCACATTTAAGTACATGTATAAATAAATAGAGATTAAAACTATTAACTATTTTTTTTCTTAATTACTGAAAAGTCTATCCAGCAGCACCTGTAAATCACTTTAAATCACTTATATTTTTGGCAGTATTATTTTTTTTTTTTGGGGGGGGGGGGGGGGGGGTGTATTGATGGTCAACGAAAAAGGCCTAAAATAAAAAAGCCAAAAAGATGTAAAAGCCTTTGACTGGCAGAAATTTTATTTATTATATCAGACATGATCTGATGTTTATAATGAAATCCTTTTATGGGCACTTACTTTGTTCTATTTCTGAAAATAAAGAAATATAGAGGATCTTACATGAGTGCTCATGTTTTATTGAATTTATTGAACAAGTTGAGAAAAAGAGATCAAATTCCAAGCTTGCCGAGCATTTTATCGCTTTTTCCCTTCGAGCTCAATAAATTCAATAATGCAGGAGCACAAATGTTAGATTCTATTTATCTCATGGCATTCAAATTAGTTAAAAATCACTTTTTTGACATGAAAACATCAATATTTTGCCATGTCTTACATGTATGCAACGTTAAAATGGACATCAGTATGTAATGTTACTAAATCTGTAAACCACTAGTGGTTTATAGATTTTATTGCATGGCATTATATCACTCCCAGGCGGGACATCATGTGATAAACTGTATAAACGTTTGACTGCTACAGAAAAAATACACATGAAAATTTTATCTGCTGCATTTAAATGGTTATATCAAGGACTAATTAGGGAGCGCAGTGGCTCAGTGGTAGAGTGCTTGACTCGAGACCGAAGGGCCGCGGGTTCGAGCCTCACCGGCGTCACTGCGTTGTGGTCCTTGAGCAAGACACATTTATCCTAGCTTAGTACTGGTTCAACCCAGGAAGACCCGTCCCGCATAACTGAAAGATTGTTGAGTGGACGTAAAGAATCAAATCAAACAAACAAACAAAATCAAGGACTAATTTTGGCATGCAGACAAACAGTGCGGACCCAGATCAGACTGCATCTAAAGAAGCAGTCTGATCTTGGCCCACACTGTTTGCTACAAAGACCTTTTAAATGGATTAGCATACAATATTTAGTCATGATTAGTAGCCGAAGAGATAAAAGCAATTTTATGTGTGCTAGTTGTTGATAACCTTTGAAAACAGTTTGAATACTGATTAGACTGGATCTTTTGTGTGCCTGATCAGGATCCCAAACTGTTTGATATTCTGATAATTATGGCATTCAAAGGGAGCGCAGTGGCTCAGTGGTAGAGTGCTTAACTCGAGACAAAGAGGCCGTGGGTTCGAGCCACACCCGCGTCACTGTGTTGTGTCCTTGAGCAAGACACATTAATCCTAGCTTAGTACTGGTTCAACCCAGGAAGACCCATCCCTACATAACTGAAAGATTGTTGATGGGACGTAAAGAATTAAATCAAACAAACATAGCATTCAAAGAGTTAAGAACAGGTTTAATGATGGTTTTACCGGTCAGCTCAGTAGGATGGATAAGCCAACCTGATAAGAGGATGGTAATGCATCTTCAGACAGACAGTTGTCATCAACAATTCAGGATGAGTTGTCCAGTTTTATAACAAAATAAGAAATTTGTGATCATTTGCTCTCACTCACCAGATGCAATATGGGATATAGGTTAAAATCACCTGCAATATTCTGGTACCCATGAGAATTGCTTCATTATACCACCCTTACCAACTTTAGCATGAAATATCTTGTGATGTGCAAGATCTACACTGATGTTGGTGGTATAAAATAGTTATACCATGTTTGTCCACCTGCACGTAAGATAATCCACGAGCTTTAGCTATTACTTCTTTCCTTGCCAGCATTGACGCTGAAAACTTCTGAAAACAGTTTGGACCCTGATCCGGTCTGACAAAACAAAATAGTGTCCAGCCTGATCTGGATCAAAACTGTTTCGACACTCTGATAACATTCCTGAAAGGATTTTGTGAAACAAGTTGCTTCTGAAAAAAAATCAGCAGACATAGAAAAAACATGCAAAATTACTCAGTAAGCAGAGAGTTAAAATCACAGGCAATAACTTACAAATCACTGTGTAGAACTGGCATGCATGTCACAAAGGGCTATGCTAGGAACAGTGGATCTTTTTTAAAATAAATAATCAGCACAAATTAAAATCTGACAATAGGTCATCATATAAAAAACCCCACAATATGCTGCCACCAAATTTAAGTTTATATAGGAACCAGTTAACTTATGAATAAAAATATAACCGCAATTTTACTCACAAAATGTTGGCTGATCTGGGCCTAAGTTTCAGATATGTAAAGCATGAGCAGCATTTGAGCTGTGACATGAGATTTCCAACAATGTGGTATGTGCGGCCATCAAAGCCTCAGATCAGCATGTGCATATGCCCTGGCTGATCAGAGCATTTGCTAGTCACTTGAATATTCTAAGAATGTTAAGCTACTGACTGAACATCATTTGGACTTATTGGCTTAAAAGGAGGCTGCACAGGCTCGTCTGAGTCTACACTTTTCAATTTGCCACATTTTGCCACATTGTTGGAAATCACATGTTGCTGCTCATTTATATCATTCAAACCTGATTTTATTGTTTTTGTCTATAAACACGTAGGAGCAAGAAAAGCAAATAAATGAGCCAGAGCAAGAGGTTTTGGTGCTTATCACAAAGCGGCCTGCACAGTCTAATCAGAGCCTTTTCTGCTCACAAACACAGAGTTTGGTAATAGATGAAATCATGTTTTATGTCCAAAACTAGACTTACTTATAGCCTCATTGGATAGCAGTGCATACTTGTTTAGCCTTTTTGCGCCACCCATTCATAAAAATTGCCATAGAGTAGCTATAACGCTGAAAAAGGTACACACATCAAAGGGAGACTACTGTATCAAGCAATGATTCTCTACAATTGTGTCCCTTTTCAATATGGGAACTTCTCTTAAAGGAGAGAATTTGATCCCAGAGGGAGTGAATTCTTTCCTTTAAGAGCAGTTCCTTAAGGTATGGATAATCACTTTCACCACATTAGGTGAGCTCCCTTGAGTGTTGCTATTTTTATTACTCACGTGCGTATACTGCATAATGGAAGCTACGCCAATAAACTGTCATCTGCTGATGTACTTTGGTAGCCAATAAGAGCATACATGTAGTTTTTGATAAAATTTTATTTATAACTATCAACATTTTTATAATAGTGCCCATTGGAATGGCTTAACTCTTTGCTTGCTAGTAGTGACTTATGTTGTGTAATCAAAAACATTTGCAAACAGTTTGGACCCATATCAGGACCGACAAAACGTTGGTCTTGATCTGGATCAAAACAGTTTGGCACTCTGATAGTGTTCATGGTATATTTTTTTGAAAAAGTCAATTTTCAAAAAAGTCAGCAGACAAAATTGAAAACATGAAAAATTACCATCCATGCAGAATTAATGAGAAGCCTCCATTGAATACACACACCATGCTTTTTTAATAAATCATCACACATTTATGTAGTAGGGAAACTAGTGATAGAGTGTTTGCCTTTAGATCCTGCTGCCCAGGTTTGATTCCCACCTCGAGTGGTTTGGATTTTTCTGCACCCTGTGACATTTGGTCGCAGATCCAAAGGCAAACCCTCTACCATGACACTGTAAAAGCCGGCTTCTACTGCAAGGCAGTAGAAGTGTTATGTATACCTATCCCTACTACATTTAGACATCCCGAAAGTCACCCGTTTAAGTGGTACATATTTTGTGCAAAGAAGGGCATTTAAGGGTTAAAATTACAACATGCATTGATTAGTGCTAGATGTACTTGTTTAATAGTTTAATGCAAGTGAGTGCCTGTGTTAACAGAAATTGTGCTTTTTGTGCTTGTTTAAGAGCAATAAAATCTATTGAAATATGCTTTTGAATATTTTATTTTACCTATGGATGTAAGTTTTTAGGATTAATCCTGAATTCAGGATTTTGAGGCTGACTTTCCAAAGAAAGTCAGCCTAAAAATGCTGAATAAGGGAGATTTTAATAGCTTCTCGGATTAATCTTCAGATTATCTAAACACAATTAACCATTTAAACATGAAATCATTCATTTTTGAAGGCATCCTGCAAATTTAAAAATTTGAATTTCTAAAGTTAAGGATTTGAAAATTTTGAACTTTCATCCATGTTTACTTGTTAGCTCACCTGAGCCATTGGCTCATGGTGAGCTACTGTGATCGTTGGATGTCCACCGTGCGTTGTGCCTCGTCAACAACTGCTTCAAAGGACTTCTCCTCTTAAACTAATGGCTGGATTTTTACCAAACTTGGTAGGATTGATCCTTATATGGCCCTCATTAAAATTATTCAAATGGTTTAGGTCCATTGCATATCTAGGTCACACAGCCTAAAAATAGATTTTCAAGATGAAAACTTTAAAAATCTTCTTTGCTGAAACCACAAGGCCTAGAGCTTAGATATTTGGTATGTAGCATCACCAAGTGGACCTCTACCAAGTTTGTTCAAATAATGCCCCTGGGGCCAATAATGGCTCCTACCCAGGGGTCACATGTTTAACATGGGCTTATATAGGGAAAACATGAAAAATCTTCTTGTCTGAATCATTATGGCCTAGAATCTTGGTATTTTGTATGTAGCATCACCTAGTGGACCTCTACCAATTTTATTCAAATTATACCCCTGGGGCCAAAAATGACCCTGTCCTAGGGGTCATGTTTTACATAGGCTTATATAGGAAAAAACATGAAAAATCTTGTCTGAAACGATAAGGTCTAGAGCCTTTGATATTTGTTATTTAGCATCACCTATAGTGTGAATCATGTTTACTGTCGTCGCCCTGGGCCCAGTCACCTGTTAAACTAACGGTACCGGGAGCCAACTCACGACAGTAAACAAGAAACAAATTATAGTGGACCTCTACCAAGTTTGTTCAAATTATCCCCCTGGGGCCAATAATGGCCCGGCCCCAGGGGTCACATGTTTTACATAGGGTTTTAAAGGGAAAACATGAAAAAATCTTCTTGTCTGAAGCCATAAGGCCTAGAGCCTTGATATTTGGTATGTAGCATCACCTAGTGGACCTCTACCAAGTTTGTTCAAATTATCCCCTGGGGCCACATGTTTTACATAGGCTTATGTAGGGGTAAACATGGAAAAATCTTTTTGTCATAAACCTTAAGGCCTAGAGCCTTGATATTTGGTATGTAGC
Organism: Loripinus fragilis; assembly: GCA_964019695.1. NCBI lineage: Eukaryota > Metazoa > Mollusca > Bivalvia > Lucinida > Lucinidae > Loripinus > Loripinus fragilis. The sequence goes on along the minus strand of OZ026519.1, from coordinate 39,035,163 downwards.
ATGACCTAGTAGACCTCTACCAAGTTTGTTCAAATTATGCCCCCGGGGCCAAAATTGGCCCCGCCCCATGTGTCACCAGGGACATGGCCAGCTTTCATCAGATACCTATATGCAAGCTTTAAACAAAACTCAGGTGAGCAATTTAGGGGCACTTTGCCCCCTTGTTTTGTCCTATTTACCCATTGACGTCACTCCCATATACATTTGTATATTGTATGCCACACCCATATTTTACAAAATAAAATCTCTCAGAAGATCTTTTTTAGAATCTTAAGGCCAATGACCTAGGGCATTAAATTTTGCATGTAGCATCAGGATATGGGTTCTTCATGTTTTTGTTTTTTTTAGTCATTATATAACCCTATGTTTGGGATCTGTAAGAATTAACCCTGTTATAAGAGAATACTGTTATAAATGGACAATTTTACAAAGGATTTACTGGAAAATGACCATTCTTCTGCAAAATTCCATAGTAAAGGAATTTGGGAGTCACAACATGACCATTTTATATCCAAATCCATGTTATAACGAGGTGAGGGCTATAGAGGGACTGTACTGTATTTAGCTTAATGAGAGTTTGAATAAGCACAGAAGATCAACTGCTGAATTTATTACCCTAGTGGGATCAGATTGAATTTCAACAACATTTTCGAACTCAAACCACTAGGCATAGTAAAGCGGAATTTCATGTGAAGCTTATGCATTGTAAAATCCATTTAAAAATATTCTATAGAACCGAAAGTCCAAAGCATATGGGTGGGGTCAAAATTTAGGATATCTTCATAAAGTGCTATTGTGAGGCTGTGTTAGTGTTGTTTTTAAATGCCCCTATCTTGGTACTCACCTGGGATATTCGTTTGTCAAATGTAGGGGTCCTCTAAATTTCAATAGGAATGAACCTTGGGTTCATGCTCTAGGATGAATGCTCATATCTCAGTACTCATATGTCAGGGGAGTGCAGTGGCTCAGTGGTAGAGTGCTTGTCTTGAGACCAAGGGTTTGCGGGCTTAGCCTCACCAGCGGCACTGTGTTGTGTCCAAGAGCAAGACACATTAATCCCTGCTTAGTACTCAGTGGTTCAAGCCAGGAAAACCTGCCCCGACATAACAGGATGTTGACTGGGATGTAAAGAATCAAACAATAAAACAAAATTCATTTAACAAATGAATTTTGTTTTATGGTTTGATTTGATTCTTTACATCCTAGTCATATTCTATTCTATCAAATGTCAGAAAGCATTGTCAAATGTCAGAAAGCATTTATACATGTTAATGTTTTCTGCATTAAGTATTTACGGCCTCAATATTTGCAACCTAGCCGGGTAGCACACTCGGTAATGTGTCTGACTGCAGATACGGCCATTCTCCTCCCTTCCGTTGGTTCAAGAAAGGTTGTCGTCAGTTACAAGCAAAAGTATGTGCACGAAGTACTGGTTAACTACTTAGTCAAGCTTGCCCAGGAAAAAGTGTGGTTAGGTGAACTGATTGCCTAAACATGCCCATAGCTGTTGACCGAGACATAAAAAATCAGACCAACCCCAAATAATCAATATTTACAAAAATTAAAGAAAAATGTATTTATTTCTCCGAAATGCGTTTTGATCTTAGCAAACAGTGTAGACCCTGATGAAATGCTGCACCATGCAGCATTTCATCTGGATCTTCACTGTTATTTACATGTAGTGTTCATTCATAGGGTTAAATGTAATAATCTCGGCAACTTTTGCTACCTTGGAGACATGCTGTGTGCTGGCGGAGGATGCAAGCTTGTCATCGTCACCAGATGTAGTACTGCCTGGGGAAAGTTTAAAGGGCTTTTTCCTATTCTGACATCCAAGCATATGTCCCTAAGGACCCGCGGGAAGGTCTTCAACGCCTGTGTACGTTCTGCCCTATTACATGGTAGTGAAACCTGGGCACCTACTGCGCCAGACTTGCAGCGGCTTTGCCGGAACGACAGATCAATGGTCCGCTGGATATGTGGAGTCAGAGATGATGACAAAGTGTCCTCGGACTCACTCTGTGCAATGATAGGACAGTGACCTATATAAGCGAAAACATTTTATTCTAAAATTTGAAATCCAATAGTTTTCAACTCTTTGCCTACTGAACTTTTTGCATGCTTTTTTGTTTGATTTTGATTTTTTTTCTTTTCAAATTCGACTTTTTCGAAAATTTATTTCAGAAATACCATCAGAGTGTCAACATTTTGAATCAAGATCAGGCTCGAAGTTTTGTTGGGTCTGATCTGGTTCCAAACTGTTGGCAAAGGTTCTTAGCAGGAAAAGAGCTAATAATAGTAATTACACACTAGTGAATCCTAAATGTGTACTTTGGCAAACAGTAAAAAACACAAATGAAGTGCCGCATTACATGCGGTATTTCAATGAGGTCTACACTGTTTGCTAAGACAAAAACAATCTTCACAGAAATAATACAAATTTGTTTGGAAATTATAGCCTGCTGCCCCTCCAATATACAATGGATCATCCCAAGTTTGTTGTATCAAACCAGATTTTTGCATATTAAACAACCGTTAAAGATAATTTTCGGGGTAATTTTTAAAAAAAAAAAAATTAACAAAATTTTAATTTTTGAACATACACAATTTGGATGGTCTTTCTTATCACTACTGAGTTGATAGTGAGGTCTTGCAGAGGCCTTAAATTCAGGATCTATACTGCTCAAGATTCACCCAAGCAGCTGTCACTATTACATTAGATTACCCCAAGAGCACCTTTTGTTTTGGTTTGTATTGTATTTTTTTTTATATCATTTAACAATTATGCCCACAATAAACTCTCCTAATTAATTTAAATGAGATAACAGTAAAAGAATTTGACCTATTTTCCTAGTTTGTAGTATTGCTGATGCTTTTTTCTTTGATCTTTGCTGATGTTTAAATCAGACACCCTAGAATAACGACGAAGGCGGAGCTTAAAACCGTACTCTAACTTCCAATTTTAGTTAAACAGCAATGTAGGCGGGAACTTCCTAAATAGCCGTAGGTAAATGTAATATAATTGACAGCTTAGACCAGATGCTGGGAGGAGCGAATGTAAATTTCGACACGTGTTTATTTGCGCCTGCGCCATACTACAAGCTAAATAAAGGATTTATAGAAGGGAGAACTTGTACCCTACAAGTATCTCTACACACAGCATATAGACTGCCGGAGTAACCCTATTTGGTTCTTGTTTGGGATGGTGAAACATACTGATCCAAAGTTTTGTGCAGTAGCATCACCACACAATTAGCTCATCTCAAGGTCACAGACTTAGAAATGCATGACCCAAAAGAATTATGGGTCTGCACTGTATTCAGTATGGTGACACAGGTTCAGATAAACAAACATTTTCAGCGTAAAGATGTAAATATTTTCTTACCCATCAGTTTTAATATATGTTTTGGGTGCTCAAAAGAACCGTCTCATTGAGACGGTTCTTTTGAGTACCCACAACATATGTTTTGGTTGAGAAATAAGAAAATTAAATTTTCGTTATGCACTCTTAACTATAGTCCTGGACCAACTCAAAAACTACTTGGAACTTTTAGCTCTGCCAGAGCTAAAACTAGCAAAATCTTTAGACGGCATCTCAAGAACCTTTAGCCAAAATTCAAAAATAAATTCACAAAAATTTTCCTGGTAAGGCCCTCTAACAAAATTACCCAAATGGTTCTGCTCTGCTGAACAAAACTGCTGCCAGAGCTTAAAATAATAAACTCCTGGCCCAAATTCAAAATAATTTCGCAAAAGTTCCTCTACAAAATTGCCCAAATGGTTCCACTACGACAAACCAGAGCTATAAAGAATAGAACTAGAATGGGGTCAACCAATGGGGGCCATGGCAAAACAATGGATAGTAACTTTCTACAGCCTGATTTAAGATGTAATATCTAGTTCATCATAAAGTGTGAAATTCCAACTCGGAAATGAAACTGAAAAAGCTCATTTTTGTACATAGAACTTCTTGTGGTGTTTGAAGACTTATTCAATTGATAACTCACTGTGTAATATTGTACACTGGTGTTGGTGACTTTTAGTGTTTAGAACATTTTATCCATTATCTCCCTTTTACCGGTTTATCCGGGTACGCCGATAAGTCAACGGCGGAGCTCTACGAAACAACAAAAACAGCTGGCTAGTTATGACTTGAAGAACATACATTGTGTATATTGGCTTCGAGGTTTTGATAAGAAAGACCAACATTCAAAACTTTGAGGTCTAGAAGTGGCATTTAGAACTGACAGGTGTTTCCCTATGTTTCCATCGTATGTAAATAATGACATGCCAAACTTCTAGCAAAGCACCAACGCAGAGTAAATCACAATCTTTGCTTCAATTTTTATGTGTTTTGAGTGGCTGCTGACACCCCTTCACCACGCAAAAAGTGATTCAGCAAATATGTACAAAGTATGTGGTCTGAATGTTACTCAGCAAACGTAGATATCCTTGGGCGGTTGCATTACAATCTCCGATCTTTTAATAACTGTCTAAGAAAATATTTTGATCGAAAATGTAAGAAATTACAAAAATAGTGAGTATGATCAGGAAATACCACAATCACAAACTGCAGACAACCCCGTGGCACCGCGAGGAAGAGCCGCTCAACCATCACGAGACACCAGGAAGGCAAATTCAGCAAAGCAATCAGCTCTCTCTTCCCCATCAAGCTAGAATGGACATAAAGCAACGTACAACAATACATAGAAGTTTGCTTACCTTTTTACGGCTTCCAATGCTGAACCGGGTGTCAATCAAATTGTTTCTCTTATTGAACTGGTGGTTAAGAATTTGATGTTTTGGTAGGGGTGCATGTGCTCCATGGGGCACTAGCGTTTCACAGATACAGCCAGCCTCAAAAAGGTACAGCCTTGTTTCATCTTATTTTTATTTCTCCCAATCTGCTTGGATTTGCATATCTGCAATCATCTAAAACTAGAAATAGTCATTTTCTACCCTATAATCTGGCAAAACTCTTCCTATGGATATGGTCCCCCCTTCCCCGCTCAGGGGAAATTTTGCAGACTATGAATATGATTTTCCTTAAGTCCAATGTCTCTTTAAGTTTTTTGAAACATGTTAGCCTCTGACAGGTGTGGCAAGAGGGTGTAACATGCTGTTACTTATGTTACCTACCAAAAATCCTTCATATGACATGGACTGTTTAGGGAGCGCAGTGGCTCAGTGGTAGAGTGCTTGACTCGGGTTCGAGCCTTACCAATGTCACTGTGTTGTGGTCCTTGAGCAAGACACATTTATCCTAGCTTAGTACTGGTTCTACCCAGGAAGACCCGTCCCTGTTTAACTGAAAGATTGTTGATGGGACGTAAAGAATCAAATCAAACAAACAAACAAACAAAACATGGACTGTTTTAAAGTCAATGTTTAAATGTAATTAGAGGGATTCAAATGATTTAAAGTTTCACATTTCTATAAAGCCCAATCATAAAGCAATAGAATCTTATTATTTAAACCAAAATGATGTTATCCACATTACTACATATTTCAAGTGAATTAGTATGTCTGTCGTATCTTCTGAAATGTTATTGACTGTTTATTGGGTCTAGTCTTTGATCCTGTCACAAAGACAATTAACTGACCTATCTAAAAGTGCAAAGACCAGCTCCCTAACTTTTATAGACTATCTTTTGTGAAAATTTGAAAATAGCCACCCCCTTATAAATTTTGAATGATAATAAACACATTTTTTTGCTAAAACATTGAATAAAGTCATTCTGTTTAAAAATAGATATATTCATGGAGACTCCTTAGGGTGGGGGAACAAAAGTTTGCTCTCTAGAACCAAATGGCCTTGGAACTTGGTATGTAGCATTGGAGATGTGGGCCCTACCAAGTTTACACAAATGATGATTCTGGGTTGACCTTGACCTACTTTATGGAAAGGTCAAATTTGATTCCTAATGCATTTATATGGGAAAAATCTTCAAATGTTAATTTTTTCATAACTGTTAAGGCCAAAATCATTCTGTGGCATATATAGTGTAGTATCAAGAAATCATAGTGGCCAAAATTCCCCCTGGGGGATGGGGAGCAAGGTTACGGTAGACAGCCATCTTAAGGTCTAATAGAAATAGAGAGAAACTACAAAATGTTAAACCAGCGTACTCAGTTTCATTGAGTCTGTTCATTTGAATTAATGGAAAGTGCATCAACTCTCACGCAGCCTAGCACAGGCTTACCCTATAAGCCTGACGTCCTTTTTGTAGGGCATTGGCACATAGTGTAGACCGAGATCAAACGCAGCATCCCCTGGCGTCTGATCAGGGTCTCCATTGTTTGCTTACAGAATGTTCTATTAAAATTTTAATTAAATGAATAATACAACCAACAATCTTTTACACTGAAACGGACTAGACCAATTAATAAGAATGGAGAAAACCATTTGTATGAACATGAATTACAATTATCTGACTACAATATATAGACGTATTTTGACCCAAATGCACTGAACCGAAGTTCTAAGTAGCCACTTTTCAATTTCTTTTTTCTGACTAAGCCCTAGTGATATTGAAATGAATTTTCGCCCAAGTGTGTGCATTTCTTAAAAGGACTAAAGTAAAGCAGTGTTTTGGAAAAGTTTTCTATTACTTCACGATTTTTGGGTTCAAAAATGCAAAAATCAACTTTTTGAAGAAAAGAAGCGTTCTGAGTGCAATTTTTATCAAATTCAAGTACAGGTGACTGCAAACCTGCCTAGTCGACTTGAAAAAACACCAAACACTTGACATTTTGCTTATAACAGATTTTTTTATGAATTTTTAAAAATTGATAATTTTCAGAATTTTCCAAATTTTTCGGAAATCATCAATTGCAATTTATAAAATCATTGTACACTGAAGCAAACTTATAAACGAACACGTTAATTTTTTTATGCTAGCTCAGAAAGTTAATATCTGTCATACAACATTTTAATTCTATAAATAGACCAAAGATTTGCCGAAACTCTACAAGTCATTTCATTTCAAAATGTCTCGTTTATCTTGCACAGATGAAATCCGAGTAAAGGTAACCTCATTTTAAAAAATAACACTTTTCATAACGATATTAAATATTCCACAGAAACATTATTCATTTGCATATTTGATTGTTTGAAGATGTTACTGACTGCAATGATTTAAAATGAAATTAAATCAAAAGTTTTGACACAATCAAAATTGTCATTTCTTTTCCGTAAAACCATGAAGACAGGCGCTGTCAGCAGCTTAATCTAAGAAGTTCGGCTTTAAGCATGCACTTTGGGTAGAAACTTTGTACTCCTCTGTACACTTTGTTATCTGCTGTACGGCATTGACATTTTCAGTGATTATTTATTTTTAGTAGAAATGACTGTTCTTCATTAGAAAAGTAAAGAAATCTTTGACAAATGCATTCAAATTAATTGTTAAAATTTCACAATGAAACCGGAAGTGTGGAATAGTCCAGAAAGATTTACCGCCACAGAATAGTCTGATCGAGTTCTGTTGGCTTTTGCTTACCAAGTTCAGATAAAAAAAAAACGATTTTAACGTGTGCTACTGACGATTTTCGAAATCCTCGGAAAATGTGATTTTTTTCCATCTTTTTAAAAATGCGTAAAAAATCTGCTGTATATCAAATTTCAAATGTTTGGTGTTTTCTAAGTCACCCAGACCTATTCGTAAACACATGCCCTCAGATTTTATAAAAATGCACCCAAAAATATTTTTTCACAAAAAGCGTTGATATTTACATTTTTGAATCCCAAAAATGTAAAATGAATGAAAACTATCCCGAAACACTTATTAACTTTGGTCCATTGAAATGCTCATGAGTAGGTCAAAAATTCATTCAATATTATTGGTGCCTTAGTCAGAAAAACGAGTTTGTAAAGTGTCCGTTTATAAGTTTGTTTAAGTGTATGTGTTTTATTTTATGTTAATATGTTTGACGAAACACCATGCAGCTTGATGGGCCCATTTTCTAACGGTTATTTTTTACTAATTTGGAATCCACTTCAGATTTTAACGTGGAATTCTAAAAGTCATTTAAATGGCATTTGTTAAGATTTCATTTAATTTTTAAGCAGAACAGTGACGCCAATTCATAATGAAGAACCGCTGAAAATTGCACTGCTGTGCCGCAGATATTAAAGCGTACAGAGCAATGCAAAGTGAGTATGCAAACTGCATGGTTAAGCTAAAATCTTTTGATAAAGTTGTTGACCGTGGCTGTCTTCATGTTAACGTAGAAGAGAAATCGAGAGTTCATTTGTCAAAAAAAAACCCTTTTGAATCGTTTCATCTTCTATCACAGCTGTTATAAACATCTTGAAACTAATTAAAATATAAATAGATAACGTATCTGATGAATAGTTTATGTCACACTAAAAAGTGTGACTTTTTGAAATGATGGTACCTTTACTCGGACCTCGTCTGTGCAAGGTCTACCAGTCATTTTGAAATGACATAATTTGCAGAGAATTAACAATGCCTTGGACCTTTTTATAGAATTTAATTTTTGTGAGAGCGACTTTTACTTTCTGAACGGGAGCAAAAAATTGTATGGTGGCTACTTATAACTTCGGTTCAGTAAATATGTATTTCTGGTATTATTTACAATTTTTCATTTTGACCTTGAAAAGTTCATAAGCAAAAATTGTAAATATATATTTTTCTACCAGTTTGTACATGTGGGCCAAAAAACATATATACTGTAGTTGAATAATTGCAGTTCATAGTCATGCAACTGTTTTTTCACAAGTTCACCCAGCGTGTCACAATATTGCAAACGGTATTAAACCAGAAGTAACTCTAAAAAGACTGATAAGCATGCAGCGGATTGCTCAAAAGCTGTATGTTTGGGCGTAAAGTGATCTATGTGAGGTGTATAAGTTGTTCATACAACAATGTGGCCAAAGGTATCCGTCTCCTTGATAAAATATACAGGAAAAAATTCATGCAAGTAAGAGCTTTGAAAGATATATCCCCTTAAGCAAGGTACTTTATCCTCTGTTTCATACTGGTTACTACGCTGAAATATACACATGGGGAAAGTTAGGGAGCACCCACCGACCCAAATTATCCCAGGGGTGGTCGATCGGAGATGGATCAGGACCCTGAAGGCCAGTCAAGGGGTATGGCATAGCCAACTTTCAAGCAGTTCCTTGCCATATTGCAGGTATGCCGGCATTGTCTTCCTGGAAGAGAAAATTGTTTCAAACAGTCTGATGAATTGGCAGGGCCTTCATCCATATAGCGTTGGCCTGTAAGTGGCCCACGAACTACTATGCATATTAAACAAACGTTGTACAAAGCTCAGTGTGGCCTTCTTTTTCTTAGCATGAGTATAGTTTATCAAACTTTTTTCAATTACTGGATTATTGCACCTCAAATGGAACACAGTTTTTCGTTTTTAAAATTTTACATGAAGGTTTCTTCACCCTGAAAATGTGCATGCGCATAGATATAGCAAAACACTAACTAGATTTAAATTTTGGCGGAGAATGATATCAATCTCACTGCTCTGATATCTTGTAAAAATAAATAACTTAGTTTTTGTTGGAATGAAAATACTCGTTTATTACCCATTTTTGTACTGTCAGTGCATTGCACCCTGGATGGATATCGTAGTAATTGCTCAGCTATAAAATGTCCATTATACAATTATTGACTAATGAAACATTGGATATGATGTGCTATCGACCAGAGAATACCAATATTGACCGAGGCGAAGCCGAGGTCAATATAGGTATTCTGTGGTCGATATCACATTCATATCCAATGCCTCATTAGTCAATAACTGTTTTATTATATAACATTTAGAGAAATATGTACAGGTATCATTGCACCTGGAAAAATACTGACCTTATACACAAGCTTTGGGACAGTCAAGCATTTAGCAACACAGTGCAGACCTAGATAAGACCACCCTTTTACTATTGCAAATGTGTTGAGCATGAGTGTCATCATTCAACATTTACAAACAAGAATTCTAACACACTTCGCCTGTAGAGCCAATGTTAAATAAGTGTGATATGGCAAACAATAATTCACAGCTTTGAAAGCGCAGGGAAAATGTGTGATAGCTGACGTCATTTGTTACTGGTAAATAACGGCATTCATGGCTTTAGACGGTGTAACGTCGTTTTTACGCTTAAAAGACGTTACAAATTCAAGTAAACGTATGCGACGTGGTCTAAGTATTGACGGGAGTTCTTCAGTGCAAGAAAAGCAGAACCAGAACGGAAAAAACCACAAGGAGTCTAATTTTAGCAACTAATATTCACCGGCAAGCGCGAGCCAGCCAGTGAGTATGACAATATATAGACTGGCCACGTGAGCGCTGTAAGCCAATGAAAATCGGTCTTTTTACTTAGCTATATAATAATAGAGATTACAGCAGACGATTATTTTGTAACATCAAAAGGTACGGTTTACGATGCAAACCAAGATGCTTATAATAGTTCTACGGATAATAGGTTTTTAACGTGTTTCATGCCTACCAAGTACATGTACCATCATTTTGCCTGCTTCCGTTTGTCTACCTAACTGTATGTTTTGTTCATGTGTCTGTATGTGCGAACGTACAACTAGAAATACACAGGCCTTAAAATAGGAATAAGAACACAGATGTACGGGTACCTACATGTGTTACATTTCATTTATATTTAACTTTTACTGCTTCTTTATATGATGGAAAAATATGCCTGTTTTCGTATGGGAGTGGTGAGATCAATAAGCAGACCCATTCATGGAATAGCTAGGCAAATGGGCGCTTCCAACTTAGAGGGCATTTTGGGCAGTACACATCTATAGATGTAGCCTATCGTTTGGATCACCATCTTTGTGACATGGTTAGATAACTGAAATATTGTTGACTATGCTGATAAACAGCAACGCAAGCCAAAATATATGCAGCTACATTTAAAACCCACTGATGCATTGTTAATTGTCTTATATTAGTATATACTTGGTTTTATATTCAACTGATAGTCATTGATGTACAAGCAGGGAATGTTGTTTGGCGTAAAACATTAACTATCCCAGCATTTATGAAAACGTATACAAACTTCAAAAATAATATTTGGGTAGCGTTTTTTGGTTAAAATATATTTTTCGAATTAAATTTAAAATTCCCATTTTAGATTTTATGTTATTGCCAAAAACAGTGTTCCATTTGAAGGGATACACTACAGTTATCAGAATTTGTATTATCCAAGGTTGCTTCTACGTGAAAATGACGAAGATTCAGCATTACCTGCGGCGCACAGCGGCCATCTTGGATACAGAAAATTCTTTTAGGACCTCATAGATATCTCTTGCGATATCTTATTTAAGCTGACAGTCCGTTTGACAAATTTTGACTACCATTATTTTGTTTCCAGACCTTCTGTTGGCACCAAGCCGTATTTCCTTCTTACATTTTGCGGGTGGTTAAATTTGGGCAAGGAAAGAACGTGGTCTTTTTAAGACTTTCATAACACACAGTCTGGTCATAGAGTGGCAGCAGAATTATCCAGTTAAGGCTTAATTTGGAAATTAACAAAGAATTTCCGTTTCTATAGAAATCAGTGCAAGTACGATAATGCCGTTCAGGGCTTATACACTGTATTTAAAAACCAAACTAGTATGTATTCATTGGGAAAGTTCTATTCTTTCATGTCATGCTTTTTTCACTCTCCAACGTTTTGGTATTCATCGCATTGTCGAGCAATGAAGGCAGCGCAACTCACTGCTTATATTAAGTGTGGATGTAGAATACTCCTACCAAAATCTAGACATTGAGCCTCGCTGGATAGTCAGCTTGGTCGTTTAAAGGAGGTTATCTCGCATGTGCGATAAGTACCGAAATCCCGTGTACTGGACATCAGTATTCTTTGTCTTTTCGCTTACTGTAAAGGCGGCGCCTCATAAATGCGTAATTAGGACTGGTTAACCTTAGACACAGGTAAAAGCTGAAAATGAGGCGTGGTTTTATTCAAAAGTAACTGTATCATCCTGCGCCATTATCTCAGTAAAGAGGGAGCGCAGTGGCTCAGTGGTAGAGTGCTTGACTCGAGACCGAAGGGTAGCGGGTTCGAGCCTCACCGGCGTCACTGCGTTGTGGTCCTTGAGCAAGACACATTTATCCTAGCTTAGTACTGGTTAAACCCAGGAAGAACCGTCCCGCATAACTGAAGGATTGTTGAGTGGACGTAAAGAATCAAATCAAACAAAATCTCAGTTAAGACGCAAAACATAATTTAGTCCTTACAACTCCAGCAAAAGAACTACATCTGAAAATGTCTATTTAAAATAAGCATAGAGGCAAACATTGTGGACCCAGATCAGACTGCCCACAGGAGCAGTCTGATCTGGGTCCACACTGTTTGTCTATGAGGCTTCAAAAATTTAGTGGACTATAAAAACATACATTTTTTGGATATGCGATTTAAGGGTTATTAATACTGATCAGTGAATGTAAGTTCAGTGTGTATACGGTTAGGATTTTCATGAAATGCACGTACCGTTTGCGCGGCCCAAACAACTTATTAATTCTAAAACCTGATTTCCCTTGTTTAGCAGATGAAATAGCCGAACCACGCCCAGATATGAATATAAGTTACCGCCTTGACAATAGCGAAAAGTCAATTAATATAAGCCTTTGTGGGACATGATTATGCAAACTGAAGACCAAGATCAGACGCCCCAGAAAGCGGCATCTGAATAGGGTCTTCACTGTTTGTTTACAGAATATTCTTTTAAAATTTTGATAAACACGAACTCCATCTCCCCTACTAACAACCCTTATAAAAAGAAATGGAAATAGTAGGAAGTTTCATTCGGCTTAATATGGGTTAAAGTTGGTATCACAAAGAAATTAAAGAACGATCAATTATTTTGACAAACATATATATTAGCATTTTTTCTTTCATTAAATGAAAATATCGCGGTTATTCTTGATTCTTTGTTATACAAAACCACGAATATTAAGTTAAAGAAAAATGATGGAGCAAAAGTAATATCATGGCCTGTCTTATGGTGGTTTTCGACCAGGTCATGCTAAAATCAAACTGCTCGCTAGAATCTTGAAATATTGCATATGCCAAGTTAAGTTATCATGCTTCCCAGATTGCGAATAACAATGTCGCTGATCAGACTGCGCGGATACGCAGGCTGGTCTACCCATTTGTTGTTCGCATGCAACAAAGTCAGGTTTTCTCTCAATAGGCCCATATAAGTGTAATTGAACTCTGTACAACTGTACTACTGTGGTTATATTTCACGGTCTTATTCCCATTTAGAATCATTTTAACCTTTTATCGGCCTATGGTCAAAAATGGGCTATATCATGTCAAGGTGCACAATCGTTTTTACTTATAGATTATTAATCAATAAATATCTAAACAGTATTATGTTAAAACGATCAGCAAGTTAGTTTCAGAATATCGTCTCTGTCAATAGTGTAGAGGATTAGGCGAATAGGGCTGGTAGAGGTATGCGATGTTTCTTTTAAGTCTTACATTTGAGCCAGTGCATGAGATTTCCAACAATGTGGTATGTGCGACCAGCAAAGCCTCAGATCAGCCTGCGCATACGCGCAGTCTGATCAGAGCCTTTGCTAGTCGCTTGAGTATTCTATGATTGTAAAGCTACTGACTGAACACCATTTGACGTTTCTAAGCTTAAAAGGAAGCTGCAGAGGCTCGTCCGAGTCTACACATGTCCAAATGCCACATTGTTGGAAATCACATGTCACGGCTCATTTATAAACTTGTGAAAAAAGTGACTACCGTGAGATATGAGTCACCTGTTACAGGGCAATTTTGCCGTTTTCCTAAAACTTCTTTCAGGAATACCATTACAATACTATCAGTTTAGATCCAGAGACTAATGTTAGTGTAGAGGCGAACAGTGTGAACCCAGATAGAAGTCTGCTCTGGGTCAACACCGTTTGACCAACATTTCAGCAGCCGACCTTTGTTGTGATTGACACTTTAAGGGCAAATACGATTAAAAAAGCTGCACCGTGACCAATCATGGCCTGGACCATACCATTACGGACTGCAAAACTGCGAACTCGTCTTCACTTCCAGAATGCGCATGCTCAAAACCCGAGAGCAGAGTCAAGACTGCAAGGTGTAGTAAGCAAGGTAATTTGAGATATATGAATTAGGGCCTGATGTTGTGTCTGTGGTTGGGTCGATCAATGTTTAACTTAAAGTTAGATTTCGTTTACTCCGGTATGCAGTTGTATGTACTGTTGAGTCCTTATATTTGTTTTATCTCGATTTGTATGTACTAGGGGATGATGCATCAATAAGTTAGGGATCTTTCATGCGAACCAAACATTTATCTGTCATGTGGTCGACGACTGGACCTATATACCACTGGGCGGACTTTATTTAGCTGTTCCCTTTACTCCTTCCATTCCGAACAGGCAGAACAGAAATCAAGAACGCTGGAACACCTGTGCTGGCGTACGCCGTAGTACTCCATCTTCCGAGGTGGTGTAGACAGAACAGTCACGTGACCTGTTCCAAATCAAGATGGCGGAGCACTGTCTACACTGTACTGAGATATTTTTCTGTTTTTCCCCGATGGGTTCTGATAAGTATTCATATTGAAAAAATATGGTCATTAGTAGAATGGATCGAAAGCATATGTTTTTTGTCATTTTTTTTCTTTACTTGGCAATCGGATTGTGTTATTTTTTTCACAATTCAAACAGTAATAGCTTGATTTACTCCGGAGTATTCCAAAGTGCCAAGTTTTGCTTGTTTTAGATGGCTGTTCTGGCGTACTCCGCGTACTCTAAAGTTGCTAAACCAAGTCCGCTCCATTGTAAAAGTATCGAATAGAGCAATCCATGTGTAATCGTGCGCACAGTTTCCATGCTGTTGCATATAGGAATAGTATATTTCAAGCAGCTGTTGATTATGTTATTAATACCAGTGGATTTGCATTAGCGCCACATTGATATTACCCAATCTGCTCCCCCAAGGTGATACACTGCCGTGAATAATTGAAAAAAATCGTCGCACCCCAGAACCTGGCTTTTTATTTTGCGAGGTATGGTCCTGGATCTTTTTACAGCCAGAATCACGGGTATAAAAAGAAAATAAAAAAGTTTATTATATAAGCGTTGATAGTGATCTGGAGATGGATACGAGACTAATTAAAAGTCTTGTTTTATAAAAATGGGATACAAGAATTAGTAAAAGTCTTGTTTTGAAAAAAATATTTGCTATTTTGATATTTAGTAACATCATTAAAGTTAGCTACAATGAATCTATATTGGCTTGACATTCTCATTGGTCATCTACTTTCAGTTTAGATTGTCCAAATATATTCATAGATGTAGCATGGCAAGGTCACAAAAGCGGAGCCTTTAGTAAACAGAATGAAAACTTCGATAATTCGAAGTCAAAAAATAGTCCCAAAGCCGTTTTACACATAAATATCTGCTAAAACTTGGTATAAGAATCCCACCACAGGTATTTTTTCAGTATAGGTTCCAGTCTGATCATTTTTTTCTTCTTTTTTATTTTACCGTTTATTGGTCAAAAATGTCAAAATTAATCGAAATAAATAACGGACAACGGATACCTTTGATGTAGTATATTTTTATTCTCTTTTTTTAGAACATTAGCATTAGAAAATATTGCCAAAATATTGAAGACTGGACCCAGGCTAACACTGAGGCTGTGTTTGACACCAATATTATACAGACTGTCAAAATGTACCGTAACATTATAAATATCTATCACCACTCTCTTTCTACGTGGGTCATCCAATAAAGAATGAGACTTTTTCTATAGTACAGAGAATTTACATGCTAGACTTATGAAATCTCGTTCAAAGCTAGCATGTCTTTTTGGCTATTCACGTGAACCATATTCGTCGAGTTACACAGTTCCAACTTGTGTTGCTAGGCAACATTAGAAGACTAGGCAAACATCCGTGGCCGGCTCAGTATAGGTGGTCACCATGGCAACAGGTTTAAATGTATAGTTTATTTTTCTATGAATACTTATATATGCTCATGCAATATATCTATAACCAATAGCAGAAAGTAATGTTTCAGAGTCTTGAGCTGTTACCATGGAAACAAAGCTTAAAAAAATCAGGTTTTTAAGAAAAAACTGGTATTTTCCACTGACTTCATGACTTATAACGTTAATATCAAATAGTCGAAGGCAATTTAAGTGAACAGGGTTCTGTTCATCTATACCTAATTACAATCAGCTGCACGTAGCGATACATTTTGTGGGATATCCTTCACTAACATAGTTACCATAGCAACGCAAAGTAGAGTGTTTATAAAAAAAATCGAGTAAATCGGTTGCTAGGCAACCAAAATAAAGGTTATGCATAATAAGTTCTTGTTTCATTGCATTTTATGTAACACTAAGATTGTTCAGTAGAACAAATGATATCAATAGGTTAAATGCTACCTATGAGCGAAAATAAATGACGTTGATTTACCGTGGGTATGCAAAAAATAGTGTAAACATGGCCATGCATCTTCAAGGCCTTCCACAAAACATTCCGTTACTATGGCAACTGATCAATCACAAGCATATTGTTTATATTCCTGAATTGCTAAGATGTTATACTATTAGTATGGTGAATTTTAACTAAATACACACACAGATTTTCTAATTATGAAGAAAGTCTCATTCTTTATTGGATGACACTCGTACCTTTATTTCTTATCCTGACTATTTTTTCTCTCTCAAAAAATCCTCCCATAAAAATCAAATTGTCGCCCCCTTAGTAGACAGATGCTATTTTATTATAATTAGACAGTATCGCGCATTGTACTTGGGAAGTTGATTTGTAGTTTTGTTTTATTTCTCACATGTCTTCAGTTCAAATGTGGTATTTTACTATTCTGTTACTGTTTTTATGGTGAGGTTTGGAGCGTAGCTAGTTTGGTGAAATGGTAGATTGGTTCCCCTCGTTCATAAGGCTCTACTTCGGTTATACGCATATAATATGCTGATAACAAGCTATTAAAGGGAGACCAGTCTAAAAAGATCATATATTTGTCCAATGCCTTAATGAAAATATATATGAGAATATATATAAGAGCATACTGATAATAACCCCTGACAAATATAGATGTAGACAAAGGTTGGCGAAAAGAGGCCGCTAAGGCCAGATTTTTTTTATTAGTTGATTTACGGGAAATTGTTTTCAGATTTAGGGTCGAGGGGACGAAAAAAAAGAAAAAAAAGCTCTGAAAATGACCAGTTGACTGGTCATTTTCAGAGCTTTTTTTTAATATCTCCAGAAAAAAAACAGTAAAACTAGTAAGGTAAACACCGACAGTCTGTATTAAATCTTTAAATATTACATCATTTTTCTAAAAATCTGGACAGGACAATCACTTTTAACAGTGTCACTCTCAAAAATACACAGACAGAACCTCAAAACAATATTATTTTTTTTTCATCAAAAAAAATAATATTTAGAGCCGGCAGATAAAATAAAAAAAATTAGAAATTGAATTTTATTTCTTTCCTACTTTCCGAAAAATTACAGTAGGAGGGTTTGTAAATCAACTAATAAAAATTCTGGCCTAACACAAGAGGATCTGTTTCAGGTAGTAACTCTAGAGATCTGTCTTAGGTTGAACCCCTGGGGATGACAGGTTGTACCCGTGCTGTTACTTTTGGGAAATATTCAACTACCAAAAATAAATAGTGAGTATGATCAGGAAAATGTCTCCATTATTGGAGAAGTATTTTGAGACCTTAATTTTCAAACTTTATAAAAGTATAACAAGCAAATACTATAATAATGTTGAATACTACACTGTATTCCGAGGCATATACATGAATAATCGTAAACTTATCTAAAACAACTTTACCAAAGCGTTTAATTTTTTTTAGTTAAAACGTTGAGTTTCTGCGATCATTTCTATTTTCTGGATTTCTAAACGTGCCACAAAATATGTGTAATTTGTGCAGCATGACTTCTTCAGAACTGCAAAATCAGAGAAATCACAAAATCTCAGTTTGAAGAGCAATTTCTTTTCTTTTTTCAAGTAGCCATTTCAGAAGTCAAAAATCTATTGTCATGATTTTCCGTCAAATGGATCCGAAAGCAAATAAAAAATGAAAACCAAGATTGCCTCAATATCACTTATGTTACTTTTCATGGGGTCTTTATTCAAATATATATATATATATATGAACCTACATATTTGTTATATAGTCAATACACGTTCACCTTTAGATTAAAGAAGTATTGATTTTGTTTCCAAGTTGGCTGCGATGGAGTCCATATTAAAAGTCGTTACATCACTATATCAATAGTTTTGTGCATGAAGTCAGATCTACCAGAAAATGATCGCATCACAAATTAAGGCACAAAAGTTTGTTCATAATAACCTGCAGAGACTGAAATTTTGCATGAAGCAAGTTTAGATATTATACTTTCCAATATGTGAATAACAAAGGCGCTGATCAATCTGCGAAGATGATCAGGCTGGTCTGTCCCTTTGTTGTTCACAAACCCAGAAGAAGGTCGAGGCCCAAATAATATCCTCGAATTTTTCATAGTGGCTGTATCTTATTTATAGATAACCTAATTCTTTTTTATAATGATATCTTCTGTTTCTTTCAGGATGGCTATATCTGAATCCAAACGTGCCTTCATTCTGTCAACGTTATCTATTGCGCTGACGTTGATGGCAATATGCCCAAGAGTACAGGCTGTCCTGAAGGATCTTAGATGTAAATCACCTGAACAGTGGCTCAAAGTAACCCAAGATAGAACGTGTGAAAGAGATATATCTGCAAGTGCATGTAAAACTGTTTTACTAAACAATATTGGAAATAATGTATGTGATCACATTGAAATAGCAAGCAGCTTCAATTTACCAACAACCCTAGCTGAGCGACTGGGAATTTATAGACGATTTTACAAGAAGCTTTCCCCAAATGTGCCTGCAGACTGTCAAGGTATAGTAGAAGGTGACAAAGACATAATAAGGAGAACGACTGAGAAATATAAAGGGTATAGGAGGACATTTGAAAGAGAACATGTGTATGGGAAAATATCTCGGTGTTCTGTGTATAAACAAGACTTTGGATACATTGAACATCCATTAACAAAAGAAGAATTAGAATTTCCTCTTGCATTTGGAGTTCTCGCTTATAAAGATATTGAACAGGTAGAAAGATTGCTTAGAGCGATTTATAGACCACATAACTACTATTGCATCCATGTAGACTTGGTAGGAGCTGAGGACGTCAATAAGACTTACGCAGCACTCAAAAACATTTCTGAGTGTTTTGACAACGTGATTGTTCCTGAGAATCGTGTTGATGTTATATGGGGGACGATATCTATATTACAGGCAGAGATCACATGTATGGAACATTTATGGAGAGTCCTAAGATGGAAATATTATATTAATCTAGCTGGTCAAGAGTTTCCATTAAAAACTAACCTGGAAGTGGTGAAAATATTGAAAGCTATGAAGGGTGCAAATATAGTTTATGGCTCTAGAACAAGGTAAATATGATAAACCCTTTGTATTTTGATGGATTTTCCTTCTGGTTTGATACAATACACTTGGGATAGTCCATTGTACATATCTAGGGGTGTCAGGTTATATTTTTTTTAAATATTGTATTCTTTTGTCTGAAGATCTTTTTAACCTTTACAAACATTGTAGATCCAGATGAAATGCAGCATTAAGCTTAATACAAAATCTAGCATAGCACTGGGTGGAGAAAACAAAACTTTTGTCAATCAAAAAGACGACTCCACTGTTCTTATTTATGAATGAAAATATTTCATATGATGCTCTATGAGTACTCACGGCTTAATTGAGGTAGTAAATAAAGGTCTCATTCAAAACTTTCATCTGGGGTGGTATATCATCGGGTTTTTATACATAGGAAATTTAGTTTTATGGCAACGCGCGAGCATGCTGTGAAGTAGGTTACAATAATCACTACCTGATGAAAGAAAATTAAGAGAATATATTTTTTTTACTTTGCCAAATAATGATGAAAAACGCTTAGAATTATAAATCAGACAGTCAGGACTGCTCTAAATGGCGACAGTAAGACAGCAACAACAACAACATTTACTACTACTACTACTACTACTACTACTACTACTACTACTACTACTACTACTAATAATAATAATAATAAAGCGTATTGGGTAAGTGAAATGACCTTGACATTTAGTGCATACTGAAAAGTTACTTTATATTTTGTTAACACCTTGGACTTTTGACCACAATTTTGTTTGAGTGGCTCAATTTCATAATTGAGACCTTCCAAGGGAAGGGTTACCTGTTTCTGGTTCCCCTGAAATAAATTGACTTGTTCCCTTGTTTCACTAAAATTAAAAAATGTTTCCTTATATTTCCTATTGACAAATATTGTCTTTGTTTCCCTCAAAATTTAGCATTTCTTCTCTTGTTCTCCTAATAAAAAACCTAGGAGGGCCTCATAAGTACTGATTATGGTTTATGTTGTAGATCGAAGACAATGCTCAGCATAATATATTGACTGCTCAACATATTATCTTAAGCTCCCAAGTGTTCAACATGTTTGGCTGATCCCCTGACTGATTATCAATATGTGAGCAGTCAAGATAAATTGTCGAGCATAGATATAGAGAATACTAGGTGAGTGTCTTTTGATATCAAGTGTACCAGGCAAGGCTTTGAGAACGCTTGTTGACATCGCGCGGCTTGCCGAGCAATTCAACATGCGTTCTCAAAGCCGAGCCTGGTAAACTTGATAACAAAAGACGCAAACCTGGTATTCTTTTTATCAGTTTACCCAATATTGAATACTCTTCCAACTAGCGATTATGATTATGACGTAATTTTTTATTTTTGTGTTGATTCAGAGTCATTAGCGACGTCATTCAAAAAGTGCAACGTCATCATGACCTGATAAGGTAACATGCCGTTAGATAGGAAACGTTTATTAGGTTATGTTGAAACAATTCAGTTCATATAAGGGGTGACTGATAAAGATAGATAGATAGATAGATAGATAGATAGATAGATAGATAGATAGATAGATAGATAGATAGATAGATAGATAGATATTGGAAACAAACAGTTTACAACACATTTTTTCGTGCATTTTAAGATCTCGAGTGCTTGACTGATGCTAAACATTATCTCACTTGCTCAACATATTATCTTAGGCCCTCAGCATATTAGGTAAATCACTTGACAATATGTAGAGCACTCAAGACAGCATTCGAGTGCCTGGTTGAGCGCTCAAGATCTAAAAATGCATGAAAATATAAAAAGTGCTTATCTATCTATCTATCTATCTATCAATCTATCTATCTATCTATCTATCTATCTATCTATCTATCTATCTTATCTATCTATCTATCTATCTATCTATCTATCTATCTATCTATCTATCTATCTATCTATCTATCTATCTATCTATCATCTATCTATCTTATCTATCTATCTATCTTATCTATCTATCTATCTATCTATCTATCTATCTATCTATCTATCTATCTATCTATCTATCTATCTATCTATCTATCTATCTATCTATCTATCTATCTATCCTACCTATCTATCTATCTATCTATCTATCTATCTATCTATCTATCTATCTATCTATCTATCTATCTATCTATCTATCTATCTATCTATCTATCTATCTATCTATCTATCTATCTATCTATCTATC